>LR738710.1:544651298-544702417 GCA_902687465.1 Secale cereale | reverse complement strand
CCCCCCCCCCCCCAAAACCCATTTCGGTGATGCTGGTCATCACCCAGTACACCCGAAAAAATTCCGGACTCCAATACCCTTCGTCCAATATATCAATCTTCACCTCCGGACCATTCCGGAGTTCCTCGTCACATCCGAGATCTCATCCGGGACTGCGACCAACCTTCGGTAACCACCATAATGACTCAACTATACTTATATGGTCACCAAACGTTAAGGGTGTAGACGCTACGGGTTCGAGAACTATGCAACCATGACCGAGACACCTCTACGGTCAATAACCAATAGCATGACCTGGATGCCCATATTGGTTCCCACATATTCTAAGAAGATCTTATCGGTCGAACCTCGATGTTAAGTATTCAACTAATCCTGTATGTAGTTCCCTTTGTCTATCTATATGTTACTTGCCTGAGATTTGATCGTCGGTATTTTCATACCTAGCTCAATCTCGTTACCGGCAAGTCTCTTTACTCATTCCGTAATACAAGATCCTGTGGCTAACCCATTAGTCACATGCTTGCATGCTTCTTGTGATGTTGTATTAACGAGTGGGCCCTGAGACACCTCTCCGTCAGACGGAATGACAAATCCCAGTCTTGATCCATGCCAACTCAACACGCACCCTCGGATATAGCTGTACATCACCTTTATAGTCACCCAGTTACGTCGCGACTGTTGGTACACACAAGGTATTCCTCCGGTGTTAGTGAGTTGCATGATCTCATGGTCATAGGAACATATATACTTGACATCCAAAAAATGATAGCAATAAACTTGATATGATCATATGCTACATGTATAGTTTGGATCTCGTCCATCACATCATTCTCCTAATGATGTGAACTCGTCACCAAATGACATCTCATGTCAATGGCTTGGAAACCATAGCCATCTTCGATCGATGAGCTAGTCCGATAGAGGCTGACTAGGGACATCTTGTTGTCTATGTATCCACACATATTATTTGAGTTTCCGATTAATACAATTCTAGCATGGATAATAAACGATTATCATGAACAAGGAAATATGATAATAACTAATTTACTATTGCCTCTAGGGCCTATTTCAAACAGTCTCCCACTTGCACTAGAGTCAATAATCTAGTTCACATCGCCATGTGATTAACACTCATAGTTCACATCGCCATGTGACTAACACCCAAAGAGTTTACTGGAGTCAATAATCTAGTTCACATCACCATGTCATTAACACTCAATGAGTTGTGGGGTTTGATCATGTTATGCTTGTGAGAGAGGTTTTAGTTAATGGGGCTGCAACATTCAGATCCGTATGTACTTGACAAATCTCTATGTCATATTGTAGATGCTTCTACCATGCTCCACTTGTAGCTATTCCAAATGGTTGCTCCACTCTACGTATCTGGTTTGCTACTCAGAGTCATCCGGATAGGTGTTAAAGCTTGCATCGACGTAACCCTTTACGCCGAACTCTTTATCACCTCCATAACCGAGAAACATTTCCTTATTCCTCAAAGGACAATTTTGACCATTGTTCCGTGATCCACTCCTGGGTCACTTTTGTACCCCCTTGCCAGACACGTGGCAAGGCACACCGTATGTGCGGTACATAACATGTCATACCGTATAGAGCCTATTGCTAAGGCATAGGGGACGACCTTCGTCCTTTCTCTTCTCCTGCCATGGTCGAGCTTTGAGTCTCACTCAACTTCACACCTTACCACTCAGGCAATAACTCCTTCTTTGACTGATCCATTTTGAACTCCTTCAGAATCATGTCAAGGTATGTGCTCTATGAAAGTCTTATCAGGCGTCTTGATCTATTTCTACAGATCCTGATGCACAATATGTAAGCAGTTTTACCTAGGTCTTCCTTTGAAAAACTCCTTTCAAACAACCCTTTATGCTTTCAAGAAATTCTACCTCATTTCTAATCAACAATATGTCATCCACATATACTTATCAGAAATGTTGTAGTGCTCCCACTTACTTTCTTGTAAATACAAGTTTCTTGCAAACTTTGTATAAACCCACAAGCTTTAATTACCCCATCAAAGCGTATATTCCAACTCCAAGATGCTTGCTCCAGTCCATAAAAGGATCACTAGAGCTTGCATACCTTTTAGCATCCTTAGGATCGACAAAACCTTCTAGTTGTATTGCATACAACCTTTCCTCAGAGAAATCTTTAAGGAAACTCTATATTGACATCCATCTACCATATTTCGTAATCAAAAAATGCAGCAACTACTAACATAATTCTGACGGACTAAAGCATCACTACGGGTGAGAAAGTCTCATCGTAGTCAACTCCTTGAACTTGTGAAAATCCCTTTGCCACAAGTCGAGCTTCATAAATGGTGACATTACCGTCCATGTCAGTCTTCTTCTTGAAGATTCATTTATTCTGAATGGCTATTCACCCTTCAGGTAATACTTACAAAGTCCAGACTTTGGTTTCATACATGGATCCCATCTCAGATTTCATGGCCTCTAACCATTTGTCAGAATCCGGGCCCACCATCGCTTCTCCATAGCTCATAGGTTCATCGTTGTCCAACAATATGACCTCTATGACAGGGTTACCGTACCACTCAGGAGTACGTACCCTTGTCGACCTACGAGGTTCGACAGTAACTTGATTTGAAACTTCATGATCACTATCATCAACTTCCTCTTGAACTGTCATAGGTGCCATAGAAACATATTTCTGTGATGTGCTACTCTCTGGTTGAAGTAAAGGTTCAACAACCTCATCAAGTTCTATCTTCCTCCCACTCAATTCTTTTGAGAGAAACTCTTTCTCGAGAAAGGAACCGTTCTTAGCGACAAACACTTTGCCCTCGGATTTGAGATAGAAGGTATACCCAACCGTCTCCTTTTGGGTATCCTATGAAGACGCATTTGTCTGCTTTGGGTTCGGGCTTCTTTCGCCGAAGCCTTTTGACATATGCATCGCAGCCCCAAACCTTAAGAAACGACAAATTAAGTTTCTTGCCAAACCATAGTTCATACGGTGTCGTGCCTACGGACTTAGATGGTGCCCTATTTAAAGTGAATACGGCTGTCTCTAATGCATAACCCCAAAACGATAGTGGAAGATTGGCAAGAGACATCATAGAACACACCATATCCAATAAGGTACGATTACGGCATTCGGACACACCATTACGATGTGGTGCTCCAAGTGGCGTCAACTGTGAAACAGTTCCATATTGTCTTAAGTGATTACTGAATTCATAACTCAGATATCCCCCCCCCCGATCGGATAGTAGGAATTTAATCTTCTTGTTACGATGATTCTCAACTTCACTCTAAAATTGCTTGAACTTTTCAAACGTTTCAGACTTATGCTTCATTAAGTAAATATACACATATCAAATCAAGTCATCTGTGAAGGTGAGAAAGTAACAATATCCACCACACGCGTCAACGCTTATCGGACCGCACACATCGGTATGTATGATTTTCAACAAGTCACTTGCCCGTTCCATTGTACCGGAAAACGGGGTTTTAGTCATCTTGCCCATGAGGCATGGTTCACATGTGTCAAGTGATTCAAAATCAAGTGACTCCAAAAGTCCATCAGCATGGAGTTTCTTCATGCGCTTTACACCAATATGACCTAAGAGGCAGTGCCACAAAAAGTGGTACTATCATTATCAACTCTACATATTTTGGCATCAATATTATGAACATGTCTATCACTACAACCGAGATTCAATAAACCATTCACATTGGGTGCATGACCATAGAAGGTATTATTCATGTAAATAGAATAACCATTATTCCCTGACTTAAATGAATAACTTTATTGCAATAAACACAATCTAATCATGTCCATGCCTCAACGCAAACACCAGATAACAATTATCTAGGTTCAACACTAATCTCGAAGGTAGAGGGAGCGTGCAATGGAGATCATATCAACCTTGGAAACACTTCCAACAGCAATCACCACCTTGCCCTTAGCTAGTCTCCGTTTATTCCACAGCTTTTGTTTCGAGTTACCAATATTAGCAACTGAGCCGGTTTCTCATACCCAATTGCTACTAGGAGTACTAGTAAGGCACACATCAATAACACGTATAGCAAATATACTTTTTTTGAAGTCGACAACCTTCTTATCTACCAAGTATTTGGGGTAGTTCCGCTACCAGTGACCGTTCCCCTTACAATAGAAGCACTTAGTCTCGGGTTTGGGTTCGGCTTGGGTTTCTTCACTGGAGCGGCAACTGGCTTGCCGTTCATGAAGTTCCCCTTCTTGCCCTTGCCCTTCTTGAAACCAGTGGTCTGGTTAACCATCAACACTTGATGCCCCTTCTTGATTTGCCTACCGCGAACAACTCCGGGATCATCTCAATCCCTTTCATGTTATAGTTCATCACGAGGTTCTAGCAGCTTGGTGATAGTGACTGGAGAACTTTGTCAATCACTATCTTATCTGGAGGATTAACTCCCAATTGATTCAAGCGATTGTAGCACCTAGACATTTTGAGCACTTGCTCACTGGCTGAGCTATTCTCCTCCATCTCGTAGGCAAAGAACTTGTCAGAGGTCTCATACCTCTCAACACAGGCACGAGCCTAAAATACCAATTTCAGCTCTCAGAACATCTCATACGTTCCATGTTGTTCAAAACATCTTTGAATCCCCGATTCTAAGCCATAAAGCATGGAGTAATAAACTATCAAGCAGTCATCAGAACATGTATGCCAGATGTTCACAACATCCACACACGGCGCTAGAGGGGTTGGCACACTGAGCGGTGGATCAGGGACATAAGCCTTCTGTGTAGCAGTGAGGACAATCCTCATCCTACGTCCCTAGTCCGCATAATTGCTCACAATACCTTTCAACTTACTCTTTCTCTAGGAACGTATTAAAACATGGAGCTACAGTGCGAGCTATTGATCTTCAACATAATTTGCAAACACAATTTAGACTATTGTTCATGCTAATGAGTTCCATTAATCATATTACTTAAGAAATCTGTAACGCCCCAGACACACCCGTCGGTGGTCGTTACTCCTGGAAGGATCTAGACTGGCCCCATAGATAATTACTAGTCTTTTCTGCGCACTTTGTCCTCACTCGTGCGCACCCGGGAGCAACTTCCTGGTCGGTCACCCATCCCGAAATTACTCCAAGCTGAGCACACTTAACTTTGGAGTTCTTTCCGAATGGGCTCCCGGAAAAGAAGGAATTCGTTATTGATATAAGTAGTCTATCATCCCTAATAAGCCAGTCTATCACATACACCTCCACTCAGAGGAACCGATGTCCTCCTCGGGGCATAGGAACATTCCCTCTTGGCACATACGTCTGTGCTTCCAGTCCAGCACATGTGCCATGCCGTGTGCCACGACGGGTCACAAACAACATGCACAACATGACCGTGCACCTGTCTGCAAACATCCGTGGAACCATGAGGGTCGGCTCTGATACCAACTTGTAACACCCTAGACACACCCGCCGGTGGTCGTTACTCCTGATAGGATCTAGACTGGCCCCACATATCAATACTAGTCTTTTCTGCGCACTTTGTCCTCACTCTGCACGCCCAGAAGAAACTTCCCGGTCGGTCATCCATCCTGAAATTACTACAAGCTGAGCACGCTTAACTTTGGAGCTCTTTCCGAATGGGCTCCCGGAAAAGAAGGAATTCCTTATTGATAAAAGTAGTCTATCATCCCTAATAAGTCAGGCTATCACAAACTCCCACTCAAATCAACAACCCTCCGGTTGTCCGAGTGTAACATGATCCAAATTCACGAACCCAAGTCTGATCATCCCCTGAGATGAGGTGGTTTCAATGGTGCACATCTCCATGTTGGTCATATCTACTATATGACTCATGCTAGACCTTTAGGTCTCTTTTGTTCTGAGGCCATGTTGGTACATGCTAGGCTCGTCAAGTTTAACCCAAGTGTTCTGCATGTGCAAAACTGGCCTGCACCCGTTGTATGTGAACGTAGAGTCTATCACACCCGATCATCACGTGGTGCTTCGAAATGACGAACTTTCGCAACGGTGCACACTTGGGGAGAACATAATTTTATCTTGAAATTTTAGTGAGGGATCACCTTATAATACTACTGTCGTCCTAAGCAAAATAAGATGCATAAAAGGTTTAACATCACATGCAAATCATAAGTGACATGATATGGCCATCATCATGTGCTTTTGATCTCCATGTCCAAAGCACCATCATGATCTCCATCATCATCGGCATGACACCATGATCTACATCATCGTGTCGCCATAAGGTTTGTCACGCCAACCTTGATTCTACAACTATTGCTAACGTTTAGCGATAAAGTAAAGCATTACATAGCGCTTAAGGATTGACATGCAGGTCATACAATAATTCAAGACAACCCTATGGCTCCTGACGGTTGTCGTATTCGTCGACATGCAAGTCATGCTAACCTATACAAAACATGATCATCCCATACATCAAATATATCTCATCATGTCTTTGGAGATATCATATCACATCGTACCCTTCAAAAACACGTTAGACGTCCTCTAATTGTTGTTGCATGTTTTATGTGGCTGCTATGGGTATCTAGCAAGAACGATTCTTAACACGCAAAGCGACAATGGTGATATGAAAATTGCTATTCAACCTTCTACAAGGACCGCCTTTATCAAATCTGATTCAACTAAGGTGGGAGAGACAAACACCCGCTAGCCATATTTATGCAACAAGTTGCGTGTCTGTCATGGAACCGGTCTCATGTACGTGGACGTGTAAGGTTGGTCCAAGCCGCTTTATCCCATGATACCGCTGAATTAAAATAAGACTAGGGAAGGAAGCAATCTGAATATCAACACCCACAAACTCCTTGGTGTTCCACTCATGATGTCATCTACGCATAGACCTAGCTCATGATGCCACTGTTGGGGAACGTTGCATGGGAAACAAAAAAATCCTACGAACACCCAAGATCCACTCTAGGAGATGACCATCTACGAGAGGAGAGATGGATCAACATACCCTTGTTGATAAGTGGAAGCGTTAAGCAGCTTGGTTGATGTAGTCGAACGTCTTCGTGATCTAACCATGATCCGTCCCGCGAACTCCGATCCAAGTGCCGAACGGACGACACCTCCGCGTTCAACACACTTACGGCTTGATGGCGCCTTCACCTCCTCAATCCAGCATGCGGTTGTGAAGTAGTAGCTCAAGTCCTCCGGCAACATGACGGCGTGATGGCGGTGGTGGTGGTGGAATCTCAGCACAGCTTCGCTAAGCACTACGGAGAAGAAGAGGGCTACGAGGGAGATGAAGGGCAGCGTTGTGGCAATACTTGGGTGCGGCTGCCCTCTCTCTACCTCTCTATATATAGGGAAAGGGAGGAGGACGGGCGCCCTAGGTTTCCCTAGGGGTGCCGGCGGCCACCACGGGAATACCCTAGATGGGTTTTGGTGCGCCTCCCCCAGGGAGCCTTGGACCAAGGCAAACGGGGTGGCTGCCCTAGTGGAGCGCCCCCACCCCTTCGGGTTACATGGGAAAGGGTGAGGGGGCGCACATCCCCTTAGGCTGCGTTCGGTTGACAGGGATTTGAAGGGGGTTTGGCAGGGATTGAAGGGGATTAAATCTCATATAAGTCAAATTCCCCCCAAATCCCCTCCAATCCCCTTGGGACAGGGTGTAACCGAACAAAGCCTTAGTGGGATGGTTCCCCCCCTCTCTTTGGCCCATGCCCCCCCCAACACTTGTCGCCCCCCCTGGAAACCCCTTTCGGTGATTTTGGTCATCACCCGGTACCCCCGAAACAATTCTGGACTCCAATACCCTTCGTCTGATATATCAACCTTCACCTTCAGACCATTTCGAAGTTCCTCGTCATGCCCGGGATCTCATCCGGGACTCCAAACAACCTTCGGTAACCACCATAATGACTCAATTATACTTATATCATCACCAAATGTTAAGTGTGTAGATCCCGCGGGTTCGAGAACTATGCAAACATGACTGAGACACCTCTATGGTCAATAACCAATAGCGGAACCTAGATGCCCATATTGGTTCCCACATATTCTATGAAGATCTTATCGATCGAACCTCGATGTTAAGGATTCAGCTAATCCCATATGTAGTTCCCATTGTCTATCGGTATGTTACTTGCCTGAGATTTGATCGTCAATATTTCCATACTTAGTTCAGTCTCATTACCGGCAAGTCTCTTTACTCATTTCGTAATACAAGATCTCATGGCTAACCCATTACACTACAAAAAAAATACACTTCCGTGATGATACGTGTTTGTCACAGTAGGTCATGTTTTCTGTCATGCATGTGCACCCATGACAAATTTATGACAGAATCAAGATAGTCATACATGTGCTGTCGTAGAAGTGTTCCATGACATTACCAAAATTATCATCACAGAAGTGTCCACTTCCATGACGATAAATCGCGCGTCACAGAAGTGCTTTCGTGAATGGTGACCAACACGTGGCATCCACCATAATGAAACGCCGTTAAGCTATTGGGTCCGGTTTAGGATCCGATAACCCGTTAACAGCCTTGACCAATGGGGATTTTCCACGTAAAATCATCATTGGCTGGAGGGAACACGTGTCGGCTCGCCGTTGGGACAGATGTCATCCACTCATTGGACCCAAAGCGCCTATGATACGCCGACACGTGACATGGCCCAACAGAGTCCCATTCCTTTGAAAAGGCCGGCCCGTTTGACTTGGTCAAAAGGTGGCGGGCCGGCCCACGGCAAGCCTGTTAACGACCTGTTCGCATAGAGCCCATTTACATCCCGCTAACCCAGGACCCGTTTATGGCCTATCCGAATTAGGCCCAGTAGCGTCATCTGGGCCGTCCAATATAATTCCAGCCCGTTTTAACTTCCGGCCCATGTATGGCCCATGACGTATTTCACCCATATGAGGCCCTTAGTAACCCTCAGCCCATTAACGACCCGTGGTTAAACTGGCCCGTAATGAACAGTGTATCACTTTATACACATTAACGACCCATTATTCTGTTGGGCCGTTTCCAGCCCATGTTATCTTTCGGCCTTCTCAGGGCCCATTTATTCTTGGGCTCATTTCCAACATTCGTTTACTTTCGGCCCGTTACTGTCATTTTCTGCTTGTGGGCCAAATTCAGCCCGTGGTTATAGTTGGCCCGTTTGTGGCCTGTTAATACGTTGGGCCGTTTTCATAGCGTCATCAAATACGGCCGATTAACGACGGCCCATTATGGTCGGCCCATGAACGGACGATTTCAACTCTAGCCCATTTACGGCCATAATGTTGTCTGTTATTGCCCATGTTTGGCCAACCAATCATACAGCCCGTAGAAGGCCCATTGATGACACGGCCCATAGAAGGCCCATTGATGATACGCCCCGTAGAAGGCCCATTGTGTCTACGGCCCGTATAAGGCCCATTGTTTCTACGCCCCGTAGAAGGTCCATTGTTTCTACGGCCCTTAGAAGGCCCATTGTTTCTACGGCCCGTAAGAGGCCCATGTTAACTACAGTAAATATGTAGCCCATGGTTAATGTGTCCTAGTTTAAAAAAATAGGCTATTCCGGCAACTAGCAAACCGCGGAAAAAGAACTGCACTGCCTACAAGAAAACAAATAAACAAGACAATAATGAAATAAATAGGCAAGCAACTTACGCTAGGCTATCACGGCTATTACACAAATTACATCCACTAGGCATCAAAGTTCGCCACGAGTGCAAATATAGGGAACAAAGCAGCATATAAACGCCGCAACAAAACAAGTCCAGAACTGAAACCACTTCAGAAGAGCTCAAGAAACAATATCCTGGGTACCCATAATGCTGGCAAGATGCTCGGCAAGATTATTAACTTTCTCTTGTTTGGCGCTTAAATCCTACGGCACATGCTGTCGCACCAAAAAGTATGCATCTGAATTCTGCAGGGACTTCCTTAGTCCTTCGGCTTCCTGTCGCATAACATCTGATCAATGTCTTTCAACTTGAAGTTGAACTTCAAGAAGCTGAACTGATTCAGGCAGCGAGTTCGAAGAGCTGGTGCCAGCAGTAGTAGCCAGTAACTCGAACACTACATCAAGACAGGACTTTGGGGTTGTCTCAGTGTCTTCAATATAGTTTTTATCAGCTTTCTTGGAGACCAACAGAGATGTCTCACTATCTTGAACCTTATCTGCATTACTTCCTGTACCATTGCATAACGGAGTACTCTTCTCCAATATTTTATCCGCATTCTAAAAGAGAAACAAACAAACAAATCACAGGTTTACAATGTAGTATATGAAACTCATTTTGGTAAACCAGTCAGTAGTAAGGTGTACAGGATAACAACATGAAACAAACATATATCTATGTAGTATGGTCACTCTATGGTCTATATCATTCTAGTTTATGTTGCCAAATCAAGATAGATACAGTTCAAATCATATCTATTTTAGACAAAGCAACTTAGACAGAATATAAGTGTGGGAAACTACACAACAATAACAACACTTGTAAGGTGCATGGCATGAGAATATAACTGTTTATTCAATTTAAACTAAAATCAACATAGAGCAAGTTAAAACAACAAACACGTTAAAGAAACATGTTTAAAACATACCTGTTGCGCCATTGGAGTTTCAATTGCATCCTTCAAATTTGAAATTAGTTGGTATGAGTAAATACAATGATGCAAGAGCAAAGTAGTATGAACCATAGCTATGGAACCTGACCTGAGAACAATTCTTCTTCTGCTTTAAGCGTTGACTGGGGGTTCGGAGTGGTGGTCATCGTGCTTTGGGCACTGCAGTTGCCTTACTAACTGCTCGTGTTTGGGTGCTCTATGGTGGAGACGGTGCTGTGTCAACGGGAACTGGGTCTACTATCTGCTGGGGTTGGGGGTTAGAAGGGGTGTAGCTGGTTCCCTGTCCAACTGGGTAGGGGTACAATCTGCGTGAGTCTGGGTTATGTGTGGTGGGGCTGGTTCTTGGGCAAGTACAACCGTGGTTCTATCTCCATCGACAGGTAGCATGATCTTTTCTGAAGACCGTGTGTTTACTCCCACAGATCCTGTCATCACCCCCTCCAATTGAAATGGCTGATAAACAAGAAAAGTAATTGAATGTACAGACATTGTAAGATAGACAGGTGCAATGGATAGTAGGGACGAAAACAGGGCATGAAATAATTCACATTTATGTTGTTTAACCAAACAGAATAGTAGGACATAATTTCACATATATGATGGCTAATTAAAGAGGATAGCATGACACAATTTCACATGTATGATGGCTAACTAAACATGATAGAATGACATACTTCAAAATATGATGACTATGTAAACATGATGACATGATATAACTATACGATGTGTCTATTAAAGTGGTTGGCATGCCATAAATCACAAACATGCCGTCGATGGAAACATGATGGCATGATATAATTCACGGATAGAATGACATAATTCAAAATTTGATGACTATGTGAACATCATGAGATGATATAACTATATTATGTCTTTAGAAAATGGGTTGGCATGCCATAATTCAGATACATGCTGTATATGTAAACATCATAGCACGATTTAATTCAAATATATGATTTATATACCAAGGAAGTGAATAGAGGGCAATCGCATATATTGAAGGAAATATGCCCTAGAGGCAATAATAAAGTTATTATTTATTTCCTTATATCATGATAACTGTTTATTATTCATGCTAGAATTGTATTAACCGGAAACTTAGTACATGTGTGAATACATAGACAAAACAGAGTGTCCCTAGTATGCCTCTACTAGCCTAGCTCATTGATCAAAGATGGTTATGATTCCTAGCCATAGACATGAGTTGTCATTTGATCAACGGGATTACATCATTAGGAGAATGATGTGATGGACAAGACCCATCCGTTAGTTTAGCACTATGATCGTTTAGTTTTACTGCTATTGCTTTCTTCATGACTTATACATGTTCCTATGACTATGAGATTATGCAACTCCCGAATACCGGAGGAATACCTTGTGTGCTATAAAACGTCACAACATAACTGGGTGATTATAAAGATGCTCTACAGGTGTCTCCGAAGGTGTTCGTGGTGTTGGCATAGATCAAGAATAGGATTTGTCACTCCGAGTTTCGGAGAGGTATCTCTGGGCCCTCTCGGTAATACACATCATAATAAGCCTTGCAAGCAAATGACTAATGAGTTAGTCATGAGATGATGTATTACACAACGAGTAAAGAGACTTGCCAGTAATGATATTAACTAGGTATGGTGATACCGACGATCAAATCTCGGACAAGTAACATACCGATGACAAAAGGAACAACGTATGTTGTTATGCGGTTTGACCGATAAAGATCTTCGTAGAATATGTAGGAGCCAATATGAGCATCCAGGTTCCGCTATTGGTTATTGACCGGAGATGAGTCTCGGTCATGTCTACATAGTTCTCGAACCCGTAGGGTCCGTACGCTTAACGTTTGATGACGATCGGTATTATGAATTTATGTGTTTTGATGTACCGAAGGTAGTTCGGAGTCCCGAATGAGATCGGGGACATGACGAGGAGTCTCGAAATGATCGAGACATAAAGATCGATATATTGGACGACTATAATCGGACATCGGAAAGGTTCCGAGTGATTCAGATATTTTTCGGAGTACCGTAGAGTTACGGGAATTCGCCGGGGAGTATATGGGCCTTATTGGGCTTTAGGGGAAAGAGAGAGAGGAGGCTGCGCCCCTCCCATGGCTTAGTCCGAATTGGACTAGGGAGAGGGGATGCGCCCCCTCCTTCCTTCTCTCTCTTTTCCCTTTCCTTCTCTCCTACTCCTACTACTTGGAAGGGCTCCTAGTTCTACTAGGAAAGGGGGAATCCTACTCCCGGTGGGAGTAGGACTCCCCTAGGGCGCGCCATAGAGAGGGCCAGCCCTCCCCCTCCTCCACTCCTTTATATACGGGGTAGAGGCACCCCATAGACACACAAGTTGATCAGTTGATCTCTCCCAACCGTGTGCGGTGCCCCCCACCACAGTAACACACCTCGGTCATATCGTTGTATCGCTTAGGCGAAGCCCTGCGACGGTACCTTCATCATATCCGTCACCACGCCTTCGTGCTGACGAAACTCTCCCGTGAACGTCAACTGCATCAAGAGCTCGCGGGACGTCATCAAGTTGAACGTGTGCTGAACGCGGAGGTGTCGTACGTTCAGTACTTGATCAGTTGGATCGCGAAGAAGTTCGACTACATCAACCGCGTCACTTGACGCTTCCGCTCCCGGTCTACGAGGGTACGTAGACACACTCTCCTCCTCGTTGCTATGCATCTAGTAGATAGATCTTGCGTGATCGTAGGAATTTTTTAAAAAAATACTACGTTCCCCAACAGTGGCATCATGAGCCAGGTCTATGCGTAGATGATATGCACGAGTAGAACACAAGTGAGTTGTGGACGATACTAGTCATACTGCTTACCTGCATGTCATACTTTGCTTCGGCGGTATTGTGAGATGAAGCGGCCCGGACCGATATTACGCGTACGCTTACGCAAGACTGGTTTCACCGTTATGAGCACTCGTTGCTTAAAGGTGACTGGCGGGTGTCTGTCTCTCTCACATTAGCTGAATTCGAGTGTGGCTACGCCCGGTCCTTGTGAAGGTTAAAACAACACATACTTGACGAAACATCGTTGTGGTTTTGTATGCGTAGGTAAGAACTGTTCTTGCTAAGCCCGTAGCAGCCACGTAAAACTTGCAAAAACAAAGCAGAGGATGTCTAACTTGTTTTTGGAGGGCATGTTGTGATGTGATATGGTCAAAACATGATGAGTGATACGGTTTTGTATGAGATGATCATGATTTGTAATGTTATCGGCAACTGGCAGGAGCCATATGGTTGTTGCTTTATTGTATGAAATGCAATCGCCATGTAATTGCTTTACTTTATCACTATGCATTAGCGATAGTCGTAGAAGCAATAGTTGGCGAGACGACAACGATGCTACGATGGAGATCAAGGTGTCGTGCCGGTGACGAAGGTGATCATGACGGTGCTTTGGAGATGGAGATCAAAAGCACAAGATGATGATGGCCATATCATGTCACATATTTTTGATTGCATGTGATGCTTATCTTATTATGCTTCTTCCTTTGCTTAGTACGGCGGTATCATTATAAGATGATCCCTTACAAAATTTAAAGGTATAAGTGTTCTCCCTGAGTATGCACCGTTGCGAAAGTTCGTCGTGCCGAGACACCACGTGATGATCGAGTGTGATAAGCTCTACGTTCAAATACAACGGGTGTAAGCCAGTTTTGCACACGCATAATACTCGGGTTAAACTTGATGAGCCTAGCATATGCAGATATGGCCTCGGAACACTAGAGACCGAAAGGTCGAGCGTGAATCATATAGTAGATATGATCAACATAAGATGGTCACCATTGAAACTACTCCATCTCACGTGATGATCGGACATGGTTTAGTTGATTTGGATCACGTGATCATTTAGATGATCGGAGGGATGTCTATCTAAGTGGGAGTTCTTAAGTAATATGATTAATTGAACTTTAATTTATCATGAACTTAGTCCTGGTAGTATTAGCATATCTATATTGTAGATCAATAGCTCGCGTTATAGCTCCCCTATGTTTTTGATATGTTCCTAGAGAAAACTAAGTTGAAAGATGTTAGTAGAATTGATGCGGACTAGGTCCTTGATCTGAGGATTATCCTCATTGCTGCACAGAAGTATTATGTCCTTGATGTACCGCTAGGTGACAGACCTATTGCAGGAGCAGATGCAAACGTTATGAACGTTTTGACAAAAGCTCGGAATGATGACTACTTGATAGTTTAGTGCACCATGCTTTACGGCTTATAACCGGGACTTCAAAAATGTTTTGAAAGCCACGGAGCATATGAGATGTTCCAAGAGTTGAAATTAGTATTTCATACTCATGCCCGTGTCGAGAGATATAAGACCTCTGACAGTACTTTGCCAACAAGATGGAGGAGAATAGCTCAACCAGTGAGCATGGGCTCAGATTGTCTGGGTACTACAATTGCTTGAATCAAGTGGGAGTAAATCTTCCAGATAAGATAGTAATTGACATAGTTCTCTAGACACTGTCACCAAGTTAATTGAACTTCGTGATGAACTATAATATGCAAGGGATGACGAAAGTAATTCCCGAGCTCTTTGCGATGCTGAAATCGGCGAAGGTAGAAATCAAGAAACAACATCAAGTGTTGATGGTAAACAAGACCACTTGTTTCAAGTAAAGGGCAAAGGGCTAGAAGGGGAACTTCAAGAAGAATGACAAGCAAGTTGTCACTCCCGTGAAGAAACCCAAAGCTAAACTCAAGCCTGAAACTAAGTGCTTCTACTTCAAAGGAAATGGTCACTAGAACTGTAACTACCCTAGATACTTGGTGGATAAGAAGGATGGCAAAGTGAACAAAGGTATATTTGATATACAGATTATTGATGTGTACTTTACTAGTGTTCATAGCAACCCCTGGGTATTTCATACCAGTTCAGTTGCTAAAAATTAGTAACTCGAAACAAGAGTTGCAGAATGAACAGAGACTAGTTAAAGGTGAAGTGACGATGTGTGTTGGAAGTGGTTCCAAGATTGATATGATCATCATCGTACACTCCCAATACTTTCGGGATTAGTGTAGAACCTAAATAAATGTTATTTGGCATCTGCGTTAAGCATGAATATGATTTGATCATGTTTGTCGCAATACGGTTATTCCTTTAAAGTCATAGAAAAATTGTTATTCTGTTTACATGAATAAAGCCTTCGATGGTCATACACCCAATGAAAATAGTTTGTTGGATCTCGATCGTAGTGATACACATATTCATAATATTGAAGCCAAAAGATGCAAGGTTAATAATGATAGTGCAACTTATTTGTGGCACTGCCGTTTAGGTCATATTGGTGTAAAGCGCATGAAGAAACTCCATAGTGATGGAGTTTTGGAATCACTTGATTATGAATCACTTGGTGCTTGCGAACCATGCCTCATGGGCAAGATGACTAAAACTCCGTTCTCCGGAACAATGGAGCGAGCAAAAGATTTGTTGGAAATGATACATACTGATGTATGTGGACCGATGAGTGTTGAAGCTCGTGGCGAGTATCGTTATTTTCTGACCTTCACTGATGATTTGAGTAGATATGGGTATATCTACTTGATGAAGCACAAGTCTGAAACATTTGAAAAGTTCAAAGAATTTTAGTGTGAAGTAGAGAATCATCGTAACAAGAAAATATAGTTTCTACGATCTGATCGTGGAGGTGAATATTTGAGTTACGAGTTTTGTCTTCATTTGAAACAATGTGGAATAGTTTCACAACTCACGCCACCCGGAACACCACAACGTAATGGTGTGTCCGAATGTCGTAACCGTACTTTATTAGATATGGTGCGATCTATGATGTCTCTTACCGATTTACCACTATAGTTTTGGGTTATGCATTAAAGACAGCTGCATTCACGTTAAATAGAGCACCATCTAAATCCGTTGAGACGACGCCTTATGAACTGTGGTTTGGCAAGAAACCAAAGTTGTCGTTTCTTAAAGTTTTGGGTTGCGATGCTTATGTGAAAAAGCTTCAACTTGATAAGCTTGAACCCAAGTCGAAGAAATGTGTCTTCATAGGATACCCAAAGGAAACTGTTGGGTACACCTTCTATCACAGATCCAAAGGCAAGATATTCGTTGCTAAGAATGGGTCCTTTCTAGAGAAGGAGTTTCTCTCGAAAGAAGTGAGTGGGAGGAAAGTGGAACTTGATGAGGTAATTGTACCTTCTCCCGAATTGAATAGTAGTACATCACAGAAACTAGTTCTAGTGATTCCTACACCAATTAGTGAGGAAGCTAATGATGATGATCATGAAACTTCAGATCAAGTTACTGTTCAATCTCGTAGGTCAACCAGAGTACGTTCCGCACCAGAGTGGTATGGCAACCCAGTTCTGGAAGTCATGTTACTAGACCATGATGAACCTATGAACTATGAGGAAGCGATGATGAGCCCAAATTCCGCAAAATGGCTTGAGGCCATGAAATCTGAGATGCGATCCATGTATGAGAACAAAGTGTGGACTTTGGTTGACTTGCCCGATGATCGGCAAGCCATTGAAAATAAATGGATCTTTAAGAGGAAGACTGACGCCGATGGTAATGTTACTGTCTACAAAGCTCGACTTGTTGCGAAAGGTTTTCGACAAGTTCAAGGTGTTGACTATGATGAGATTTTCTCACCCGTAGCGATGCTTAAGTCTGTCCGAATCATGTTAGCAATTGCCACATTTTATGAAATTTGGCAAATGGATAACGAAACTGCGTTCTTTAATGGATTTATTAAAGAAGAGTTGTATATGATGCAACCAGCGATCCATCTATGGACTGGTGCAAGCATCTCGGAGTTGGAATATACGCTTTGATAAGTTGATCAAAGCATATAGTTTTATACAGACTTGCGGTGAAGCCTGTATTTACAAAAAAGTGAGTGGGAGCACTACAACCTTTCTGATAAGTATATATGAATGACATATTGTTGATCAGAAATGATGTAGAATTTTCTGGAAAGCATTAAGGAGTGTTTGAAAGGAGTTTTTTCAAAGAAAAATCTCGGTAAAGCTGCTTACATATTGAGCCTCAAGATCTATAGAGATAGATCAAGACGCTTGATAAGTTTTTTCAATGAGTACATACCTTGACAAGTTTTATAAGTAGTTCAAAATGGATCAGTCAGAGAAGGAGTTCTTGCTTGAGTTGTAAGGTATGAAGTTGAGTAAGACTCAAAGCCCGACCTCGGCAGAAGATAGAGAAAGAATGAAAGTCATTCTCTATGCCTCAGCCATAGGTTCTATAAAGTATGCCATGCTGTGTACCAAACCTGTTGTGTACCTTACCATGAGTTTGGCAAGGAGGTACAAAAGTGATCCAGGATTAGATCATTGGACATCGGTCAAAATAATCCTTAGTTACTGGATAACTAAGAAATGTTTTCTCGATTATGGAGGTGAAAAGAGTTCGTCGTAAAGACTTACACCGATGCAAGCTTTACACTAATCCAGATGACTCTAAGTATCAATCTGGATGCATATTGGAAGTGGGAACAATTAGCTAGAGTAGCTCCATGCAGAGCATTGTAGACATAGAAATTTGTGAAATACATACGGATCTGAATGTGTCAGACCCGTCGACTAAACTTCTCTCAGAAGCAAAACATGATCACACCTTACTACTCTTGGGTGTTAATCACATAGCGATGTGAACTAGATTATTGACTCTAGTAAACCCTTTGGGTATTGGTCACATGGCGATGTGAACTATGGGTGTTATTCACATAAAGATTTGAACTATCGGTATTAAATCACATGGAGGTGTGAACTAGATTATTGACTCTAGTGCAAGTGGGAGACTGAAGGAAATATGCCCAAGAGGCAATAATAAAGTTATTATTTATTTCCTTATATCGTGATAACTGTTTATTATTCATGCTAGAATTGTATTAACCAGAAACTTAGTACATGTGTGAATACATAGACAACACAGAGTGTCCCTAGTATGCCTCTACTAGACTAGCTCATTGATCAAAGATGGTTATGTTTCCTAGCCATAGACATGAGTTGTCATTTGATCAATGAGATCACATCATTAGGAGAATTATGTGATGGACAAGACCCATCCGTTAGCTTAGCACTATGATCGTTTAGTTTTATTGCTATTGCTTTCTTCATGAGTTATACATGTTCCTATGACTATGATATTATGCAACTCTCGAATACCGGAGGAACGCCTTGTGTGCTATCAAACGTCACAACATAACTAGGTGATTATAAAGATGCTCTACAGGTGTCTCCGAAGGTGTTTGTGGTGTTGGCATGGATCAAGAATAGGATTTGTCACTCCGAGTGTCGGAGAGGTATCTCTGGGCCCTCTCGGTAATACACATCATAATAAGCCTTGCAAGCAAATGACTAATGAGTAAAGAGACTTGCCGGTAACGAGATTAACTAGGTATGGTGATACCGACGATCAAATCTCGGAGAAGTGACATACCGATGACAAAAGGAACAACGTATGTTGTTATGCGGTTTAACCGATAAAGATCTTCGTAGAATATGTAGGAGCCAATATGAGCATCCAGGTTCCGCTATTGGTTATTGACCGGAGATGAGTCTCGGTCATGTCTACATAGTTCTCGAACCCGTAGGGTCCGCACGCTTAACGTTTGATGACGATCGGTATTATGAGTTTATGTGTTTTGATGTACCGAAGGTAGTTCGGAGTCCTGGATGAGATCAGGGACATGACGAGGAGTCTCGAAATGATCAAGACATAAAGAACGATATATTGGACGACTATATTCGGACATCGGAAAGGTTCCGAGTGATTCGGATATTTTTCGGAGTACCAGAGAGTTACGGGAATTCGTCGGGGAGTATATGGGCCTTATTGGGCTTTAGGGGAAAGAGAGAGAGGAGGCTGCGCCCCTCCCATGGCTTAGTCCGAATTGGACTAGGAAGAGGGGCTGCGCCCCCTCCTTCCTTCTCTCCTACTCCTACTACTTGGAAGGACTCCTAGTTCTACTAGGAAAGGGGGAATCCTACTCCCGGTGGGAGTAGGACTCCCCTAGGGCGCGTCATAGAGAGGGCCAGCCCTCCCCCTCCTCCACTCCTTTATATACGGGGTAGAGGCACCCCATAGACACACAAGTTGATCAGTTGATCTCTTCCAACCGTGTGCGGTGCCCCCCTCCACAGTAACACACCTTGGTCATATCGTTGTAGCGCTTAGGTGAAGCCCTGCGATGGTAACTTCATCATATCCGTCACCACGCCTTCGTGCTGATGAAACTCTCCTGTGAAGCTCAACTGGATCAAGAGCTCGCGGGACGTCATCAAGCTAAACATGTGCTGAACGTGGAGGTGTCGTACGTTCGGTACTTGATCAGTTGGATCGCGAAGAAGTTCGACTACATCAACCGCGTCACTTGACGCTTCCGCTCCCGGTCTACGAGGGTATGTAGACACACTGTCCCCCTCGTTGCTATGCATATAGTAGATAGATCCTGCTTGATCGTAGGAAAATTTGAAAAAAGTACTATGTTCCCCAACATATATGATATGTCAACTAAGGAGATGACATTCAATATCGTGTATATGATGTAAAAACTAAGCATTGCAATACAACATATGCATGATATGAGTAATATAACCCTGCCAAGTTTGAGCATACACCTCAGGGGGATAATAGGACCGGTCATCTGCCTCTGAATCCTCCTCTGAAGAGCTATCTGTAACCAGCAAGATATCTGCTTCACCGGGTAGCATTGTCTGCTCTGAAGACCTTGTTTTCACTCCAGATTTCTCCATCACCAATTCAAATGGCTGATGCATAGGAAGAGCAGTTGAATATACAAACATTGTCGACAAAAGCAATGAGAAATACAAAAAAAGGACGGCATGATATAATTCACATATATGACGCTTGGCTAAACAACATGGCATTGCATAATTCACATACATAATGCCTTGCAACAAGATAGCATTGCATAATTCACATATATAATGTCTTGCAACAAGATGGCATTGCATAATCCACATATATGGTAATTAGACACTAAATAGGTGGCATTCACACAAAGCATGTCTAAACTAAGCAAATGACATAGCAATGCAAGATACCATACGCACGATATGAGCATCATAACCCTGCCAAGTTAGTGCATGCACCTTGGGGGGGGATAGGACTGGTCATCTGTCTCTGAATCCTCCTCTGAGAAGCTATCTGTAACCAGCAAGACATGCGCTTCGTCAGATAGCATTGTCTCCTCAGAAGACCTTGTTTCCACTCTAGATTTTTCCATGAACGTGCCGAATGGCTGATGCACAGGAAGAGTAATTGAATGTACTAAAATTGTTGACAAATTTAACACGTAATAAAAAATGATGCCATGATATAATTCACATATAAGATGACTGGCTAACCAGGATGGCATTACAAAATTCACATATATGATGCCTCGCTAAACAAGATGGCATTGCATGATTCAAATATACGATAAAGAAACTAAACAGATGGCATTGACACAAAGCATGTCTAAACTAAGCAGATGTCATCTTTAATGTATACAGTAAGCAATGCATGGCACCATATGCATGATATTACCAACATCAGCATGCCAAGTTAGAGCGAAGACCTCATGGGGTAAACAGGAGTGGTCTTGTGCTTCTGAATCCCCCTTAGAACAGTTATCTTCCTCTTTATTACGATCCGAAATGGGTGGGGGGGCTGCCTTTGCACCCACCATGGAGCGACGTCTGCATGAAATTTTATTGCCACGCAAGGCTCGTCTCTTTTGCTCTACATGTTCAGTTCCATTGTGTACAATAACTGACATGCATAGGAATAAAACATAGTGAGATTATGTAAGGAGTGCATGCACAACTCCAGAGTGATGGTAGCAAACTGTGGATAGACCCAAAACAAATGATGGCAGGCAAATAATAGCTTTAGTTAAAAAATACAGATAATGGCTCATTTAATGTTTGTTTGCACCCAACATGAAACTCATAGTAGACACCCGAGATTAACCAGATAGTAGACATATAGTAATGATTGCAGCCCCAATATGTATCCCAGAACCATTTAAAAACTCAAGTTTCAGCATAAGTTTGGACCTGAGTCGGAGTCCAATAGGTGAACACGACGATAAAGTAGCATGTCATCATATTAAGCGAAGCTTAACGTAAGTAGACATGGAAGAGTGCGACCTCTCTTGCGGACCCGTGTAGTCCTCAAGGTCATCTGCTTAGTTGAGGATGGTAATGCAGTTGTCGTGGCTGCCGGCGACGGGGAAGAAGATCTGATGCGGCAAAAGACAGTCTAGAGAGAGAATCCCTGCTGTGGTGAACCCTTTCATCGCTAGAGCAGCTGAGCTGGGGTGGAACGCAGCACCGCAGGAGCAGGACAAACCACACAAGGTTTTCTTTGACACATATCTGTAACAAAAGTAATTGTGTAAGGGCTTGTTTGAATTTGAGGATTCTAACAATGTAGGGATAGGAAATAGACAGGAATAGGATAGGAATGCACGTGCAAAATAGAGAATTTAAAAACACAGGATATCTGCCAATCTGGGTGTTTGGTTCACAAGAATTGGAAGATCACAAGATGTAAAGAAGCATGGTGAGATTAAGTCAAACCACAAGAAGTGTACAACCTCTTTGGCGAAGCCATGTCGATCTCAGCGTGATTGGGTTGGCCGGTGAGGATGCTCTGGCTGACTTGGCTGTCGGAGGAGGGGAAGAATATCTTAGGCGTCTGGAGATGGAGCCCGAGGTACTACTCCGTTGTGATGGAGGGTTTCGTTGTTGGAGCAGCTCCGGTGAGTTGTACGACGCTGAGGCTGAAGCAGGACAAGAGAGACAATGTTAACCTGAGTGGAATTCTAATAGCATCTCCAATAGATGACGTAAAATACATGACCACAAAGTGCTAGATGTATACATCAGCCACTCATCTCTAAACTTAACTGTCAAAACTGAATTTAACTGTCGAAACTAAACTTAACTGTCGAAACTGAATTTTGTTGTTGAAACTGAATTTTACTGTCGAAACTGAACGCACTAGAGCTGAGGCTACACGTCAGTCGACTGACTTTTTGATCTCTGGTCAGTCAATTTTGCAGCCGTTGGATACGAAATCAAGGGTCTGCAGTTCATCTTCAACCTCCACCCCCTGAGCCGCCAGTCACAACCGGCCAAACAACCGCCCCCACCGCCCGCGGCCGGCGGTGCGCCGCCCCGCCCGCCCCGAAAACACTCCCCACCGCCAGTCCGCCGTCACCCCGGCCATCCCTGTAGCCCCCCCCGTGAAGGTTTTGCTCCGGCGATCCCCACGCCACCTCCCCACCACCACCGGCGACCACCGCCCCCAACCTCAACCCTAAGATAGATAGTGGGGTACCTCTCCGGCAAGCCCCTTCCCCGCTGCGGCTGGTTCTTCCTTAACTCCGGCGAGCCCCCCCCACCCCCTGAAAATTGACTGACCCAAAAGTCGATTCAGTCGACTAAAGTGTAGCTAAATCGGAGCAGCATCGCAAGCAAGAGAAAGAGCGAGAGCAGCAGCGCAAGCAAGAGCAAGAGCAAGAGCAGACCAGGCAGGGGACCGAGAGCAAGAGTAGAGCAGCAGCGCGAGCGAGAGCTAAAGAAGAAGCAGCTCCTACTGATGTGGACGTCGCCGCTGAGGGAGCAACACCATGGAGGAAGTGGCCGGCGACGCCACCGGGGATGGAGGCGTGCTGTTCGGCTCGGGACCGAGCGCCGGCAGCACCGTGTGATCGAATCAAGAAGAAAATGCGGCGATTAGTGTACAACCTCTCTGGTGGCGCCGATTAGGCCAGAGCTTCGTCTGAGGAAACGGTGGTGATGATGCTGTTCCGGTGGTGCATGTGAAGACGGCGATGTGGGAATGGAGGTGGCGCGAAAGATGAGTGGAACGTCGGGGCAGCTCCTTGGAGGTGGAGGACGGGGTAGCAGAACCGGCGGGACGACCAGATCGATGACGGATCTTCATCCGTTATGGTGGATGAGGGACGTCGAGGTGTTGCTGTGGACAACATCGTTGAGGAAGAGGCTCCGGCTGGGTGGAGGACGGAGGAGGGTGTGGGGCTTCGCGGGTTTTGCCGGCCTCGTTGTACGAATGGGTGGGCGGATGGGATGGAAGTGGGGAACCATGGCTTAGGGATGCGCATGTCCGAAATGTGGGGTAAGTTACGAAAGTACCCCCACCGATTTGAGGCGGTTCTTTCGGTTCAGGGGTATCACGGGCATTTCGCGTGTCGGGATTTCACAGGAGGTGGGATTTTTCGCGCGTGTTGTAACTTTGGAATAGCAAGGCGTGGGTTGATATGGAGGGAATTGTCGGAGCACAACGAGGAAAAGATATATCTTAAATATTTCGGGCTAACAAGGCGCAGGTTTAAGAGACGGGAGTTTCGCAGCATGATAGACAGAGACGCTAGCTCGAAATTTTGGCATAACAAGGCGTGGCTTGACATTTCGCGAGAACAATCTTAACATGTACCCAAAAACAAAAGACAATTTAGACTAGTATGATATACTACGTACAGTGTGTTTAACACGCACAACACACACAGGGACACCATTTAGACTAGTAAGGTACACGTGCATTGCACACATGAGATTTGGCAACCAAATTATGAATAAATACCACATTATAGCATGTAAGCTTTGAGTCATGTATACATGATGTAGATATTCATTTAATTCTTATAGTTCATTTCATTCAAAAACATCTAGTTTTTATAAGAAAGCTAATCTATTTTAAGATTCATGGAATTGTGCGTTGTAAGGCATAAATTAAAAAACAATTCACGTAGAAAAACATTTGGGCAATTCTGATACGGAAGATTGTAGAACAAAGAAGAAGTGCTTGTGTTTTGAGATTTGTGCATTACGCTTAAGTTCAACCATAGAGTCTTCTAGATTGTACATGTGGCAAAATATGGTGGAATCCAGATGATATCCAATGAACAGTAGTGCTCAAATTTTCCAGCTCTGCACCATCGGATTGGCCTCATCCAATGACCATCTTTCAAAGTTAAAGTTATCCGCACACTATATAAAAAATATATAATATAATATATATAGGGGTATAGATATAGATATGTGATGCGAAAGCCACCCATCATCTCCAATTAGAATAGTGTGTCCATGCACGGATGCAATGTGGCCAAACAATGTCTGCCATCGGCATCTCAAATTCAAACCAATCTGACCTTGTTCAATGTGTATACATTGCAACATGCTCGTTTCCAAACCACACCACACAGATCTCCGTTATACTATTGCATGCATGGGTTTCAACCATCATGATCTCTTATTCAAATATTTGAATTCAACTTTACATTGATTATGACATCACCTAGTATTTTACACCCACACATTGGTCCTCTCTTTATAATTGTACCACTAACTTTGTCTCGTGCATGCATGCACAAACACTACCAGTCGGCATTATCCATTGCACACATGCAATCTTTTTCTTTAGGTCGGTCTCCCATGAAGACACACACACGCACACACATCCCCTCTCCATCATATCGGACATTCTTTATCTCTCATGTGCATGCGCAATGATCGATGTTCCTCTATGTGTGTGTGTGTGTATAGCTAGGTCTTTCATAGTTTTCCACATGAACCGATCAATCTATATATCTAGTGAGGTCTCATCCTCTTTCCCACGTCCACATCGATCAATCTATACCTCTCTATATAGGATTATATATATAGCTAATACACCCACATTAATTATATATCCAACGCCCCCCTCTCATCATCCATGCCTTCCACTTCATCTCTCAGACGTGCGCACAATAGCGAAGACAGGGGGCAGCAAGGGCCCTGCCCGCTAACATCACTATATATCGAGGCTAATATGAATGTGATCATTAGACAATTGCTGGTAAAAATGGTTTAAGTTTATGAATTAGCTCTCCTCGTAAAGGATTAGCAATGCTTGCCCCCCTAGCTCATGGGGCATTTTTCATGGCTCCGCCACTGCGTGCAACAGCGCACGTTCTCGCCCCCTCTCTCTCTAAATACCGATCTCACAGTTGTGCACTCCTTCATAGTCTCCCTCCACTCGGCCCCTCGCACCATCTTCTAGCCCCCCCGCCAAATTTTGACACATGTACAATCTAGCAGACTCCATGGTTGAACTTAAGCATAATGCACAAATATCAAAACAACAGTTGTTCTCCTTTGTTCTAGAATCTTCCGTATCATAACTGCCCAAACTTTTTTCTAGTGGAATTGCAATTATTTGTTTTTTACTTTATGCTTTACAATGCACAATTCCATGAATCATAAAATAGATTAAGGGCTTCCTTGATTCAAAGGATTCTCAAAGGAATTTTGTAGGATTCTAATCCTTAGGAATTTTTCCTATCTTGGTTGTTTGATTCGTAGGATTGTAAACCATAGGAATTTTTCCATATGATTCATTTGCACTAGATTTCATAGGAAACATCCCATCCACTCAAATCTCTTTGAAAGAATTATGTGCCTTTTCTATGCACAATCAAACACTCGTACCATCCTGTAGGATTCAAGACGACATTCCACTCTAATCGCATGTTCTTCCTATTCCCGCGTTTTGGAAATCCTACGAATCAAAGAGGCCCTAGGTTTTTTATAAAAACTAATTGATTTTGAATGAGATGAACTATGAGAATTAAACGAAGGTCTACATCAGGCATATATGACTCAGAGCTTACATGCTACAGTGTGGTATTTATTCGTAATTGGTTGCAAATCTGATGCGTGCAATGCACGTGTACCTTACTAGTACTTCGAGTATGTGCAAAACACAATGGCACGCTAGACAGTGTCTCTCTTACAGTTCATGAAGCCACGTGGCACATGTGGAGGCATTGTCGCGACATCCTTGTGTGGATTGATCACAGTGATGTGCTGCTAGTTCCAGATGAATGTACTCGTCCTCCCTAAGCCACACTGGCGGTACATGCACGAAGCAAAGATGTGCACGCACGCCACACACGCACTCATTCCCTCGCACGCACACGCGGGTACACGGGCGGACGCAATTTTGTACTTAGATCCACCCCATGTGATAATTTGACGCGTGTAAAGTCCGTCACTTCATTGATAGTCAATTAATACAGCGCATGCAAATTGAGTGGACATGAGGGCGGAAGAAAGACATTACTACTCCACTGTGCGCATGCGAGTAGTTAAATCATGGGTTGCTAGTAGTACTTCCATTGGTCTCCTTTGTATTTTGTGCCAATTTTTGACAGTAACATAATATTTATGCATCTGAGCAGTGTAGTCTACTTGAAATTTATGTTCCACTAAACTCATCGGGAGCCGTTTCGGGCCTCAAAACCAAAAACCATCAATTAATCTTTAGCTTGTTCCCGTCATATTTGAAAGTACTAGTGCTACAATTAAGTGCAAGCCTGCTCACACCTACCAGTACGTACCAAACCGGAATGTGTTCCATGCAGGTTTTAGTACTATTGCTAGTACTTCGGTTATAAAAAGGGGAACTACCTAACCGAAAATTACTCTACCTTCCTACTCATAAGTCCTCCTTCTTCGTCCGTCCTTCCCATGGCCGGTGTGCAGAGCTCTAGGTCGAGAACTACTTGTAACAAGAGGGTGGCAACCATGGCTGCAGAAAAAAAAGAGGGATCACCGCCACGCAGAGACCTCAAAAGATCTCTCACGGGCAGGCGATGGCTCCCAGGACTGCCCTAGACGCGGAGGCAAACTTGCCGAGCTGGCGGCGTTGGAGTCGCTATCCCTCGATGGCATGCCCGATCAGCTCAATAAGCACCTCAATAAGCAGAAGGAGTTCATCCACGGCTTGGTGGAGCTGCTGAAGAAGAGCCTTGATGACATGCCCGTTGAGCTCAATGAGCATGGGGAGTTTACCGTCGGCTTGTTGATGCTGCCGAAGAAGAGCATTGCCTCGGAGAAGAAGACGACCGGCGAAATCCTGCAACTTCAGGAGGAGAAGGCGAAGCTCTGCCACGAGCTCGACCTGCTGAAGGAGGAGAACGCTGGCTGGAAGAAGCTGCATGAGAATAGTAGTTCCTCGATGAAGATGTTGCAGGCCCTCGTCATGGAACAAAAGGAGGAGTTGGCGAAGCTCCGCATCGAGCACCCCACTGCTGTCTGTTGGGGAACGTAGTATTTCAAAAATTTCCTACGATCACGCAAGATCTATCTACTAGAAGCATAGCAACGAGAGGGGAGAGTGTGTCTACGAACCCTCGTAGACCGGAAGCGAAAGCGTCTAGTGACGCGGTTGATGTAGTCGAACTTCTTCGCGATCCAACCGATCAAGTACCGAACGTACGGCACCTCCGCGTTCAGCACACATTCAGCTTGATGACGTCCCACGAGCTCTTGATCTAGTTGAGCCTCACGGGAGAGTTTTGTCAGCACGACGGCATGGTGACGGGTATGATGAAGTTACCGGCGCAGGGCTTGCCTAAGCACTGCAACTGTATGACCGAGGTGTGTTTCTGTGGAGAGGGGCACCGCACACGGCTGGGAGAGATCAACTGATCAACTTGTGTGTCTATGGGGTGCCTCTACCCCCGTATATAAAGGAGTGGAGGAGAGGGAGGGCCGGCCCTCTCTATGGCGCACCCTAGGGGAGTCCTACTCCCACCGAGAGTAGGATTCCCCCTTTCCTAGTAGAACTAGGAGCCCTTCCAAGTAGTAGGAGTAGGAGAGAAGGACAGGGAAAGAGAAGAGAAGGAAGGAGGGGGCGCAGCCCCTCTCCCTAGTCCAATTCGGACTAAGCCATGGGAGGGGCGCAGCCTCCTCTCTCCCTTTCCCCTAAAGCCCAATAAGGCCCATATACTTCCCGGCGAATTCCCGTAACTCTCCTGTACTCCAAAAAATACCCGAATCACTCGAAACCTTTCCGATGTCCGAATATAGTCATCCAATATATCGAAATTTACGTCTCGACCATTTCGAGACTCCTCGTCATGTCCACGATATCATCTGGGACTCCGAACTACCTTCGGTACATCAAAACACATAGAATCATAATACCGATCGTCATCAAACGTTAAGCGTGCGGTCCCTACGGGTTCAAGAACTATGTAGACATGACCGAGACTCATCTCCGGTCAATACCCAATAGCGGAACCTGGATGCTCATATTGGCTCCTACATATTCTACGAAGATCTTTATCGGTCAAAGCGCATAACAACATACGTTGTTCCCTTTGTCATCGGTATGTTACTTGCCCGAGATTCGATCACCGGTATCACCATACCTAGTTAATATGATTACCGGCAAGTCTGTTTACTCGTTCCATAATACATGATCTCGTGACTAACTCATTAGTCATTTGCTTGCAAGGCTTGTTATGATGTGTATTACCGAGAGGGCCTAGAGATACCTCTCCGACACTCGAAGTGACAAATCCTATTCTTTATCTATGCCAACACCACGGACACCTTCGGAGACACCTGTAGAGCATGTTTATAATGACCCAGTTACATTGTGACGTTTGATAGCACACAAGGTGTTCCTCTGGTATTCGGGAGTTGTATAATCTCATAGTCATAGGAACATGTATAAGTCCTGAAGAAAGCAATAGAAGTAAAATTAAATGATCATAGTGCTAAGCTGCCGGATGGGCCTTTGTCCATCACATCATTCTCCTAATGATGTGATCCCGTTGATCAAATGACAACTCATGTCTATGGCTAGGAAACATAACCATCTTTGATCAATGAGCTAGTCTAGTAGAGGCATACTAGGGACACTCTGTTTTGTCTATGTATTCACACATGTACTAAGTTTCCAGTTAATACAATTCTAGCATGAATAATAAACATTTATCATGATATAAGGAAATAAATAATAACTTTATTATTGCCTCTAGGGCATATTTCCTTCAGTCTCCCACTTGCACTAGAGTCAATAATCTAGATCACATCACGGTGTGATTAACACCAATAGTTCACATCACCATGTGACTAACACCCATAGTTCGCATCGCCATGCGACCAATACCCGAAGGGTTTACTAGAGTCAACAATCTAGTTCACCTCGTCATGTGATTAACACCCAAAGAGTACTAAGGTGTGATCATGTTTTGCTTCGTGAGAGAAGTTTAGTCAGTGGGTCTGTCACATTCAGATCCATATGTATTTTTGCAAATTTCTATGTCTACAATGCTATGCAGGGAGCTACTTTAGCTAATTGCTCCCACTTTTAATATGTATCCAGATCGAGACTCAGAGTCATCCAGATCAGTGTTAAAGGTTGCATCGACCTAGCTCTTTACGACGAACTCTTTATCACCTCCATAACCGAGAAATATTTCCTTACTCCTCTAAGGATAATTTTGACCGCTGTACAGTGATCTACTCCTGGATCACTATTGTACCTCCTTGTCAATCTCATGGCAAGGTACACAACAGGTTTGGTACATAGCATGGCATACTTTATAGAACCTATGACCGAGGCATAGGAATGACTTTCATTCTTTCTCTATCTTCTACCATGGTCTGGTTTTGAGTCTTACTCAACTTCATACCTTGCAACACAAGCAAGAACTCTTTCTTTGACTGTTCCATTTTGAACTACTTCATAATCTTGTCAAGGTATGTACTCATTGAAAAAACTTCTCAAGCGTCTTGATCTATCTCTATAGATCTTGATGCTCAATATGTAAGCAGCTTTACCGAGGTTTTTCTTTGAAAAACTCCATTCAAACACTCGTTTATGCTTTCCAGAAAATTCTACATCATTTCTGATCGACAATATGTCATTCACATATACTTATCAGAAATGTTGTAGTGCTCCCACTCACTTTCTTGTAAATACATGCTTCTCCAAAAGTCTGTATAAATCCATATGCTTCGATCACCTCATCAAAGCGTATATTCCAACTCCGAGATGCTTGCACCAGTCCATAGATGGATCGCTGGAGCTTGCACAATTTGCCAGCACCTTTAGGATTGACAAAACCTTCTGGTTGCATCATATACAACTCTTCTTTAATAAATCCATTAAAGAACGCAGTTTCGTTATCCATTTGCCAAATTTCATAAATGTGGCAATTGCTAACATGATTCGGACATACTTAAGCATCGGTACGGGTGAGAAAATCTCATCGTAGTCAACACCTTGAACTTGTCGAAAACCTTTCGCAACAAGTCGAGCTTTGTAGATAGTAACATTACCATCGGCATCAGTCTTCCTCTTAAAGATCCATTTATTTTCAATGGCTTGCCGATCATCGGGAAGTCAACCAAAGTCCACACTCTGTTCTCATACTTGGATCCCATCTCAGATTTCATGGCCTCAAGCCATTTTGCGGAATTTGGGCTCATCATTGCTTCCTCATAGTTCGTAGGTTCATCATGGTCTAGTAACATGACTTCTAGAATAGGGTTACCATACCACTCTGGTGCGGAACGTACTCTGGTTGACCTACGAGGTTCAACAGTAACTTGATCTGAAGTTTCATGATCATCATCATTAGCTTCCTCACTAATTTGTTTAGGAATCACTAGAACTAGTTTCTGTGATGTACTACTATCCAATTCGGGAGAAGGTACAATTACCTCATCAAGTTCCACTTTCCTCCAACTCACTTCTTTCGAGAGAAACTCCTTCTCTAGAAAGGATCCATTCTTAGCAACGAATATCTTGCCTTCGGATCTGTGATAGAAGGTGTACCAACAGTTTCCTTTGGGTATCATATGAAGACACATTTCTCCGACTTGGGTTCGAGCTTATCAGGTTGAAGCTTTTTCACATAAGCATCGCAGCCCCAAACTTTAAGAAACGACAACTTTGGTTTCTTGCCAAACCACAGTTCATAAGGCGTCGTCTCAACGGATTTAGATGGTGCCCTATTTAACGTGAATGCAGCTGTCTTTAATGCATAACCCAAAACTAAAGTGGTAAATCGGTAAGAGACATCATAGATCGCACCATATCTAATAAAGTACGGTTACGACGTTCGGAGACACCATTACGTTGTGGTGTTCCCGGTGGCGTGAGTTGTGAAACTATTCCACATTGTTTCAAATGAAGACCAAACTCGTAACTCAAATATTCACCTCCACGATCAGATCGTAGAAACTTTATTTTCTTGTTATGATGATTCTCTACTTCACTCTGAAATTCTTTGAACTTTTCAAATGTTTCAGACTTGTGCTTCATCAAGTATATATACCCATATCTGCTCAAATCATCAGTGAAGGTCAGAAAATAACGATACTCGCCACGAGCTTCAACACTCATCGGTCCACATACATCAGTATGTATGATTTCCAACAAATCTGTTGCTCGCCCCATTGTTCCAGAGAACGGAGTTTTAGTCATCTTGCCCATGAGGCATGGTTCGCAAGCACCAAGTGATTCATAATCAAGTGATTCCAAAAGTCCATCACTATGGAGTTTCTTCATGCACTTTACACCAATATGACCTAGACGGCAGTGCCACAAATAAGTTGCACTATCATTATTAACCTTGCATCTTTTGGCTTCAATATTATGAATATGTGTATCACTACGATTGATATCCAACAAACTATTTTCATTGGGTGTATGACCATCGAAGGATTTATTCATGTAAACAGAATAACAATTATTCTATGACTTTAAATGAATAACCGTATTGCAACAAACATAATCAAATCATATTCATGCTTAACGCAAATGCCAAATAACATTCATTAAGGTTCTACACTAATCCCGAAAGTATAGGGAGTGTGCGATGATGATCATATCAATCTTGGAACCACTTCCAACACACATCGTCACTTCACCTTTAACTAGTCTCTGTTCATTCTGCAACTCTTGTTTCGAGTTACTAATTTTAGCAACTGAACTGGTATCAAATACCCAAGGGTTGCTATGAACACTAGTAAAGTACACATCAATAATCTGTATATCAAATATACCTTTGTTCACTTTGCCATCCTTCTTATCCACCAAGTATCTAGGGCAGTTCCACTTCCAGTGACCATTTCCTTTGTAGTAGAAGCACTTAGTTTCAGGCTTGAGTTTAGCTTTGGGTTTCTTCACGGGAGTGACAACTTGCTTGTCATTCTTCTTGAAGTTCCCCTTCTATCCCTTTGCCCTTTACTTGAAACAAGTGGTTTTGTTAACCATCAACACTAGATGCTCTTTCTTGATTTCTACCTTCGCTGATTTCAGTATCGCGAAGAGCTCGGGAATTACTTTTGTCATCCCTTGCAGATTATAGTTCATCACGAAGTTCTACTAACTTGGTGATAGTGTCTAGAGAACTTTGTCAATTACTATCTTATCTGGAAGATTAACTACCTCTTGATTCAAGCAATTGTAGTACCCAGACAATCTGAGCACATGCTCACTGGTTGAGCTATTCTCCTCCATATTGTAGGCAATGTACTGTCAGAGGTCTTATACCTCTCGACACGGGCATGAGTATGAAATACTAATTTCAACTCTTGGAACATCTCATATGCTCCATGGCGTTCAAAACGTTTCTGAAGTCCCGGTTATAAGCCGTAAAGCATGGCGCACTAAACTATCAAGTAGTCATCATATCGAGCTTGTCAAACGCTCATAACGTCTGCATCTGCTCCTGTAATAGGTTCGTCACCTAGCGGTGCATCAAGGACATAATACTTCTGTGCAGCAATGAGGATAATCCTCAGATCACGGACCTAGTCCGCATCATTGCTACTAACATCTGTCAACTTATATTTCTCTAGGAACATATAAATTAGTCGGGGAGCTATATCGCGAGCTATTGATCTGCAACACAGATATGCTAATACTACCAGGACTAAGTTCATGATAAATTAAAGTTCAATTAATCATATTACTTAAAAAACTCCCACTTAGATAAACATCCCTTTGGTCATCTAAATGATCACGTGATCCAAATCAACTAAACCATGTCCGATCATCACGTGAGATGGAGTAGTTTTCAATGGTGAACATCTTATGTTGATCATATCTACTATATGATTCACGCTCGACCTTTCGGTCTCGAGTGTTCCGAGGCCATATCTACATATGCTAGGCTCGTCAAGTTTAACCCGAGTATTCTGCGTGTGCAAAACTGGCTTGCACCCGTTGTATGTGAACGTAGAACCTATCACACCCGATCATCACGTGGTGTCTCAGCACGAAGAACTTTCGCAACGGTACATACTCAGGGAGAACACTTGTACCTTGAAATTTTGTAAGGGATCATCTTATAATGCTACCGCCATACTAAGCAAAATAAGAAGCATAATAAGATAAACATCACATGCAATTAAAATATGTGACATGATATGGCCATCATCATCTTGTGCTTTTGATCTTCATCTCCAAGGCACCGTCATGATCACCATCGTCACTGGCGTGACACTTTAATCTCCATCATAGCATCATTGTCGTCTCACCAACTATTGCTTCGACGACTATCGCTACCGCTTAGTGATAAAGTAAAGCAATTACATGGCGATTGCATTTCATACAATAAAGCGACAACCATATGGCTCCTGCCAGTTGCCGATAACTTTACAAAACGTGATCATCTCATAGAAAACCGTATAACTGATCATGTCTTGACCATATCACATCACAACATGCCCTGCAAAAACAAGTTAGACGTCCTCTACTTTGTTGTTGCAAGTTTTACGTGGCTGCTACGAGCTTAGCAAGAACCGTTCTTACCTACGCATACAATACCACAACGATGTTTCGTCAAGTATGTGTTGTTTTAACCTTCACAAGGACCAGGCGTAGTCACACTCGATTCAGCTAAAGTGAGAGAGACAGACACCCGCCAATCACCTTTAAGCAACGAGTGCTCATAACGGTGAAACCAGTCTCGCGTAAGCGTACGTGTAATGTCGGTCCGGGCCGCTTCATCTCACAATACCGCCGAAGCAAAATATGACATGCTGGTAAGCAGTATGACTAGTATCGTCCACAACTCACTTGTGTTCTACTCGTGCATATCATCTACGCATAGACCTGGCTCATGATGCCACTGTTGGGGAACGTAGTATTTCAAAAATTTCCTACGATCATGCGAGATCTATCTACTAGAAGCATAGCAGCGAGAGGGGAGAGTGTGTCTACGTACCCTCGTAGACCGGAAGCGGAAGCGTCTAGTGACGCGGTTGATGTAGTCGAACTTCTTCGCGATCCAACCGATCAAGTACCGAATGTACGACACCTCCGCGTTCAGCACACATTCAGCTTGATGACGTCCCATGGGAGAGTTTTGTCAGCACGACGGCGTGGTGACGGGTATGATGAAGTTACCGGCGCAAGGCTTGCCTAAGCACTGTAACTGTATGACCGAGGTGTGTTTCTGTGGATAGGGGCACCGCACACGGTTGGGAGAGATCAACTGATCAACTTGTGTGTCTATGGGGTGCCTCTACCCCCGTATATAAAGGAGTGGAGGAGAGGGAGGGCCGGCCCTCTCTATGGCGCGCCCTAGGGGAGTCCTACTCCCACCGGGAGTAGGATTCCCCCTTGCCTAGTAGAACTAGGAGCCCTTCCAAGTAGTAGGAGTAGGAGAGAAGGAAAGGCAAAGAGAAGAGAAGGAAGGAGGGGGTGCAACCCCTCTCCCTAGTCCAATTCGGACTAAGCCATGGTAGGGGCGCAGCCTCCTCTCTCCCTTTCCCCTAAAGCCCAATAAGGCCCAGATACTCCCTGGCGAATTCCCGTAACTCTTCGGTACTCCGAAAAATACCCGAATCACTCGGAACGTTTCCGCTGTCCGAATATAGTCGTCCAATATATCGATCTTTACGTCTCGACCATTTCGAGACTTCTCGTCATGTCCCCGATCTCATTCGGGACTCCGAACTACCTTCGGTACATCAAAACACATAAACTCATTATACCGATCGTCATCAAACGTTAAGCATGCGGACCCTACGGGTTCGAGAACTATGTAGACATGACCGAGACTCATCTCCGGTCAATAACCAATAGCGGAACCTGGATGCTCTTATTGGCTCCTACATATTCTACGAAGATCTTTATCGGTCAAACCGCATAACAACATACGTTGTTCCCTTTGTCATCGGTATGTTACTTGCCCGAGATTCGATCGTCGGTATCACCATACCTAGTTAATATCATTACCGGCAAGTCTCTTTACTCGTTCTGTAATACATCATCTCGTGACTAACACATTAGTCATTTGCTTCCAAGGCTTGTTATGATGTGTATTAACGAGAGGGCCCCGAGATACCTCTCCAACACTCGGAGTGACAAATCATATTCTTGATCTATGCCAACACCACGAACACCTTCGGAGACACCTGTAGAGCATCTTTATAATCACCCAGTTACGTTGTGACGTTTGATAGCACACAAGGTGTTCCTCCGGTATTCAGGAGTTGTATAATCTCATAGTTATAGGAACATGTATAAGTCATGAAGAAAGCAATAGCAGTAAAACTAAACGATCTTAGTGCTAAGCTGCCGGATGGGTCTTTGTCCATCACATCATTCTCCTAATGATGTGATCCCGTTGATCAAGTGACAACTCATGTCTATGGCTAGGAAACATAACCATCTTTGATCAAGGAGCTAGTCTAGTAGAGGCATACTAGGGACACTCTGTTTTGTCTATGCATTCACACATGTACTAAGTTTCCAGTTAATACAATTCTAGCATGAATAATAAAAATTTATCATGATATAAGGAAATAAATAATAACTTTATTATTGCCTCTAGGGCATATTTCCTTCACTGTCAAGGTACGTAATGCGGCCGTGGAACTGATGATGAAGGCTCGTGTCGAGAAACCCCGCGTCATGGACACAATGAGGAAGATGGCGGAGGAGACGCGCAAGGAGATGGAGGTCGTGGAGGCGATGAAGAAGCAGTTACGACTCCGCGGCCAGCAACCCTTCATGTATTGAGAGCAGTGCCCCAGACTTGTGTGTGCATCTTCCTTCTTTTTTTGGGATGATAATGCTCCATCTTCTTTTGCTCCTATGTTTCTTATTTTGCTTCGGGTGTTTCGCCGCACGTGTCACCTTCTCTGCGAGGCATGAATAGAACAATGCTAAAAATGAGATGACTAGAAAATTAGATCATTCTTTATCGCCAATAGAACAATGCCTCTTGCTAGTAATATATAATAAGAGTAGAGAGTAGAGGATATGGCACTGGGCTGCCGTGTTTCGTGCTCCTCTGTCGTTCTCCAGTGGAAAACTTGATTATACCGCATGGTTCTTTGCTCCTCCTCGGGTCGTCGGCACATTTATACGAGCAGTCAAATCACAAGGCCCCGCCTTCCAGCAGGTATGAGCCATCAACTCACAAAGGCCGTCGCCTCTTGTGAAAAGGACCTAGCTAGACTGCTCCGCCCTCTAGCCTTTTAAAAAAATGTATACATTTGTACAGTAGTAGTATCGATGGATTGCGCCATGGAGCAAAACTTTCAAGATGTAATTAAAGAAAAAAGGTGGTACAAATAGAGAGCGCTCATCGCCAAATTATGCATATACTATATGACACTACCCACTATGAAGGTACTAGTAACATAGACTAGTAACTGGTCTATGTTACTCTCCACTATGACCAGCCAAAGTCGAGGCACGGATACCAACGAGGGCCTGGTTGTGCCTATACTTGGACAACTCACCCGATTGCATGCACACCAGGCAGACGAAGCTCGTGTCGTGTTGGTGCCGTGCGCGGCCCGCACATTAACCAAAACCTCGCGCCTCCATCTTAGCCTCCGCGTTTAAAACATCTCAATCTCAAGGCCAAGGAGCAACGTGAAACCTATGATAGAGCCAATCGGATGGTTGAGAACACTACAATTCGTAGCTACAGATGCGTGTGTGAGAGAGGATGAGTGCGTGCGTGCACCTTTTCTCAGAGTACAACTACATGTGGGTGGCATCGACCTAGGGAGCAGTGATGGTGCGTGTGAGAAGTCCCGAGAGATAGGTGTAATGCGTCTGAAAAAAAAGACTAGTCTATAGCTCGCCACGAGGCTATTCCTGTCGAACGTCAAGCGTAAGATATGTATCCGACGGTGCCAGTTTTTGCACGTACACAACAGTAGAAAAAGAACTAGTACCATGGCATATGCTACACCACGGCCGAGAAAACTTGCCGACGTTACGCCATCCGAGAATAGTGCCGCACTTCGAAACTAGAACCGTCAATAAATTTTGAGCGCGTCTCGTCACATTCCAAATTACTACTACCACCACGCTATATCTAATTGCAAACCTGTTCACGCCAATCACAACGTAAACAGTTTCCCACTTAAGATGACTGCACATTCCTCCTCAACTCGTCATCCAGAAAAAACAATCAAGTCAATCAAGCCATAGCCAGTGTGAGTTCTGGGTCGAGTGATTTCCACCACGGAGAGGTGAGCATGGAAGAGGAAGCACGAGATATGTCCCGCCTCGCCGCGAAAGCAGCCGACATGTCCAGCCGCACAGCAGTAGCAGCACAGAGGCCCCGCCGCGCCGCCGAAGCAGCACGGAGGTCCCGCCGCACCGTCGATGTAGCAAAATGGTCTGGCCACGCCGCGGAAGTAGCAGAGATGTCCCGTCGTGCCGCCAAAGCAGCAGGGAGGTCCCGCCGTGCCGCGGCGGCATGGGAAAATTTCTTGCGGGCAGGCGAGGACTCTTATAGGCGCATGCATGGGATAGTCCATAGCCAGATGGATCAGATCTCCGGCTGGGCGAGGATGCAGGACGAGGCTACCGGCGTCATCCGACAACTGGGGGAGAGCAATGCGAAGTTCTGGGGCGAGCGCGACCTGCTGAGGGGGTAGATCGTCGGAAGGGCAAAGCAGGAGGAGGAGACCGCTGCCGTGTTGGAGAGGACGGGCGTCATCATCAAGAAACTTATGGACGAGAATGCCATGCTCCGCATCGAGCGCAACAGGGTGGTGGAGGAATCCATGGATGTTGCCAAGCAGCGTATTAAGGACATGAAACTGATGAAAGAGATCATCGCCCGCCGCGAGAACTAGTCTCCGTGACCTGCAACGCATACAGAAAGTAGAGATCAGCGAGCTAGATCGTTGTATGCGTCTTTCGTCTTCTTTTGCCCTTGTGTATTTCGGGCCTAGCCGCATGTGGCTTTTTCAATTATCTTCCTAATTATGTAAGAAAATTATTATCCACTCTCGTCATCCTTATATATATTAATTAGTCTTGCTATCACTCGCAGTAGATGCTATATAGGTCCGTCAGATCTTACATCAAGATCCGTGCAAAAATTTATTTTCAGATTTTCTTTTCTCTCTCTTAAATCTCAGTCGAGTGAGACATTGCCACGCCATTAAACAGAGGCTCGGGCGCCATTAATGGAGACCTTGGGAGAGAGGTGGACGACAGATGGAGGTCAAAGGGCTCTCCTCCCGATAAGCACGTGCAGCGGTCTGATCGCACGCCTCCAGTTCTCAAATAGCTACCCTGCACGACGCCTCCTAGCTAATAAAAAAGGGGACGCGTGGCGGCACGTAAATGGTAAATAGAACGCCCACGGTTTCAGTAATAATTGTGTTTCCGATTGTAACGTGACAGCACTTGTTCCAAAATGACTTTGTTGATTGTTAATGTGTGCGCCTTTGCAAATCGGACAGCAAAATTACCACCGCATGTTGGTGCCATGTCATGGCACCAAACCAAGTTTCTTAATTTTCATGCGTGTTTCGGATTTACAGGAATTAAAAAACCAAGTTTCTCAATGTTTTCAGCCGAGCCATGACGCCCAGATGTTTAAATTTCATTCCCATTTCTGGCATGGGACCTAGAAATTTACCCAACGACACACATGTGATTTTTCAACCAGCTTTGGTGCACCGGAGCATGTGCTTGTATTTAAAATTTGAATTATGCACACAAAGGTGACACGTTCCCTCTCAGAACCACGAGCCTTCTTAAGAGAAGCTCCAGTTTGCAAGAAACTCATACCAAAACTTGTTCCTATTCTGCAATATTTTTTTACCACGGCATGGTAGTACCATGACATGACACCATGCCAAGTTTCATGATTTTCAGGCATGTTTTGGATTTTCAAAAAAATTTAAAACCAAGATCCTCAATGTTCTAGGCTGAACCACGATTGCCAGATGTTTGAATTTCATTCCCATTTCTTGCATGTGACCTAGAAATTCACCCGAGGGCACACATGTGATTTTTCAGTCAACTTTGGTGCACGGGAGCATGTGTTTGTAGTTCAAATTTGAATTATGCATATTAAATGACCAAAAACTCAATTAATGTATAAAAAGGGCCAAACGAACCCGGAATAATTCTAAAATTTAACAGGTCACTCATATAGATCTATGTTGCCTCTGTAAAGAAAATCTGGTGAGAGGCAGCATATATTTTTTCGCACACAAATGTATAAAGAAATAAAGAAACTAGCCCTACCTAATTCTTGGGTTCTTATTATTTATGCCACTAGTTGTGTATCACTACTCAGTTTTGACATTAGAAGTTACAACTACTCAAAAAATGCCATCGATCCGTGAGATGCCTGCTCAAAAATGCAATTAGATATCTAAAAAAATGTCATCGTTATGTTAGATGTTTGCTCAAAGATGCCATTAGACATTGTTATTTTCACGGCAAACCTGTTGACCATGCTACATGACAAAAATAAGCCGATTCTCACAATTATAAGTTAATGGTGTCCAGCACAACACACCCCTCAAATAAAAACTAAGTACCCTGGAATTCTTTGACAAAACTAAGCACCCTGAAATTCTTTGACAACTAAACTGTTGGACATATATATTGAACTTATATAATGTCAAGAAACGAGTGGTAGTACTATACCAACTAAAAGATGAAATGTACGAAATATAACGAGAAGAAACATAACATAGTTCTGCTGGGGGCTCAGCACAACACACCCCTCAAATAAAACTAAGCACACCAGAAATTAAACTAAGCAACTAATCCGGTAGACACTGCATTAGAACCACCATGAGTAACGACACTGCCACCTTACTCGGAGTCCTCGTCCATGTCCTCGACTTCGTCCTTGTCCCTCTTCCTCTTCGGCGATACTTCTTTAATTGAACCACACACTTGGCTCTTGCTCTTCATCCAACCCTTGTAGATATTGAAACAAAGGTAGCCATCCATTGCAGCATAGTGGATGTGGTCTATATCTAGTACAGTCCACTGCCATGCATGATGAAACATGTGCTGAGCTTTCTTAAGTTCATCGTACATAGGATGAACCATGGCTCCTGCCAGGGTCAACATTGAAGGCTGATCAAGGGAGGGCACCAGCCCTTCCTTCTGGAGGTCGAAGGGGTCCCCTACAACGAGGCCTATCCGACCCAGGATTTCCTTGTCGTTCCTAAAGTCTACAGTAACGAATTTGACTCGGCCGCCCTTGAGGAAGTTCTTAAATTCCTCACACTCAACGTCGGCATGGCATATGTGGTAGAACAAGCATAAGTCATGCACGCAAACCTGGATCATGGCGGGCTTCTTCTTCTCTGCCTCCGTTAGTTTCTTCTCGCTTCCCAGTACTGTGGTGTACTCAACATCTATCCCAGTGACCCACTCATCATTTGAGTTTTCGAACATGCATTTGAAGCGAGCAAGGCATTCTTTCACCGTTGCGGAAGAACGGGTGTAGATGACGTCGAACTTATCATCGGTGATGGTTCTAACCTTGTACTCACCGCCGATCATGGATACTTGGGACGCCATGGATTTGGGAGGAGGGTTAGGATTAGTGGAACTACCGTAATGTGAAAGGACGGGACGACTAGGAGCGGTTTATCGATTGTAAAAATGTCGAGTAGGGGCGGGCGTGCGAATGGCAGTGTAGTGGCTTGCCTGGTGGATAAATGGATTCATGCACAGCATTATGGGGGCCCAATTAGATGTCATGTCTACTCGACACCCAATTAATGTCTTTCGATGTCATGTCAAGCGTCGGGAAAATTACAGGTGATACGAAGCTTTCCATTCTCCCATGATACAGGCTTCCGAGAGCCCTTGGATCTGATATCGAACGGTTGCATGGCGTGTTTCTAGACCTATGGGTGAATATCCTATCCTGCAGGGTTATTCTGCAAATTTTCAGCAACTTAGCATGCGACCGTTCGATCTCAGATCCAAGGGCAGCCAGCAGCCCGTATCATGGTCGCGCCTACCACGACCGTCGCCTCGCTCGCGCTGTCGTGCCCTTGGAGATTTAACACGGTGCGTTAGGCTATCTGATGTTGGCATGTCATACATAGTCATCACTTAGTCACTCATACAACAAGGTTAGCTATAAGGTTGGCTATAAGAGTATTTTTTGTGTACTTCTCACTATCTCTTTCTTCTTAGTATTTATTGCATTTGCCAAGAAATGACCTCTTCCAATGAAATGGTGCTTAGATGAGGTTCTATGGGCATTAAATGGCTTAGCAACTCAAGTCCCCAATGCATAGGTGCTTAGTTTTTTGTTGCTAAGTTTGCTTCATCTAGGTACATGCGCTTATCACCGTTTCTTCCTGGGGTCACCAAACTAGTCTCTCTCTTCTTAATTAACTTGCCACATCAGACTTTATGCCTATGTGGCAGGCTTAGCACCTGTAGGATCAAGTACAATAGTGGGCTATAGGCCCCCTTTACATGGCTTTTTTGCATATGTGGGGGAAAGAGGCAAGAAAAAAGTGGAGGAGTGGGCTTTCAAGCAAGAGTTAGCCTCTACATGGTGGAGCATTGGGAGAGGCACCTGTATGGACGTGGTCAGGAATCCGGCTTGGCAGTTAAAATGATAATGGCAAGTCAAATCACCGGGCCCCACCTGTCCAGTAGTAACTCACAATCAAATCACACAGCCCTACGTTTGCAGCAGCCTACTCCCTCATCTTCTCGTGTCTCAGTCGAACCGACTAGGCGGAACTGCCCTGCCTATCGTGCGGGAAAAGCCCCGCCCTTGACTTTTAAATAGTACAGTATACTAATTTTGTATCCACGGATTGCGCCCTGGAGCAAAGCCTCAAGAAAATGGCGGTACACATGTACGGACTATACATCACGCCCGTCGCGTTCGCGCCACACCCCAGACGGTCGGTTGGTCTGGCACGCCGCTCTCCGAATGGAACATGCGTCATATTGCGTTTGCACACACATGTGTGACCGCAATTGAGAACCGACCATATGCACACACCCCGGCCCCGCAAGTTGGGTGAGTTAATAGAAGTACATACATTGGTACCTGGAAGATCCCTGCAAGACACGGAAGATCAGTTCGTCCATGCATGTGACCAGACTCCAGCAGACATGCCTGGATTGGCTATCATCTACATATCGTGCAGGCTGTGTTGTACAGGGCTGTAGTTCTAGTGAGAAATCTAAAAAAAGGTTTCTTGTCATCTCGCAAAATTAGGTGTCATGTGCTTCGGATCACTGCGAGGGTTAAACAGCGACAACTAAGTTGGGCTAGTCATTGGGGGCACATGCACGAAGACTACTCGTCTGCCATCTAGGTCAAGCCGGCTATGTTAATTAGGACATATATCGCCGGACCCCTTTTCTATGAGTTTATCTTTAATTTGAGATTTGTTCCTCGTCTAGTTTGTCCGTCGGGATTCATCTTGTCTACTTTGGGTAGTGATGTTATGATTTCTTGTCATGTAGCATTTTTTTGTGTTAGATGTTACAATCCGGTGCTTCAGATCAAAATGACGACAACTGCGCCTCCGGGCACGTGCATGAAGACTTCTCGACAGTCGTTGTCGAGGTCAAGCCGGCTCTGGTCGGTAGACAAAAGAAAACTAGTACTCCACTATATAGGCAGGAGCCTCCGCGCTTGCTTGCTAGTGTTGCTCTCTTCACACTGTCTCGTCCTCTCCAGATCTAAACACGACAACGGTGGCCACACACTCTCTCTCTCTACTCACCGCTGGTCACAGATCCAGCCGGATCCTCTCCGCCGAGGAAGGTGAGAAAGTGCAACGTTCACGCGGTCGTCCTCGGCGACGGCTCTTACCCACTGCCGGCGCGTCCCGATCAGCGTACCTTGCCGTTCTCTCCCAAGCATCACTGGCGAGGGAGGGCCTCCCACCCCTTCTTCCTCGATGCCGTAGTGTGGGCAGATCCGGCCTCCCGCCGCCCACCTAGTGACATCCCGGCGACCCTCAGGTATAACTTCCTTGCAAACTGGCCTTGCTCTACTTCCCGAGCTCCTGACGTCGCTGCGTTTGTATCTCTTTCTATTTCTCAGGCCCCCTCGTGTAGATAGGATCGATCGGCTGTTCGAAAACCACCTAATTTTTTTTACTTTTAAGAGGTAAAACTAGTTCATGCACTCGAATCTAGTAGTACTTGGTTCAAATAAGGAAGAAAGGGGGTGGGGGTGGGGGAAGATTTGTTACCTGAATCTAGGACTTGGTCGAAAGAGGAAATAATGGGGGCGAAAAGTAGCAGAGACTGGCTGTCCAACTGGTCTCTAGGTCTAATAGGGAAATAAAGGGAACACAGTACAAACTCAATATAAACCCGATCTATTGGTTGAAAAAGGAAAGAAAGTGGGGACTGGGGGACAAGTCAACAGAGAAAGTCCAGCACTAGATTTGCTAGCCTCACACAGTATAAGGTGGCTATATACCGAACAAAAATGGGACCAACCCAGATATCCTCTTCTGATGTTTGTTGCCCCGAGCCGGTCTTATGTAATGCCACTGGTAAAATGTAGCAGTCGCACTGTTAAAAGTAAGGACACGTTAAATCAATGTTGTTTTCAATGTAATGCCTCCAGTAATATGAATCAATGGCACTTTTTTCATGTCCTGCTAAATTTCCCATTAAGATAAGTTGCTTCTTTTCGTTAGAGATGGAATTGTCATGGTCCGCCTAGTCTCCAGGAGCTTGACGACCAACCTTGATGTTGCTCAATTTTATTGCAAATAATGAAGAAGAAGCTCTATGGGTTTCGTTTTCTGATGGAAATGGAACCGGGGCTGGAGCCCCTTTCTTAAAAAAAGAAGAAGAAGCTGCTAGCTCATGGGACATTGCTTCACTTTAGGTGAACTGCACCAAAAGGTCCCATAAATTGAATCATCCATGTTGGTGACTGGTGTCATCCCTTCTACGATGGCGTTGACTACAGATATGGTTCCCATCACGAGGTATGTTCCTTTTTGGTCTTACCGTTTGCCAAAGATCCTGCATGTTGATCATGCTCTTGTGCTACTGTTTTGGCACAGCCATGATAAAGCAGTAGTGTTATTATTTTGCACCTTAATCTAGTGGTACTATTAATTTGAGGCAATGTTTTGGCACTGCTAGTGCCACTATTTATTTATATATCGAAAGAGGGGGTTCCCTCCGATTTCATTAAAGAAACCCAACCATAGAGAACCATTATCCGACAACATCTCAGTGTAAACGGGCTGTTATGCAACTACTACTAGAACGGACTGAGTACTAGCAGGAGAAAAGTTCGCCACATAAGCTAGGCAGGTAGGGGAACGCTGCACCTGCTCGACCAAGTTTGGATTACAACCCAAATACTACCACCCAAACATCACGGGGAAGATAGGGACTGAAAGAGCCAGCTTCAGCATCCTAGTCTAAGCACCCCTGGCCTTCATCCTTGCGACGCACGGTACACCTCGTTTGCCACCTGCTCGACCCTAGTGTCACTGATAAAATGAAGTAATAAAACAATTAAATTAGAGCGAGTGTCCTCTCTATCATTTCATTTCGAATGCAGATATAGAAAGTGCTTCTCTTTGTTAATGTATGTTCCATCAACTAGTCCCATTGTTAATGTTTAAGCGTTTCTGCAAACTTGTGTGCTTAATTTTAGTCGATCTGCACAAAAATAGAGATTTGAACATCTCAAGGCCCCTCCATGTACTACCACTGTACACTGATGTTCATCACTGGCAGAAGGTGTATTGGGGAGACTTGGGTCGATTTCCAGTATGATGTAATATTTTCTTCTGTTTATTAGTGTATGTTTCATCAACTAGTGCCACTATAATCTAATCACGCCTTTTCATTATCTGTGCAAACAGGGTTATTCAGCTGCATTTTGGTGGAACTGCACAAATGTATAGATGGAACCGGCATATATGCAGAGTGTGAGGTGCCAAGTAAAAATTACCGACACCAACCCTGCTCCATCTAAGCATTGGCATCCAACACCTTCAGTGGGATGTGTGGCGCTCAATGTGGAGTATCGATCCCACATGGAGCATCCACCAGAGATTGAAGGATCGAGCATTTACAGGGTGCCGTTTGTGAGGGTGTCGTGCCAGAGCGAGCCGGTGGAGTCTTCGTCGACCGAACCCAACTGCAAGAGAAGAAAAACTGTTGGCCCAGCGACACTTCCCTACCATCCTCTCCCTCGCCATTCACATCGTCTCACGGGGCGGCTGTCTGCCGCCGAGGAATAGGAGGGATTGCCCCCCCAGACAAATAGTCGGGCAAGTTGTGAATTGTCAGGAGGAGCTTAGGGTTGTTAGTATTTGCAGGTTGTGAATTGTGTTTTGTGTTGTGTATTTTGAGAGTACTTTCAGATATGTATGTTTTTTGAATTTCAGATTTGCAGTATTGAGCATACGAAGTATTTTATGAATTCTAGAGATCTATTTTTAGCACTTAAAAAAATGTAGTTTCATAGTAGAATAAAAGTGCAGACAATGCGATTCTCAGAGAAGAAACTGCAAGTTTCAGTTTCAGATAAGAAACTCCAAGTTCAGTTTCAGATAAGAAACTGCAACTTTCAGAGGCAAAGCATTTATATTAACACGACATTTTCAAACAGTGTTAACATCATGCTAGAAGTTTTATTCATGGTCGAAACTGAAACTACCAGCCAGTTAACATCATGCTGATCAACATTCATGCATAGCACATCTTCATATGATGCACAGTCAAAAAGATATGCTATTTTCAAAATGCCCACACAATGTCGAGTGTACGGAAAACAGAGAAAACGAGGGACCAAGTTTTGGCAAGTGTAGGATGTGTTGTGCGTAGAAGACAATTGGGACCCACATGTCAATAAATGCAGATGCGAAAAATTTGGAGATATTTTCTCTGCACTTAAAAAAATGTAGTTTCATAGGAGTATAAAAGTGCAGAAAATGTGATTCTCAGAGAAGAAACTGCAAGTTTCAGTTTCAGATAAGAAACTCCAAGTTCAGTTTCAGATAAGAAACTGCAACTTTCAGAGGCAGAGGATTTATATTAAGACGGCCTTTTCAAACAGTGTTAACATCATGCTGGAAGTTTTATTCATGGTCGAAACAGGAACTACCAGCCAGTTAACATCATGCTGATCAACATTCATGCATAGCACATCTTCATATGATGCACAGTCAAAAATATATGCTATTTTCAAAATGCCCACACAATGTCGAGTGTGCGAAAAATAGAGAAAACGAGGGACGAAGTTTTGGAAAGTGTAGGACGTGGTGTGCGTAGATGACAATTGGGACCCACATGTCAATAAAGGCAGAGGCAAAAAATTTAGAGATATTTTATCTGCACTTAAAAATGTAGTTTCATAGGAGTATAAAAGTGCAGACAATGTGATTCTCAGAGAAGAAACTGCAAGTTTCAGTTTTAGATAAGAAACTCCAAGTTTAGTTTCAGATAAGAAACTGTAAGTTTCAGAGGCAGATCATTTATATTAACACGGCCTTTTCAAACAGTGTTATCATCATGCTGGAAGTTTTATTCATGGTCGAAACTGGAACTACCAGCCAGTTAACATCATGCTGATCAACATTCATGCATAGCACATATTCATATGATGCACAGTCAAAAATATATGCTATTTTCAAAATGCCCACACAATATTGAGTGTGTAAAAAACAGAGAAAACGAGGGACGAAGGTTTGGCAAGTGTAGGACGTGGTGTGTGTAGATGACAATTGGGACCCACATGTCAATAAAGGCAGAGGCAAAAAATTTGGAGATATTTTCTCTGTAGAGGTGGAATCGAACCCGGGCGGAACAGCTGTCGGGTAGTGTCACTCGGACACTGGGCTAGTTCAGTTGTTTCGTTACTAATAAGGCACTATCTCAGGTGGTCGGATCTCCTCATGCGCCTTTGTGCGCTCGCCGCGACGCTGTTGTCTAGTGTTGTGAACATGCTGAACAAACAAGAGGAATCTGGAGAGGACTGTACGTGGAGAGGCGGATAGTCGGGATCCACCAGGTCTATGGCCGTACGCAAGCAAGTGCCTCATCGAAAAAATACTTCCTCCTAATGCTATACTGACGTTGGGGCCACGGGTTTGTCAACATAGTTATATTGTTTAGGTGCTTCAACGTAGTTACTATAGGAGATAAATTCACAACGAATCCATGGAGCTGCCAGGCATCATTTATTATCACTGGGCTAGCAAGTATCAACTGGGTTTTGGGCTGCCCCATATAGGCTTTCTTTTTTAGCATGCGCAGCCCACGACCTCAGATGAGAGGTCCATAGGCCTGTTTGTATTTTCTTGAGGGCCGTCATGTATCGACCGGCCTATGGACCTCCCATTCGAGGTTTTATTTTTCCTGAAACATCGGCAGTCCAATTTATGTATTTTTTTTGAAGAAAACGCAGAGGTTTGTTCTATTTTTCTATATAAGAATAGGAATGTCTGGTCCAACTTATGTTTCCCTTATAACTATATTATATATATTTACATTATTTTATATGTTATTATATATTATTGTTATTGTCATCATATATTGAACAGATACTTACGTATGTAAGAAAACAATATCCCACATCTTGTTAACTTATAAAAATAATTTCTTAACAATAAAATCTTGGATGTTTTTTGGCAACGAAAATCCTCGTGATTGTGTACAAAAGCTTGGTAAGATTCAAGGACCAATGTAACAATAGTTCACTTATTATTTAAATATATATATATATATATATATAACAAAATGCTCTGCCCCTGTTTATTTTTTGATAACATTGTTGCGTCCACCCCAACATTATAATTAGAATTAGCCCAACAAAATTGTGTATTTCGAGAAAATGCAAATGGCCTGTAATTTTTTAGGAAAAACATAAATGGGCCACATGGACGCTACATTATTTGTTCACCAGCCCTGCTAATGGACTGTAATTAAAAAAAGGATCAAATGGACTATAAATTCTACCCCGCAAAAAAAGAGTGTAAATTCTGAAAAATGGGTTGAATACATGCCACATTTTTGGAGGCTGAAATGTGGGCCAATAGGCCAAAGCCAATGCAAGTCGTTGTCATCTTAGTCAACAAATGATTCTGACATCGTTAGCAGTTGGATTTACATCCAACGACCGACATCCATCTTCAATCTCTCGTCTTCTTCCTCCAGCGCCGCCGAGACCACCTGATCCCGCCTCCTACTGCTAGCAGCTCTGCTTAGCATGCTTCGCTGTGAAGCGCTACTCCACCGTTGGCCAGGCCATCCATCCACCCCTCCACACCTCCTGTTCTTCTCCACCAACTGCCGAACCACACCGCACCAGAACCAATTAGCCCTCGTACACCTCTCTATCTGCGACTCTACTCCCGCGTCTTCACATCTCCGGCTCGTTGCTGTCCGGGGCCTCGCCGTCGTCCACCACCTTGGATGCGCTCGGCGCGGAGTGGTCAACGTGGTCAACGAACGACACCATCGGATGTAGACTGTGCGTGGAGAGGCTGACAGCTGGGTCCACAGCCGCACGCAAGGAAATGCCTCCTTATTACGCGCAAAATAATGATTCCTCCACCTGACAGCTGGAACCCACCGGAAGGGCCTTTGTATTTCGCGAAAAAAACGTTCCCACCACTGATAGGTCGGACCCACCAGCTATATCTTCGCACGCAAGGAAGTGCCTCCTTATTACGCACAAAAAAATGAATACTCCCCCTGCTAGTTGGGACCCACCTTGGTGGGAGGCTGACTTGTGGGCCTACTAAGTTGACGGGGAAGGAATGCTTCGTCAACTTAGTCGAGTGACCGTACGATGTCCAGTGACCGTACGATGTCCATCCAACGGACGTAGTGCTTCTTCAACTTCTCGTCTTCTTGCTCCAGCCGCCCAAAGCAGCGACGGTCGTGCCAAATGCTCCTGCCTCTTGTGGCCGGCTGTGCTGCCGCAGAGGCCTCACCGCCCCTACTATTCCCACCACTGCACAGGCCCTGCGGCGACGGCAGCCGAACCAGTGAACCCTCGTACTCCTCTCCGCACGGGCTTCCTCTGCCGCGTCTTCCCCAGGTCCGCGTCGTCCCCTTCATAGGCCTCGCCGTCGTCCACCACCCCGGTGCTCTCGGCGCGGCGTGGTCAACCTGGTCAAGGAACGACTTCCATCAAACATGGACTGTACGTGGAGAGGCTGACAGTTGGGTCCACGGCCGCAGCAAGGAAGTGCCTCCTTATTACGCGCAAAATAATTATTGCTCCACCTGGTAGCTGGGACCCACCAGATGGGCCACTGTATTTCGTAAAAAAAAACGTTTCCCCCTGACTGCTGGGACCCACCAGCTACATCTTCGCACACAAGGTAGTGCGTCTGGGAAAAAATGATTTGCCCCCCTGACTACTGGGACCCACCAGCTACATCTTCGCACACAAGGAAGTGTCTGACAGTCGGGACCCACCTGGTCGAAGCATACATAGCGTTGTCATTCTGGTCACAAACGTGTACGTACATATTGGTCGATGTATAGGCGCGCATGTGTCGTAGTAGAGGCGCGCACGTCGCATGTACACGTACGTACAGCGGCGAGGGTGCAAGAAAGTAAATACGGCCACGTACGTACATACGGGTGGGGTCTCGAACGCCAACTCGAGCGTACGTACGGCAAGGGATCGTGTACATGGATGGGTCAGAACGGAGAAACAACGTCGTCGTGTTCATGGGGAGCCAACCAGCTGGGTCGGAACGGAATGCGTCGTCGTGTTCATCGGGAGGGCTTGTACGGAACAACTGATGGAAACGAGGCCTGGCGTACTGTAGAACGAAGGAAACGGCCTTGTGTTCAACCGACCACGTTCGAAACGGGTTCATGTTCATCGGGAGGGGACTGGCATACCGCAAAACGGAGGAAACGGGCCTCCTACGGTTGAAACGGGGGTCCTGTTGATCGGGAGGGGTGTGGCGTACCGCAAAAGGGAGGAAACGGACTTGTGTTGGAGCGCTACGGTCGAAACGGGGGTCCTGTTCATCTGGAGGGGTGAGGCGTACCGCAAAACGGGACTCCACAGGATACTGTTCATCTCCACCGTCGACCCCCTCCAGCCTCCACGGGCTACTGTTCATCCACCGTCGACCTCCTCCAGCCCCCACCTACTCCTATTCATCCATGGGCTCTTGTTCATCCAGCCTCCACCGCGTGCTACTCCACCGGCTACTGTTCAACTAGCCCCCTCCACGGGCTCCTGTTCAACCACCCCTCCATGCGCTACTGTTCATCCAGCCCTCCACCATCTACTGTTAATCCAGCCCTCCACGGGGTGGTCCTATTCATCCTGCCCTCCACAGGGTCCTGTTCATCTAGCCCCAACTGGCACGATCGATGAGGGTCCTGTTCATCCAGAGGCAACACCACGGGGTCCTGTTCATCCACCCCCACCGGGAAC
>LR738710.1:544619160-544651189 GCA_902687465.1 Secale cereale | reverse complement strand
CCACAGCAACACTCACTGTTCATCCAGAGGCAGCATCGATTGGCTTCAGTTAGTAGCAGTAGCGAAAGAATCGCTCGATCGGGTTCAGTTAACAGCCATTAATCGATCGCTCGGGTTCAGTAACGCGTAGCCTGCAGTGCAATCGCTCGGGTTCACTTAGAGCCCAATGCCTCGCACCCACGCGCGCACGTGTACGAGAGAAACGCGCATCGCTCGGCCCTGACCACCCACCGTAACCGGGAACACCCCGATATTTTCCTCGCCCTCGCTTCTACCACGGTTTTTTCCGTCATGGACGGCCCAAAGAATGTCATGCAGCTGCGTCTCCGGCCCGCCCAGGTTGAAAAACCCATTTTCTGTCATGATTTTTTTCATAGAAGTAGGACCCCACCACATCTAGGATGATACCGGGTTTTGTCACAATTATCGTCATAGAAGTGTCATAAGTATGACAGAAAAATATTTCGTTCAGCCCAAAATGTCACGGGTGTGTCTTTTTTTTGTAGTGTTAGTCACATTGCTTGCAAGCTTCTTGTGATGTTGTATTGTTGAGTGGGCCCTGAGATAACTCTCCGTTATACGGAGTGACAAATCCTAGTCTTGATCCATGCCAACTCAACACGCACCCTCAGAGATACCTGTAGAGCACCTTTATAGTCACCTAGTTATGTTGCGACATTTGGTACACACAAGGTATTCCTCTGGTGTCAGTTAGTTGCATGATCTCATGGTCATAGGAACATATATACTTGACATGCAGAAAACGCTAGCAATAAACTTGATATTATCATATGCTACATTTATAGTTTGGGTCTCGTCCATCACATCTTTGTCCTAGTTATGTGACCTCGTTATCAATTGCCAACTCATGTCAATGGCTAGGAAACCATTGCCATCTTCGATCAAGGAGCTAGTCCGGTAGAGGCTTACTAGGGACATCTTGTTGTCTATGTATCCACACATGTATTTGAGTTTCTAATCAATACAATTCTAGCATGGATAATAAATGATTATGATGAACAAGTAATATGATAATAACCAATTTATTATTGCCTCTAGGGCATATTTCCAACAAGCACAACATAAGACATAAGAGGGATTAAAGTCGCCGACTTTGTTGGTAGGGATGGTATTGCCCTTCTTGGCATTACCACCCGCTACATTGTCCTTCTTATTCTCATGAGCATCCTCACCCGCCTTGACAACGGCATACTTAAGTGGGAGAGGTTGCTTGGCCTTGTTCTTCTTCTTCTTCTTTGACTTGGGTACAAACCCAAGTCCTTCTTTTCCCACAACTTCGTTTTGATTGCTCAAAAGTTCATTTAGGTTATTTTCGCCTTGAATGCACGTCACAAGGCCCTTATCAAGTTGCTCTTTCAACTTGGTATTTTCCTCCACAAGATACACATGCTCACAACAAGGGTTAGTACCATGGATGTTATCAATCAAAACCAATGGAGGACACGTAGAAACCTCCTTGGTTAGCTTCACTTGGAATTTATCATAAGACTCCTCGAGAGAGGCATGAACACCCTTCAAGTGTTTCAAACTCTTCCTTGAGTCTATCTTGGGTAGCCCCAACTGCAACCTTTGTGATAGCCTGGCTTATTAGGGACGATAGACTACTCATACCAATAAGGAATTCCTTCTTTTCCGGAAGCCCATTCGGACAGAACTCCAAAGTTAAGCGTGCTTAGCTTGGAGTAATTTCAGTATGGGTGACCGACCGGGAAATTGCTCCCGGGTGCGCACGAGTGAGGACAAATTGCGCAGAAAAGACTAGTATTGATATGTGGGGCCAGTCTAGATCCCACCAGGAGTAACGACCACCGGCGGGTGTGTCCGGGGCGTGACAACCTTCTCAGGTTTAAGCACACGGGTAAGAACACTAGCATGATCAAGATCCTTTCGTAGTCTAGCAAGGTCAACATTGTGTGACTCCTCAAAATCCAAATGAAGACCTCGCTCTACCTCGAGAGCGATGAAAAGATCCTCTATCTCATCAGCATAGTCACGACTATGCCCTCCAACTTGGAGATCGTGTCTTCTTAAGAATCAATTATATCATTGGCCTCACCAAGTTGTTCCAAGAGAGAAACAAAATGCTTCTTGGTATCGCCTCTTAGACCACCCAAGAACTTATCAAACTCCTTCGCATCTGTCGGATTCAGGGCTCCGCAAAACCCAAGAAGTTCGAACACAGGGGCGTGAACGAAGATCTCTCCCACTCACGCCTACCTAGCGTCTCGCCCTCGTCTGGTGAAGAGATTCAAGCACATAAGAGTTTACCCAGGTTCAGGCCACCTTGTGGTGTAAAACCCTACTTCTTTCTTTGGTGGGTTGGCCTCAGGACGGCTGGAATATGAACTAGTACAGCGATCCTGAGCTCAGGAGGTGAGCTCAGGAGGGTCAGGAGGCAAGTGTTCTTGCTCCTTTGCGTGGTGGCAGAGTTTATGGATCTGCCTCTCTCCCTCTCATAATGGGGATCCTAGCTACTTATATAGGTGGCCAGGGTCCTCTTCCCCCGAAATGTTTAGGCGGGAAGGAATCCCACAACGGCCATTTCGAGCGGGAACACAAGGACGTTCCCACCCTGACAAAAGCAGTCTTCGCCTGGCAAAGGACCACGTGGTAACGCGGTGGTGGGCTCGGTGATGACATCCTCCCTGTCGTCCTTGCGGTCTTTAGTGTTGTTGCACCAATGGGGAAACCTTTGTCTCGCTCCTCGGGAACATGCGCCTGCGCTGCCTCATTTGCACCGAAACGGCAACTGCGCCACTGACGGGCGCTGGCACCCGCTGGCGTGATGCGTCACTGCTGACGTCACTGCCTTCTCCTAAGGCAGACATGGCCTTGGATTCTCCGCCCCTCCAGAGCACCTTGTCGAGGCCGCTCCTGAGGGGGTCTTGACGTCATTCTCCTCGCGAGGCCTAGCCCCCTCGCGATGGTCTTGGGCAGCTGGGCGATCAGCTGGGCCATACCAGGCCGTAGTAGGAGCGTGTCGCGGCCCGCAGACAGGAAAGTTTTGGTACCCTGATTCCCAGGACGCCAACAGTAGCCCCCGGGCCCAAGATCCGCGCGGAGTTGGCTTCGCGGCGAAGCCCTAGTCGAGGACGAAGCACCGCGGGCCCTAAGAGGTTGTGGGCCACGCCGGCGTGTGATGGTGGGATGGGACGTGGGGACTCGGCTCCCCATGCCGTCTTGGTCATTGTGTGACTTGACAACTCCTCGACGTAGACGACGGGGACGTTATGGCTGGGACGCCAGTGGCAGACGGTTGGGCTCCTCCGCCCTATAAATGGGACTAGGGGGAGCCCCGAAACCATTTTCAGGCCAGCGCCATCTTCCTCCTTGCTTGTTCCCCGCTCTCCCTCTTGCTACAAGATCTCCATGGCGCCGCCGAGGAAGCCATCCGCCGCGGAGAAGGGGAAGGCCCCGAAGGATCTGGCCCTGCTGCCACCGAAGAGGGGCCGCGGGCGTCCCTGCAAGCATGCCACTGCGCCCGTATCGACTCCTCGGGGAAGCGGGCACGGCCTTCCGGGTTCTGTCGCGGCCGTTGGTGAGAGGTGCGGTACGTCCTCCCGTGATGATGGTGGCCGTTGCCGTGGTAGAAGAGGAGACGCGCGACGGCGCATGGCGGTCGCGCATCCCCCGCGCCCGCAGCTCCACTCCTTCGACGTGTCATCGGAGTTCATGGTGTGGGCGGAGAAGCCTGGTGGCTTGTGGCTCCGGCTTCCCCGCTCGTTCGGCGACGTGTTACCAGCCGGAGGCCCCGACGGCGTCTGGCTGCAGGCTGACGGTTGCTGTAGTGGTGCGTCCTGGGTGGAGGTTGATGTGGCTCCCTCGGGCGATGTGTTCCTGGAGCGTGGCTGGCCATCGTTTGCTCGCGCACGCCGGCTGCAGGGGAGGTGTGCGCTCCACTTCAAGTACGATGGCGCCTGCACATTGTTTGTCAGGGTCTTCTCGGAGGAAGGGAGGCGCCTTGGGTGCTATCCCGAGGCCGATGCCGAAGAGGACGATGGGGACGGCGTCCGGAGGAGAAGCTCCTCCTTCGGAGATGATCTTAGTCCTGGGGGGGCACTGCGGGTCCCCCCTCTATGGCAGCTGCAGCTCCTCCAGCAGTGGCGGCCGCGACGAGCCACCATGCCGCCGAGCCCGGCCTGGCGAGGGGAGGGGGTTGCCGCGCCGCTGTGGCTCGGTGAAGCCGGAGGGACTGGAAGACTCTGACTGAGCGGGAGCGGCCTCTACTTCTTCAACTTGTTTTTCCTGCCTGTCTTTTCTGTGTCAAAATTTCAAGTTGCCTCGAGAAGGCGTGTAATGGATTGTGATATATGTATGAAGCGAGAACTTGCTGTCATGTTTTTTTGTTGCCTTGGTGAGATTACTTAGCTTCTATGCGTCGCGACGTCTTGAGGCGGAGTCCTCCAGACTCTTTGGCATCATGAGCCCCATCGGGTCGTGAGGACGGTCGAATCTAGAGAGCTCGTGCAGCCCCCGAGCATGGGTGAGCCGTTGAGAGCTGCTGAGAACACCGAGCGCGGGTTAGAGCACCAAAGTCTGAGCCGGCTCGGTAGGATAGGTTGCGCGGACTGAGAAGCCCGGTGCCAGAGCGTGAGTAGGCTTGGCCAGGTGAGGTCACGGGGCCGTGGCAGATGAAGGCCGGTGACCGACCGTGCCCCAGCCCCCACGCGCGAGGCGCGCGAAGAAGAGCGAGTGGCGCACCCCTGCTCAACAAACTGAACTTAAAACCGGCGAGAAAGATCCCAAACAAGACTTTCAACCAAATGTGAGAAGCGCAAGAAACAGGAGAACTTCATAGCACGGGGTAGAGGAAGGGCTGATAGCCAAGGAAGTAGAAAAGGCCGACAGGCAAACACCAAGTCAAAAAAGGAAAAAGGTCGCGTCCGACCCCTACACTATGTCTTCTTCCTAGCGCAGAGCTAAGGACTGCCACTGGGGCGTGGGTGGGAGCCCCGTCTGAGGGCCCATAGGCAACACACAGGAGACTCTGAGGCGTGTACAACCCCAACTCATTATTACGTGAGAGTGTCATGGGCTGAGACCTTCACGGGCATGGAGCCGTGATTACGGATAGAACCTCCTTAGGTGTTCGATGTTCCAGGAATTCTGGATAGGTGCGCGGAGCATGGTGCATCCACTAGGACGTGGGAGGGAGCCCCCAAGGCCCTAGGGCGATGCTCCGGGGACTCTGGGGCGTGTACAGCCCCACTCATTATTATGTGAGAGTGTCACGAGCGGAGATCTTCTGACGTGCCTGCCCCTTCGCTTCGAGGGCCCCGCCCCGCACTAGTCTACTCCCGCCATTAACTCACCCGAAGGCGGCATTCATGAGGTGGGACACTGCGCATGATGGGGGGATGGGACCTTGGCCATAGGCCCCCTTGCCGAGCACCAGGTGCACCGCTTACGCGATCTCCGAGCGCGCTTCGCCCCCGGAGGTAATGTCATCCGGAGACGCATCGTCCTGAGGTGCGAGGCGGACCCCGCCCTACTCACGCTCCTAATGGCCCATGAGCTCTTCCTGATCAGGGTCGGGCCCAACGGGTATGGGATTTCGTGAGCAGGGGATGGAGCCGCGGTCTTGGGCCGTCCTGGTGTGCGTAGGACGGGCTGCCGTACCGCCTCCAGACGCATCCTCCGCATCCCGGGGGATGGTACGCCGGGAGGCGCGGCGTCTTGAGGCTGAACGGAGGGGGAGAAGGCCCCTCCCCACGCGCATCATACCTGCCGCCAGCGAGCCCCTGGTGAAATCCAGGGCGGGCTCATGCACGACGGGTCACGCGTTGGGGGACGAGGGCCTGACACGGGCCTTCCCTTCCCTTTGTGTCTTGACGCGGTACCTGGAGTGTCTCCTTGGCTTGTCGAGCTCCGGGCCAGAAATGCTGCCCATCTGAGGCCTACGGCCGGTGCCGCGTGTGCCGGCCCTCACGGGCACTTGCGGTGCTTCATTCGCACTCCATGGCCGTCGGGGATGGCGGAGGGTCGATGGCTAAGAGCGGGGGGTCTATCCCTCGGCCTTCCGCTCCTGACTCCCCTCATGCTGGCGCCTGATCGCATCAGGCGTCGAGCGTAGTCCTGCGGTTGCCTCCTAATGGTTCCTCGACGGGAGCGGTACCTGAGTACAAAGGGCTTCGAGGCAGAGGGCCGGCGTCATACGCAGGGTTCAGCGGATCATACCCCATGTCGCCCTCGTAGGTCACTGCAGGTCTTGACCATACGGGTGACCGGGCGCGGCTGGCACGGCACCCGGTTCCTGGCGTCGTAGTGTGGAAGCAGAACGGTTCGGCTCCGGTGCTGGCAGCGTTGAGGAGCTCGGCCACCCTGAGGAGTAGCGCGTCGTGGCCGCTATCGAGCAACCGGCACCTTAGCAGCTCCCTTGGCACTAGCAGCGCGACCCTCATGTTCGCCATTTCGCGCCGGTCCCGTGAGCTCGCTGCTGCGTGCTCGGCGGCCCACGCCGCTGCGCGATTTGGCGCCGAGTGGGCGGTGGGTGCTGCCAGTCGCCCGGCGGCGGCTTGGTGATGCTCTTCGTGCCGTCGGCCCCGATCAAGGCCGGGTGATGGCGAGTCCCGCGGCCGAAGGGCGATGCCCGAGTGGCACGGGCGCCACGGGCTTCCGCACGCGTCTGATGTGCCTCTGCCATCGTCGTCGCGGTTTGTTAAAGCTGGCCGACGCGGGGTCGACGGACGAGAGCGGGACGAGGTCGTCGGAGAGGCGAGATCTCGACATGCCCCCTACCTGGCGTGCCAAATGTCGGATTCAGGGCTCCGCAAAACCCAAGAAGTTCGAACACAGGGGCGTGAACAAAGATCTCTCCCATTCACACCTACCTCGCGTCTCGCCCTTGTCTGGTGAAGAGATTCAAGCAAACAACAAGTCAAGCACGCAAGAGTTTACCCAGGTTCAGTCCACCTTGTGGTGTAAAACCCTACTTCCTGCTTTGGTGGATTGGCCTTAGGAGGGCTGGAATAAGAACTAGTACAGTGATCCTGAGCTCAGGAGGTGAGCTCAGGAGGGTCAGGAGGCAAGTGTTCTTGCTCCTTTGCGTGGTGGCAGAGTTTATGGATCTGCCTCTCTCCCTCTCATAATGGGGATCCTAGCTACTTATATAGGCGACCAGGGTCCTCTTCCCCCGAAATGTTTAGGCGGGAAGGGATCCCACAACGGCCATTTCGACCGGGAACACAAGGACGTTCCCACCCTAACAAAAGCAGTCTTCGCCTGCCAAAGGACCACGTGGTGACGCGGTGGTGCGCTCGGTGGTGACATCCTCCCTGTCGTCCTTGTGGTCCTCGGATTTGTTGCACCAATGGGGAAACTTTTGTCCCGCTCCTCGGGAACTTGCGCCTGCGCTGCCTCCTTTGCACCGAAATGACAACTGTGCCGCTGACGGGCGCTGGCACCCGCTGGCGCGGTGCATCACAGCTGACGTCACTGCCTTCTCCTGAGGCAGACTTGGCCTTGGATTCTCCGCCGCTCCGAAGCGCCTTGCCGAGGCCGCTCCTAAGGGGATCTTGACGTCGTTCTCCTCGCGAGGCCTAGCCCCCTTGCGAGGGTCTTGGGCAGCTGGTTGATCAGCTGGGCCGTACCAGGCCGTAGTAGAAGCGCGTCGCGGCCCGTAGACAGGCAAGTCTGGTTACCCTGGTTCCCAGGACGCCAACAACATCCAACCTAGACTCCACATGATTATTCATACAATCCAGTAAGGAAGGATTAGAAATGATAGAAGTTTTGGTGGTGTAGCTTACCTTGTTGGTACCTTTGGCCATGAGGCACTTGGCGATGCGTCTCTCGTTGGGGAATCGAAGAGAGACACCTTGGTTGGAGAGGAGGTTGCAATAGCCACGGTGGCCATTGCCATTCCTGCACGACTTGTGTGTTCTTTATCATCGTGGAGGATATACTCTTCTTGTGCCACCAACCCCTTTTGAGGCACTCTCTTGGTGAAGTTGTTCTTATTTGGGAAGGACTTGGCCTTGTCTTTTCGGATAAGCCTATCACCATTGTCTCCCCTCTTCTCATATGGGCAATCCAGCACAAAGTGACTCACAATGCCGCAATTTTAGCAAGTTCTCACATGTTGCTTGACCTTCGAAGCACTTCAGTTGTTCTTGGAGAAGTTGGGCCTTGAGTTTCTCTTGTTGCCCCAAAAATTGCCTTGACGCAAGAGCCATGTGCTCACGATAAGCATATTTGATGTCTTCGGTGCAACACTCTTCCTCTTCCTCTTCTTCTTCTTCTTCTTCTTTCGGATTTGCCTTGGACTTCAAAGCGAGGTTGGGTGAAGCCTTCTTCGACCGTTGGACACGATCTAGAGCATTTTCAACGGTCTTGTTCACGATGTTCATGGCAATGAATTCATCTAGCACCTCATTTGAAGACAATGTGTGGAAATCCGGCCTTTGGCGGATCACAGAGGACATGGCCTTGTTGAATGGCATGATGGTCTTGAGAAACTTGTGCATGATCTAACTGTCATTCGTGTCCCTGCTCCCATGATCTTGAAGAGCAACCGCAAGAGCTATCACTCTTCGATAGAGATCACGAGGATCCCCATATTCAATCATTGCAAACTCATCAGCCTCAAATTTGTATCATTGGATGCTTGAGCTCCTCTTGTACAAAGAAGTGATATGTTCCCAACAATCGTTTGCACGTGTGAATGGCTGCAAGTTAGAAAGATCTTTGGGAGGCACTGCGTCCTAGAGCATGAAAAAAGCGGAGTAATTGTATTGACTGTCCACCTCTTCTCTTGGGGTGAGGTTGTTTGAATCATGTGGGTAGAAATCATGCTCGATGGCTCTCCAAAGGTTTGTTGAGATGTGATTCAAATGAGACTTGATGCGAAAAATCCAATTAGCAAAATCGCAACTATTGAACATCGCATTGCAGAATTGAACCAAACAGTTAACTAAACACCACAACAGAAATGAACTAAACATTAACTGAGCACCACATTGCACAATGTATAACCAAACCAAGCATGCTTGACAACTTGGAAATATAGCAACTGTATTTGTTTCTCATGTATTTTGTAAATATAAATTCGATATATTTCTCACATGGAAGACAATACAAAATTGCAACGTGAAGAATTGAGCATCACATTTGCAGAATTGAACCAAACAGTTAACTGAAAAAGACAACTAATTAACCAAACAGTTAATAAGTGAGCACCACACCGCACGACATATAGAACATATACACTACATCAACAGATTGCATGGTAAAATTAGATAGTGCAATTCACTAGACTTTGTTAAGAAAAGGCAAGAGCAGCACACACAATGGGTAAACCGAGCATGCTTAACCGACATAGCTAGCAAATGGCAAGGTGCTCCTCCAAGATCTGGGGGTCGGCACGAATGGCAGCCATCACGACCTCATCCGCGCGTGCGGCCACGATTTGCTTCTCCGCTGCCAATTGCTCCTTGAGATCTTGGCTATACTGCGTGCACCATGGCTGAGGACGGCACTTATTTGGTCGAGGGGTCGGTGATTTGGGTGGAAGGTGTCGCGCTCGCGCCGACGGTCAGGGCATGTGGGATGTGGCAGGAGGAGGAGGATGAGGGTTGGGTGTTGATTACCTGCCTGGATCGATGTGGCCAAGCAGCGTGAAGGAGAGGGTCGCTGGCAAGGAGGCGGCGCTGCAAGCAAGGAGTGAAGGTTTCAACTTGGAAAGGAAGGCGGAAACATGGGAAATGTGGCTTTTGGTAAGGGGGAGGGGGCGGGGAGGTAGATATTTCCGCGGACGCCGAAAACATGGAATCGCTTCAGCGAAAAAACTGACGCGCAAAGTGTCATCAGACAGGGTCCCTTATTCAGAACTGTGTACCATATGTGAACATCACAAACGATTCAGATAGGTTAACCCGTGCGTGATGAGTTTGAACGTCAAAAATTTTGGTTCGAATTTCCATGGTTACAGTGGTCATCCACGTCATTGCATAATTTGGGTACACAAAGGGGGCTACAACACACCCACACTTCTTAATCGAGCAAGTTCAGAAATTAAACAGAGCTAGCTAACCTAAACATTACTCTATCAAATTAAAGACCGGCACTCTTAATTAAACAAAACAAATAGTACTACTACGGCTGGTGCTCGTCGATCTGCCGCTGCCGCCATGTCCAGCTCGCGCCCGACGGTCTCCTGGGGAAGGCGCTCCATGGCATCCATCGCACCATACTCAAAAAGCATCTCGCCATCCGCGTCCGCCATCTCTTTGGAAAAGGCTGCCACGAGCTGGTGATGGGCCTCGAACCCCTCGTTGGTTACCCCAAGTGGAAGGTGTAAGATGCAGTAAGTAGAAGTGTTTTCCCCTAGCAAAGATGCCAAGGATCGAATCCCCAGAGACTCCTAGGTTCAACAAGTAGGTGTCAATTGCTAACGGCGCAATTAGCAATCAACGTGGACCTGCACACAGATACAAATAACTTTGCTCCCAACGAGTACAGAGAGGTTGTCAATCTCTCCGGCCTTGTAGTTCACAAAGGGTTAAAAGCAATATGATAGTAGTGATAGATAATGTTTTGCGATAGTAAGTAAATAGCGATAAGTAAATAGTGGATGTGATCAATGATGGTAATATGGACCGGAGTCTCATGATGTTCACTAGTGATGTCTCTCTCCCAAAAGACGATAAAACAGCTATGTGAGGTAACAAATTACAGCTGGGCAATTGACAGGACCACGAACGCAAACCAATGCAGATTACATTGCAAGAAAGGTTAAGGTTCAAAGCATGGGCGGTACGCCAAAGTAAGTAGACCGAAATCCATCAATATCTACTACTAATCATCCACCTTGAGATATCTATCCAGAACATCTCGCTGGTATTAAGTTGCGAGTCCCACCCATAGTGTAAACTCAATGCAACAGACAACTGCATTAAAAGAACTTTGCGTAAAGTAAACAATCCTTGCACCCGCGGGCACAAGCACCGTTGTTTTCCCCCTTGTGGCAACAGCACATCCCCTAGACTCATGTTTCTGTCACTCAAGCTAGTCATCGAGGGGCATGAACCCACAATCGAGCATAACGTTCCCTCTTGGAGTCAGTACCTATTACTCGGCCAAAGCAATAAATAACAACGGAGAACATGCAAGAATTACTTATGAACTAAAATATAAAAGAGGTGAATCAAATATATTACTCAAGATCAATCTGAACATAATCTCATAATCCATCGGATCCCAGCAAACTCAACATAGCAACAGCATAAGGATTACATAGGTGCCTCGATCATGTAGGGCAGCTCACGAGGACTAATTAGTGAAGCACAAGAACGGGAGGAGAACATCACATAGCTACTGGTCATGGACTCATGGTCCAAGGGAGACTACTCACGAGTCATCCGGGAGGCGTCCATGGTGGTGGAGAAGCTCCCGGTGGTGATCCTCCCCTCCGGCAGGGTGCCAGGAAGAGTTCTCCTGGTGCTCCCGATCTTGGAAGCGGCGGCGGCGGCGGAACATAGATGGGAACGCGAAAAGAAGTCCTGTTCTGAGTGTTTCGGAGAGTCCTTCAAATATATGCCAAAGTAGGGCACCGGGGGAGCCTCGGGGGGCCCAGGCGCCCCCGCTGCGCGGCCCAGGGGGGGGGCGCCCACAGGGCGCCTGGAGCCCCTGTGCCCCACCCAGGCTGCCGTTCGGACGCAGTGTTGTTTCCGGTTCGCTGATTTTTTATATAATTTTTCTGGATTTTTCTGGGCAGTTCTCGAAACGTGAAAACCTGAAATACAAAAACAGCCGAAAACAGAAACTAGCACTGGGGTGCACTGGATTAGTAAGTTAGTCCAAATATGATCAAAAGTGTATGGAAGTGTATGAATATCATAGCAATATCACCCAAAAGTGGCATGGAGCAAGCAGAAATTATAGATACGTTTTGGACGTATCAACATCCCCAAGCTTAATTCCTGCTCGTCCTCGAGTAGGTAAATGATAACAAGAATAATTTCTGTGGTGACATGCTATTAACCATATAGGACTTTCTCATAGTCATATGACAAAAGCTTACTGAGACAATGATTCTATAGTAATTAAGTTGTCTCAAGAGAAAATCACAAATGACTGAAAGTTTTACAACATGAAACTGAAACATCAAAAAGATTTGCAATGAACATGATGTGCAAATATGATAAAGTATATCTAGCTTGCCCCCTTTAGTGATGCAAAACATAAATGCAAGGGCACCTTCAAGGTTTAAGTGATGACTAGATACAATCATTTCAGAATAAACAATATCACAATCATGCAAAAGACAATGCTACTTTGGGACAATGCACATTACACTCAGAATGACAATCATGCTCTCAGTAGTTGGTGCTTGAAGTGCTAGAGCTTTTTATTTTTAAACATGGAAGCAATTGTGTCAACGGTAGTAGTACTTCATATGTGTCATGCATAAAACATCCTATAAGTTGCAAGCCTCATGCATCGAATACCAATAGTGCTCGCTCCTTGTCCTAATTAGCTCGGATCCCCATGGGTTATCATTGCATTGCATATGTTTTAACCAAGTGTCACAAAGGGGTACCTCTATGCCACCTGTACAAAGGTCCAAGGAGATAGATCGCATTTGATTTCTCGTTTTTGATAGATCTCAACTTGAGGACATCCATACCGGGACAACATAGAAAATAGATGATGGACTCCTCCTTAATGCATAAGCATATTCTCATGAGAGATTGAGGATTAAGGTCCAAGCTAAAACTTCCACCATGATGCATGGCTTTGGTTGGCGGCCCAATGTTCTTCTCTAACAATATGCATATTAATTCAACCCACGGTAAATCACCCTTACTTCAGACAAGACGAACATGCATAGCAACTCACATGATATTCAACAAGAGTGTGACAGTTGATGGCGTCCCCAGAAACATGGTTACCGCTCAGCAAGCAACTCATAAGAAATAAGATACATCGGCAACATATTCTTTACCACAATAGTTTTAAGGCTACTTTCCCATGAGCTATGTATTGCATAGTTAGTTTGCTTAGTACTGGTGGAGGTTAGCAAAAGACTGGGAGCGACCAACTAAGAGAGCAATGACGGTCATAATCATGCAGAGCGACAAAGCAATATTGAATCAGGCATGGTAGTTATATCTCTACTTAGAAACAAAAGATCATCAAGGCTTGACAGACTTTCTTTACAGTCTTGGATATGCGTGAGCATACGCCAAGTCAATCGAAATAAATTCTCGAAGAAAGATATTACTAAACCATACCACATCATAGGCAAACAAACCAAGTTGGTATTCCAATAACACATTGGGAACCCCCCAGCTATTTGAGATTAACCATAAGAAAACCTGAACTACTAAGCACCATCATGCAAGTAGCATCTTTATCATAGACACATTAACCAATGCAACGGAAGCAAACTCTCTTAATAGGGTGAGCATGGTAATTAAAGAGAGTTCAAGCAACCAACTAAATAAAAGTTCTTGAAAAGATAAGCATGAATAATAAGAGCAGAGTATGATAGTAGCTATTTAAAAGACAAAGAACACACACAGCATAGATAGACATGAAAATTCTATGTAATGTTCTAGGTAGGAGTGGAGCGTGTTTCTCTCCCACATAAAGGAATGCTGGGTTCCGACTCGTTATGAAAAACTAAAAAGAAAACTAAAAGCAAGACGCTCCAAGCATAGCACATAACACATGAAGTGATAAAAATATAGCGAAACGAAAGACGAACTGATAATGTTGATGGAGAAGGGGATGCACGGGGGGCATCCCCAAGCTTAGACGCTTGAGTCTCCTTGAATATTTCTTGGGGGTGCACGGGGGCATCCCCAAGCTTGAGCGCTTGACACTCCTGAATCTTTTTATCATCTTCCCTCGCACACTTGAAAACTCCCTTCATACATAACTCATCATAATCTGATTAGCGAGGTTAGTACCCTTAATAAAATAATTATACCTTGCTGGAAATAAGGATATTCTTGAAGTTCTACTGTTTCTCAAGATTGCCAAAAGGTTTTTGCAAAGAAAAAGCAAGTTCTCAATTTGCAAAGTGAAGGTAAGGCAAAACAGGACAGAATCTGTGAAAAACAATACAGCAGGCAGTAATTGACCTGTTCGGGATACTTCTGCAACGCAAATAAAAAAACTCAGAACTGAAGCACGAAAGACAATTATATAGAGAATGCTGTCGAAAAAATTCAGACCAAAAAGATGGTCTGGTGATTTTATACGAAATTTTCTATCCAAGGACAGAATCTGTTTCCTGGACAGCACCTCACAACTTTTGAACTTTCTAGCGATCAGAGGCTATACTTGGCACAAATATGAAAAGTAAAGATACAATGATGATGCTACAGCAGTAAACAACATCAAGACACAACAAAAGCAAAAAAATTATTCATGTGGGCTGCCTCCCAAAAGCGCTTTCTTTTATGCCTTTAAGCTAGGCATAATGCATAGAGGAATCAATAATCATCATAATAATCGGAGTTATAAATTGTTTCAAATGGTTCCTCAATAAGTTCATTCTTGTTCCTTCTAGGAAAGGGGTACACACCTTTTGCCTTCCCGCGTAAGCGGATTTGTCCCTTACCTATATCGATGAAGCCTTTAACTGCTCGGAGGAAGTCCCTTCCAAGCACTATTTTTCCTTGGTTTGGCTCCACGATGAAGAAATCAATCATTGCAATCCCTTTAAGGAATTTAACCGGTACGTCTTTTATTTTTCCCTGGATTTCAGAAATATCTCCATTAGTGTGTTCATGATAAGATGGTAATCTATCCATGTTAAATTTTAAAGAATCATGAACAATTTTTGGCATAGTAGAAACCATAGATCCAATATCATAATAAGCAAGGAAGTCTTGATTAGAAATGCTAATCCTAACAAGAGGTTCCCAGTCATTATCTATTTCCAACATTTCTCTCTTATTGGGTTTGGGTTTCTCTACCTTCATTAAGTCTAGAGCATCCATTCTTTTCTCAATAGTAGCAAGTCTATCTATGATAGTATCAAAGTTATGATAATAAACAAAGTAACTAGATAGACCATGTATAATCTCAAGAGCTCTAGCTTCATCACATTCTAAGAAATCTCCCTCAGCTATAATGTCAAGGGAGTGTTTACACCATTTAAAAAGACCATGGTAAAAATTCCTAAGCACAATTTTTATAGGTATCCAAGGCATAATTCTCCTATGTGCATCAGAAATTCTGTCCCAAGCCTTCTTCATATTTTCTCCATCCCTTTGCTGGAAATCTAAAACTTCTGATTCCCTCGAAGCTCCAAATCCTAACATGTTTAACTAAACATATAGGACTACTAACAGGAAGGTAAATAAAATTTTTGTGATTTTTCGATAAAAGGAACTAAAGCAAAAAATGAAAGGTAAACTAACAAGACTAAAAAGCAAAGGTAAAAGATAGCATGCAACTCCCCTATCCTGAAGAGTGGAGTCCCCGGCAACGGTGCCAGAAAATACTCCTTGATGGGCCTCGAACCCCTCGTTGGTTACCCCAAGTGGAAGGTGTAAGATGCAGTAAGTAGAAGTGTTTTCCCCTAGCAAAGATGCCAAGGATCGAATCCCCAGAGACTCCTAGGTTCAACAAGTAGGTGTCAATTGCTAATGGCGCAATTAGCAATCAACGTGGACCTGCACACAGATACAAATAACTTTGCTCCCAACGAGTATAGAGAGGTTGTCAATCTCTCCGGCCTTGTAGTTCACAAAGGGTTAAAAGCAATATGATAGTAGTGATAGATAATGTTTTGCGATAGTAAGTAAATAGCGATAAGTAAATAGTGGATGTGATAAATGATGATAATATGGACCGGAGTCTCATGATGTTCACTAGTGATGTCTCTCTCCCAAAAGACGATAAAACAGCTATGTGAGGTAACAAATTACAGCTGGGCAATTGACAGGACCACGAACGCAAACCAATGCTGATTACATTGCAAGAAAGGTTGAGGTTCAAAGCATGGGTGGTACGCCAAAGTAAGTAGACCGAAATCCATCAATATCTACTACTAATCATCCACCTTGAGATATCTATCCAGAACATCTCGCTGGTATTAAGTTGCGAGTCCCACCCATAGTGTAAACTCAATGCAACAGACAACTGCATTAAAAGAACTTTGCGTAAAGTAAACAATCCTTGCACATGCGGGCACAAGCACCATTGTTTTCCCCCTTGTGGCAACATCACATCCCCTAGATTCATGTTTCTGTCACTCAAGCTAGTCATCGAGGGGCATGAACCCACAATCGAGCATAACGTTCCCTCTTGGAGTCACTACCTATTACTCGGCCAAAGCAATAAATAACAACGGAGAACATGCAAGTACTTATGAACTAAAATATAAAAGAGGTGCATCAAATATATTACTCAAGATCAATCTGAACATAATCTCATAATCCATCGGATCCCAGCAAACTCAACATAGCAACAGCATAAGGATTACATAGGTGCCTCGATCATGTAGGGCAGCTCACGAGGACTAATTAGTGAAGCACAAGAACGGGAGGAGAACATCACATAGCTACTGGTCATGGACTCATGGTCCAAGGGAGACTACTCATGAGTCATCCGGGAGGCGTCCATGGTGGTGGAGAAGCTCCGTGTGGTGATCCTCCCCTCCGGCAGGGTGCCGGGAAGAGTTCTCCTGGTGCTCCCGATCTTGGAAGCGGCGGCGGAGGCGGAACAGAGATGGGATCGCGAAAAGAAGTCATGTTCTGAGGGTTTCGGAGAGTCCTTTAAATATATGCCAAAGTAGGGCACCGGGGGAGCCTTAGGGGGCCCAGGCGCCCCCCGGCGCGGCCCAGGGGGGCGCGCCCACAGGGCGCCTGGAGCCCCTGTGCCCCCCCCCCCAGGCTGCCCTTCGGACGCAGTGTTGTTTCCGGTTCGCTGATTTTTTATATAATTTTTCTGGATTTTTCTAGGCAGTTCTCAAAACGTGAAAACCTGAAATACAAAAACAGCCGAAAACGGAAACTGGCACTGGGGTGCACTGGATTAGTAAGTTAGTCCAAATATGATCAAAAGTGTATGGAAGTTTATGAATATCAGAGCAATATCACCCAAAAGTGGCATGGAGCAAGCAGAATTTATAGATACGTTTTGGACGTATCAGCTGGGCATGGGCGACTGTGATCTGGGCTTGGACAGGCTCCGCCGTCGCAAGGTATGTGGCGGACGAACATATGGCTGCTCGAACGCTCTCGGCGATTGCCAACTCTTCGGTTGTGGGTTATCGACTATTGTCGGAGAAGCTTCGTTCGATTTGTGCGGTGACCGCCATGAGCTGGGCGTGGGCGGCCTCGACATGGTCGTGGGCGGCCTCCATCAGGGGTAAGGCCACCGCTGCGGAACGGACAGCTGTTGTGCCGTTCTCGCCAGTTGCTAACCCCGAGGCAGATGTTGTTGTCGCCGCTTGAGAAGCAACATCTGCAGTTTGGGTTGTCCCGGCCGCCCGGTCGCAGATTGCGGCCACGCTCATGCACCTTGTTAGCACGTGCAAGACGGATGCGGCCGCGCTCTCGCCGGAGTGGGCCATTTGGAGCAGGTTTGGGTATATGCTTCTCACAAGCCGGAGCTTCTCACAACAAGCATGATGGTTTCGGTAGGGAACGTCCAACCTTTGGGCACAAAACGATATCCATTGCCTCTTATTGCTTTCAAATTGTCAACATAGAACGACAGGAGTGGTGTGTCAAATTAAATTATTTTTCGGGGTTCCTTTGGACATTTTTTATGCATTAATTGAGTTTTTAATGCATTTATGTGCATAATTCAAATTTGAACTACGTGCACGAGCTCTAATGCATATAAATTGGTTGAAAATTTAAATATGTGTTCTTGGTTGCATGCTTAGGACCCAGCAAGAAATGGGAATGAATTTCAAACACCAGGGCACCGTTGATTTCCGGCAAAACATTGAGATGCTTAATTTTTAAATTCTAGTAAATCCAAATCTTGTCTGAAATTCATGAAACTTGGCATGCTATCATGGAGCGGCATCAAAATGTCATGGTAACAAATTTGTCCCATTTGGGGTAGATTTGGGTATATGCTTCTCACAAACGGGAGCTTATCACAACAAGCATGATGGTTTCGGTAGGGAAACTCCCACCTTTGGGGACGAAACGATATCCATTGCCTCTTTTTGCTTTCAAAAAATTTCTCGTGTCAACATAGAACAATAGGAGTGTTCAATTTTTTTTATTTTCAGGGTTCCTTTGGACATTTTTATGCATTAATTGAGTTTTCAATGCATTTATGTGCATAATTCAAATTTGAACTACATGCACAAGCTCTACTGCATATAAATTGGGTGAAAATTAAAATATGTGTTCTTGGTTGCATGCTTAGGTCCCATGCAAGAAATGGGAATGAATTTCAAACACAATGGCACCGTTGATTGCCGGAAAATTGTTGATATACTTTATTTTTAAATTCTAGTAAATCCAAAACTCGTCTGAAATTCATGAAACTTGGTATACTATCATGGAGCGGCATCAACATGCCGTGGTAATTTTTTTTGTCCGATTTGGGGCTGGTTTGGGTATATGCTTCTCACAAACCGGAGCTTCTCACAACAAGCATGATGGTTTCGGTAGGGAACGTCCCACCTGTGGGGACGAAACGATATCCATTGCCTGTTATTGCTTTCAAAAAAATTCTCGTGTCAACATAGAACAACAGGAGTGTTGTGTCAATTTTTGTGATTTTTAGGGGTTCATTTGCACATTTTTTTATGCATTAACTGAGTTTTTAATGCATTTATGTGCATAATTTAAATTTGAACTACATGCACATGCTCAAGTGCATATAAATTGGTTGAAAATCAAATATGTGTCCTTGGGTGCATGCTTAGGTCCCATGCAAGAAATGGGAATGAATTTCAAACACCAGGGCACAGTTGATTGCCGGTAAAATGTTGAGGTACTTTATTTTTAAATTCGAGTATAAATCCAAAACTCGTCTAAAATGTGTCGAGCAGGATTTTTGCGGCTCTTGATCACAAACGTTTTAGATAGAACACCGTATGCAAAGTGAGAGCAGGATTTGGGCATCTCTTCAATGCAAACGGTTCTTTTGGATGACCCGTGCGCAACCACTTACAAACAATTTGGTAAGATTTGCATCTGTCACATTGGGTATGTTGCCATTTGTCAAACTGGAAAGATTGATATTTGTTGATCTAGTAACATTGCCATTTGTCAACCTTGTAACACTATGATTTGTCCTAAAAATCACTAGCGGTATCTAATTTTTGCCACTAAAATTGATTAAGCAGTCGTTCTTAATTTATACATTCAGTTCAACTCGATAGCTGAACCGACCAAACTTTTCCCCAAATAGTTGCCAACCACGTACTGAAATAGCTAGTTCAACTATATATACTAGCTAATTTTAAGTATGTTGTATAGTTCCACCACATATAGTCAAATGAACTGAACAAAATAGCCCCTAAGTACTACTACTACTACTACTACTACTACTACTACTACTACTACGGAGGGGCTTTGTACTACTTCCGGCTGCCTCTCCTCTGCCGAGCGCGCTTAGTAAGAGGTAGAGGAGAAAGACCCTACCGACGAGCTAGACAACTGCAATACGGTGCCTACCGCTGCTGCAGCTTCATTGACGCTCGAACGCCCGCTGCCGCTCCAGACAACCCATCCCGAAGCGGTGGTTCTCCTCGTAGATCTCCTGATTCCTCGCCTTTGAGGCGGCGTGTGCCAAGGCCAGTGCGGCGGTAAGGCTCTTTGCATGGTTTACATGGCGCTCCTCCTCCCGCGGGAACTCGGTGTAGCACGCAAGGTCGCTGACGCACGTACGGGCATCAAGCTCCGCCTCCCACCTTCGGGCCGCGGCGGTGGAGCGGGAGATGGCCCTGGCTTTCGACGATGGTGTGGCGGCAACGGCGACCGGCAACAGCTGCCGACAGGCAGCGGCGGCGGAGTGTATGGTGGGTGTTCTGCGCACACCCAATAGGGACGCCACGCGCACTACACTACGCCGGGGACAACGCCGCCGCCGCGGTGTAGCCTCCCAGCTGTGGCTGTCCTCTGATGACGGCGGAGTGGCTGAGCGACGACGAGGGACTGGTTCCATTGGCGATTGTGGGAGAAGCAGACAAGATATGCTACTCGGAGGGAGGGGAAAATGCGATGCAGGACTCGCCGGCCGTGAATGTTTATATAGCAGGCCGGTGAGAATTGGGATTTTGGGGGATTTCACTGAGTCGGGCGGGAAGCTTGCGCGGGAACGGGCTCACTGACGATACATTGGCGCCACCGTTTGGCAAAAAGAATGCCCCCGCGCTACGCAAGCTTGTGCCATAAGCCATCTGCGGCAGTGGGGTGACAAGACGTGCCAGAGGAGGACGAAAGGCCACGTACACATATGGTTAATTAAAAAACGTTTTTGATTTAATTACCTACTATACCCCCGTCCTGGTTTATAAGTATAATTCAACTAATAAAATACAAATGCATGTCGCCAAAGATTATATAGTTGGATTCGTATTTGAACATAGTTTCCAATTGTATAATTTTTATAACATGCATTAACATTTTGTTGGTTAAATTTGAGGGCAAAGTATGGCACATAATATAAAGGGGACTATAGACTAGACAGAGGTAGTAGCACACGGCCGCTCTCTACGCAGCGACACAATTGTCGTCCGGCTTGTAGGCGACTATTTCCTGCGTGTTCAACTGCTCTATGCGTGCGGTTGCTTGTGGTTCATGCGGCCGCGGCGCGCTCTGCTAGCGTCCCGCCACGCGCGCTCTGCTCTCGCGTCCCTCCGGGTGCTCTGCCCTTGTCCCTCCATGCGCACTGCCAGTGTTTGGGACCGGCGCACGATCACGCACGTTCGTGTGCATGCGGTTGCGCCGGGCGCGGCGCGAAAATGCAGTTACCCGCTGCAAAAACCTCCATGCGGATGCGCAGAGAATCCAGGCCGCCCGGCCCCCATTTATTCCTGCGGCCATTTACCTTCATCTCTCGCGTCACATGACACGATAAGCACACCCACGACGACACATACGGAGAGGACATCCAGCGGTACCAATGGCGATCCCGTTGGCTCCAATGGCGCTGGGAGCGGCCGACGACAACAACGGCGGGCAGTTCACCATGCACCACCTAGTGGACACCCACGTGAGGGGGGAGGCCCTCCCGGTGGTGCACACGAATGATCCGGTCTCGTTGAAGAGCTCCATCCAAACTATGGAGCATTTCCTTGCCGAGGACAAGTACCAAGTGGTTGGCTTCGACCTCGAGTACACCACCGGTCATTCCGGGCACAATCAGAAGGTTGTTGTTACCCAGTTGTGTATGTGACATGACGTCCTCGTCTACCACTACCACCTTGCCACAAGGCCTTGCGAGCGTTTCTCCATGTTTATCAACATCTCCGACTACAGTTTCGCTACGATGGACACCACCAACGATCTAAAAGCGCTCAAGGTTTCGGAAATGAAATGCCCGAACCTTGTCAACATCCAGCACCACTACAAGGTCTGGGGCAGCGACAAAAACAAACTAAACTCCCTGGTTGACCTCGCCTCTTCCATCATCGACCCCCTACAACATGAAGATGAAGAATGAGTGCAGCAAGGACAAGAACGCCTGGCACAGTGTGTGGCATGAGAGACTGGATGAAGAACATGTCAAGTACGCACAAGCTACGAGATGTACATGCGTATTGTTGACATGAGGAAGTGTCTTCTTCCTACCCCAGACGAGGGATCGAACCAGAGAGAAGTGACGGGAGCATCACAAGAAGTAGATGACTAGACGATTGTTCCTCCAACTTTAGAATACATGCAATTGTTCTAAAGCACATGCTCGAATGGTCTGTATAGTCACTTATGTAATTGGATGTTTATTTCAGTTATATATATATATATATACATGTTATTATTCTGTCAACAGAGCAAATCACACGGCTTATTAGCAGCAATCGTCTGTGTTATTATTAGTCTTCGCACACATTTCTGATAACGGACCTGTTTGCCGCGTATCACACAAATCTTGTTCAGTTGAACCGTTTCCATTGTGTTGCCTAATCACACATAGTTCATCCTAGTGAACCGTACGATGTATATCACACACACACCTTCATCTGGCTTCCCCTTTCTTTTGTTCCTCCGCATTGCAAACAGTTAATTGAACTGAACCGTATGTCCTTCATCGCACACGCAACTGAAATCTGAACCGTGTTTGATGCATCCGTCATCGCAAATGTTTTGCACCTTTTTGACGGGTTATTTACACCACCGTTTGTGATTATGGCATCGCACACAGTTTCATCGAAGGGTCTTTGATCGTAGTGTCGCATTCGGACCATCCTGCAGTAGTGGATGATACGTCTCCAACGTATCTATAATTTTTTATTGTTCCATGCTATTATTTATGAAGTCTTGGATGTTTAATGGGCTTTATCATTCACTTTTATATCATTTTTGGGACTAACCTACTAACCCAAAGGCCCAGTCCAGATTGTTGTTTTTTGCCTGTTTCAGGGTTTTGCAGAAAAAGAATATCAAACGGAGTCCAAACGGAATGAAACCTTCGCGAGAGATATTTTTTGGAGAAAATCACGCACGCGGAGCTTGAGAACCACGTCAGGGGGCCAAAGGGTGGCCCACGAGGGTGGGGGGGCGCCCCCCTTCCCAGGGCGCGCCCCGTGCCTCATGGCCCCCTCGAGCGTCCCCTGGTGCCCTCCTTCTTCCTATATAAGTCTACATACCCCAAGACCTCCATGAACAGAGAGAAAACCCTAATTCCATCGCTGTACCTTCTATTCCCGTGAAGATCCCATCTTGGAGCCTGTTCCGGAGCTCCACCGAAGAGGGATCTATAACGGAGTCCTTCATCATCATCATCATCGCCCTCACCATGAGTTGTGAGTAGTTTAACTCAGACCTTCAGTTCCATAGCTAGTATCTAGATGGCTTCTTCTCCCTCTCTGGATCTCAATACCAAGTTCTCCTCGGTCTTCGAGGAGATCTATTCGATGTAATCTCTTTTTGCGGTGTGTTTGTCGAGATCCAATGAATTGTGACTTTATGATCAAGGTTATCTATGAAAGATATTTGGTTCTTCTATGAACTTTTTATGTGTGCTCATAATATCCTTGCAAGTCTCTTCAAATTATTGGTTTGGTTTGGCCTACTAGATCTATAGTTCTTGCAATGGGAGAAGTGCTTGGCTTTGGGTTCAATCTTGCGGTGTCCTTTCCCAATGACAGCAGGGGCAGCAAGGCACGTATTGTATTGTTGCCATCGAGGATAAAAATATGGGGTTTATATCACTATGTTTGAGTTTATCCCTCTACATCAAGTCATCTTGCTTAAGGCGTTACTCCCTTCTTATGAACTTAATACTCTAGATGCATGCTAGATAGCGGTCGATGTGTGGAGTAATAGTAGTAGATGCAGAATCGTTTTGGTCTTCTTGTCTCGGACGTGATGCCTATATATAATGATCATGCCTAGATAGTCTCATAATTATTCGCTTTTCTATCAATTGCTCGACAGTAATTTGTTTACCCGCCGTAGAATATCGCTATCATGAGAGAAGCCACTAGAGAAAACTATGGCCCCCGGGTCTATTCTCAACATATCAATCTACATCTACTTTACTTTTATCGCTTTCATTTGCTATTCTTATAAACTAAAACTACCAAAAATAAAAACTATCATCTCTATCAGATCTCACTTTCGTAAGTGACCGTAAAGGGATTGACAACCCCTTATCGCGTTGGCTGCAAAGTTCTTATTTGTTTGTTCAGGTGCGAGGGACTCGCGCGTGGTCTCCTACTGGATTGATACCTTGGTTCTCAAAAACTGTGGGAAATACTTACGCTACTATGCTGCATCTCCCTTTCCTCTTCGAGGGAATACAAAGCAAGCTCGAGAAGTAGCAAGAAGAATTGCTGGCGCAGTTGCTGGGGAGGCTTACGCAAAAGTCATATACCAAGTACCTATCACAAACCCTTATCCTTCGCATTACATTTATTTGCCTCTCGTTTTCCTCTCCCCCACTTCACCATTGCCGTTTTATTTGCCCATCTTCTGCCGTGTGTTTACCGTTCGCATGCAACTTGTTTGCTGGTGTTGCTATGTGCCCTCAATTAGCCTGCATCTTCGCTTGCTAAAGTATGGATCCTCATCCACTTGCTAATCTCTTTAAGAGATCCAATTATGTTGAACCTATTGCTCGTGATCTGCGTGTACTAGATTATCTTTATGGGGTTTTGCTTGAAATTAATGAATCTGAAAATTGTTAATTGTTAAAAGAAAAAGTGATTCATGATAGCTTGTTAAATAAAAAGCATGATTGCAATGATGTTATTGTAAATTCTATTAATGTCAATTGTGTTAGTGACATGCAAAACCCTAAGCTTGGGGATTCTTATTTTGATTTGCCGAGTACTTGTTGTAATGATCATGCTTGGGGTGATTCTTCTTATGATCTAGAAAATTTATTTAATCCCCATGATGAATATAAGATTGATAATAATGTTTTCATTAATATTGAAAGTGGGTTTGGTAGAGTGTCAACTTTAGATCCCACATACTTGGAGAATGTTCAATCTTATAAAACTTTTGATAAAAGTGGGTTTGGAGAGGTCATGACTTTAGTTAATGTTAATCACACTATTTTGGAAGAGTGTCAACTTTGTATGCATATGGATCGTGTTGAGAATATGTTATGTGATAGCTATATTGTTGAAATTGATTATGATCCTACATGCAATTATTATGAGAGAGGAAAATATGCTTGTAGAAATTTTCATGTTACTAAGTTACCTCTCTTCATGTTGAGATTGATCTTGTTTCTTTCTTCTTCCTTGCATATGCTAGATTTTGCTTGCCTTGCTAATTTGTTTGCCTATAAGATGCCTATGCATAGGAAGTATGTTAGACTTAGATGTGTTTGTCACATGTTTAATGATGCTCTCTTTGTGCTTCAATTCTTGTCTTTCGTGTGAGGATCATTGAATTATCGTGCCTAGCTAGGGGCGTAAAACGATATCGCTTGTTGGGAGGCAACCCAATTTTATACTTTTTTTGTTTTTGTTGCTTTTAGGGAATAAATATTGCATCTAGCCTCTAATTAGATTTGGTTTCATGTTTTGTTTAGTGTTTGTGCCAAGTAGAACCTTTGGGAAGACTTGTGTGAAGTTTATGTGATCTTGCTGTGAAAAATAAAATCGTTAGCGCTCGCTAAAGTAGTCTTCAGATTTATTGAAGCGTGCTTTTTAGTTGATTCTTTTTGCAGATGATTGGTAGATAAATTGCGAAAATTTACCAATTCTGTTTGAATTTTTCGGAGTTCCAGAAGTAGGCGAAACCTCCAGATGACTACAGACTGTTCTGTTTTTGATAGATTCTGTTTTTCGTGTGTTGTTTGCTTATTCCGATGCATCTATGAGTAGTATTGGAGGATATGAACCATAGAGAAGTTGGAATATAGTAGGTTTAACACCAATATAAACAAATAATGAATTCATTGCTGTACCTTTGAGTGGTGGTTTGCTTTCTTATACTAACGGAGCTCACGAGAATTCTTGTCTAAGTTTTGTGTTGTGAAGTTTTCAAGTTTTGAGTATTGCTTTGATGGACTATGGAACAAGGAGTAGCAAAGGCCTAAGCTTGGGGATGCCCATGTCACCCCAAGTAAATTCAAGATAATCAAAAGCCTAAGCTTGGGGATGCCCCGGGAAGGCATCCCCTCTTTCGTCTTCATCCATCGATAACTATACTTGGAGCTATATTTTTATTCGCAACATGTTATGTGTTTTGCTTGGAGCGTCTTGTATAATTTGAGTCTTTGCTTGTTAGTTTGCCACAATGATCCTTTCTGGACACACCTATTTGAGAGAGGTAAATATGGCCTAGGAATTGTTAGAACACTCTATGTGCTTCACTTATATATTTTGAGTTGAATAGGTTTTGCTCTAGTGCTTCACTTATATCTTTTAGAGCACGGTGGTGGTAATATTTTGTAGAAATTGTTGAACTCTCATGCTTCACTTATATCCTTTTGAGAGTCTACTGAAACAGCATGGTAATGTGTTTAGGCTAAAGAAACTAGTCTTCACATGATAAACATCCAATGTCAATGTAGTAAATTTTTTCACACTAAGTGCATTGAATAAAATGAGATGTTGGATGCGTGATAATTGTTTTGAGACAAGAGGATAGTGATATTAGAGTCATGCTAGTGGAGTTATTATGAAATTGATAAATACTTGTGTTAAGGTTAGTGATTCCCGTATCATGCACGTATGGTGAACCGCTATGTGACGAAGTTAGAGCATGAGGTATTTGTAAAGTGCCAACCTTTGTGTGGAGGTCGGGGGCGCGCGATGGTTAACTCCTACCAACCTCCCCCCTAGGAGCATGCGTTGATTGCTTTGTTTTGATGACTCGTAGATTTTTGCAATAAGTATATGAGTTCTTATGACTAATGTTGAGTCCATCGATTATACGCACTCTCACCCTTCCACCATTGCTAGCCTCTCTTGTACCGCGCAACTTTCGCCGGTACCATAAACCCACTATATATCCTTCCTCAAAACAGCCACCATATCGTTCCTCAAAACAGCCACCATACCTACCTATCATGGCATTTCCATAGCCATTCCGACATATATTGTCATGCAACTTTCCACCGTTCCGTTCATATGACACGCATCATATTGTCATATTGTCATATTGCCATTGCATGATCATGTAGTTGACATCGTATTTGTGGCAAGGCCACCATGCATAATTTTTCATACATGTCACTCTTCTTTAATGGCACATCCCGGTACACCGCCGGAGGCATTCATTTAGAGTCATACTTTGTTGTTGTAGTATCGAGTTGTAATGAAAGTGTGATGATCATCATTATTAGAGCATTGTCCCATGGGAGGAAAGGCTAAATCTATAAAGCCCCTCCGCAAAAAAAAGAAAAAATGAAAGGACAAAAAAAAAGGCCCAAAAACAAGGGAAAATAAAAGAAAAAGGGACAATTGCTACTATCTTTTTCCACACTTGTGCTTAAAAGTAGCACTATGTTCTTCATTGTAGAGAGTTTCATGCTTAGTCACTTTTACATACTAGTGGGAATTTTCGTTATAGAACTTGCCTTGTATATTCCAACGATGGGCTTCCTCAAATGCCCTAGGTCTTCGTGAGGAAGTAAGTTGGATGCACACCCACTAGTTTCTTTTGTTGAGCTTTCATTCATACTTAGCTCTAGTGCATCTATTGCATGGCAATCCCTACTCACTCACATTGATATCTATTAATGGGCATCTCCATAGACCGTTGATATGCCTAGTTGATGTGAGACTATCTCCCTCCTTTTTGTCTTCTCCACAACCACCTCTATTCCACCCATAGTGCTATGTCCTTGGCTCACGCTCATGTATTGTGTGAAAGTTGAAAGGTTTGAAAAGATAGAGTATGAAAACAAGTGCTTGGCTTAAATTGGGGTTGTGCATGATATGAATATTTTGTGTGATAAAGAGGGAGCATAGCAACACTATATGATTTTGTAGGGATAACTTTCTTTAGCCTTAGTATTTTGAGAAGACATGATTGCTTTGTTAGTATTGCTTGAAGTATTATTATTTTTTATGTTGATATAGACTTTTATCTTGAATCTTTCAGATCTGAACATTCATTCCACAATTAAGATAATTACATTGAAAAACTATATTGGTTAGCATTCCACATCAAAAATTCTTTCTTTATCATTTACCTGCTCGAGGACGATCAGGAATTAAGCTTGGGGATGCTTGATACGTCTCCAACGTATCTATAATTTTTGATTGTTCCATGCTATTATTTATGAAGTCTTGGATGTTTAATGGGCTTTATCATTCACTTTTATATCATTTTTGGGCTAACCTACTAACCCAAAGGCCCAGTCCAGATTGCTGTTTTTCTCCTGTTTCAGGGTTTTGCAGAAAAAGAATATCAAACGGAGTCCAAACGGAATGAAACCTTCGCGAGAGATATTTTTGGAGAAAATCACGCACGCGGAGCTTGGGAACCAGGTAGGGGGGCCAAAGGGTGGCCCATGAGGGTGGGGGCGCGCCCCCTGCCTCGTGGCCCCCTCGGGCGTCCCCCGGTGCCCTCCTTCTTCCTATACAAGTCTACGTACCCCAATACCTCCGTGAACAGAGAGAAAACTCTAATTCCACCGCTGTACCTTCTGTTCCCGTGAAGATCCCATCTTGGAGCCTCTTCCGGAGCTCCACCAGAGGGGGCTCTATCACGGAGTCCTTCATCATCATCATCATCGCCCTCACCATGAGTTGTGAGTAGTTTAGCTCAGACCTTCGGGTCCATAGCTAGTATCTAGATGGCTTCTTATCTCTCTCTGGATCTCAATACCAAGTTCTCCTCGGTCTTCGAGGATATCTATTCGATGTAATCTCTTTTTGCGGTGTGTTTGTCGAGATCCGATGAATTGTGAGTTTATGATCAAGGTTATCTATGAAAGATATTTGGCGCTTCTCTGAACTTTTTATGTGTGCTCATAATATCCTTGCAAGTCTCTTCAAATTATTGGTTTGGTTTGGCCTACTAGATCTATAGTTCTTGCAATGGGAGAAGTGCTTGGCTTTGGGTTCAATCTTGCGGTGTCCTTTCCCAGTGACAGTAGGGGCAGCAAGGCACGTATTGTATTGTTGCCATCGAGGATAAAAAGATGGGGTTTACATCATATTGCTTGAGTTTATCCCTCTACATCATGTCATCTTGCTTAAGGCGTTACTCTGTTCTTATGAAGTCAATACACTAGATGCATGCTGGATAGCGGTTGATGTGTGGAGTAATAGTAGTAGATGCAGGCAGGAGTCGGTCTACTTGTCTCGGACGTGATGCCTATATACAATGATCATGCCTGGATAGTCTCATAATTATTCGCTTTTCTATCAATTGCTCGACAGTAATTTGTTTACCCGCCGTAGAATATCACTATCATGAGAGAAGCCACTAGAGAAAACTATGGCCTCCGGGTCTATTCTCAACATATCAATCTACATCTACTTTACTTTTATCGCTTTTATTTGACGTTCTTATACACTAAAAATACCAAAAATATAAACTATCATCTCTATCAGATCTCACTTTCGTAAGTGACCGTAAAGGGATTGACAACCCCTTACCGCGTTGGCTGCGAAGTTCTTATTTGTTTGTGTAGGTGTGAGGGACTTGCGCGTGGTCTCCTACTGGATTGATACCTTGGTTCTCAAAAACTAAGGGAAATACTTATGCTACTGTGCTGCATCTCCCTTTCCTCTTCGAGGGAATACAACGCAAGCTCGAGAAGTAGCAGTGGAGGAGCATTGTTTTCACCCTTTTTGCAGTCCTGAAGATGACTCCAGGTAATGATTTGGGCGATCGTCCGAATGGACGATGCTACCCTTATAGATCTTCGGCGGACCGAGCATGTATGGTCAAAAATATAGTCATGACTCGATCAATAATTTGATCAAATGGGCGTAACCCCTGAGGGCGGCATAGCTTACGGCTGTGCGCAACCCCCGAGTGATGCTCGAAAGAGGTAAGCTCGCTACAGAGTGCGATATGAGGTTTGATCATATGAGTAACATAGTCGTTCCCGTGTTGGGGTGTAGTGGTGAAGACATGTCCAACTGATGGTGATGCGCGGGGCGGCCGAGGGGTGAAGATGTGACTAACCGAGTGGCGACACGCAGGGTAGCCAAGAGGTGCCGATGTGTACAACCGAGTGACGACGCGCGGGGCGGTCAAAGTGAAGTCGTGTCCCATGGAGTGGACATGCGCGGAGCGGCCGAGTAGTTAGGATGTGACTAACCGAGTGGCGACGCGTAGGGCGGCTGAGAGGTGGAGATGTGTCTCACTGAGTAGTGATGGGCGGGGCGACCAAGAGGTGGAGATGTTTCTCACCGAGTGGCGACGCGCGAGGCGGCAGAGTGATGCTGGTTTGACCTAGGGAGTGGCGGCACGCATGAGGCCAAGTTGTGGCACGCGGGGCGCTGTGTGACGATGCACGGGGCGGTCAAACTGAAGGTGTGTCCCATGGAGTGGCGATGCATGGAGCAGCCGAGTGGTGAGGACTTGTCCGGCCGAGTGACGAGATGCGGGGAGGCTGAGTGGAAAAGTCATGTCCCACGGAGTGGCGACGCGCGGAGCGGCCGAGTGGTGAGGATGTGAACAACCGAGTGATGACGTGCGGGGCGGTCAAAGTGAAGGTGTGTCTCACCGAGTGGCGACATGTGGGAGGCCAAGTGGTGAAGAGGTGACAACCCGATGGTGACGTGCGGGGTAACCAAGTGAAGGTGTGTCCAACCGAAAGACGACGCGTGGGGGGCTGAGTGGTGGAGAGGTGTTTCACCGAATGGCAATGTGCGGGGTAACCGAGTGAAGGCGTGTCCAACTGAATGGCGACACATCGGGCATACGAGTGGTGGAGAGGTGTCTCACTGACTGGCCATGCGCGGTACGTCCCAAGTATGGGTATGTCCCACCGCGTGGCGATGCTAGGATGGCCCGGTGGAGAAAACTGTCCTTAGAGGAGTCAGTCGGATGCTTTCGAAGCTAATGCAGCGACATGGTCGATGTAGTGTGCATGCGACGCAACAAGACCGGTGCGACAACTGAGCCTGAGTAGGAACGAAGATGGCACGCAAAGCGTGCGAGTGATTATGTAACTTGTCAAAGTGGTGGGTCAGATTCATTTGTTTGAAGTGAATGATCTTGCAGCTGATGAAGTACTTGACAACTCAAGAGAGTGTCCTTCCAAATGAGATGTAGCCCCCGAGTGCGGCGTAGCCCCCGAGTGTGGCGTAGCCCCCGAGCATACTATAGGCTTCGACCGCGGTCCTTCAGGAACACGATTAATATATTTTTGAACGGATAAATTGTAATTCATCGAGTCGGACTCGGGTAAGGGTGAGGAGGAGATTCCGAGTGATGCTTGAAAGAGGCAAACTTGCAAAGGAGTGAAGTCTGCAGTTTGATTGTAAAAGAGATTTATCTGTCTCATGCCCAACGAGACGATGAGGCCTATGTGTTAAGCCGGATGTGTTTTGAAATCAACAGAGCGGCAAGGTCGGTGTTGTAGTGCGCTAAGACCGGCATGGTGGCCGAGTCTGAGTAGCGATGAAGTTGGTGCATAGGGCCGTCAAGTGGTCGCATAACTTGTGTATGGAAAATATCACAAGCCAACGTAATAATTTCTCGAGGAAAATTGATGTGTGCTGAAATAAATTGTGTGAATAACACCCATAGACACCCGCTCGGAGTGCAAGGGGCTTGCTGGTTAACCCGCAAGAGTGTGAAAGAGGGAAGGATCCTTTCGAATTTGTTGAAGTGAAGGATCCGACTGAACTCGTTGGAGTAGTGGCTCAAATAAAACAGAAGTGTAGTGTTTCGACTGAGTTGCAGCTCCGAAGGACCGATGCAAACTCTAAATGAAGAACACATGGTGTTCGTGAATGATGTATGCGAAAAAATGGAAGTTGGACTCGGGAGTCACATAACCAGTACTAAGTAAGTATGTGAAAATAAGCAGCCGAGCGTAGAGGTACACTCGGTGGTGTGGCCTCCGAGTGAACGTGATGTGTGAATTATAGGATACCCGGGAACGCAGAAATAACAGAATGTAGTGCATGTAGAATGACTTAGCTATCTGAAGGCGCGCGAGTGGACGAGTGGTGAAGACGTGTTCAACCGATGGCAATGCGCGGGGCGGCCAATTAATGTAGATGTGTCTCACCGAGTGGCGATGCGTGGGGCGTCTGAGTGGCGAGGATGTGACCAAATGAGTGGCGACGGGCGAGGCACCTAAGTGGTGATGAGGTGACCAACCGAATGGTGACGCGTGGGGCGGCCGCGTGGTGATGAGGTGACCAACCAAGTGGCAACGCGTAAGGCGGACGAGTGGTGATGAGGTGACCAACCGAGTGGCGATGCGCGGGGCGAATGAGTGGTGATGAGGTGACCAACCAAATGGCGACGCGCGG
>LR738710.1:544553646-544614119 GCA_902687465.1 Secale cereale | reverse complement strand
GGTAACCCCCCCCCCCCCCGGCACTCCGGTAAATTCCGAAACTTTCCAGAACACTTTCAGTGTCCGAATATAGTCGTCCAATATATCAATCTTTATGTCTCAGACATTTCGAGACTCCTCGTCATGTCCGTGATCTCATCCGGGACTCCGAACTACCTTCGGTACATCAAAACTCATAAACTCATAATACCGATCGTCATCAAATGTTAAGCGTGCGGACCCTACGGGTTCGAGAACTATGTAGACATGACCGAGACTCATCTCCGGTCAATAACCAATAGCGGAACCTGGATGCTCATATTGGCTCCTACATATTCTACGAAGATCTTTATCGGTCAAACCGCATAACAACATACGTTGTTCCTTTTGTCATCGGTATGTTACTTGCCCGAGATTCGATCGTCGGTATCTCTATACCTAGTTCAATCTCGTTACCGGCAAGTCTCTTTACTCGTTCCGTAACACATCATCTCGTGACTAACTCATTAGTCTTTTGCTTGCGAGGCTTATTATGATGTGTGTTACCGAGAGGGTCCAGAGATACCTCTCCGACACTTCGGAGTGACAAATCCTAATCTTGATCTATGCCAACACCACGAATACTTTCGGAGACACCTGTAGAGCATCTTTATGATCACCCAGTTACGTTGTGACGTTTGATAGCACACAAGGTGTTCCTACGGTATTCGGGAGTTGCATAATCTCATAGTCATAGGAACATGTATAAGTCATGAAGAAAGCAATAGCAGTAAAACTAAAGGATCATAGTGCTATGCTAACGGATGGGTCTAGTCCATCACATCATTCTCCTAATGATGTGATCCCGTTGATCAAATGACAACTCATGTCTATGGTTAGGAAACATAACCATCTTTGATCAATGAGCTAGTCTAGTAGAGGCATACTAGGGACACTCTGTTTTGTCTATGTATTCACACATGTACTAAGTTTCCGGTTAATACAATTCTAGCATGAATAATAAACATTTATCATGATATAAGGAAATATAAATAACAACTTTATTATTGCCTCTAGGGCATATTTCCTTCAGTCTCCCACTTGCACTAGAATCAATAATCTAGCTCACATCGCCATGTGATTTAATACCGATAGTTCACATCGTTATGTGAATAACACCCATAGTTCACATCGCCATGTGACCAACACCCAAAGGGGGTTTACTAGAGTCAATAATCTAGTTCACATCGCTATGTGATTAATACCGAAGAGTAATAAGGTGTGATCATGTTTTGCTTGTGAGAGAAGTTTAGTCAACGGGTCTGTCACATTCAGATCTGTATGTATTTCGCAAATTTCTATGTCTTCAATGCTCTGCATAGAACTACTCTAGCTAATTGCTCCCACTTTCAATACGCATCCAGATTGATACTTAGAGTCATCTGGATTTAGTGTCAAAGCTTGCATCGGCGTAACCCTTTACGACGAAATCTTTATCACCTCCATAATCGAGAAACATTTCCTTAGTCATCCAGTTACTAAGGATAATTTTGACTGCTATACAGTGATCTACTCCTGGATCACTATTGTTCCCCCTTGACAAACTCATGGCAAGGTACACAACATGTTTGGTACACAGCATGGCATACTTTATAGAACCTATGGCTGAGGCATAGGGAATGACTTTCATTCTCTCTATATTTTTCTGTCGTGGTCTGGCTTTAAGTCTTACTCAACTTCACACCTTACAAGTCAGGCAAGAACTCCTTCTTTGACTGATCCATTTTGAACTACTTCAAAATCTTATCAAGGTATGTACTCATCGAAAGTCTTATCAAGCGTCTTGATCTATCTCTATAGATCTTGATGCCCAATATGTAAGCAGCTTCACCAAGGTCTTTCTTTGAAAAACTCCTTTCAAACACTCCTTTATGCTTTCCAGAAAATTCTACATCATTTCCGATCGACAATATGTCATTCACATATACTTATCAGAAAGGTTGTAGTGCTCCCACTCACTTCTTGTAAATACAGGATTAACCGCAAGTCTGTATAAATCTATATGCTTTGATCAACTTATCACAGCGTATATTCCAACTCCGAGATGCTTGCACCAGTCCATAGATGGATCGCTGGAGCTTGCACATTTTGTTAGCACCTTTAGGATTGACAAAACCTTCTGGTTGCATCATATACAATTCTTCTTCAATAAATCCATTAAAGAACGCAGTTTCGTTATCCATTTTCCAGATTTCATAAAATGTGGCAATTGCTAACATGATTCGGACAGACTTAAGCATCGCTACGGGTGCGAAAATCTCATCGTAGTCAACACCTTGAACTTGTCGAAAACCTTTCGCAACAAGTCGAGCTTTGTAGACAGTAACATTACCATCGGCGTCAGTCTTCCTCTTAAAGATCCATTTATTTTCAATGGCTTGCCGACCATCGGGCAAGTCAACCAAAGTCCATACTTTGTTCTCATACATGGATCCCATCTCATATTTCATGGCCTCAAGCCATTTCGCGGAATCTGGGCTTATCATCGCTTCCTCATTGTTCGTAGGTTCATCATGGTCTAGTAACATGACTTCCAGAACTGGGTTGCTGTACCACTCTGGGGCGGAACGTACTCTGGTTGATCTACAATGTTCAGCAGAAACTTGATCTGAAGTTTCATGATCATCATCATTAGTTTCCTCACTAATTGGTGTAGGAATCACTGGAACTAGTTTCTGTGATGTCCACTTTCCAATTCGGGAGAAGGTACAATTACCTCATCAAGTTCTACTTTCCTCCCACTCACTTCTTTCGAGAGAAACTCCTTCTCTAGAAAGGATCCACTCTTAGCAACAAAGACCTTGCCTTCAGATCTGTGATAGAAGGTGTACCTAGTAGTTTGTTTTGGGTATCCTATGAAGATTTACTTCTCCGATTTGGGTTCGAGCTTATCATGTTGAAACTTTTTCACATAAGCATCGCAGTCCCAAACTTAAAGAAATGACAACTTTGGTTTCTTGCCAAACCACAGTTCGTAAGGCGTCGTCTCAACGGATTTAGATGGTGCCCTTATTTAACGTGAATGCAGCTGTCTCTAATGCATAACCCAAAACAATAGTGGTAAATCGGTAAGAGACATCATAGATCGCACCATATCTAATAAAGTACGATTACGACGTTCGGACACACCATTACGCTGTGGTGTTCCGGGTGGCGTGAGTTGTCAAACTATTTCACATTGTTTTAAATGAAGGCCAAACTCGTAACTTCAAATATTCGCCTCCGCGATCAGATCGTGGAAACTTTTATTTTCTTGTTACGATGATTCTCTACTTCACTCTGAAATTTCTTTGAACTTTTCAAATGTTTCAGACTTGTGCTTCATTAAGTAGATATACCCATATCTGCTCAAATCATCAGTGAAGGTCAGAAAATAACGATACCCGCCGCGAGCTTCAACACTCATTGGTTCACATACATCTGTATGTATGATCTCCAACAAATCTGTTGCTCGTTCCATTGTTCCGGAGAACGGAGTTTTAGTCATCTTGCCCATGAGGCATGGTTCGCAAGCACCAAGTGATTCATAATCAAGTGATTCCAAAAGTCCATCACTATGGAGTTTCTTCATGCGCTTTACACCATGATGACCTAAACGACAGTGCCACAAATAAGTTGCACTATCATTATTAACCTTGCATCTTTTGGCTTCAATATTATGAATATGTGTATCACCACGATCGAGATCCAACAAACTATTTTCATTGGGTGTATGACCATCGAAGGTTTTATTCATGTAAACAAAATAACAATTATTCTATGACTTTTAAATGAATAACCGTATTGCAACAAATATGATCAAATCATATTCATGCTCAACGCAAATGCCAAATAACATTTATTTAGGTTTTACACTAATCCCGAAAGTATAGGGAGTGTGCGATGATGATCATATCAATCTTGGAACCACTTCCAACACACATCGTCACTTCACCTTTAACTAGTCTCTGCTCATTCTGCAACTCCCGTTTCGAGTTACTATTTTTTGCAACTGAACCGGCATCAAATACCCAGGGGTTGCTATGAACACTAGCAAAGTACACATCAATAATCTGTATATCAAATATACCTTTGCTCACTTTGCCATCCTTCTTATCCACCAAGTATCTAGGGCAGTTCCGCTTCTAGTGACTATTTCCTTGGCAGTAGAAACACTTAGTTTCAGGCTTGAGTTTAGCTTCGGGTTTCTTCATGGGAGTGACAACTTGCTTGTCATTCTTCTTGAATTTCCCTTTCTATCCCTTTGCCCTTTACTTGAAACAAGTGGTCTTATTAACCATCAACACTTGATGCTCTTTCTTGATTTCTACCTTGGCCGATTTCAGCATCGCGAAGAGCTCGGGAATTACTTTCGTCATCCCTTGCATATTATAGTTCATCACGAAGTTTTACTAACTTGGTGATAATGACTAGAGAACTTTGTCAATTACTATCTTATCTGGAAGATTAACTCCCACTTGATTCAAGCAATTGTAGTACCCAGACAATCTGAGCACATGCTCACTGGTTGAGCTATTCTCCTCCATGTTGTAGGCAAAATACTGTCGGAGGTCTTATACCTCTCGACATGGGCATGAGTATGAAATACTAATTTCAACTCTTGGAACATCTTATATGCTCCGTGGCGTTCAAAACGTTTTTGAAGTCCCGGTTCTAAGCCGTAAAGCATGGTGCACTTAAACTATCAAGTAGTCATCATACCGAGCTTTTGTCAAAACGTTTATAACGTCTACATCTACTCCTGCAATAGGTCTGTCACCTAGCGGTGCATCGAGGACATAATTCTTCTGTGCAGCAATGAGGATAATCCTCAGATCACGGAACAATTCCGCATCATTGCTACTAACATCTTTCAACTTAGTTTTCTCTAGGAACATATAAAAAATAAACGGGAAACAACATCGCGAGCTATTGATCTACAACATAGATATGCTAATACTACCAGGACTAAGTTCATGATAAATTAAAGTTCAATTAATCATATTACTTAAGAACTCCCACTTAGATAGACATCCCTCCGGTCATCTAAATGATCACGTGATCCAAATCAACTAAACCATGTCCGATCATCACGTGAGATGGAGTAGTTTCCATGGTGAACATCTTATGTTGATCATATCTACTATATGATTCACGCTCAACCTTTCGGTCTCCAGTGTTCCGAGGCCATATCTGCATATGCTAGGCTCGTCAAGTTTAACCCGAGTATTCTGCGTGTGCAAAACTGGCTTACACCCATTGTATTTGAACGTAGAGCTTATCACACCCGATCATCACGTGGTGTCTCGGCACGACGAACTTTCGCAACGGTGCATACTCAGGGAGAACACTTATACCTTGAAATTTAGTAAGGGATCATCTTATAATGCTATCGTCGTTCTAAGCAAAATAAGAAGCTTAATAAGATAAACATCACATGCAATCAAAATATGTGACATGATATGGCCATCATCATCTTGTGCTTTTGATCTCCATCTCCAAAGCACCGTCATGATCACCTTCGTCACCGGCGCGACACCTTGATCTCCATCGTAGCATCGTTGTCGTCTCGCCAACTATTGCTTCTACAACTATCGCTACCGCTTAGTGATAAAGTAAAGCAATTACATGGCGATTGCATTTCATACAATAAAGCGACAACCATATGGCTCCTGCCAGTTGCCGATAACATTACAAAACATGATCATCTCATACAAAACCGTATAACTCATCATGTCTTGACCATATCTCATCACAACATGCCCTGCAAAAACAAGTTAGACGTCCTCTACTTTGTTGTTGCAAGTTTTACGTGGCTGCTACGGGCTTAGCAAGAACCGTTCTTACCTACGCATACAAAAACCACAACGATGTTTCGTCAAGTATGTGCTGTTTTAACCTTCGCAAGGACCGGGCGTAGCCACACTTGATTCAGCTAAAGTGAGAGAGACAGACACCCGCTAGTCACCTTTAAGCAACGAGTGCTCGTAACGGTGAAACCAGTCTCGCGTAAGCGTACGCGTAATGTCGGTCCGGGCCGCTTCATCTCACAATACCGCCGAAGCAAAGTATGACATGCTGGTAAGCAGTATGACTAGTATCGCCCACAACTCATTGTGTTCTACTCGTGCATATCATCTACGCATAGACCTGGCTCTGATACCACTGTTGGGGAACGTAGTATTTTAAAATTTTCCTACGATCACGCAAGATCTATCTACCAGATGCATAGCAACGAGAGGGAAGAGTGTGTCTACGTACCCTCGTAGATCGGAAGCGGAAGCGTCAAGTGACGCGGTTGATGTAGTCGAACTTCTTCGCGATTCAACCGATCAAGCACCGAACGTACGGCACCTCCGCGTTCAGCACACGTTCAGCTTGATGGCGTCCCACGAGCTCTTGATCCAGTTGAGCTTCACGGGAGAGTTTCGTCAGCACGACGGCGTGGTGACGAATATGATGTATCTACCGGCGCAGGGCTTCGCCTAAGCACTACGACGGTATGACCGAGGTGTGTTTCTTTGGAGGGGGGCACCGCACACGGCTGGAACAATTCAACTTGTGTGTCTTTGGGTGCCCCCTGCCCCCGTATATAAAGGAGCAAGGGAGGAGGCCGGCCGGCCCTCCTATGGTGCGGCTAGGGCTGCAATCCTACTAGGAATAGGATTGCAATCCTATTCCTAGTAGGAACTACCAAAGAAGGAAGAAGGGGGGAGGAAAGAGAGGGAGAGGGAGAGGGAAAGAGGGACCGCGCCCCCCTCCCCTTGTCCTATTCGGACTCCTCCTAGGGAGGGGGCGCGCCACCTCCTGGCTGCTGCCCTCTCTCTCCCCTATGGCCCACCAGGGCCCACCATTCCCCCGGGGGGTTCCGGTAACCCCCCCCCCCCCGGTACTCCGGTAAATTCCGAAACTTTCCAGAACACTTCCGATGTCCGAATATAGTCGTCCAATATATCAATCTTTATGTCTCGGACATTTCGAGACTCCTCGTCATGTCCGTGATCTCATCCGGGACTCCGAACTACCTTCGGTACATCAAAACTCATAAACTCATAATACCGATCGTCATCAAACGTTAAGCGTGCGGACCCTGCGGGTTCGAGAACTATGTAGACATGACCGAGACTCATCTCCGGTCAATAACCAATAGCGGAACCTGGATGCTCATATTGGATCCTACATATTCTACGAAGATCTTTATCGGTCAAACTGCATAACAACATACGTTGTTCCTTTTGTCATCGGTATGTTACTTGCCCGAGATTCGATCGTCGATATCTCTATACCTAGTTCAATCTCGTTACCGGGAAGTCTCTTTACTCGTTCCGTAACACATCATCTCGTGACTAACTCATTAGTCTTTTGCTTGCAAGGCTTATTATGATGTGTGTTACCGAGAGGGCCCAGAGATACCTCTCCGACACTTCGGAGTGACAAATCCTAATCTTGATCTATGCCAACACCACGAATACTTTCGGAGACACCTGTAGAGCATCTTTATGATCACCCAGTTACGTTGTGACGTTTGATAGCACACAAGGTGTTCCTACGGTATTCGGGAGTTGCATAATCTCATAGTCATAGGAACATGTATAAGTCATGAAGAAAGCAATAGCAGTAAAACTAAACGATCATAGTGCTATGCTAACGGATGGGTCTAGTCCATCACATCATTCTCCTAATGATATGATCCCGTTGATCAAATGACAACTCATGTCTATGGTTAGGAAACATAACCATCTTTGATCAATGAGCTAGTCTAGTAGAGGCATACTAGGGACACTCTGTTTTGTCTATGTATTCACACATGTACTAAGTTTCCGGTTAATACAATTCTAGCATGAATAATAAACATTTATCATGATATAAGGAAATATAAATAACAACTTTATTATTGCCTCTAGGGCATATTTCCTTCAGGTTTTCCACTGCAAGGTGTCCTGAACCTGGGTAAATTTGTGTGCGCTTTACTTGTTGTTCGCTTGAATCTCTTCGCCGGACGAGGGCGAGATGCTATGTTGACGTGAGTGGGAGAGATCTTCGTTCACGCCCCTGTGTTCGAACTTCTTGGGTTTGCGGAGCCCGTAATCCGACATTTGGCGCGCCAGGTAGAGGGCGTATCGAAATCTCGCCTCTCCGACGACCTCGCCTCCCCTCTCCTGCTCTGCGCCGCCATGATGACCGCGGCCCGCCGCATCCGCGTGGAGGCTGGCGCTTTCCTGAGCGGCATCGACGGACTGCGTCGCCCATGGGCGCTCTGCCTCTTCCCCCGACGATGTTTCGTCGGCCGGGCCACCGGAGGGCGGCCTGCTCTGCCACTTCCGCTCCCTGTGGCCTCGCCGGCGGCGCTCTTGGTGGCACGACGGCTGCCCCGGCACCGGCCACCCACGGGAGAGCTCGGTGCTCGAACGGCTCGCGTCGGCGGGCTGCTGGGCGCTGCCCCTCGGAGGATTCCAAGCGCCGACGTCAGCCCGGTACGTCAAGTCGCACTTTCGGCAAGCCGGGGCCGCTGCCCAGCCACAGGAGGCCTCGCGGGCACAGAGCGCGCAGGGGCACGTCGCGACCTTCGGCTCTGGCGACCGCGCCACAGTTGCAGCTGGCACGAACGTCCTCCCCACGGTATGCACTCCCACCATCTGCGGGGTGACCGTCACGAGGACCCTCATCGACGGCGGCGCCGGGCTCAACATCCTCCCTCCCGAGGCCTTCGGTCATCTGCCCGTGTCCTACAGGCAGCTCCTCCCCACCAAGCCCTTCTCAGGGGTCGCGGGCTCGGCCGTCCCGCTCGGCCAGATCTGCCTCCAGGTCACCTTCGGCACACCCGCTAACTACCAGACTGAGCTCATCGACTTCGATGTTGCGCCCATCCACCTGCCCTACAACGCCGTCCTCGGCTTCCCGGCCTTGGCAAAATTCATTGCGGCGACTCACCCGGGCTACAACACCGTCAAGATTCCCGGGAGCAATGGCGTCATCACCATCAAAGGGGTGGCTCTGTCAGAGATTGTGGCAGAATGGACCGACGCGTCGGAGCAGGGGGCTGGCGTGGTTCGCTCACTGGCCGCCGGCGATGAAGCCCCGGAAGAATGGGTGGTGTACTTCGACGGCTCCTTCTCACACCTTGGCGCGGGAGCTGGCGCCGTGTTAGTATCTCCCACTCAGGACAAGTTGTACTACGCTGTGTAGCTTTGCTTCCAGCAAGGCGAGAAGGTCTCCAAAAACATCGCAGAGTATGAGGTCCTAATTGCTGGGCTCAAGGCCGCTGCTGCACTGGGGGTCAAGTGCCTCACCATCAGAGGCGATTCAAAGCTCCTCCTCAACTTCTCCAACAAGAAATACAAGCCCAAGGACGAGCACATGGAGGCATATCTGGAGGAGGTGCGCAAGATGGAAAATTGATTGCGAGGGCTGGAGGTGCAGCACGTGCCAAGAGGCAAGAACAAGGAAGCGGATGACATCACCAAACGAGCCTCCAGGAGGGAGCCTCAGAGGCCAGGCATCTTCGAGGAGTGGCTGCTCTAGCCGTCGGCAACACCGCCCGTTCCTGAGCCGGTGTCCCCTCATCAGGGGCTACCTGCAGCGCCGGTGGACGGAGCCCCACCATGAGGACCGCCCTCCGGAGCTAGCCTGCTACTCGCCACGGAGCCCGAAGAGGGTTGCTGGACCCAAGAACTCAAGATGTACCTGCAATACGACACCTTGCCAGATAAGGAGGAAGACGCAGAGCGCGTGGTCCGACTGGCCTCGGCTTACTGCATCCAAGACGGCGAACTCTACAAGAGGCGCCCAAATGACGTCTCATTAAAGTGCATCTCGAGGAAACAAGGACGCGAGTTGTTGGCTCACATCCATGGTGGGGACTGCGGCCACCATTCGTCATCCCGCACCCTCATGGGCAAGGCTTTCCGCAGCGGTTTCTACTGGCCCACGGCGCTTAACGACGCCACAGAGCTTGTGCAGGCTTGCGAGGTGTGCCAGTTTCACGCCAAGCAGATCCACCAACCAGCGCAGGGCCTCCAGACGATCCCGCTCTCCTGGCCCTTCGCGGTCTGGGGATTGGACATCTAGGGTCCATTTCCCGGGGCAGCGGGGGGCTACCGCTTCCTGTACATTGTCATCGACAAATTCACCAAGTGGGCAGAGGTGGAGCATGTTCGCATGATCCCAGCCGGGTCGGCCGTCAAGTTCATTCAGGGCCTCGTGAGGCGATTCGGGGTCCCCAGCCGCATCATCACGGATAACGGTTCGCAGTTCACAAGCAATCTCTTCAGGTCATATTGTGCTAACCTTGGAACACAGATCTGCTACGCCTCGGTGGCTCACCCCAGGAGCAACGGTCAGGCCGAATGCGCCAACGCGGAAGTCTTGCGCGGCCTCAAGACGCGCAACTTTAAGAAGAAGCTCGAAGCTTGCGGCAGGGGCTGGATCGACGAGCTCCAGTCCGTGCTGTGGTCGATCCGAACCACTGCTACCAAACCCATGGGAGAAACTCCTTTCTTTCTCGTTTACGGGGCAGAGGCGGTCCTCCCTCACGAGGTCAAGCATCGCTCCACACGGGTCTTGGATTTCAACGCGGAATGCCAGGAAGCCGCCTGGCGGATGGATCTCGTGCTCGGCGAGGAGGGCCGCCGCCGAGCTGCCCTCAGCGCGACGCGATATCAGCTGGCGCTGCGGCGGTACCATTGCCGCAGCGTCCGCGCCAGAACACTTGAAGTCAGTGACTTGGTCCTGAAGCGGGTCCTCTTCGGGGAGGGGTTACACAAGCTCTCGCCCATGTGGGAGGGCCCGTTCAGAATCGCCCGTGTCTCTAGGCCTGGTGTTGTGCGCCTGGAAACGCAGGATGGGGTACCTATCCAAAATTCCTGGAACGTTGAGCACCTCAGGAGGTTCTATCTGTAATCAAGGCTCCGTTCCCGTGAAGGTCTCCGCTCGTGACACTCCCACGTAATAATGAGTTGGGGTTGTACACGCCTCGGAGTTTCCTAAGCGTTGCCTACGGGCCATTAGACGGGGCTCCCACCTACATCCCAGTGGCAGTCCTTAGCTCCACGCTAGGAAGAAGACGTAGTGTAGGGGACGGACGCGACCTTTTTCCTTTTTTTTTGGCTTGGTGTTTGGCTATCAGCCTTTTCCACTTCCTTGGCTATCAGCCCTTCCCCTACCCCATGCTATGAATTTCTTGTGTTTCTTGCATTTGGTTGGAAGTCTTGCTTGGGACTTTCTCTCGCCGGTTTTAAGTTCAGCTTGTTAAGCAGTGGCTGCGCGGCTTGTTCTCCTTCGCGTGCCTCGCGCGTGGGGGTGGGACACGGTCGGCCGCCGACTCTCGTCTGCCACGGTCTCGTGACCTCGCCTGGCGAAGCCTGATCAGGCTCTAGCATCGGACTTCTCGGTCCACGTGACCTATCCTGCCGAGCCGGCTCAGGCCTTGGCGCCTTAATCCACGCTCGACGCTCTCAGCAGCTCTCAGCGGCTCACCCACACTCAGGAGTTGCGCAAGTTCTCCAAATTCAGCCGTCCTCATGTCCCGACGGGGGCTCATGACGCCAATGAGTCAGAAGAACTTCGCCTCAAGACGTCTCAGCACATAAGCTAGGTAATCTCACCAAGACCAAAAACATGATAGCAAGTTCTCAATTCATACATATGTCATAGGCCATTACATGCCTTCTCAAGGCAACTTAAAATTTTGACACAGGAAGAAAATGAAGAAAAAAAGAAGAAGCAGAGGCCGCTCCCACTCAGTCTGAGTCTCCCAACTCCTCCCGCTTCACCGAGCCACAACGGCGCAACGACCCCCACCCCTCGCCGAGCCGAGCTCGGCGGTGCGGTGGCTCGTTGTAGCCGCCGCTGCTGGAGGAGCTGCTGCTGCCACAGAAGGGGGACCCGCGGTGCCCTCTAGGGCCAAGCTCGTCTCCAGAGGAGGAACTACTCCTCTGAAAGCCGTCCCCACCATCCTCTTCGTCGTCAGCTTTAGGACAGCACCCAAGGCGCCTCCCTTCCTCCGAGAAGACCCTGACGAACAGCGTTGAGGCGCCATCATACCTGAAGTGGAGCGTGCACCTCCCCTGCAGCCGGCGCGCGCACGCAAATGATTGCCAGCCGCGCTCCAGGAACATGTCGCCTGAAGGAGCAACATCGACCTCCACCCAGGACGCACGACTGCAGCAACTGTCGGTCCGGAGCCAGAGGCCGTTGGGGCCTCCGGCTGGTAGCATGTTGCCGAACGAGCGGGGGAGCCGGAGCCACAAGCCGCCAGGCTCCTCCTCCCACACCACGAACTCCGACGACACGTCAAAGGAGTGGAGCTGCGGGCGCGGAGGACGCACAACCGCCAAACGCCGCCTCGCTCCTCCTCTCCCCCCATGGCTACAACCACCTTCGCCGCGGGAAGAAGCACCGCGCCTCCCACCGGCGACCGCGTTAGGACCCGGAAGGCCGCGCCCGCTCCCTCGAGGAGTCACCGCAGGTGCAGTGGCATACTTGCGAGGACAGCCGCGGCCCCTCTTTGGCGGTGAAGCCAAATCCTTCGGGGCCTTCCCCTTCTCCGCGGCGGACGGCTTCCTCGGTGGCGCCATGGAGACCTCGCAGCAAGAAGAAGAGCGGGGAGCGAACAAGTAGGCAGACAGTGCTGGCTTGAAGATGGCTTGGGGGCTCCCCCTCTAGTCCCACCTATAGGTCGGAGGAGCCCAACCGCCAGTCATTGGCATCACAGCTATAACTGCCCCATCATCTACGCCCGGGAGTTGTCAAGTCACACGGTTACCAAGACTGCATGGGGACCGAAGTCGCCACGTCCCACCCAACCGTCACGCGCCAGCCTGGCCCGCAGCCTTTTGGGGCCCACGGCGCTTCGTCCTCGACTAAGGCTTCATCCCGAAGCCAACTCCGCGCGCGCCTTGGGCCCGGGGGCTACTGTCGGCGTCCTGGGAACCAGGGTACACAGATTAGCCTGTCTGCGGGCCGCGACGCACTCCTACCATGGCCTGGTACGGCCCAGATGATCGACCAGCTGCTCAAGACCCTCGTGAGGGGGCTAAGGCCTCGCGAGGAGAACGACATCGAGACCCCCTCAGGAGCGGCCTCGGCTAGGTTGCTCCGAAGGGGCGGAGAATCCAAGGCCAAGCCTGCCTCAGGAGGAGGCAGTGACGCAAGCAATGACGCACCACGCCAGCGGGTGCTAGCGCATGCCAGTGGTGCAGTTGCCGTTTTGGTGCAAAGGAAACAGTGCAGGCGCGGGTTCCCGAGGAGCAGGACAAAGATTTCCCCATTGGTGCAACAAGACCAAAGACCACAAGGACGAAAGGGAGGATGTCACCGCCGAGCCCACCACCGCGTCACCGCCTGATCCCTTTGCAGGCGAAGACCGCTTTTGTCAGGATAGGAACGTCCTTGTGTTCCCGCTCAAAATGGCAGTGTGGGATCCCTTCCCGCCTAAACATTTCGGGGGAAGAGGACCCTGGCCGCCTATATAAGTAGCTAGGAACCACTATGAGGCAAAAAGGATGTTAGATCGGATCCAGAAAAGATGTCCTCGCACAAAGGAGCAAGAACCCTTGCCTCCTGACCCTCCTGAGCTCTCCTCCTGAGCTCAGGAACCACTGTATTCATTCATACTCAAGCCCTCCCGAGGCCAATCCACCAAAGCAGGGTGTAGGGTTTTACACCGCAAGGTGGCCCGAACCTGGGTAAATTCGCGAGTGCTTTACTTGTTGTTCGCTTGAATCTCTTCACTAGACGAGGGTGAGACGCTAGGTAGACATGAGTAGGAGAGACCTTCATTCACGCCCCTGTGTTCGAACTTCTTGGGTTTGCGGAGCCCGTAATCCGACATTTTCTTTCCTAGTTACCTTCTATCTGCAATCATTCTTGGGTAGGTCTGAATTTATTCGATCGGTGCCTTTCAGGTCTTCACGAGGATGTATTCCATGTCGAATGGGGAGTAGCAGCTGGAGGAAGGTGGGAGCGAGGACGGGAGTGCCAGTGTTTACTACGCTGATGACAGTGATGACGATAGCTCGGACTCGGACAGTTGCAACGAGGTCGAGTCATCGCCCCGTACTGAGAGGCGCTCCAAGTAGTCGCAGGACCCCGCGATTGGTCAAGGTAAGGCGACGGCGTCGAGTGCCAGGACCTCGAAGCACACTCGGACATCGACTCCGGAGTCGACTGAGAATACCGTGAAGGAAGCCAAGGTCACCGGCGCCAAGCCTCGGAAGGCTTTACCCAAGATCAAAGTGGTTGTTCCCATTGCTTCGGGATGAATGTTTCTCTTCTTTGCTTCCCGTTGTTGGCACAGATTCTTCGTTTGTCTAACCGAGTGGGATTTTCACACTTTCAGGGCAGCCACTTCCGCAATGTCTCACATGGAGATAGACGTAGCAAGGCGACACAGACACCGCCGATGCAACAATTTCTCAAGCAGGTAAACTATGTCAGAGCCCTTGTATTTCATCAGCTGGTTTGAGCGGTCGATTGGAATCTCATTCCAGATATTTGCAGAGCAAGCAGAGGTTATCCAGCTTCCGGATGACGATGATGATGATGATGATGATGATGAGACCCAGAGGAGCACAGGGAGGACGGGCAGGACCTTCAGCCGAAGGGTGTCTGTCGACCGCATGCCTCGTTTATCTGTTGAGTCTATTGCCCAGGAGATCGACGGCTCATCTCGGGCCGCTGTTACTTTTGCTGACCCTCTGTCGACTGACCACCCTCCTACACCGACTGTTCATGCATTCAACCTGACTGGGCAGTCCCAACTTCCGAGCTAGTCAGCGGTGCCCCAAGCTCCGACTCCGCCACCAGCTCCGACTCCGTCATCAGCTCCACCTACATTCACTCTATATCATGTCCATGAGGACCGGATAGGAGCTGCCAAGGAGGCGATGATCCAAGCTGGAGTGATGGTGGAATGCCTGAAGACGGCGTATGAGGCCAGCAGAGCTGCTTACGATGCTAGCTCCTTTCTCCAAGCCAACGTCCGAGTAAGTGGGACTGTAAGTTGATTTCCAATTGTTTTTTCTAAAGCTTCAGCTTTGTCTTCATTAGGTGTCCATGGATGAGCATTTTGGAACCTTTAATGTGCATCTATTGTAGGTCTAAACCTTGAGTCTGTATGTACACCCACTGGGTGATTAGTTTGATTGTATAGCTCCTCCACTCGAATTGCGTCGAGTGGGCGTTGTATCCACTCGGATCGGGCGGGCCGCATCGAGTGAAAATTCAAAACCACGGGGGCACGTTGAGTGCACCCAATGGGTGTAGTCCCCGAGACCGCCGTCGACTGTTGGCAGTCGGCGGGGGTCTTATACATGTTTCTATTTGTAGGTGTTCGGTCGTGCCAGCAGGCTTTCCTGAGCATAGAATCGAGCCAGTGGGGGCACGCTTAGTGCACCCACTAGGTGTAGTCCCTGAGACCGCCGTCAACTGCGAGCAGTCGGCGATGGTCTTAGAACTCCCATTCTTTTTTTCTTTTTTTACTCCTTCCACTCGAGCTGGGAAAACCATGCCGAGTGGGAAATCGAGCCAGTGGGGGCACGCCAAGTGCACCCACTGGGTGTAGTCTCCGAGACTGCTGTTGAATGTGTGATTCGGCGGTACTCTTAGAACCCACTTTGTGATAATAATCTGGCCTTGCAACTTATCACTCAGAAGTGACTGATCTTTGTTTCTGTCGACTTAAATGTCTTATTTGTTGATTACAGAAATCTTGTGAGCTTGGATCCAAGTTTGATGATTTGGAGAAGAAACAGATTCAACTCCATCTCGATCTGGAGTTGGCTAAGGAGAACTTGATGAGAGCTCAAAATGAAGCAGCTGTCCTGGGAGGTAACAATTTGTCGACTGTTTGCCTTGCCATCTTTCCATTCCAACCTTTAAACCGAGTGACTCCACTCGAACAGATGTGCATAGTGAAAACCGACAACTCCAAGCTCGTCTGAAGAATGTTATTTCTTTAAACAAAATGAAGCAAGCTCTGGAGCAGAAGGATCTCGACTTTGCAGCAGCACAGAAAACGGCGCGGGAGAAGACTGAGCTTGCCAATCAGAAGCTGGCTTCAGTAGGAGAGTTGGAAGAAGAGAACGCCAATTTCAAAACCGTTGTTGACGAAGCGAAGAAGGAAAACGTGCAGCTGAAGGAGGATAAGGTGTCCCTGGTAGAAAAAGTTGACACTCTCACTCGGAAGAGAGGTGAACTAGAAACTTATCTGGGAGGTCTTGCCAAGAAGATGTTCCTTATGCTTGAAGGTATTTTTCTTTATCCGACTGTCCGCAGAGAATTTTTCCATTATGTCATTGTCCCTTCAACACCTTATTGTGCGTGCAGAATTCTGTCAGAACTTTGAGGAAGATACTGGGCGGATTGAGACAGGTCTGGACCCTATCAACTCTCCCGTCAAGGATGAAGCTGCCATGAATGTGTTGAGACTGGAATCTCGCCTTGCCAATGTCTTGGATTACATTGCCCGACTGAACGTCGCGCTATCCCGGATTGACCAGGAGTTATGGCTAGAGGATGTGCTTCTGAACGACCTCGAGTCACTGATGACTCGACTCAACAACATCCTGGACCGAGTGCAGGCATGGAAGAAGTCAGCTACCCGCTGTGGTGCAGACGTAGCTTTGTCACTCATCCGCGTTCACTTCAAGGAAGTCAAAGAACAGAAGTTGGCGGCTCTTAAGGTTGCCAACACCAAGAATCTTCATTTACAATCCTTCATGGAGACCTTCGTAGACGCAGCTACTCGCATTGCAGATGGTATCGACTTGAACAGTTTCGTCGAGCCAGCAAGTCCTCCTCCTGCCAAGTGAAAAACTTAATAACTTGACTTTATTTGCCTCGGAATGCCGAGTGATTATGTAATCGTTAAACTCTTTCGGCCTTGTCGTTCGAGTACTTCTGCTGGTGGCTTTGAACCTTCATGGATTTATCCAAACTTGGTTCCTTTATTTGGATGCAGTTACTTTGTCTATATTGCTTTCAGAGATTGCATTTTTGACGTATGGATCTAAGATCACGGATGAATCTCTGAGTGAAAGGAATGCTTTCCACTCGGAGCAGACATTGTACTTGTGGTGCAGCTCAGAGTACAACCATATGTTGTATTTGTGGCATAGCTCAGAGTGCAACCATACGTTGTACTTGTGGCGCAGCTCAGAGTGCAACCATATGTTGTACTTGTGGCCAAACTTCTGAGTAAGAGGGTTGCTCTTCATTCGGAGTGTTTTCTTAAACTTAGGCGCTTACGGGATTGCAGCTAAATCCCCGAGTGAGAGGGTTGCTCTTAACTCCGAGTGTTTTTGAAACTTAGGCGAGTACGGGATCGCAGCTAAGTCCCCGAGTGAGAGGGTTGCTCTTCTCTCGGAGTGTTTTTGAAACTTAGGCGAGTACGGGATCGCAGCTAAGCCCCCGAGTGAGAGGGTTGCTCTTCACTCGGAGTGTTTTTGAAACTTAGGCTAGTACAAGATCGCAGCTAAGCCCCTGAGTGAGAGGGTTTCTCTTCACTCAGGGTGTTTTTGAAACTTAGGCGAGTACGGGATCACACCTAAGCCCCGGAGTGAGAGGGTTGCTCTTCCCTCGGTGTGTTTTTGAAACTTAGGCATGTACGAGATCGTAGCTAAGCCTCGAGTGAGAGGGTTGCTCTTCACTTGGAGTGTTTTTGAAACTTAGGCGAGTACGGGATCGTAGCTAAGCCCCCGAGTGAGAGGGTTGCCTTTACTCGGGGTGTTTTTTGAAACTTAGGCAAGTACGGGATCATAGTTAAGCCCCCGAGTGAGAGGGTTGCTCTTCACTTGGAGAGTTTTTGTAACTTAAGCGAATCGGGTTCGCGGCTAAGCCCACAAGCGTGAGGGTCGCTCTTCACTCAGAGTGTTTTTGTAACTTTGGGGAATCGGATTCGCGGATAAGCCACCCACTGGGTGATTTGAACATCCATGCTTATGTGAAAACGATCATTAACGATACTGCAAAAATCATGTCTTTGATAAGAAAACTAAAGGGTTCTTGTTACAACTCGTCGATCCGAGTGTTTAGGTGTAAAAACGGCAGAGCAAATATGCATTGCACGAGCACGGCTCGTCTTCTTTCTTGGTTACGTTGTAAAGGTGGTACGCTCCGTTGTGGAGCACCTTGGTGATGATGAAAGGCCCTTTCCAAGATAGGGCGAGCTTGTGAGGCCGTTTCTGGTGTACTCAGAGCACAAGGTCTCCTTCTTGAAATGCTTGACATCTCATATTTCGGGCATGGAATCGACGCAGGTCTTGTTGATAGATGGTCGATCGGATCAGAGCCATCTCTCGTTCCTCTTCTATGAGATCAACGACGTCCTGGCGTGCTTGCTCTGTTTCAAGTTCAGAGAAGAGTTCCACTCGAGGGGCATTGTGCAGCAAATCACTCGGAAGCACAGCTTCAGCTCCATATACCATGAAGAAAGGGGTCCGATCAGTCGACCGATTCGGAGTTGTCCTCAATCCCCCACAAAACAGATGGCAACTCAGTCACCCAAGCTCCACCTACGTGCTTGAGGTTGCACATCAATCGGGGTTTCAGCCCTTGCAGGATCAAGCCATTTGCTCTTTCTGCATGTCCATTCGACTGTGGGTGTGCAACGGATGCGTAATCAACCCGAGTCCCTTGGGAGGCACAGAATGCTCTTAACTCATCTGAATCGAAGTTGGAGCCATTATGTGTGATAATGTTGTGAGGGACTCCATATCGGAATACTAGCTCTCTGACAAAACTGATGGCGGTGCGTGAGTCAAGATTCTTGATACGCTTGGCCTCGATCCACTTGGTGAACTTGTCGACTGCTACGAGCAAGTGAGTCAATCCGCTTCTGCCAGACTTGAAAGGTCCAACCATGTCTAACCCCCAAACTGCAAATGGCCAGACGAGTGGAATAGTTTTCAAGGCGGATGTAGGCTTGTGAGACATGTTTGAGTAAAACTGACAGCCTTCACACTTGTCGACTATATCTTTAGCAATCTCATTTGCACGTGGCCAGTAAAAACCTGCTCGGTATGCTTTGGCCACGATGGTCCGAGAGGACGCGTGGTGACCACAAGTCCCCGAGTGAATTTCATTTAAGATCAGTCGACCTTCTTTTGGAGAGATGCAACGCTGAGTAACTCTGGTAACACTTTCTCTGTCAAGCCGTCCACTTATCACCGTGAAGGCTTTGGATATGCGGACGATTTGGCGAGCTTCATCTTCATCCTCTGGGAGTTCCTGCCTGAGCAAGTATGCAATATATGGCACGGTCCAGTTTGGAGTGATCACCAAAACCTCCATGATCAAGTCAACTACTGCTGGAACTTCAGTCTCAGTCAGATTGGTTGAACTTATCGGTTGCGGGGGCTCCTCTGTAAAGGGATCTTCTTGGACTGATGGGGTATGGAGATGATCCAAGAACACATTAATGGGAATAGACTTCCAAGTGGAGCCTATCTGTGCCAGATCATCAGCTGCTTGATTCTTGAGTCGGGGTATGTGGTGGAGCTCCAACCCTAAAAACTTATTCTCTAACTTTTTTACTGCAATGCAGTAACCATTCATGGCAGGGCTCCCGACGTCCCACTCTTTCATTACCTGATTGACCACCTAATCTGAGTCGCCGTAGACCATCAGGCGACGAACGTCGAGTGAGATGGCCATACGCAACCCATAAATAAGTGTCTCATACTCAGCCTCATTGTTTGAGGAGTCGAAGTGAATCTGGAGGACATAATTGAGTTTGTCGCTCTTGGGTATACCAGGACTACTCCAGCACCAGAACTGTTCAACATCTTGGACCCGTCAAAGAACATAGTCCAATGTTCTGGGTGAACCTGAGTCGATTGCTGATGTTCAATCCACTCGGCAAGGAAATCTGCTATTGCCTGGGACTTGATTGCGTTCTTTGCCTCGAACTTGATATCTAAAGGAAGGAGCTCAATCGCCCATTTGGCCACTCGACCGGTGGCATCTCAATTGTTCAGAATTTCCGATAATGGAGCGTAGCAAACGACTGAAACTGAGTGGTCTGCGAATTAGTGTGCCACTTTCTTCGTGGTCAAATAGATCCCGTAGACAAGCTTCTGGTAATGCGGATTTCTTTGCTTGGACGGAGTCAAGACTTCATAAATATAGTACACTGGGCGTTGAACTTCATAGGCTTTGCCTTCTTCTTCCCGCTCGACTGTAAGCACTGTGCTGACAACTTGTCCAATGGCTACAATATATAACAATAGAGGCTCTTTGCTGACTGGGGCAGCAAGCACCGGCTGAGTGGAAAGTAGGGTTTTGAGCTCTACAAACACTGTTCTGGCTTCAGGAGTCCACTCGAACTTGTCAGATTTCTTCATCATTCGGTAAAGAGGCAATGGCTTTTTACCGAGACGAGAGATGAATCGAGTCAATGCGGCCAAGCAACCAGTAAGCATCTGAACATCATGCACACGCACGGGGCATTTCATTCGGAGAATTGCTCCAATCTTTTCAGTGTTTGCTTCGATCCCTCGTTCAGAAACGAGAAAACTGAGTAATCTTCTGCCTGAGACTCTTAATGTGCACTTGGACGGATTGAGCTTGATATCATATCTTCTTAAGTTGGCAAATGTTTCAGCGAGGTCAGTGAGCAGGTCAGAACCTTTATGTGACTTGACCATGATATCGTCCATGTATACCTCCATGTTTCGACTAATTTGAGTCAGCAGGCACTTCTGAATCATGCGCATGAACGTGGTACCAGCATTCTTGAGGATGAAGGGCATGGTAACATAACAAAAGCACCCGAATGGAGTGATGAAGGCCGTTTTTATCTCATCGGTTCCATACAGTCGGATCTGATGGTACCAGGAATATGCGTCCAAAATGGACAAACGCTTACATCCTGCAGTTGAGTCGACGATATGATCGATGCGGGGGAGAGGGAAGTGATATTTCGGGCAAGCCCGATTGATGTGCTTGAAACCGAAACACATACAGAGTGAATCATCTTTCTTGGGGACCATGACAACATTGGCAAGCCACTTGTAGTGGTAGATCTCACGGATGAACTCAGCTGCCAGGAGCCAAGCTAGCTCTTTGTCAATTGCCTTCCTCTTCTCCACGGAGGACCGACAGAGATGTTCCTTGACAGATTTTAATTTTGGGTCGACTCGCAAACGGTGCTCAGCCAGTTCCCTGGGTACACCCGGCATGTCATATGGTTTCCATGCGAAGATGTCCTAGTTCTCACGGAGGAACTGGATGAGCGCTTCTTTTTATTTGTTGTCGACTGTTGTTGAGATGTGAGTCGGAGAAGCACTAGGATCAGTCGGGTGGACAAGTACAGGTTTTGTCTCTCTGGCCGACTGAAATGCAGACTCTGAAGCAGGATTCTTGGCTTGCAACAAATCACTCGGATCCGTATTCTTCTGATATTCTTCCATTTCTACTGCTGCCATCTATTCGTTGGTGATCTTTGAGCCCTTCTGGGGGCACTCTTCCGCTCTTTGCCAATTTCTTGTGACTGTGATCACGCCTCTGGGACTAGGCATCTTCAACTTGAGGTATACGTAACATGGTGGAGCCATAAAACGGGCATATGCGGTCCTGCCCAGAATAGCATGGTAGGCACTGTGAAAATCCACCACCTCAAATGTTAACTTTTCCTTGATGTAATTATTTGAACCACTGAAAACCACATCAATAGTGATCTGATCGAGTGAATCTGCTTTCTTTCCTGGGATGACTTCATGGAATCGCATGTTGCTCTCATTGAGTTTAGACGTCGGAATGCCCATCCCTCGGAGGGTCTCAGCATACAGAATGTTCAATCCACTACCACCATCCATGAGAACCTTGGTCAGTCGTGTGCCCCCCACAACTGGGTCGACCGACAATGCTTGCCTCCCGGGGGTAACAACGTGTGCTGGGTGGTCGGACTGGTCGAATCTGATGGGATTTTTCGACCACTTCAAATACATCGTAGTTGCAAGAGCAACCATGTTCACTTCTCTGTTAATGACTTTTAGTCGATTTTTGCTCTCCAAGTCAGCAAAAATCACCAAAGTAGCATTCACATTAGGGTAACCATCATCCTCTTCTTTCTCTTCTTCCCTATCAGAGTCCTTCTCTGGGGGCGGTGCCTCTCGGAACTGCTGAATCAGGAGCCGACACTATCGAGTGGTATGCTTGAGCAGAATCAAATTACCCTCCTCATCTTTCTTTGTGTGTATGTGACATGGTAAATCCAGAACATCATTGCTGGACTAACCTTTCACCCTTTTGGGCACCCACGGCCCCTTAGGTTTTCCTTTGAATTTTCTCTGATTCAGAACTGCTGCTTCAGCGGGACCTGCCACTTCAGATTTAGGTTTTTGTTTCCGACTGGAATTTCCACCTCTAGTGTCCTGACCTTGTCCGACTGATTTTCCCTTACCACTACGAAGTCGATCTTCTTCTTCAACACTGGCATACTGAGTGGCAATCTCCATCATTCGGCCTAGAGACATATCTCCTGAATGACCAAATTTCAGATTAAGCTCGATGTACCTTCTTTGAAAGTGCAAACTGCTTGGTGTTCTGACACATTCTCTACTGTATGAAGAAGGGTGGTCCATCTGTGGATGAAATCTCTTAGAGTTTGATTTGGTTTCTGGATGCAAAGCTGCAGCTCGGTCAGCCCGGCTGGTCGCTTGCAAGTACCCTCAAATGTCTTTATGAACACCCGGGCCAACTCATCCCAACAAAAAATACTTCCAGGGCCAACTGATTCAACCAGGCCCTGGCCGAGCCCTCAAGCATCAGGGGGAGGTGTTTCATGGCTACATCATCGTTACCTCCACCAATCTGCACGGCCACTCAATAATCTTCCAACCACGTGTTGGTTTTCGACTCACCCACCGGTGAACTTACTCACCCCCATTGCCAATCTGAAGTTTTGTGGGATTTCAGCGGCTCGGATGGCTCTACTGAAATACTCGGGCCCAGAAGCAAATGCCCTACAGCTTACTAGACGTTCTCTATCTTGTCCCCCTATGTGCGCTCTGCCTCTGTCAACCAAACCCTGGACCAAAACTGATCTTGCATCAAATCCAGGCTCTCTGGTGTCAATCGGAGCTCTACGCTCATCACCATATGGGCGCCTGTCATCATACTGCTGGGGTGCGTACAATCCGCCCCTCGGAGGGGGAGTAGGCACTAGACGACGATCATCATGGGGAAACTGATGATCATACTGCCCGTGACCTCGGCCCAGAAACTGATCCAGACGATGACCACAATCCTCACATCGTGGAGGTGATCTTTGGCTATGCGCCGACTGAACTGTGTCCGCGACCACAGATCTGCTATAGATTCTATTGCATGACTGAGAAACATCCAAGTTTTGTTCTCCCGCTGCTCGGAGCAGCGCTCTGATGCAACAAACCTCTGCCAGCTTCTAAACGGGACGACTAAATTGACTCTGCTATTCGTGCTATTGCTGCAAGATTTTGAACCGGAGGGCAATATACCTGAGTTTTAGGCAGAAACAACCGCCGTGGTCATCGACTGGACTCAGGGATCTGCGGACGGGCGCATTGGTCGACAGAGTATTGGAGATTCTCGAGCCGCGTGCGCTCACCCAAAGTGGCTAGGCGCATAGCTTCCAAGGCCCGAGCCTCAAAAGTCTCTCCAATGATGGGGGTATGGAGCGCCTCCTCGTTGCAATGATGCAGCTCTTCCCTCTGCTCCGTAGTGAGGGCTTGGGGATGATATTCATCGTGATGACGTGACGGATGTCCGCCGCCATCACGACAGAATCCAGGCGGGCTTGGCGAGTCGACCATGAGAACTTCCACCGCGGGGTCGTGGCTACCGCACTCGGAAAGAGTGTCTGCGGAACCAGTCGAATGGCTCGTAGAGAGACTCACCGGGCTCGATAGTCGCAACTTGAGAGGTGGCGGACTGGCAGGCCACCGCATGCTTCACCCATCGGTGGATCCATGACTGGCCAGATTGCTTGCGACGGCGTACATCAGGGAGAGCGGACGACGCGGGAACCGATCGATACTGGGTCGGTGGCTGCCCAGGAGGACGCCATAGGCACTTGCGCGGAAATGATCCACCCCGCGGACAGGTAGGGCCTCGACGTCGAGAGGAGCCTCTTGGAGCCAGGAGGAATCGTCGGCGATGAAGACGAGCGCGCCGAGACGGATCTCGTGGCCCAAAGCAAAACCGCCGCCGGAAACAATGTTGATGGAGATCGGAAAAATTGCAACCTCACCGAAAGTTGCTAAGACGCCTGCCCCAAGGTGGGCGCCAATTGTCGTGGGAGTAAGTTTGACAATAATAATAGGAGATACAAAGCAGAGGCAAGGCCCTAGCTACGGCGAGGTTGTACACAGGAGTTTATGAGTTCAGGCGCCTCGCGGAGGATGTAACAGCCCTACGTCTCGACGCCCGGAGGCTTGTCGACTGGAATATGCGTGTGAGTAACAGGGGGTCCGAACTCCTGTGCCAGAGGAGGGGGTAGCTTATATTGAGTGCGCTAGGACCCCTCTGGCCCTTGGTTATACAGGGGTTAATGAGAGTTTAAGACAGGGACGTTACTGGTAACGCCAGCTATTAAGGATCTTTAAGACAACGGAGTAAATGCCTGACCTTAGCTATCCTAGGGTGACTTTAGATCTTCTGTACTCCGAGTGTTTCTTCATACGGTCGAGTGACACTGCAATGGTCGAGTGAATTTTGAGTATCCGAATGGAATATGCCGTTCAGTGGATTGTACTTCGAGATGATTTCAGTCGGTATCTTCTCTTAGACTTCAAATGCCTTTGGCTCTAGGGCAGTGACCTTGGGTAGGATGTCGAGGTTAGGCCTAGTACCCTACCCTAGGTACATGTCTTCATCAACAAGTGACCCTGCAAAGTTAGTAGCAAGTATAGCTACGAATATATTTTTATCCCAACGCTCTTGCAAGTTAGCCAGTTAGCAAGCATAGACACGAAATTAATGGCCATGCGGTTTTGCATGCATGCATGCATGCACCAGTTACTGGCGCGTGGTTATCAGAAGTTTTGGCTACAGTAATTAGGAATCAGGTGCAGAAAATACTCACCTGATGAGCCACTTAATGACGCAATTACCTTAGCGAAACGACCACCCCATGTTCTTCTGTTTCCTCGCGTGACGAGGAGGTGGGCTACGCTTGCGCATAGTTAATGCACTAAACGGGCGATAGAGTTGGTCCCTTGCTCCAGAACGACGACTGTAGCGACGGGACTCGGAAATGCCGCTAGGGGCACCGATCTGGCGCGGATGGACGCGCCAGAGGCCTGGGGGTCGTGCAGCAACCGAGCATCCGCGTCACCAGAGTGACTGCTGAACGCCTGCGGTTGCCACAGCCAGCAAACGGGTGTGCTGGGCTCAATGGAGAAGAAGAAGTGGGAGGTGCGCTGGTGGCCGCCCCGGCCGGTCTGGTCGGGCGAGTGATTCGGCTCGCGCTCGAAGTCCTCGGTGGCATTGGGGTCGTCGCCCGTGGACTCGAGGTAGTGGTGCAGGTCATTGGCAACAATGGAACCGGCACCATCGGAGTGCTTGGTGAAGAGGAGTTGCAGGCCGTCCAACGATGGCGCGGCCGTCCAGCAGTGTCGGCACTCGAAGATGACGCTCACAATGTCCAAAGAAATCGCCATCTGCATCACGGCTCGATAGACACCATGCCCCATCGTGGGCGCCAACTTTTGTGGGTACGATTCTGACAATAATAAGGGATACGGTAAAGGAGCATGATCTATCGAGATGCAAATGGATGACACGGTGGTTTTAGCGAGTTCAGGCTCTCACGGTGGAGATAACAACCCTATGTCTCATGCTCCGGAGAGGCTTTGTTTATCTGAGTATGTATCCGAAGATTACAATGTAAGTGAGAGAGAGGAGAACGGATCCCCATGCGTGAGCTAAGTCCTGAGACTGGTGACGAGAAAGAGAGCTAGGAGGAGAAAAATGAGGGCATGCCCCCAAGTCTAGTGGTGGGGGTGGCTTATATAGAGTGCGCCACCCCCTCACCTCCTATGTTACAAAGTGCGGTATTGATGCCATAATATCAGTCCACTACTAAGATGATGCTTCGAGTGTCCTTTTGACTGTTGGTCTTTGCATATCTGAGTGAGTCATACGACCGAGTGGTTGACGGCCATCCCAGTGGACGGTACGTTGCTTGTCCGAGTGGATAGTATGTCTATATGAAATTTATTTGGACCCACCTGATGTGTAGACTCCATGCTGTAATATATTTTGACCCTTCGTTGGCCTACATGTTATATGTGTCCCCAACAACCCCCAAATCCCTGTCGACGGCAGCGACAACTCTTCCCGAGTGGATCTCAGAATGAATATCAGGTATTCCGCACTCCGATTCAGAATGTTGTTGCTGCTGCGCATATTGCTGATTCCATACAACCGTCCTGGTCCGAAGTAGGAGAAGGTCTCTGGCAGATCTGAGCGTTGCTCTGAGCAGCTGGAGAACAGAGTTCAGCCATTTCCGAGTCGCGCAACAAGATACACAGCAGGTCCGTCAAGGCAGACATAGGACAGTCTTCTCACAGCCCAAGATCGCCCCAGCGGCGTGAAGATCGTGGTTATCACCAGGACCAGTACCTAGATTGAGGCCATGGGCAGTTTGATCCTCGACATCATTGTGATGACCTTTGTCGAGTGCCTACTCCCCCTCCGAGGGGTGGTACGTACGTGCCCCGACAGTATGATGACATGAGATCGTATGGTGATGAGCGGAAGTATCCAGTCGACCCCCGAGATCCTGGGTTTGATGCAAGGTCAGTCCTCGTGCAAGGTCTGTGATACGTCTCCAAGGTATCTACTTTTCCTAATGCGTTTCCTCTTGTTTTGGACTCTAATTTGCATGATTTGAATGAAAGTAAACCCGGACTGACATTGTTTTTAGCAGAACTACCATGGTGTTGTTTTTGTGCAGAAACAAAAGTTCTCGGAATGGAACGAAACTTTGCGAGGATTTTTATAAAATAAAAGAGAATTTCTTGAGTCAAGAGCCACCGGAGGGGGGCACCCGGGTGGGCACAACCCACTAGGGCGCGACAACCCTCCCAAGTGCGCCCAGGTGGGTTGTCCACCTGGTGGCCCCGCAGACCCTGAAACCTACGCTATAAAATCACATTTTTCCATAAAAAAATTAGGGAGAAAGAATTATCACGATCCACGAGACGGAGCCGTTGTCACCTCCTGTTCTTCATCGGGAGGCCAGATCTGGAGTCTGTTTGGGGCTCCGGAGAGGGGGATCTTCGTTCTTCGTCATCACCAACCCTTCTCCATCACCAATTCCATGATGCTCCCCATCGGGAGTGAGTAATTCCTTCGTAGGCTTGCTGGTCGGTGAGGAGTTGGATGAGATACACCATGTAATCGAGTTAGTTTTGTAAGGGCCTGATCCCTAGTATCCACTATGTTCTGAGATTGATGTTGCTATGACTTTGCCATGCTTAATGCTTGTGACCTTGGGCCCGGGTGCCATGATTTCATATCTGAACCGTCTATGTTATCACCATTATATTCATGATTTATATCCGACCTTGCAAGTTATAGTTACCTACCACGTGTTATGATCCGGCAACCCCGAAGTGACAATAGTCGGGACCACTCCTGGTGATGACCGTAGTTTGAGGAGTTCATGTATTCACCGTGTGTAAATGCTTTGTTCCGGTTCTCTATTAAAAGGAGGCCTTAATATCCCTTAGTTACCAATATGGAACCCGCTGCCACGGGAGGGTAGGACAAAAGATGTCATGCAAGTTCTTTCCATAAGCATGTATGACTATTTACGGAATACATGCCTACATTATATTTATGGACTGGAGCTAGTGCCGTATCGCCCTAGGTTATAACTGTCACATGATGAATATCATCCAACAAATTACCAATCCAATGCCTATGAATTTATCCTATATTGTTCTTGCAAAGTTACTACTGCTATCGTTATTGTTGCACTTGCTACAAAACTATTACTATCACCGTTACTATTGCTGCTACCACTACTATCAAAACTATCATATTATTGTGCTACTGATCACTTTGCTACAGATAATTAATCTTCAGGTGTGGTTGAATTGACAACTCAGCTCCTAATACTTACAAATATTATTTGGCTCCCCTTGTGTCGAATCTATATATTTGGGTTGAAAATTGTACCCTTGAAAACTGTTGTGATCCCCTATACTTGTGGGTTATCAAGAACTTTTTCTAGCACCGTTGCCGGGGAGCATAGCTATATTTGTTGAGTCACTTGGGATTATTATCAATTTATCACTATGAAGAATCTGAAGGATGCTAAGACTAAGATTTTTCCCTCTAAGACGAGGGGAGGTAAGGAACTGCCATACAGTTCTGCTTTAGATTCACCTTCCGTTATAAGTAAACTTGCAACACCACCACTACTATGAATGATACTCATGATGTTACCTCTACTATGAATGATACTTATGATGATGCTAGTACCTTGCATGATGATGATGTGTCACTCGGTGAATTTCTTGATGAACAAATTACTAGAGTAAGACAACATGATGTTGTTGAATTTGATGATGAGATTGAAACTGAAAATTTTGAAACACATGCTAGAACTAGCCTTCCTAGATATGAATTTCCTAAGGTACCAGAAGGTTATGTTATGAATGAGGATAAAACTAGAGATATTCTTGCTTGTAAGGATAGAGATGATCTAGAGAATTAGTACGCAAGTATAAAGAAAAGTCTCTGAATGCTAGAATGCAATGTGATCGTAAGTTTTCTACCTCGCCTATCTTTCTTGATGATAAGGATTATGAATTCTCTGTCGACCCATAGTTGATTACTTTGGTTGGATCTGATCCTTTCCATGGTTATGAAACTAAAACTGTTGTGGCACATCTCACTAAGTTGAATGACATAGTCACCCTTTTTACTCATGATGAGAAAACTCATTACTACTATATTCTCAAATTATTTCCGTTCTCACTAAAGGGTGATGCAAAATCTTGGTACAATACTCTTACTCCTGGTAATGTGCGTAGTCCCTAGGATATGATTTATTACTTCTCTGGAAAATATTTTCATGCTCATAAGAAACAAGTTGTCTTCCAAGAAATATTTAACTTTGTGCAAACTAAAGAAGAGAGTCTCACACAAGCTTGGTTGAGGCTTCTCCCATTGCTTAATGCTTTGCCTGATCATCCTCTTAAGAAAAATGAAATAATTGATATCTTATATAATGGACTAACTGATGCTTCTAGGGACTTCCTAGGTAGTTTTGTTGGTTGTGTTTTCAGGGAACGAACTATTGGACAAGTTGAAGAATTACTGAATAAAAAATTGAAAAATTATGATGATCGGACTCTTCCTGAACCACCACCTATATCCACTCCAAAGAATAGGGGTATATTATTTCTCAGTCCTGAATATATGCAAGAGGCAAAGAAATATTTGATGGATAAAGGTATTAAAGCGGAGGACGTTAAAAATCTACCTCCTATAGAAGAAATACATGGGCTTAATACACCACCACTGCCTAAGGTGGTCGAGGTAAGTTCGCTAATGAAATTCAATGATAATGGAAATACTCACAATATGCACCCTAGCCAATGCCTTTATGAGTTTGAAAATTACATTAGGAAACAAGATCACTTCAATGCAAATGTTATGACAGAATTGAAATACAATTCTGTTATGATTGCTCGCTTGAGTGACTTGTTACTTAGAATCTCAATTGATGTTAGAGGTGTGGGAAAACATGTTTCTATGGTACAAACCCAGTTAGAACAAGTTGCTAAATCACAAATAAAATTGCTTGATGAAATGAATAATAACATACATGACTTTGTTGTTAGAGTTGCAACTAGAGGAGGAAAAATGACTTAGGAACCACTTTATCCTGGGGGACACCCAAAAATAATTGAACAAGATTCACAAGGAAACAACACCACTGCACCAAGTCCTTCTAAAAAGAAGAAGAAAAAGAAAAATGATAGGACTTTGCATGCTACTAGTGAACCTGAAGTAGAAAAACCTCCCTAAAATGATAATGATGTTTCTATTTCTGATGCTGAAACTCAATCTGGTAATGAACTTTCACCTAGTGATAATGAAAAAGATAACGCTGACATTCATCAAGATACTCAACCAAACAATGAAAAATAACCAGATAATGATGTTGAAATAGAACCACCAGTTGATCTTGATAACCCACAACCCAAAAATACATGATATGATAAAACAGACTTTGTTGCTAGGAAACATGGTAAAGAAAGAGAACCGTTGGTTCCAAAACCTATGCCTTTTCAACCCATGTCAACTAAAAAGAAAGATAATGAAAAATTTGAATGCTTCGCTGAAATGCTGAGGCCAGTCTTTTTGCGTACTCGCTTGACTGATATCTTACAAATGCCTCCTTATGGAAAGTACATGAAAGACATCATCACTAATAAGAGAAAATACTAGAAGCTGAAATCTCCACCATGCTTGATAATTATACTTTTAAGGATGGAGTACCTACAAAACTTGGATACCCAGGAATACCAACTATACCTTGCTCCATCAAAAAGAATTATGTGAAAACTGCTTTATGTGACTTAGGAGCTGGTGTTAGTGTTATGCCTTTCTCTTTATATAAAAGACTTGATTTGAATAAACTCAAACCTACTGAAATATCTTTGCAAATGGCTGACAAATCAACGGCCATACCTATCAGTATCTCTGAGGATGTGCCCGTTGTTTTTGCTAATGTTACTATTTTGACTGACTTTGTTATACTTGAGATGCCCGAGGACGACAACATGTCGATTATCCTTGGAAGACCCTTCTTGAATACTGCAGGGGCTGTTATTGATTGCAATAAAAGAAATGTCACTTTTCATATCAATGGTAATGAGCATGCGGTGCACTTTCCGAAGAAACAATTCCAAGTGATGGTATTAATGTTATTGAAAAATCTCCGACGATCACTATTGGAAGTTTTCATCTACCCCTACCTACTATCAAAATGAAATATGAAATGCTTATTGTTGGGGAGATACATACCCCGTTGAGGTAACTTAGTGATTTACGGAAGTTCTTCGGTTTCATGCTAATCGAAAGTGGTTGTTAATAAGACTTGATCAAGCTTATTAATAGATCATTTTTTAGAGGTATGAAGTTGATGAATTTAGTGAGCACTACCTTCCGTCCCAACCTTTTGTTTTCTGTCTTTATTAGTTAAATAAAATAAAATGCCATGTTTTGTCTGTTTACTGAATTTCCCGTGTAATAAAAAAATGACCCAAAAATAAAAGTTCTCAGAATGCTCTGAAAATTTAACACGATTTTTTCCTGAATATTTAAGAATTTCTGGTGCAAATAATATCAGAGGGAGGTGCACCAGGTGGGCACAACCCACCTGAGCGCGCTAGGACCCCCAGGCGCGCCCTGGTGGGTTGTGGTCCCCACGTGGGCCTCCACACTTATATCTTTCCACCACATCATGACCTACCCCCAGAAAAAAAATCACCTTTGCTCTTTCTCTCTCTCTCTCGTGTTCTTGCTCTCAACCCCGTAGATTTTGATCTCTTTGCTCGAAGCTCAGTTTCCGAAACTGTTTTGGGGGATTGTTGCTTGGTATGTGACTCCTCCGTTTGTCCAATTAGTTTTTGTTTTTGTGGTTTATATTTTGAATAATTAGCTACTCTTGGTGCTACTGTAGATGAGCTTGCATGTTGAATTCTTAGAGTTCTCAGTAGTTTGAATGCTTGCTATGGCTTCTAGGCATCCCTATGAGTAGGTGCTATCAATTTTGTAGAGTTTTGTTGATAAATTTTTGCCACCCAAATTATTTCAAAAAATTGTATGCTGATATGATGAACCTCTTTGGAAGGAGTTCTTCGAGGAGGAGATCCTCGGGAGCATCCTCTAGTGACAGCTCCGCTCGTCGGTCTTATGTTGAACCAAGTGAAAGTTCCATACGAGATGCCGCCATCAAAACATGTTTATGACCTTGTGAGGATTATATGGTGCATGTGGGCATTAAGGAGGAATTCTAGTGACAGCTTGCTTAGTTGTAATATTAAGAAGAAACCCAAAAAAGATTTCCTTGTTCTTCTTTTGCTTGTTGTGAGATTTCCCGTGTAAATAGTTTTTCCTCATTTTTTGCTTTTGCCTTTTATTTGCTTGTTCTAGAAAACCAAAAACTCCAAAAATATTTCAGTGTGTTTCTCTCAATTTCTTTTCTTTTTATTTGAGTCATACCAAGGAGAAGACCACGATGAAAATGTTGAGTGGCTCTCATATGCATAATTTTTTATCTAATAATGAGCCCATTTTACCTTGTCTTCTCCTATTGGATAAAATGTTTGCAGATTCCAGCTTAGTCACAGCACTATTGCACTATTATTATTTTCACATCGCTCGGTCATGCAAGTGAAAGGAAATATTGACGATACTTGATAAACTGGCTGTGGCAGAGAGAAACTGGTATGAACTCGACTTGTTCTGTTTTTTGTAAATATGTTTAACCTAGTATCCATGATTCAACACATTATGATTAAACAAGTTTTCAATGACAATTAGAGATTATAGTTTCTCTTGCCATGCATAAGTAGCTGGGAGTGGATAATGATTTATATTGGATATCAACATTGCATTACAATGATTGTGATGTAGTATGATGATATAATATCCTCCTCTGAATGTTCGAGTGACTTGACTTGGCACATGTTCATGCATGTAATTGAATCAAAACCAACATAGCCTCTATAATATTTATGTTCATGGTGTTCATATAATACTCATGCTAGTGTCCAATGTTACTTACGCATAATGCATGTTCATGACCGTTGTTGCTCTGTAGCTGGCCGCTTCTCAACCTATTTGTTAGCCTTCACCTGTACTAAGTGGAAATTCTTCTTGTATTACCCTATCGTCCTAAGTAAATTTGCATGTGCCACCTCTAAAAACTTCAAATAAATATCATGTTTGTGTGCCTAGATCGTTCATGGAACGACACAGGGTCGTCGGTATCATCCATGCTAAGCGGGTTATTCTCAGGTCGAGTGTTTATTCACTCGCCATCGCACGGGAAAAGGGCGTTAATACGGATGCCCAGTCCCAAACTGCAAAAAGAATTGATCTCTCAAATAATCAAACAAAACTCCCCATGGAGTCATAACCTTTAATTTCCGCTTGGGAACCGCCACTAGCGTGTTTAGCATGGAAGATATTGATAACTGATAGTCATGAAGTAAATGAGAAGGGTGCATGTCTCAAAATATCATTTACCTTTATTTCAAAAACTTGTGCTCTGGCACCTCTGCAAATCACTGCTTCCCTCTGCGAAGGGACTATCTATTTACTTTTATGTTGTGTCATCACCTTCTAAAATAAGCGCCGGAACCTGAGATTATTGTTGTCATGCTGATACATTGTGTGAAGCTAATGTTGGGTGCATCATGACTGGATCTTTTCTACCATGAATTACAATGTTTAGGTGATTGAACTTTGGAGGTGCTCTGCATTTATGTTTTGTGGTCTCACAAAGGGCTAGCGAGATACCACTATTGTCATATTATATCATGGTTGTTTTGATAACATGTTGATGCTTGAGATATCTTATTATTGCTCGCCAATTGATTATGTCATTGATATGAGTTAATATAATTTCTAAGAGTTATTGTCGATATGGTTAGTTATAATATTGGCTAAAAACCTGGGTGATGTTTAAGCTTATTTATGCAAACAAGAGCAAAAGAGTTCGTAAAAGTTTTTCTATCTCACTTTCAGTTTATCAACTGAATTGCTTGAGGACAAGCAAAGGTTTAAGCTTGGGGGGATTTGATACGTCTCCAACGTAAGTACTTTTCCTCTGGCTTTTCCTCTTGTTTTAGACTCTAATTTGCATGATTTGAATGAAACTAACCCCGGACTGATGTTGTTTTCAGTAGAACTACCATGGTGTTGTTTTTGTGCAGAAATAAAAGTTCTCGGAATGGAACGAAACTTTGCGAGGATTTTCCATACAATAAAAGAGAATTTCTGGAGTGAAGAGCCACCAGAGGTGGGCACCTGGGTGGGCACAGCCCACCAGGGCACGCTATCCCTCCCAGACGTGCCCAGGTGGGCTGTCCCCACCTGGTGGCCCCGATGTCGCTGTCAAAACCGGCGGATCTCGGGTGGGGGTCCGAACTATGCGTCTGAGGATCGTGGGTAACAGGAGACTGGGGACACGATGTTTATACCCTACTTCCTGCTAGATTGATCTTGGTGAATATGATTACAAGAGTTGATCTACCTCGAGATCGTAAAGGCTAAACCCTAGGAGCCTAACCTATGATTATGTTGTTTTTCTTCTACCTTAGCCTCTATGGACTAAACCCTCCAGTTTATATATGTACCGGAGGGCCCTAGGGTTTGTACACAACCATCTTGCAGAGGAAGGAAATATTACACCCGAACCTAAAACCTGCCATTATACGTATACATGAGTCCTATCCAGATACAAGAGACGATCTTCAGCAATGATCTTCAGGGCCCACTAGTCCGGCCCATCACGAGTTATCCGTCCACATGAGGACCCCTCTATCCAGGACTCCCTCCGTAGCTCCTGAACCTGTCTTCGAAGACGATGAGTTTGGCTTCCGTATAATCTTCGGCATTGCAAGGCGGGTTCCTTCTTCCGAATATATCTTCTGCAAAAAGTGTATTGTGTTTGGCTCTGCATGGTTAGTACAGCCTTTAGCCTCGAAGGCAAGGCTTTTGAAATAATACTAATAATGTGTCTTTACTGACAACTTTTTGGTGAAGCGTCGCGTCCATCCCACTAATATATCAGACCATTTTATTTGGCCCTAGTTTCGCGTTTCGAGGTATTACCCCACTCAGCACGTCTTATCAATACAAATATCATGCCCGCTTATTAGGGGATCCTTATTAATGTGACGTGAGCATCCAAACCATGCATTACGCACAACCGCTTTGGGAACCGGCGAGGTCTGCGGCTAAAGTGGGGGGACGTTCTGTATTCGCAGCGTTATAAAAGGACATCAATCCCTCCCATCAACCCCATGCCTTCCTCAAGCCTGAGCTCTCCAACCTTCCTAGCCCCAGCATCCTCATACCTTGCGCCCACAGTTCTCCGTTCCTCAATTACCACTTCCTTCCCCAGCAATGGCCTGATTCGGTGCCAAGAGGAAGTGGGAGGCCTCCACGGTTACTGAGAAAGTTGTGGAGGATCTCCGGAGTGCGGGCTATCTCGCTGCCAACATTGCGCACCGAGTCCCTGTCAAGGACCAGGTGGTTCCCGTCCGAGAGGTGGGTGAGAGAGTCATGTTCCTCTCACACTTTGTTAGGGGGCTAGGATTTCCTCTTCACCCCTTTGTATGGGGTTTGCTGTTTTTATACGGGCTAGATTTCCATGATCTAGCCCCAAATTTGATTCTTCACATCTCCGCTTTCATAGTGGTGTGTGAAGCTTTCCTCCACGTTCCCCCACACTTCGGCCTATGTCTCAAGACCTTCAACGTGAAGCCAAAGGTGGTGGACGGGCAACACGTGGAGTGTGGGGGCACTGTGATAAGAAAGCTCCCGAATACAACCTGGCCAAAGGGGTCATTCATGGAGACGAACAAGGTTTGGCAGCAGGAGTGGTTCTACATCACTGAGCCCCGCAATGCCAAATGGGCGGCGGCGCGTGCCTTTAGATCTGGACCCCCGGAGAGGCTAACCTCTTGGACCGATAGGGGTCCGAACTGGGGGTCTCAGACTGAGGTGACAACACTCCAAGGCCGTGTGTTCGGCATGATCTCCAAGGGCTACCAACTCACAACCGTGGTTCAGGTAATGCTGGCCCGACTTGTTCTTCCCTGCCAACACCGAAGCTCCTCCCTATGGGAATTCGATCCGGCTGGAGACCGGCCCCTCAAGCATCTCTTCGGCTTCACGCACAAAGAGATCTGGAAGCATCTCTTCGAGAGCCAAAAGGAGTGGCCAAAGGAAACGGAGGACGCATGCTACAACGCTGCGTTTACCGCACAAGACGTAATCAAAAAAATTATGATATATCGCAATAACTTGCGATATATCAGGATTAACAACACCACCATATTAATCCTGATATATCGCAAGTTATTGATGATGTTACCTCTACTATGAATGATACTTATGATGATGCTAGTACCTTGCATGATGATGATGTGTCACTCGGTGAATTTCTTGATGAACAAATTACTAGAGTAAGACAACATGATGTTGTTGAATTTGATGATGAGATTGAAACTGAAAATTTTGAAACACATGCTAGAACTAGCCTTCCTAGATATGAATTGCCTAAGGTACCAGAAGGTTATGTTATGAATGAGGATAAAACTAGAGATATTCTTGCTTGTAAGGATAGAGATGATCTAGAGAATTAGTACGCAAGTATAAAGAAAAGTCTCTGAATGCTAGAATGCAATGTGATCGTAAGTTTTCTACCTCGCCTATCTTTCTTGATGATAAGGATTATGAATTCTCTATCGACCCGTAGTTGATTACTTTGGTTGGATCTGATCCTTTCCATGGTTATGAAACTAAAACTGTTGTGGCACATCTCACTAAGTTGAATGACATAGTCACCCTTTTTACTCATGATGAGAAAACTCATTACTACTATATTCTCAAATTATTTCCGTTCTCACTAAAGGGTGATGCAAAATCTTGGTACAATACTCTTACTCCTGGTAATGTGCGTAGTCCCTAGGATATGATTTATTACTTCTCTGGAAAATATTTTCATGCTCATAAGAAACAAGTTGTCTTCCAAGAAATATTTAACTTTGTGCAAACTAAAGAAGAGAGTCTCCCACAAGCTTGGTTGAGGCTTCTCCAATTGCTTAATGCTTTGCCTGATCATCCTCTTAAGAAAAATGAAATAATTGATATCTTATATAATGGACTAACTGATGCTTCTAGGGACTTCCTATGTAGTTTTGTTGGTTGTGTTTTCAGGGAACGAACTATTGGACAAGTTGAAGAATTACTGAATAAAAAATTGAAAAATTATGATGATCGGACTCTTCCTGAACCACCACCTATATCCACTCCAAAGAATAGGGGTATATTATATCTCAGTCCTGAATATATGCAAGAGGCAAAGAAATATTTGATGGATAAAGGTATTAAAGCCGAGGACGTTAAAAATCTACCTCCTATAGAAGAAATACATGGGCTTAATACACCACCACTGCCTAAGGTGGTCGAGGTAAGTTCGCTAATGAAATTCAATGATAATGGAAATACTCACAATATGCACCCTAGCCAATGCCTTTATGAGTTTGAAAATTACATTAGGAAACAAGATCACTTCAATGCAAATGTTATGACAGAATTGAAATACAATTCTGTTATGATTGCTCGCTTGAGTGACTTGTTACTTAGAATCTCAATTGATGTTAGAGGTGTGGGAAAACATGTTTCTATGGTACAAACCCAGTTAGAACAAGTTGCTAAATCACAAATAAAATTGCTTGATGAAATGAATAATAACATACATGACTTTGTTGTTAGAGTTGCAACTAGAGGAGGAAAAATGACTTAGGAACCACTTTATCCTGGGGGACACCCAAAAATAATTGAACAAGATTCACAAAGAAACAACACCACTGCACCAAGTCCTTCTAAAAAGAAGAAGAAAAAGAAAAATGATAGGACTTTGCATGCTACTAGTGAACCTGAAGTAGAAAAACCTCCCTAAAATGATAATGATGTTTCTATTTCTGATGCTGAAACTCAATCTGGTAATGAACATTCACCTAGTGATAATGAAAAAGATAACGCTGACATTCATGAAGATACTCAACCAAACAATGAAAAATAACCAGATAATGATGTTGAAATAGAACCACCAGTTGATCTTGATAACCCACAACCCAAAAATACATGATATGATAAAACATACTTTGTTGCTAGGAAACATGGTAAAGAAAGAGAACCGTTGGTTCCAAAACCTATGCCTTTTCAACCCATGACAACTAAAAAGAAAGATAATGAAAAATTTGAACGCTTCGCTGAAATGCTGAGGCCAGTCTTTTTGCGTACTCGCTTGACTGATATCTTACAAATGCCTCCTTATGCAAAGTACATGAAAGACATCATCACTAATAAGAGAAAATACTGGAAGCTGAAATCTCCACCATGCTTGATAATTATACTTTTAAGGATGGAGTACCTACAAAACTTGGATACCCAGGAATACCAACTATACCTTGCTCCATCAAAAAGAATTATGTGAAAACTGCTTTATGTGACTTAGGAGCTGGTGTTAGTGTTATGCCTTTCTCTTTATATAAAAGACTTGATTTGAATAAAATCAAACCTACTGAAATATCTTTGCAAATGGCTGACAAAACAACGGCCATACCTATCAGTATCTCTGAGGATGTGCCCGTTGTTTTTGCTAATGTTACTATTTTGACTGACTTTGTTATACTTGAGATGCCCGAGGACGACAACATGTCAATTATCCTTGGAAGACCCTTCTTGAATACTGCAGGGGCTGTTATTGATTGCAATAAAAGAAATGTCACTTTCATATCAATGGTAATGAGCATGCGGTGCACTTTCCGAAGAAACAATTCCAAGTGATGGTATTAATGTTATTGAAAAATCACCGACGATCACTATTGGAAGTTTTCATCTACCCCTACCTACTGTCAAAATGAAATATGAAATGCTTATTGTTGGGGAGATACATACCCCGTTGAGGTAACTTAGTGATTTACGGAAGTTCTTCGGTTTCATGCTAATCGAAAGTGGTTGTTAATAAGACTTGATCAAGCTTATTAATAGATCATTTTTTAGAGGTATGAAGTTGATGAATTTAGTGAGCACTACCTTCCGTCCCAACCTTTTGTTTTCTGTCTTTATTAGTTAAATAAAATAAAATGCCATGTTTTGTCTGTTTACTGAATTTCTCGTGTAATAAAAAATGACCCAAAAATAAAAGTTCTCATAATGCTCTCAAAATTTAACACGATTTTTTCCTGAATATTTAAGAATTTCTGGTGCAAATAATATCAGAGGGAGGTGCACCAGGTGGGCACAACCCACCTGAGCGCGCTAGGACCCCCAGGCGCGCCCTGGTGGGTTGTGGTCCCCACGTGGGCCTCCGCACTTATATCTTTCCACCACATCATGACCTACCCCCAGAAAAAAAATCACCTTTGCTCTTTCTCTCTCTCTCTCTCGTGTTCTTGCTCTCAACCCCGTAGATTTCGATCTCTTTGCTCGAAGCTCAGTTTCCGAAACTATTTTGGGGGATTGTTGCTTGGTATGTGACTCCTCCGTTTGTCCAATTAGTTTTTGTTTTTGTGGTTTATATTTTGAATAATTAGCTACTCTTGGTGCTACTGTAGATGAGCTTGCATGTTGAATTCTTAGAGTTCTCAGTAGTTTGAATGCTTGCTATGGCTTCTAGGCATCCCTATGAGTAGGTGCTATCAATTTTGTAGAGTTTTGTTGATAAATTTTTGCCACCCAAATTATTTCAAAAAATTGTATGCTGATATGATGAACCTCTTTGGAAGGAGTTCTTCGAGGAGGAGATCCTCGGGAGCATCCTCTAGTGACAGCTCCGCTCGTCGGTCTTATGTTGAACCAAGTGAAAGTTCCATACGAGATGCCGCCATCAAAACATGTTTATGACCTTGTGAGGATTATATGGTGCATGTGGGCATTAAGGAGGAATTTTAGTGACAGCCTGCTTAGTTGTAATATTAAGAAGAAACCCAAAAAAGATTTCCTTGTTCTTCTTTTGCTTGTTGTGAGATTTCCCGTGTAAATAGTTTTTCCTCATTTTTTGCTTTTGCCTTTTATTTGCTTGTTCTAGAAAACCAAAAACTCCAAAAATATTTCAGTGTGTTTCTCTCAATTTCTTTTCTTTTTATTCGAGTCATACCAAGGAGAAGACCACGATGAAAATGTTGAGTGGCTCTCATATGCATAATTTTTTATCTAATAATGAGCCCATTTTACCTTGTCTTCTCCTATTGGATAATATGTTTGCAGATTCCAGCTTAGCCACAGCACTATTGCACTATTATTATTTTCACATCGCTCGGTCATGCAAGTGAAAGGAAATATTGACGATACTTGATAAACTGGCCGTGGCGGAGAGAAACTGGTATGAACTCGACTTGTTCTGTTTTTGTAAATATGTTTAACCTAGTATCCATGATTCAACACATTATGATTAAACAAGTTTTCAATGACAATTAGAGATTATAGTTTCTCTTGCCATGCATAAGTAGCTGGGAGTGGATAATGATTTATATTGGATATCAACATTGCATTACAATGATTGTGATGTAGTATGATGATATAATATCCTCCTCTGAATGTTCGAGTGACTTGACTTGGCACATGTTCATGCATGTAATTGAATCAAAACCAACATAGCCTCTATAATATTTATGTTCATGGTGTTCATATAATACTCATGCTAGTGTCCAATGTTACTTACGCATAATGCATGTTCATGACCGTTGTTGCTCTGTAGCTGGCCGCTTCTCAACCTATTTGTTAGCCTTCACTTGTACTAAGTGGAAATTCTGCTTGTATTACCCTATCGTCCTAAGTAAATTTGCATGTGCCACCTCTAAAAACTTCAAATAAATATCATGTTTGTGTGCCTAGATCGTTCATGGAACGACACAGGGTCGTCGGTATCATCCATGCTAAGCGGGTTATTCTCAGGTCGAGTGTTTATTCACTCGCCATCGCACGGGAAAAGGGCGTTAATACGGATGCCCAGTCCCAAACTGCAAAAAGAATTGATCTCTCAAATAATCAAACAAAACTCCCCATGGAGTCATAACCTTTAATTTTCCGCATGGGAACCGCCACTAGCGTGTTTAGCATGGAAGATATTGATAACTGATAGTCATGAAGTAAATGAGAAGGGTGCATGTCTCAAAATATCATTTACCTTTATTTTAAAAACTTGTTCTCTGGCACCTCTGCAAATCACTGCTTCCCTCTGCGAAGGGACTATCTATTTACTTTTATGTTGTGTCATCACCTTCTAAAATAAGCGCCGGAACCTGAGATTATTGTTGTCATGCTGATACATTGTGTGAAGCTAATGTTGGGTGCATCATGACTGGATCTTTTCTACCATGAATTACAATGTTTAGGTGATTGAACTTTGGAGGTGCTCTGCATTTATGTTTTGTGGTCTCACAAAGGGCTAGCGAGATACCACTATTGTCATATTATATCATGGTTGTTTTGATAACATGTTGATGCTTGAGATATCTTATTATTGCTCGCCAACTGATTATGTCATTGATATGAGTTAATATAATTTCTAAGAGTTATTGTCGATATGGTTAGTTATAATATTGGCTAAAAACCTGGGTGATGTTTAAGCTTATTTATGCAAACAAGAGCAAAAGAGTTCGTAAAAGTTTTTCTTTCTCACTTTCAGTTTATCAACTGAATTGCTTGAGGACAAGCAAAGGTTTAAGCTTGGGGGGATTTGATACGTCTCCAAAGTAAGTACTTTTCCTCAGGCTTTTCCTCTTGTTTTAGACTCTAATTTGCATGATTTGAATGAAACTAACCCCGGACTGACGTTGTTTTCAGTAGAACTACCATGGTGTTGTTTTTGTGCAGAAATAAAAGTTCTCGGAATGGAACGAAACTTTGCGAGGATTTTCCATACAATAAAAGAGAATTTCTGGAGTGAAGAGCCAACAGAGGTGGGCACCTGGGTGGGCACAGCCAACCAGGGCACGCTATCCCTCCCAGACGCGCCCAGGTGGGCTGTCCCCACCTGGTGGCCCCGCTGTCGCTGTCAAAACCGGCGGATCTCGGGTAGGGGGTCCAAACTATGCGTCTGAGGATCGTGGGTAACAGGAGACTGGGGACACGATGTTTATACCCTACTTCCTGCTAGATTGATCTTGCTGAATATGATTACAAGAGTTGATCTACCTCGAGATCGTAATGGCTAAACCCTAGGAGCCTAACCTATGATTATGTTGTTTTTCTTCTACCTTAGCCTCTATGGACTAAACCCTCCAGTTTATATATGTACCGGAGGGCCCTAGGGTTTGTACATAACCATCTTGCAGAGGAAGGAAATATTACACCCGAACCTAAAACCTGCCATTATACGTATACAGGAGTCCTATCCGGATACAAGAGACGATCTTCAGCAATGATCTTCACGGCCCACTAGTCCGGCCCATCACGAGTTATCCGTCCACATGAGGACCCCTCTATCCAGGACTCCCTCCGTAGCTCCTGAACCTGTCTTCGAAGACGATGAGTTCGGCTTCCGTATAATCTTCGGCATTGCAAGGCGGGTTCCTTCTTCCGAATATATCTTCTGCAAAAAGTGTATTGTGTTTGGCTCGGCATGGTTAGTACAGCCTTTAGCCTCGAAGGCAAGGCTTTTGAAATAATACTAATAATGTGTCTTTACTGACAACTTTTTGGTGAAGCGTCGCGTCCATCCCACTAATATATAAGACCATTTTATTTGGCCCTAGTTTCGCGTTTCGAGGTATTACCCCACTCAGCACGTCTTATCAATACAAATATCATGCCTGCTTATTAGGGGATCCTTATTAATGTGACGTGAGCATCCAAACCATGCATTACGCACAACCGCTTTGGGAACTGGCGAGGTCTGCGGCTAAAGTGGGGGGACGTTCTGTATTCGCAGCGTTATAAAAGGACATCAATCCCTCCCATCAACCCCACGCCTTCCTCAAGCCTGAGCTCTCCAACCTTCCTAGCCCCAGCATCCTCATACCTTGCGCCCACAGTTCTCCGTTCCTCCATTACCACTTCCTTCCCCAGCAATGGCCTGATTCGGTGCCAAGAGGAAGTGGGAGGCCTCCACGGTTACTGAGAAAGTTGTGGAGGATCTCCGGAGTGCGGGCTATCTCGCTGCCAACATTGCGCACCGAGTCCCTGTCAAGGACCAGGTGGTTCCCGTCCGAGAGGTGGGTGAGAGAGTCGTGTTCCTCTCACACTTTGTTAGGGGGCTAGGATTTCCTCTTCACCCCTTTGTATGGGGTTTGCTGTTTTTATACGGGCTAGATTTCCATGATCTAGCCCCAAATTCGATTCTTCACATCTCCGCTTTCATAGTGGTGTGTGAAGCTTTCCTCCACGTTCCCCCACACTTCGGCCTATGTCTCAAGACCTTCAATGTGAAGCCAAAGGTGGTGGACGGGCAACACGTGGAGTGTGGGGGCACTGTGATAAGAAAGCTCCCGAATACAACCTGGCCAAAGGGGTCATTCATGGAGATGAACAAGGTTTGGCAGCAGGAGTGGTTCTACATCACTGAGCCCCGCAATGCCAAATGGACGGCGGCGCGTGCCTTTAGATCTGGACCCCCGGAGAGGCTAACCTCTTGGACCGATAGGGGTCCGAACTGGGGGTCTCAGACTGAGGTGACAACACTCCAAGGCCGTGTGTTCGGCATGATCTCCAAGGGCTACCAACTCACAACCGTGGTTCAGGTAATGATGGCCCGACTTGTTCTTCCCTGCCAACACCGAAGCTCCTCCCTATGGGAGTTCGATCCGGCTGGAGACCGGCCCCTGAAGCATCTCTTCGGCTTCACGCACAAAGAGATCTGGAAGCATCTCTTCGAGAGCCAAAAGGAGTGGCCAAAGGAAACGGAGGACGCATGCTACAACGCTGCGTTTACCGCACAAGACGTAATCAAAAAAATTCCGAACATATATCCCCCTCTTGTTTTAATAATAATAGGAATTGGAGTTTTTGTGTGATATAGAGGGCTGGACGAAGAAGGCATTCTGGATTAAGTGTCCATCGCTTTTGCCAGAAGACCCACAGACGCCTCAACTGACGACGATGTTGGTCCCGACGCCGTATAAGAAGTCCAAGAAGAAGAGCAAGGAGGCCGAGAGCGGCCCCCGCCCTACAGACGCGAAGTCTGAGGTGATCAGCATCCTCTCCTCCAAAGAGGAGGAGGATGACGAAGAAGAAGAGTCCCCTACGCAAGGCATGGGGAAGAAGAGGGCGGCCGCTGCTGATGCAAGCAAGGCCGCACCCCGGAGAAGGCTGAACCTCCCCGTTCGTTCGGACTCATCGTCCGAACATAGCCTTGTGGTGAAGCCTAGGGAGAAGCCCCCAACCGAAACGTAAGTTTGTTCAGATATATTAATTGTTGCACCTTGTTTATTTTGCATTTTAATGCTTTCTAAGTATATTTCTCACCTGGTGGCCAACAGCCCTCCCCGAGCACACCCCGACGCCTCTTTATCGAAGGGGAACTCTTTAGCGCCTAGAGATACGGAGAGTGACCCGCTGGTCCGAGCTCCATCGTCCTTGGCCCACGGGGACACCGAAGTGTCCTCCCAGCATGTGTCTTCCGCTCAAGGAGATGGGGCGGGGCAAGTGACAGCGCGACCAAGGGTAACTCCTCGGCTGCCGCTGACCATGGGGACACAATCCCCATAGAGACCGAAGACGGGGGGCCCAAACAATCCCGGCCCCCGCCGAATACTGATCCGGAGCCTAGCGCGGCTCCAGGGTCCGAAGACTAGACCCCCATGGCGGGGGAGGATACAACAGTGCCCCGGGTCAATCCGGAGGCGCCATACCCTTTGTAGGGAGCATTACAAAGTGCTTCCGTCATGGAGGAGCACCCGACCGTGATGGGTGCGGTGATGAAGAAGATTCAGTCCATCAAAGGCGTACTGAATGAAGCTTTCAATAGCCTGCTAATAGGCTTTGAGGTAAGCAATGTAATGTTCTTTATGGAACTTTATTTGTTTTATATGCACGTATATAGCCAGTAGCCCCTGATGCTTTGTGTGATTCTGAACAAAATCAAACGAAGTATCTATAGTATAGCATATTATAGAGTTGAACTGTGTGCTTTTGTATATGGACAGGCTTCACAAGTTGCAGAAACTACACGAGATGCATAAGTTGCCAAACTAAATCAGAAGCTTTTGTTAGCCAACGCGGACCTCGACCGCGTCAACCAGCGTTTAGATGAAATGCAAGGTATGCAGATTTGAAAAATTGAGATGTCAAGCAGACTAATTAATTGAGTATGAGTATAAACTCTTTATGATATTCTGTATTAAACAGTTGGTGCCACTGAGCTCGAGGCCCTCAAGGGCGAACTTGCGAAGGCCAAGAAGGAAGCCGAGGCGAGCAAGGCAATCGCTGACAAAGCAATTGCCGATCTAGAGGCCAAAAAGGACGCATGCCAACAGCATGTGGTTCGGGTGTCCGATGTCGAGGATGAACTCAAAGATGCTATTCACAACTGCGAGGCGTTGGATCTGAAGGCTTCGGAACAAGCATCCGAGCTCACTATGGTAGTTAAGGCTGCCCAGGATGCGCGAAGCGAGTTGCGCAGCATCTGTGAAGAAATCAAGCAGGCGCAGGAGATAGCATCTGGTAAGACTTCTCTCTTACAGAGCATCTTCGGAGGGCGGAAGTACCTTGGGATGGCACAGTTATGGAGTTCTCCAGGCATGTTTGCGGATCTTCCGAGAAGCAGTGTTGACGTCGCCCAATACTTCCAAGCCCAGGAGGGGAAAGACACAGAGACGATGTTCTGGTCGCAGTTCCATGCGCCAAAACATCCGGTGCCCCTCAAACACCAGATGAAGCAGCTGGTTGAGCTGCACAATATGGCGGGTTCGGCCATGAAGGACTTGATAGTCCGACTATGGCCCGCTGAGCCAGTCCCAAGTAGCTACTTCGGATTGGTGAAGCGGCTCGTCGAAGTGAGTCCGCGGATCGACACGTTGAAGCATTCGGCCTGCATAGAGGGTGCTCGGATGGCCTTCGCCCGTGTAAAAGTGCACTGGGCGAAGATGAAGGCGCATGATATAGCTACTGCTGGCCCACCCGAAGGCATGGAGCACCGCAAGCCGGAGAGATACTTTGAGAACGTCATAGAAGGCGCCCGCCTTGTAGAAGGCCAGTGCTCAAAAGATATTATCTTTGAGTAATTGTATCCGGTTGTAAGAACTTGAGCTTATGAACCGATGTACATAACTTTTGCGGTATTATAATGTGAGCAACTTTTACCTCCTAGGCGGCCATTTATTTAACTCTGAAAGTTTCAAGTCGTCGGCTTCAGCCCCCGTGTGAATAGTACTGGGGTGTTTGGTCATATGCATAGACACTCTTTATCCAACGTCTTGGTCTGTGTAGGAGGTGTATGCGGAGCGAACCAGGCAATCAGACTATGCGGCGTTATTGCTTTCACTTAGCCATAGGAGTTTGACAAGTGGGGCTAGGTACTAGCCTCTGGTGCGTATATGGTATTTCCGAATTAAGGTATCCATTTATACGTGGCTGGGAAAAAACCAACCCTTCGTATAACACGGGGTAGGTCTCCATCTATCGTAGTATAACACTTAGTCACCGGATCGCGGACCAGGTTCTCGCATATCATGACAGTTAGTTTTCAGCTTTCTCTACTAAGGTACTTGACCGGACGAGCCAGAAGTACAACCGCAGTAGTTCTCCCTTTACACCCTTGTCGAACAATCGGGAACGTAGGGGTAAGCACAGGAGACGAGCAACCCAACTATTGACCCAAGACATGATTCAGAACTGATGCATATAAAGCAAATATCCAAGACGCCGAACACTCCCTATAGGTGTTCGAGCTTTTCGACATATACCGGGATGTATACAAGCCCTGGTAATGGACCCTGTTGTCAAGGCACATGTGGCAATCTGACGTGGGTAGAGAACACTGGTGGTGAGAGAATAAAACTCTAAATATAATATAAGCCAAGCTGTTTGGATAATATCTCATTATAGCACAGCGAGCCGTATGGATAATGCTGATAACTTCCTTGGACATTTTACATGCCAGAAAGGTATAAAACAGAAAAGAGAAAAAAGGTTTACTCATGGTCTTAATCTAAAAAGAAACCTTAGCGCGGGTCCCTGCTGCACGTCTGCGCCGTTTTATCCTTTGTAATGTGTCCTTGCAGCGGGGAGTGTGATGGCCGTCAGTAAAAAAGAAAGAAAAAACCTGGAAAAGAAAAGAAGTCTAGTGTGGCCGTAAACAAAACCGGTTCGTTTAATGAACCTTGAAGGATAATTTTAAAGTCCGAATAGGGTCGAGCCGAACTATGGACTATTTGTCTGCAGTGTGCCCCCAGTGTCGCCCAAGGAATTTCAAAGGCATAATTGTGTGCATGAAACACGTATGCTACCACCTTATGGGGCAGTCGGTGGGAGCGTAACTGCTAATCTAGCTCAGGTTCATCTGAGCTACCGCATTGAGGCATATACCGAACACGTTTATCTGTGTCCGCGGTCTTAACAACCGATAGGTTGTCCAGCTTGAATAGGCCGTTTTGGACTTCGGATGCTAAGGCCGCAAAGTCCTCCTCCGTACGGAGAGAGCGCTCCATATTTCCATTGACCGTGATGACGCCACGTGGTCCAGGCATTTTGAGCTTTAAATAAGCACAATGCGGCATTGCATTGAAGCAGGCGAAGGTCGTTCTTCCAAGTAGTGCATGGTAGCCACTTTGGAATGGAGCTATGTTGAAGATTAACTCTTCGCTTTGATAGTTATCAGGAGAGCCAAATACGACCTCCAATGTTAAAGAGCCCGTGCAGCAGGCTTCTACGCCCGGTATCACTCCTTTAAAGGTCGTGCTACTTGGCTTGATTCTTGACGGGTCTATCCCCATCTTGCGGACAGTGTCCTGATATATCAGATTGAGACTGCTGTCGCCGTCCATAAGGACTCGAGCGAGATGGTATCCATTGATTATTGGGTCGAGCATTAGGGTAGCCGAACCCCCATGACGGCTACTAGTCGGATGATCCCTGCAATCAAAAGTGATCGGACAGGCCGACCATGGGTTGAATTTTGGGGCAACAGGCTCGACGGCATAGACATCTCGGAGTGCGCACTTGCGCTCCCTCTTTGGGATATGAGTGGCATAGATCATGTTCACTGTTTTGATCTCCGGTGATAATTTCTTCTGTCCCACTATGTTCGGTTGGTGAGGTTCACCCTCGTCTTCGCTTTTAGGTCCCTTTCCCTTGTGTTCAGCGTTGAGCTTGATGGCCTGCTTGAAGACCCAACAATTACGATTGGTATGGTTTGCAGTTTTATCTGGGGTGCCATGGATCTGGCAGGGCCTATCTAATATTGTTTCCAGGCTAGATGGACCATCTTTGTTGCCTTTAAATGGCTTCTTCCATTGACCGGGTCTGGAGCCGCTGAATCCGGCGTTTACCTATGTATCATCTGGGCTTCAAGCATTACTTCGACGTTTGTTTTTGTTTCGTCGTGGCTTTCCATTGCCGTCCCTGACTTCAGATGTTCCAGGGTCGCTGGTGCTGCTACGAGCTAACCAGTTGTCTTCGCCCGGGCAAAAGCAGATCATGAGCGTAGTTAGGGCTGCCATTGTCCTTGGCTTTTCCTGTCCGAGGTGTCTGGCTAGCCATTCGTCCTGGACACTGTGCTTGAAGGCCGCTAAGGCTTCGGCGTCCGGACAGTCGACGATTTGGTTCTTCTTAGTGAGAAACCGATTCCAAAGCTTGCGGGCTGACTCCCCGGGTTGTTGGATGATGTGACTTAGATCGTCAGCATCCGAGGGCCGGACATAGGTCCCTTGAAAATTGGCCTGAAAAGCATTCTCAAGTTCTTCCCAACTTCCAATGGAGTTCACTGGGAGGCTATTTAGCCAGTGCCGAGCTGGTCCTTTCATCTTGACGGGTAAGTATTTGATGGCGTGGAGATCATCTCCGTGAGCCATGTGGGTGTGAAGAATAAAGTCTTCTATCCAGATAGCAGGATCCGTCGTTCCGTCATACGCCTCAATATTTATAGGTTTAAACCCTTCTGGACATTTGTGATCCAGCACCTCGTCGGTGAAGCAGAGAGGGTGTGCGGCTCCCCTGTATTTTGCTATGTCATGGCGTATGTCCGATGGTTGTGATATTCGGTATTGACCCCGAACTGGTATATGACCGGCATGATTGGCTTGATTGCCGCCGCCCAGTGCGGGACCACGGTCCCTGGATCGGTAGATGGATCTGGTCTTGCCAGCCTTTTTGTTCAGGTCCTCACGCAGATCGTATTTCCGGCCCTGAGCCACATCCTTCTTTACTTTACGGGGCGGGGGTGCGGGCTTGTGTACACCATTGCTAGACACCATGTCCCATCCACGAGGTGGTCGGTCCGGCTTGTTGGCGGAGTTATTCTTCGATGCTATAGGCGCAGTAGCCTCGTCATCGAATTCGGGCAGCAGTTTACGCTTAGGATAGCCTTTAGTTTGGCGATTGCAGCCATATTTTTGCTCAGCGTCCAGCAATTTGTTCCATCTATCATTGAGCGTATCTTGTGCGGCTCAAAGCCGTCGCTGCTGCTTTTTCAGGCTCCTTGCGGTGGGAATAAGCCTCCGATGGAAGCTCTTTTGTTCTAAGGGTTCTTCTGGGACGATGTATTCGTCGTCGCCCAGACTAACATCCTCTTCCGAGACAGGTCCATAATTGTTGTCTTCGGCATCGCTGTCATCAGACAGCGGTCTCGGACTATGTTCGTCGTCCTCTCGCTCGTCCTGCTCCCATCGCTGGATCTGCGGGGTCTTCTGCTTGCTTCGGACTGTCACCGTCGTAAGTGATAGTGTTGCTATCTTTCCCTTTACGGGATTTAGTTTGGAGGAGAGTTTGTAACACCCCATATGTGATACTTTCCATATATGGCAATAAAGCTTTCATCATTTGATCCTTGTCCTTTTCCTTGGGGGTTCTTGTCATTTATGCATTCTTATTGTATTGCATTGTAATGTTTCTTTTCCTTTTTGCAGCCATGCATTGCTTCTTCATTACCATGGCATCATGTTCATCTTAGCATCCTTTTTACTTGTCTTTGTGTTTGTTCTTTCTTGCATATGTGATGATCCTTGTCCTACCATGCAAAGTGAGTGCTTCTTGTTTTTATGGTGGTGGCAAGCCATGCCCATGCTAAACCCTAACCCCCTCCTTCTTCTACACCTCTTCTCCTTCCTCCTTTTTCTTTCCTTTCTTTAAGTATTTTTGCAAGTGACTTAGCCTCTTCCTATAATGTTCATCTCATCCCCACTTCTTTGTTGCCTTGACATGAGTCACATTGCAAAGCCTTGCCCCAATTTGAATTGATTTGGTTAGGTTCAAAAATGACAGAAGCTTGAACCATATTCAAACTTATTTTATTTTTCTACCTCTAAAAATGCCCAAGTCATTTTTCATAAAATAGGGCATAAATCCAGGAGCATGGGGATATTTTATTTATCTCCTAATTCCTTTTCCTTGAGCCTGTACTTTTTCTTTTATTTTCTGTCTGAGGAAAATGGAAAAAGAAAAAGAATTAAACAGCAGCAGCCGCAGTAGTGCTGCCCAGCCAACTTGGGCCAAGCCTTCCCCCTCGGCCCAGCAACCAGCGCGCGCTCGTAGCCCGTCTACAGCCCGCGCGCGTCCCTGCTACATATTTGCACCTGCCTTTCATCGACCGCGCCAAGTCTCTCACAGGTGTACTACGCCAGATATAAAATCTATCACAAGCCCTGCTTTAGCTGTTTTTACTGGCTTGGCCCACTTAGTGAATTTATCTACCATCACTAGTAGGTAATTCCTTTTATGACTTACTCCTTTAAGGGGTCCGACCATGTCAAGCCCCCTGATCGCAAAAGGCCGGGTAATGGGGATTGTTCTTAGAGCGGTGGGAGGCATATGACTTTGATTTGCAAAGAGCTGGCTTCCAACGCAGTGTTGGACTAAGGTTTGGGCATCTGCTCGGGCAATAGGCCAGTAAAAGCCAGCGCGAAAAGCTTTGCCTACGAGCGCCTGTGCTGCGGCATGGTGGCCGCCCATTCCAGCGTGTATTTCAGTGAGAATTTTCCTTCCCTCCTCTTCGGAGATGCACCTTTGGAGAATAGCAGTTGTGCTTTTCTTATATAGTTCGCCTTTGTGAACTTTGTAGGCTTTAGAGCACTGGACTATGCGGCGGGCCTCATTTTGGTCATCGGGGAGTTCCTGTCTTTTAAGGTAACCAAGGAAGGGCTCTGTCCAGTGGGCTATGACAACCATGATTTCGTGAGCCGAGGGAGTTATCTCCATGTTTGAGTCTCTGATGACATCTTGATTGAGTTCGGCCGGGGGTGTGTTTGGATCCGATTTCGTATCGCTGCTCGCGTCCTGCCATATTACTGATGGATTAAACAACCTTTCCACAAATGTGTTTGGTGGGATGGGGTCAAGTTTAGCTCCCATGCGCGCGAGTATGTTAGCGGCCTGGTTATTATCCCGGGCTACGTGATGGAATTCCAACCCCTCAAATCGAGCCGGTATTTTCAATATAGCATTGTGATAAGCTGCCATTTTTGAATCCTTCGCATCAAAATCTCCATTAATTTGGGAGATGGCGAGGTTTGAGTCTCCGCGTACCTTGAGGCGTTGTATGCCCATGGATACAGCTAGTCAAAGACCATGCAATAGGGCCTCATATTCGGCTACATTGTTCAAGTCCATATACATAATATGTAGAACGTACCGAATTGTGTCCCCAGTTGGAGATATCAGTATTACGCCGGCCCCTAGTCCGGCTAGCATTTTGGAACCGTCGAAGTACATTGTCCAGTGGGAATATGAGCCGTACTCTTTAGGGAGTTCAGCTTCGGTCCATTCTGCGACAAAGTCGGCCAATACCTGGGATTTAATAGTCCGGCGCGGCTTGTAGGATATTTCGTACGGTAAGAGCTCAATGGCCCATTTGGATATGCGTCCCGTGGCGTCTTTATTGTTGATAATATCGTTGAGTGGTACCTTGGATGCCACTGTGATCGAACACTCTTGGAAGTAGTGTCGGAGTTTCCGAGATGACATGAAGACTGCATAGGCAATTTTCTGGTAGTGGGGGTACCGTGAATTGCACGATGTTAGAACCTCGGATACATAGTATACGGGTTTTTGAATTGGGAATTTATGTCCCTCTTCGGCTCGTTCGACGACGAGCACGGCACTCACTACCTGGTGAGTGGCTGATATGTACAGCAGCATTGGTTCGCCAACACCGGGGGCGGCTAGGATTGTGTTGCTTACTAGTAGAATTTTTAATTCTTCCAATCCAGCTATGGTCGCATTCGTCCACTCGAAATTGTCAGGGCGTCGTAGCAATATGTAAAGTGGCAATGCTTTTTCTCCTAATCTGGAGATGAAGTGGCTTAAAGCCGCTATGCAGGCTGCTAGTTTTTGCACTTGCTTGAGATCGTTTGGTATTTTGAGTTCTGACAAGGCCTGGCTTTTTGCTGGGTTAGCTTTGATTCCTCTATGGGATATGATGAACCCTGATAGCTTTCCAGCTAGAACGCCGAAGACACATTTTTCCGGATTGAGCCTTATGTCATATTCTCGGAGGTTGGCAAATGTAAGGCGGAGATCATCCACCAAAGTCTTGACGTGTTTGGTTTTTACGACTACGTTGTCAACCTATGTGACACCCCGAGACCGATGCTCCAGGTGTCAGCCAGTTATTCGTTGTCAGTGCCATGTCATCTACTTGTGTGTTGCATCTTGCCATGTCATCATGTGTGTTGCATCAGCATGTTTTCAAAACTTGCATCCTCCTGAGTCCCCTTGTCCTTTCCGTTGTCCGTTCTGAGCCCAGACACACTTGCACGCGCCCGCGGTGCCTCCGAATTTTTATTTTGTGAGTGGCCGAAAAACGTTCTCGGAATGGGATGAAACTTGTCATGTGGTCTTATTATGGTGTAGTCAGGCCGCCTGCCAAATTTCGTCGCGTTCGGAGCTCGTTTGATAGCCCAACGGATATATATAGCGGCATTAGTCGTCGGTTATTTTATCGGATGTTTTCGGTCTCCGAAAACCCCCGCGGGCCTCTCTCCCTCTCTTCTAAACTCAGCCCACACCCCTTTCACAGCCCACTAGCCCAACTTGCTAACCTCCTCCGCTCCGGAACCGTCGGATCGAGATCCGGTGGCTCCGTTTTGCCCCAAAACCCCCAAAACCCTACCCCTTTTGCTATATAAAGGCCCCTCCATGCCAAAAATGGACTAATCCTAGTCTCCCCTAACCTCCAGCCTTCTCCCACCTCAATTTCCGCGCAGCCCCTCTCCACCCCCGCCACTTGGCGCCGTCCAGTCAGCCAGCCACCGCACCCCCGCCACGTGGCGCCCTGCCAATGGGCAGAGCCACCACAGCCGCTGCCTCCAGCCTCTCCCCGGCTGCCACGTCGCCCCTCCAGCACCTCCAACGCGTGGCCCGTCCCCGGCCCGCCCGGGCCGCATCTGGGCCGGCCGCCGCGCCCGCGGGCCCACACCGCACCGTCCGCGCCGTGCGCTCCTCCTCCCCGAGCCGTCCTCCCAGTCCAGCGTCGCCGCCGCCGTGCGTCCGGTCGCCGCCGCCGCCCGTGCCAGAGCTCCGGCGCTGCCCTAGCACCCCGCCGCCGGAGCACGGGCTCCTTCGCTCTGCAAAGACCCCGCCGCCCCGCCGCCTAGCTCCCGCATGGCCACCGCCGCCATTCCCCGCCGGCCGAGCTCCTCCTCGCCGTCCCCGGCCTCTCCGCCGCCGCCGTCGACGGAAATGGGGCCCCGGGCACCAGATCCGCCCTTGCCGCCCTAGATCCGGCCGCCTCCGGCACCTCCCGTGTCTCCCCTCGCCGGTGCCGCCCTCGCCAGTCGCCGTTGACCGCCGCCGGTCCTCCCTGCCGAGCCGGACGTGTCCAGTGGTGCGGACATGTCCAGGCCACCCCAATGATAGGTGGGACCCGCGCCAGCCGCCACCGACGGACACGTCCATTTGGAGCCGGACGTCTCCGCCCCTCTCACTGCAATGAGGACCCCAGCCGACGGACATGTCCGATCGGACACGGACATGTCCATTTCCTCCGAGGTTGTTTCAAATTCTAAGTCCCAGAAAACTGTTATAATGTTGCATCTTTGACTGCTTGTAAATGATTGTGTGCTTATCCGAATTGAGTGTATGATATGTCAAAATGATCGTGGAGTTGTGCTCTACACTTTGTTCCTTTGTGCCATGCATGTTAGAGGTCATCTAGATGCTTATTTTTCTATTGCAAGAGTGCATCGTGATATAAACTGCTGCTATGTGATGTTTTTATGCCGTCTTTGCATAGTGATATCTTTTAGCTCGTTTATCCGATTGATGCAAATGACATGTCCACGTGTTCGTCTTGCCATGCTCTACATGTTGTATGTGATAGGTTGCATGATAGATTTATTCTTGTCATGTTTATCATCGTTGCGAAGTGCTATGTGGTGTGATGATATTTCACTTGTTATGAAATGCCATCTTGTTGAGCTCGTTGCTATCGTTGTGTTTATCTCCATGAAGCATGCTTGTGTGTTTCGGAATCACCATCATGTGTACTTTGATGAGGTGCTTACCTCTTGCCATGTTTAGTTTCGAGATGACTTAAACTTGCTCTTTTAGATGCCATGATGAAATTGCTGTTTTAGGACTTAGTGAAATTTCACTAAGTCTGGAATCTGTAACGTTCCGATGCCATGTTTGCTTGCTGCTCTAGGACAAACCATGATAGATTTTGAGTGGATCTTGATTGTTCCTTGTAGTATATATTGTTGTCTTTCCATCCATGTTTTCACATGTCTATTTAAGTGCCTGTAGCATGTTTACCTTTTGCTCCAAAGTTTCAATAAAATTCTGCGGCCAGAATTTTATTGTCAAGTTCAATATGTCCAAGTTCATTGCTATTGAACCGTGACTCCTTTGGGGGTGCACCTTTGGACTTAGTTGCTGTAGTATATGTCTAGTTTGTGTTCATGTCCTTTGCCATGTTGTTTGAGTGATGTAGCTTAATTATTTTGTGTTCCGAAGTTGCTATGTTGCTGTAATTTTCAGCTTTCGCTCGTTTCTTGTTTCGGGCATAACTTTTAGCCCGTAGCTCCGTTTTCAGCAAGTCTTATATGAAACTTGATTGATTTTCTGTGTAGATTCTTAATATCATATTGTTAACATGTTTTGAAGTATTTTGCTTGAATGCAAATTACCATGCCCTTGTGCTATATTTCTGTGCTTCCTGTATAGTTTTGTCATGCATCATATCTTGCCATGTATTGCATCATATAGACTTGTGTTGTTATCTGTGCTTCCTACCTTGCCATGTTTTGCTTCCTGTGTAGACTTTCTGTGCATCATAAGTAGACTTGTTTTGCATCATACTCGGTAGTGCATATTGTTATGTTCTTGAGTGGTTGTTTACCGTATTGCTTGCTTCTTTTCGTTAGTGCTTGTTCCGTTGCATTGTGAGGATTCGATCGTCTACTCGTGGGTCTTCTTCAAGGCTTCTTCTCCGTCTTCTTCATGGAACCGTTCTTCTTCCTTGCGGGATCCCAGGCAAGATGATCATACCCTTGGATACCTTTACTACCATTGCCATGCTTAGTTGTCTCGATGCTATCGTTACATGTCGCGATACCCATCTTTTATGTCAGCCTCTCCTTGTTGCCATGCAACCTCTAACCTTGACACCTTCCTAGCAAAACCACTGTTTGGCTATGTTACCCGCTTGCTCAGCCTCGCTTGCTCAGTCCCTCTTATAGCGTTGTTAGTTGCAGGTGAAGATGAAGTTCGTTCCAGGAGGGAACTTGTTGTTGGATATATCACAATATCTATAATTATTATTAACACACCTATATACTGGGCATGGGTGGAAGGCTTGGCCTTTTGCTCGGTGTTTTGTTCCACTCATGCCACCTTAGGCGCCGATAAACCGGCATTATGTTCCTTGATTTTGCGTTCCTTACACGATGGGTGAAATGGGGACCCCTTGACAGTTCGACTTTGAATAAAACTCCTCCAGCAAGGCCCAACATTGCTTTTATTTGCCTCATAATAATAACTTAATTAATTAATTAATTTGCATAAGGGGGACGCTCCTTGGAGATTCTTTTCTACATAGCAGGGGGGGCCAGTGCTGATGGTGTTGGTCCCAAACCAGAGTCACTTGCGGATACTACCCAGCTGGGGTCTTCGGTATCTGTACGTAGCGCTCATCCGGACGTTGCCTGAGACGAGATGCGCGCGGCTACCATCAGGGTGTCGGCACGCCGGGAGGTCTTGCTGGACTTGTTTTACCATTGTCGAAATGTCTTGTGCTACCGGGATGCCGAGCCTGATCGGTTTTTCCCTAAGATAAGGAGTGATGAAATTATATTTATCACTTCAGCTAATCGTGAGAGCTTGTGATCGGCTAAGTTGGGACACCCCTGCAGGGTTATGATCTTTCGAAAGCCGTGCCCGCGGTTATGTGGCAGATTGGAATTTGGTAATGTCCGGTTGTAGAAAACTTGACAGAGGATCCGAAGTAAAACACACAACGGTGTGAGTAACCGTGACTGTCTCTTTTCATTTTGAGAAGAGAACACGGTGGGGTTATGTTTGACTCGTATGTAGTTTAGGATCTTTAGCGATCACTACTTTTGCGACCGTTTGCGTAGATGCTCATCTTATTCTGGTACTCGTAAGTTAGCCACCATATGTTTTGCTTAGCCGCTGCTGCAACCTCACCACTTTACCTCTTTCTACCTATTAAGCTTTGATAGTCTTGTTACCCATGGTTATGGGATTGCTGAGTCCTCGTGGCTCACAGATACTACAACAACAGTTGCAGGTGCACGTTCCGATGTCTTGAGGTGAGAGCGTTGATCGTTGTTTGGAGTTCTTTCTTCTTCTTCTTCTTCAGTCTTGGGTTAGGTTCCTGGTCGGCAGCCTGGGATAGCAGATGGATGTCTTTTGTGCTTTTATTGTTTGAATCCGTAGTCGGATACTTGTATTGATGTTGTTGTACTCTGATAATTGTATGTATTGTTGTATCCCCTATGTATGTATGTAATGGTACGATGTAATGATATCCATCTTGCTAAGCGCCCGAAATGCGGTTGTGCCTCAATCACGTAAGTGTCACGTGATCGAGATAGAATCGCATCTTGGGCCTGACAAGTTGGTATCAGAGCCTCGACCGACCATAGGAGCCCCCTTGATTGATCGTAGCTTGGCCGTTGTTGAGTCTAGAAGAAAACTTTTTCGGAGTCTAGTTATATCGGAGAGTAGGAATTCTTTTACTCCCCTGCCCTTTGTCGCTCTGGTGAGGAATCTTGACGTAGATGTTTTGAATTGCTCCTCTTCCCCTTCAAATTTTTTTAGGATCACGTGGTTAGTTTTCGTTCGTTGCGTGTTAGTTTTTTCATCTGGTGCATCTCTCGTCAAGTGGATTCAACCCTCTTCTTCTTTGCAAGTTCAACCCTCAGTTCTTTTCAACCGACGGTGTTTTCCCCGTCCGTTGTGTTCTTTCATTTTCCCACCCGCCCACCCTTTTTGCTTCTCGGACCTCAGTCCGCAATCGAGTATCCATCCTACTCATGTGAATCCTTGCATTCATTCCTCAGTTATTTCAACCGGTGAATTCTCGTCTAGATCGTTATCATTCTTCTCTTTTATTCTCAGATGAATTCTCCTCTCGTTTGATATTCTTCGTCTCTTTTCTTTTCCGGTGGTTCCAATTCTATCAGTTTTCGGTGTTCTTCATATTCTTTTTCCTCGGCTCAATTGCTTTACTTTGCTCGTTTTCCTCTCGCGATTTAATTGTTCCGGTGCATCATCTCCTTTCAATCTTTCAACGGAGTTCTCCCTTCGGTGGGCCCATAACCCACAGGTCTTTTCCCATGATCTTACCTAACTCTTTTATTTCCCGGAGTGTTCCGAAATTCTTTTCAAGTGTGACGTAAGTATGGATACCATCAGTCATATGCCTTCCGAAGATTGTTTTCAAATTCTTTTCATCGGTGGTTTAACCTTTTTCCTCATTGCGTTCATCCGAAGTATGTCATGAATTCTTTTCTTTGTGTTCCTCCGAAGGCCATCATTTCAGAAGATTTCTTCGTTCTCAGTTTTCAACTTCGTCCTTCAAATATTCTTCATCGATGCCTCTTCGTTCGTCTCACATCCTTTCCGGTGCTTCGTTTAAGTATTCGTTAATTAGTTCACGATCTTTTCGTCTCGTCATTTTAATTCCCTCAAGTGCTTTATTCTTCCCGGAGATTCATTCTCTCGTGATTCACTCAATCTCAATTCTTCCCGGTGGCTTGTCCTCTTGCGCGTTCTATTTCATTCCTTACGGTGGTCATTCTCGTTCTTCACTCGATTGAGATTCTTCTCGGTGGTTTGTTCTTTTCATCATTCGATTAATTCTTCCCCGTGGTTCGTTCTTTTCTTCACTCGGCTTCAATTCTTACGGCGATCCACTCAAGAATTCTTTTCCAACGTTTTTCAATTCAATTCATTCATTCATTCCTATCCTACCGGTGTCCATGAAGATTTTCGCAAGTTCGCGAGATATTCTTCTTTAAATCAATTTCATCAAGAATAAGTAGTATGTGAATCCATTGCTCTCCTCAATTTAATTGGTGGAGGACAAGCATAACTTAATTCTTATTTCTTTTTCATCAAGTTGATTAATCCCTTCCTTCAGATTTTATTCTTGACAAATAAATTCTAATTCCAAGTGCTTTAATCTTTTCTTTCCCGGAGTTTAAGTTTTTCTCGGCTATCTCGTCGGAACCCCTTCATAATCATCGCAAGGCTTTAATCTTATTCTTTTCGTCCGTCATTTCTATTTCATCATCCTTTCATTTTACCGGAGTTCTTCATGGTGGTTCTTCATCATTCAATTCATTCTTCATATATTCATATAATTCTTCCGGAGCAGCTCAAGTATTCTTATTCTTGTGTGTCTCGGAATGCAAATAATTCTCCTATTCTCTTGAAGTGGAGTTTTGCATTTCTTCGTTCTACTCAGCTCACCAATATTTTGGTTGCGGCATAATTCACCTCAAGTTTTGGGATGAATTAAATAAGCCCACATCAAGCTTATTCTTTTGTTGTTGATTTTCTCAACAACTCCGTTCAAGTCTTTCTCTTATAAATTCTCGTTCATGTCACTTGTGCTCAAGTTGTCATCTCCTTCTCCGTTCTTTTAATTCCATTCTTAATTCTTCCGGAGGCATTGTGTTCTTCATTTTGTCAACTTCTAATTATCGTTCCATTCCATCTGTGTTCAACCGGTGCGCTATTTCTTTCAGTTTCAGCCGGAGTGCTACCCGAATTCCTTCGTGGAGATTCCTTTTCTTTCTCTTTTAACCGGAGTGGGTTAGAATTAATTCTTTTCCTTCAACCTTTTGGATTCTCGTCGAATTCCTTCTTCCTCTTGTTTACCGAAGTCTTTGCAACTTCGTTCTGCTTCGTCGTATTCTTCTTCTTTTGAGTTGTTCATCCTCTCAAGGGTCTTTCCTTTCACTCTGTTGATCTCGAAGAACTTTGTTCTTCCTTTTTCCTTCCATCTCGTTCCTAAGATCTCGGGACGAGATCTCTTGTTAGTAGGGGAGTGTTGTGACACCCCGAGACCGATGCTCCAGGTGTTAGCCAGTTATTCGTTGTCAGTGCCATGTCATCTACTTGTGTGTTGCATCTTGCCATGTCATCATGTGTGTTGCATCAGCTGTTTTCAAAACTTGCATCCTCCTGAGTCCCCTTGTCCTTTCCGTTGTCCGTTCTGAGCCCAGACACACTTGCACGCGCCCGCGGTGCCTCCGAATTTTTATTTTGTGAGTGGCCGAAAAACGTTCTCGGAATGGGATGAAACTTGTCATGTAGTCTTATTATGGTGTAGTCAGGCCGCCTGCCAAATTTCGTCGCGTTCGGAGCTCGTTTGATAGCCCAACGGATATATATAGCGGCACTAGTCGCCGGTTATTTTATCGGATGTTTTCGGTCTCCGAAAACCCCCGCGGGCCTCTCTCCCTCTCTTCTAAACTCAGCCCACACCCCTTTCACAGCCCACTAGCCCAACTTGCTAACCTCCTCCGCTCCGGAACCGTCGGATCGAGATCCGGTGGCTCCGTTTTGCCCCAAAACCCCCCAAAACCCTACCCCTTTTGCTATATAAAGGCCCCTCCATGCCAAAAATGGACTAATCCTAGTCTCCCCTAACCTCCAGCCTTCTCCCACCTCAATTTCCGCGCAGCCCCTCTCCACCCCCGCTACTTGGCGCCGTCCAGTCAGCCACCACCGCACCCCCGCCACGTGGCGCCCTGCCAATGGGCAGAGCCGCCACAGTCGCTGCCTCCAGCCTCTCCTGTAACGCCCGGATAATTAGGCTACAGTAATCCCACGTTAATGGTGACACGTCATCGTGTTACTGTTGATAATCTCGCTGTTATCGAAAACCCGTTCGAATTAAAAATCCAAATATAAATGCAACAATAAAAGTTTTCCAAAAGTAAAACAAAAATGTTCATGCGGTGCTAAATATTGCACCATTAATTTTGGTGTAGGTTTTGCAATTTCTAAAAATGCCTAAGTGTTTTAAATAAATTAAAACTAAAACAGGAAAATAAATAAAAGTAAATCCTAAACTAAAATAAAATAAAAACCTCCCCCCC
>LR738710.1:544534333-544553606 GCA_902687465.1 Secale cereale | reverse complement strand
ATCTGGATCGGGCGCCCCCGCTCGACGCCGCTCGACGCCGTCGCCCCCCCTCGCCGGACCCCGCCGCCGTCCTCCTCGTCCGCCCCCTCGACGGCTCCATCGAGCCTCGTCGACCCCCCGGAGCCCCTTCTCGCCGGTGAGTGCGCCCGCACGCCGCCACATTCGCTCTGTCGCCGCCGCCTCCCGCTCGCTACTGCTGCGCCTCGCCGCGCGCACGCGCTCGCTCGCCCGGTCCCGCTCCTGCCCGCGCGCCCTGGCCGCGCTCACCCGCTGCTCGCTCGCCGCCGCACGCACCCTCGCGCGCTCTGCCGCTACTGCTTGCCGCGCGCGAGCCCGCGCGCCGCCCGCAGCCCCTCCCGCGCGCTGCCGCTCCCTACACCCGCCGTCGCCTGCGGCCGGCCGACGGGCCTGGCCCCGCCGCGCCTCGCCTGCGGCCTCGTCCCGCCGCCAGCGGGCGAGTGCTCACTCGGGTGCGGGCGCGCCCGGTGCCCGTGGCACCCAAACCCGTTAGGCCTCCCAGGCCCTATGACGCCTGGGCCCCAGAATGATTTTTCAAAAAAAAAGGGATTAATAAATAAATAAATATAAATAATAATAATTAGTTAATTAATTAATTAATTAATTAGTTAACTAAATAATTAACTTAATTAATCTGGATTAATTAAATCCTAATTAATCTAATTAGTTAATTAACTAATGTTCTAATTAAACTAATGACTATTTAACTTAATGATATACTGTTAAGTTAAACTAATTAATTGTGATTAACTTAATTAACTTTAATTAATTATATTAATTAGGTTTAATTAATTAATTAACCCTAATTAATACTGTGTCACTGGCAGGTGGGACCCACCTGTCAGGTTGACCAGTCAACCCCTGCTGCCGTCAGCATGACATCATGCTGATGTCATAAATGCATTTTCAAATTAAATTAATTAATATTAAATTCCAGAAATTAATAAAAACTTAATAAAATCATATCTTTTAAACCGTAACTCGGATGAAAATACTTTGTACATGAAAGTTGCTCAGAACGACGAGACGAATCCGAATACGCAGACCGTTCGTCAACCACACGTCCCTAGCATACCGAACCCGCAACTTTCCCCCTCCGTTTCATCTGCCCGAAAATGCCTAACACCGGGAATACTTTCCCGGATGTTATTCCTCTTCGCCTGTATCACCGAGCACCGCGTTAGGTCACACGTAGCACCTCGTATTGCCTTGTTATATTTTGTGATGCTATTGTTTGCTCTGTTATTTATTTGTTTCCCCTTCGTTGCTTCTTTTCGGTAGACTCCATTACCGCGATAGACCCCGAGACCGTTGATGCTTCGGTGTTCGACTACGGCTACGCTTCCGAAGATTCCTTTCGTCTACAGGGCTTCCAGGCAAGCCCCCCCTTTGATCACCAGATATCGCCTACTCTTCTCTCTACTGCTTGCATTAGAGTAGTGTAGCATGTTACTGCTTTCGGTAATCCTATTCTGCTGCATAGCCTGTCATTGTTGCTACCATTGTTGATACCTTACCTGCCATCCTAAGGCTTAGTATAGGATGCTAGTATTCCATCAGTGGCCCTACATTCTTGTCCGTCTGCCATGCTATTCTATCGGGCCGTGATCGCTTGGGGGTGATCACGGGTATATACTATATACATACTTTACATACACATGATGATGATTCGGAGATGGGGGCTGAAGGGGCAGGTGGTTCCACACAGGTAGTGGTGGGCCTGGGTTCCCGACAGTCCCCTGATGGTTACTTTGTGGCGGAGCGACAGGGCAGGTTGCGACCACCTAGGAGACAGGTGGGCCTGGCCCTGGTCGTTGTCCGCGGTTATTTCATAATAACACGTTTAACGGGATCTTGGTATTTGATCTGAGTCTGGCCATTTGGTCTATACGCACTAACCAGCTACGTGGGATTAGTTATGGGTACTCGACGTCGTGGTATCAGCCGAAGCCTTTTTGACGTCAGCGACTTAGCGGCGCGCGCCGGGTTGGACCACGTAACGCAACTTCCTTAGTAATGGAGGTTGCTAGGTCTGCTCACCGGCCGCGTACGCAACGTGCAGGTGTGCGTTGGGCGATGGGCCCGGACCCCTGCGCGCCTAGGACTTAGACCGGCGTGCTGACCTCTCTGCTGTGCTTAGGTAGGGCTGCGACGTGTTGATCTTCCGAGGCCGGGCATGACCCTGGAAAGTGTGTCCGGCCAAATGGGATCAAGCGTGCTGGGTTATGTGGTGCACCCCTGCAGGGAAGTTAATCTATTCGAATAGCCGTGTCCCTCGGTAAAAGGACGACCCGGAGTTGTACTCTGACCTCATGACAACTAGAACCGGATACTTAATAAAACACACCCTTACAAGTGCCAGAGATAACTCGGTGGTTGCTCTCTCACAGGGTGATGTGCGGGAGGATCGCCGGGTAGGTTTATGCTATACGATGTTACTTGGTGAACTTACCATCTATTTCCCTTCTACTGCTTCAAGACGAAGGCTGCGAGACGCGAGGATACTTGTTACTTCCATATATTCTCTTCTACTGCTGCAAGATGGAGGTGGCCAGAAGCGTAGTCTTCGATTGGATTAGCTATCCCCCTCTTATTCTGCTTTCTGCAGTTCAGTCCACATATATTCCCCCTTTACACAGATATCATTGCATATGTAGTGTAGATCCTTGCTTGCGAGTACTTTGGATGAGTACTCACGGTTGCTTTGCTCCCTCTTTCCCCCCTTCTTTCTTCTTTCTGGTTGATGCAACCAGATCGGTGGAGTCCAGGAGCCAGAAGATCCCGATGACGTTTCTACATGGAGTTCGGCTTCGAGGAGTAGTTAGGAGGTCCCAGGCAGGAGGCCTTGCCTTTTCGATCGTTGTTACTTTTGTGCTAGCCTTCTTAAGGCAAACTTGTTTAACTTATGTCTGTACTCAGATATTATTGCTTCCGCTAACTCTTGTGTTTTCGAGCTTTTGTATTCGAGCCCTCGAGGCCCCTGGCTTGTAATATAAAGCTTGTATTAATTTATTTTGTGTCTAGAGTTGTGTTGTGATATCTTCCAGTGAGTCCTTGATCTTGGCCGTACACATTTGCGTGCATGATTAGTGTACGGACAAATCGGGGGTGTCACATCTCCCCGGCTGCCACGTCGCCCCTCCAGCACCTCCAACGCGCGGCCCGTCCCCGGCCCGCCCGGGCCGCATCTGGGCCGGCCGCCGCGCCCGCGGGCCCGTTCCGCTCCGTCTGTGCCGTGCGCTCCTCCTCCCCGAGCCGTCCTCCCAGTCCAGCGTCGCCGCCGCCGTGCGTCCGGTCGTCGCCGCCGCCCGTGCCACAGCTCCGGCGCTGCCCTAGCACCCCGCCGCCGGAGCACGGGCTCCTTCGCTCTGCAGAGACCCCGCCGCCCCACCGCCTGGCTCCCGCATGGCCACCGCCGCCATTCCCCGCCGGCCGAGCTCCTCCTCGCCGTCCCCGGCCTCTCCGCCGCCGCCGTCGACGGAAATGGGGCCCCGGGCACCAGATCCGCCCTTGCCGCCCTAGATCCGGCCGCCTCCGGCACCTCCCGTGTCTCCCCTCGCCGGTGCCGCCCTCGCCAGTCGCCGTTGACCGCCGCCGGTCCTCCCTGCCGAGCCGGACGTGTCCAGTGGTGCGGACATGTCCAGGCCACCCCAATGACAGGTGGGACCCGCGCCAGCCGCCACCGACGGACACGTCCATTTGGAGCCGGACGTGTCCGCCCCTCTCACTGCAATGAGGACCCCAGCCGACGGACATGTCCGATCGGACACAGACATGTCCATTTCCTCCGAGGTTGTTTCAAATTCTAAGTCCCAGAAAACTATTATAATGTTGCATCTTTGACTGCTTGTAAATGATTGTGTGCTTATCCGAATTGAGTGTATGATATGTCAAAATGATCGTGGAGTTGTGCTCTACACTTTGTTCCTTTGTGCCATGCATGTTAGAGGTCATCTAGATGTTTATTTTTCTGTTGCAAGAGTGCATCGTGATATAAACTGCTGCTATGTGATGTTTTTATGCCGTCTTTGCATAGTGATATCTTTTAGCTCGTTTATCCGATTGATGCAAATGACATGTCCACGTGTTCGTCTTGCCATGCTCTACATGTTGTATGTGATAGGTTGCATGATAGATTTATTCTTGCCATGTTTATCATCGTTGCGAAATGCTATGTGGTGTGATGATATTTCACTTGTTATGAAATGCCATCTTGTTGAGCTCGTTGCTATCGTTGTGTTTATCTCCATGAAGCATGCTTGTGTGTTTCGGAATCACCATCATGTGTACTTTGATGAGGTGCTTACCTCTTGCCATGTTTAGTTTCGAGATGACTTAAACTTGCTCTTTTAGATGCCATGATGAAATTGCTGTTTTAGGACTTAGTGAAATTTCACTAAGTCTGGAATCTGTAACGTTCCGATGCCATGTTTGCTTGCTGCTCTAGGACAAACCATGATAGATTTTGAGTGGATCTTGATTGTTCCTTGTAGTATATATTGTTGTCTTTCCATCCATGTTTTCACATGTCTATTTAAGTGCCTGTAGCATGTTTACCTTTTGCTCCAAAGTTTCAATAAAATTCTGCTGTCAGAATTTTATTGTCAAGTTCAATATGTCCAAGTTCATTGCTATTGAACCGTGACTCCTTTGGGGGTGCACCTTTGGACTTAGTTGCTGTAGTATATGTCTAGTTTGTGTTCATGTCCTTTGCCATGTTGTTTGAGTGCTGTAGCTTAATTATTTTGTGTTCCGAAGTTGCTATGTTGCTGTAATTTTCAGCTTTCGCTCGTTTCTTGTTTCGGGCATAACTTTTAGCTCGTAGCTCCGTTTTCAGCAAGTCTTATATGAAACTTGATTGATTCTCTGTGTAGATTCTTAATATCATATTGTTAACATGTTTTGAAGTATTTTGCTTGAATGCAAATTACCATGCCCTTGTGCTATATTTCTGTGCTTCCTGTATAGTTTTGTCATGCATCATATCTTGCCATGTATTGCATCATATAGACTTGTGTTGTTATCTGTGCTTCCTACCTTGCCATGTTTTGCTTCCTGTGTAGACTTTCTGTGCATCATAAGTAGACTTGTTTTGCATCATACTCGGTAGTGCATATTGTTATGTTCTTGAGTGGTTGTTTACCGTATTGCTTGCTTCTTTTCGTTAGTGCTTGTTCCGTTGCGTTGTGAGGATTCGATCGTCTACTCGTGGGTCTTCTTCAAGGCTTCTTCTCCATCTTCTTCATGGAACCGTTCTTCTTCCTTGCGGGATCCCAGGCAAGATGATCATACCCTTGGATACCTTTACTACCATTGCCATGCTTAGTTGTCTCGATGCTATCGTTACATGTCGCGATACCCATCTTTTATGTCAGCCTCTCCTTGTTGCCATGCAACCTCTAACCTTGACACCTTCCTAGCAAAACCACTGTTTGGCTATGTTACCCGCTTGCTCAGCCTCGCTTGCTCAGTCCCTCTTATAGCGTTGTTAGTTGCAGGTGAAGATGAAGTTCGTTCCAGGAGGGAACTTGTTGTTGGATATATCACAATATCTATAATTATTATTAACACACCTATATACTGGGCATGGGTGGAAGGCTTGGCCTTTTGCTCGGTGTTTTGTTCCACTCATGCCACCTTAGGCGCCGATAAACCGGCATTATGTTCCTTGATTTTGCGTTCCTTACACGATGGGTGAAATGGGGACCCCTTGACAGTTCGACTTTGAATAAAACTCCTCCAGCAAGGCCCAACATTGGTTTTATTTGCCTCATAATAATAACTTAATTAATTAATTAATTTGCATAAGGGGGACGCTCCTTGGAGATTCTTTTCTACATAGCAGGGGGGCCAGTGCTGATGGTGTTGGTCCCAAACCAGAGTCACTTGCGGATACTACCCAGTTCGCTGGGGTCTTCGGTATCTGTACGTAGCGCTCATCCGGACGTGGCCTGAGACGAGATGCACGCGGCTACCATCAGGGTGTCGGCACGCCGGGAGGTCTTGCTGGACTTGTTTTACCATTGTCGAAATGTCTTGTGCTACCGGGATGCCGAGCCTGATCGGTTTTTCCCTAAGATAAGGAGTGATGAAATTATATTTATCACTTCAGCTAATCGTGAGAGCTTGTGATGGGCTAAGTTGGGACACCCCTGCAGGGTTATGATCTTTCGAAAGCCGTGCCCGCGGTTATGTGGCATATTGGAATTTGTTAATGTCCGGTTGTAGAAAACTTGACAGAGGATCCGAAGTAAAACACACAACGGTGTGAGTAACCGTGACTGTCTCTTTTCATTTTGAGAAGAGAACACGGTGGGGTTATGTTTGACTCGTATGTAGTTTAGGATCTTTAGCGATCACTACTTTTGCGACCGTTTGCGTAGATGCTCATCTTATTCTGGTACTCGTAAGTTAGCCACCATATGTTTTGCTTAGCCGCTGCTGCAACCTCACCACTTTACCTCTTTCTACCTATTAAGCTTTGATAGTCTTGTTACCCATGGTTATGGGATTGCTGAGTCCTCGTGGCTCACAGATACTACAACAACAGTTGCAGGTGCACGTTCCGATGTCTTGACGTGAGAGCGTTGATCGTTGTTTGGAGTTCTTTCTTCTTCTTCTTCTTCAGTCTTGGGTTAGGTTCCTGGTCGGCAGCCTGGGATAGCAGATGGATGTCTTTTGTGCTTTTATTGTTTGAATCCGTAGTCGGATACTTGTATTGATGTTGTTGTACTCTGATAATTGTATGTATTGTTGTATCCCCTATGTATGTATGTAATGGTACGATGTAATGATATCCATCTTGCTAAGCGCCTGAAATGCGGTTGTGCCTCAATCACGTAAGTGTCACGTGATCGAGATAGAATCGCATCTTGGGCCTGACAACCTATGCCTCCACTGTTTTGCCAATTTGCTTTTATAAGCATGTTTGAATCATGTGTTGATATGTGGCGCCGGCGTTTTTGAGTCCAAAGGGCGTAGTGTTGAAATAGAAAGTGTCGTACGGGGTGATAAATGTTGTTGCGGCCTGATCGGATTCCTTCATCTTTATCTGATGGTATCCAGAAAAAGCATCAAGGAAGCACAGCGAGTCGTGTCCGGCCGTTGCATCGATAATTTGGTCAATGTGGGGCAAAGGAAAGGGATCCTTTGGGCAGGCCTTATTCAGGTATGTGAAATCGACGCAGAGGCGTCAGGATTTATCCTTCTTCAGTACCATGACTAAGTTAGCTAGCCAATCCTGGTGTTTAATTTCTTTGATGAATCCAGCTTCTAATAGCTTGGCTAGCTCTTCTCCCATTGCTTGTCTTTTTGGTTCGGAAAACCGTCGCAGTGACTGCTTGACCGGTTTGAATCCTTTGATAATGTTGAGGCTGTGTTCGGCCTGCCTGCGTGGGATTCCCGGCATATCTGAGGGGTGCCAGGCGAATATATCCCAATTTTCTCGAAGGAAGGCGCGTAACGCGCTGTCTACCGCCGGATCCAGCCGTGCCCCGATGGATGTCGTTTTATTTGGGTCTGTTGGGTGCACTTGGAAATTGATGATCTCATCTACTGGTTTAAAGGAGGTAGAGTTCGATCTTTTGTTGAGTATTACATCATCCTTATCTACCTTTGATCGTAGGGTAGTTAGTTCTTCGGCCGCAAGGGCTTCGGATAGTGGCTCTAAGGCTAAGGATGCCGTTTAGTTTTTTGGCGCGGAGTGCTTTATCCGGATCACTTATTAATGTGATCACCCCATTGGGCCCTGGCATTTTAAGCTTCATGTACCTGTAATGGGGTATAGCTTGAAAGCATGAGAAAGTGCCCCATCCTAAAAGGGTGTGCCGAAAACTACATCGAGCTTAATGCTTCCCGAACACCGGGCCTCGCGGCTTGGTATAATTCCCCTAAAGGTTGTGCTTGTGAGCTCAATGTGGGATTTCTCGACCTGCATTTTTGCAAGCGTTCCCTCATATATGAGGTTTAGTCTGCTTCCTCCGTCCATAAGTACTTTAGTGAGGCAGAAGCCATCTACTATTGGGTCTAGTACAAGAGCTGTTGATGCTCGGATCGGCCGGACTCGAGGTGCGTCTTCGGCGGAAAAACTAATTGTCATGTCGCTCCATGGGCTTGCAAAGCTAATTTGGTAAACTTCGGTAAGTTCACATTTGCTCTCTTGCGAAGGTTATTTGAGGAGAATGTCTCAAAGACAGTGAAGACATCGATGTCCTTCTCCCTTGGTACGGTGGTAAGAATTGCCGTACCGCTCTTTGCTACCTGCCGAAGTACCCAACATGCTCTAAGGCAATGGTTAGGGACGTTGTTCGGGGTTGCATGTATTTCGCAAGGTGTATCGAGCAGTTCGTCCAGTATGGACCTGCTCCTTAAAGAGGACTTGTTCTTCTTGCCAATAGGCGTGTTATCGCATGACCTTCTAGGGTATGTCCGTTTAGCCACGATAATGTACTGTCCGTATATGGACTGTTCAAGAGGTGTATTATGGGCTTTCCAAGTATTTTCCATTGCGCATTACTTCTGTACTAATTGTGATAATTCTGTGAAACTCATAACACGACGTGGGTTGAGGGCGTTCAAGACACCCTCGTCCGTGCAATTGCGGTAAAATAGGGAGACCGCTTTGTCATCGCAGCAGTCCCTGATCTTGTTTTTAACAAGTAGGAATCTGGCCCAGAAGTGGTTGACTGTTTCCTGGGCTGCTCATGTATGTTCGCGAGGTCATCTATGTCTGGGAGTCCAGATTTACTTGGAGGTTTTTTCCCAGGGTGGGTGGGTGTTGGTAATTTTGAATCCTGACCCAAAGTGGTATTCGGGGTTTTGACAACCTCCGATGGTTAGAATCCGGGTTCGATAGGATCCAATCGTTCCGCGGGGTCGGTGTCAGTCCTAGAGCTCAAAGAACACACGGTGCCTCCCGATAGGAGAGTGTTCGGCTCGATGGGTTCGGAGATCTGAACTGTGACGGTCTCCGTCTCAAGAGGAGAGGTCTCTATGGCTTCGTCCTCAACTGCTGCCACCAGATGAGTGATCGGGGAAGGATCAATCTCATCGTGGCCGGAATTAAGTCCGATCTAATCTCGTGGCGATGAAAGCCCCAGGGCGGAGATGCAATCCAGCAGCTTGTTTATGAGCAAGAGTTTTGTTGGGGTCGCGTCATCAGAGTGGCTGGAATCAGCATAAAGGTGATGCTCGACGGCCGCAGGGAGTGCGGCCGGCCCAGAGGCCAAGCGGGCCCATACAGCGAACCAGCCGAGCTGGAGAACCTGACCGATAGCCAGGTTGTTTCCGAGGGTGATCATGTCATTGATGACGAGACACGCCATCGATCGCTCATTGCGAGCGCATAGCGGAGCTCTCAATGAAAGCACTATTGTCGGTGTCAAAACCGGCAGATCTCGGGCAGGGGGGCCCTAGCTATGCGTTTAGAGGATCGATGGTAACAGGAGGCTGGGGACACGATGTTTACCTAGCTTCAGGCCCTCTCGATCGAGGTAATACCCTACTTCTTGCAATATTAGTATTAATGAATATCAATACAAGAGTTGATCTACCTCGAGATCGTAATGGCTAAACCCTAAGTCTAGCCTATGAGGATATTGTGACGATGATGATCCCCTCTACATACTAAACCCCTCGGCTTACATACACGCCAGAGGGGACCTAGGGTTACAAGGAAAACTTGGGGAGGAAGTAATTGATACATCCGGACTCTACACTTGCTTTTCTACGTACACAAGAGTCCTGACCGAATACAGGGGAGGGTCTTCTTCTTCTTCCTTATGCGGCCCATCAGTGCGGCCCTGCTTCAACGACCCGGATGACTGAGGACCCCTATATACATAACTCCCTCAGAGATGTCATTTGTGCTCACACACGACGCAGGGGCGGAGTGCTACTTCTCGAGCTTGCGTTGTATTCCCTCGAAGAGGAAAGGGAGATGCAGCACAGTAGCGTAAGTATTTCCCTCAGTTTTTGAGAACCAAGGTATCAATCCAGTAGGAGACCACGCGCGAGTCCCTCGCACCTGCACAAACTAATAAGAAATTCGCAGCCAATGCGATAAGGGGTTGTCAATCCCTTTACGGTCACTTACGAAAGTGAGATCTGATAGAGATGATAGTTTATATTTTTGGTATTTTTGGTTTATGAGAGTAGCAAATAAAAGCAATAAAAGTAAAGTAGATGTATATTGATATGTTGAGAATAGACCCGGGGGCCATAGTGTTCTCTAGTGGCTTCTCTCATGATAGCGATATTCTACGGCGGGTAAACAAATTACTGTCGAGCAATTGATAGAAAAGTGAATAATTATGAGACTATCTAGGCATGATCATTGTATATAGGCATCACGTCCGAGACAAGTAGACCGAAATGATTCTGCATCTACTACTATTACTCCACACATCGACCGCTATCTAGCATGCATCTAGTGTATTGATTTCATAAGAACAGAGTAACGCCTTAAGCAAGATGACATGATGTAGAGGGATAAACTCAAGCAATATGATATAAACCCCATATTTTTATCCTCAATGGCAACAATACAATACATGCCTTGCTGCCCCTACTGTCACTGGGAAAGGACACCGCAAGATTGAACCCAAAGCCAAGCACGTCTCCCATTACAAGAACTATAGATCTAGTAGGCCAAACCAAACCAATAATTCGAAGAGACTTGCAAGGATATTATGAGCACACATAAAAAGTTCAGAGAAGAACCAAATATCTTTCATAAATAACCTTGATCATAAACTCACAATTCATCGGATCTCGACAAACACACCGCAAAAAGAGATTACATCGAATAGATCTCCTCGAAGACCGAGGAGAACTTTGTATTGAGATCCAGAGAGAGAAGAATACATCTAGATACTAGCTATGGACCCGAAGGTCTGTGGTAAACTACTCACAACTCATGGTGAGGGCGATGATGATGATGAAGAAGAACTCCGTGATGGATCCCCCTCCGGTGGAGCTCTGGAACAGGCTCCAAGATGGGATCTCACGAGAACAGAAGGTTACAACAGTGGAATTAGGGTTTTCTCTCTATTCTCGAAGGTTTCGGGGTACGTAGACTTATATAGGAAGAAGGAGGACACCGGGGGGTGCTCGGGGGCCCCACGAGGCAGGGGCGTGCCCTGGGAAGGGGGCGCGCCCCCCACCCTCGTGGGCAGCCCCTTGATCCCCTAATGTGGTTCTCAAGTCCCCCGTGCGTGATTTTCTCCAAAAATATCTCTTGCGAAGGTTTCATTCCGTTTGGACTCCGTTTGATATTCTTTTTCTGCAAAACCCTGAAACAGGCAAAAAAACAGCAATCTGGACTGGGCCTTTGGGTTAGTAGGTCAGTCCCAAAAATGATATAAAAGTGTATGATAAAGCCCATTAAACATCCAAGACTTCATTAATAATAGCATGGAACAATAAAAAATTATAGATACGTTGGAGACGTATCAAGCATCCCCAAGCTTAATTCCTGCTCGTCCTCGAGTAGGTAAATGATAAAGAAAGAATTTTTGATGTGGAATGCTAACCAATATAGTTTTTCAATGTAATTCTCTTAATTGTGACATGAATGTTCAGATCTAAAAGATTCAAGATAAAAGTCTATATTGACATAAGAAACAATAATACTTCAAGCATACTAACAAAGCAATCATATCTTCTCAAAATACTATGGCTAAGGAAAGTTATCCCTACTAAATCATATAGCCTGGCTATGCGCCCTCTTCATCACACAAAAAATTCATATCATGCACAACCCCGATTTCAGCCAAGCACTTGTTTTCATACTCTATTATTTCAAACATTTCAACTTTCACGCAATACATGAGCGTGAGCCATGGACATAGCACTATGGGTGGAATAGAGGTGGTTGTGGAGAAGACAAAAGGAGGAAGATAGTCTCACATCAACTAGGCGTATCAAAGGGCTATGGAGATGCCCATCAATAGATGTCAATGTGAGTGAGTAGGGATTGCCATGCAACGGATGCACTAGAGCTAAATATGAATGAAAGCTCAACAAAAAAAAACTAGTGGGTGTGCATCCAACTTGCTTGCTCATGAAGACCTAGGGCATTTGAGGAAGCCCATCGTTGGAATATACAAGCCAAGTTCTATAACGAAAATTCCCACTAGTATATGAAAGTGACTAAACATGAGACTTTCTACAATGAAGAACACGGTGCTACTTTGAAGCACAAGTGTGGGAAAAAAGATAGTAGCAATTGTCCCTTTTTCTTTTCTTTTTCTTTTTTTTGGGCCTTTTTTTTTCTTTGGCCTTTCTTTTCTTTTCTTTTCGTTTTCTTTTTTGCGGAGGGGCTTTATAGATTTAGCCTTTCCTCCCACGGGACAATGCTCTAATAATGATGATCATCACACTTTCATTACAACTTCATATTACAACTCGATACTACACCAACAAAGTATGACTCTATATGAATGCATCCCGCGGTGTACCGAGATGTGCAATGAAACAAGAGTGACATGTATGAAAAGTTATGCATGGTGGCTTTGCCACAAATACGATGTCAACTACATGATCATGCATGGCAATATGACAATATGATGTGTGTCATATGAACGGAACTATGGAAAGTTGCATGGCAATATATCTCGGAATGGCTATGGAAATGCCATGATAGGTAAGTATGGTGGCTGTTCTGAGGAATAATATGGTGGCTATTTTGAGGAAGGATATATAGTGGGTTTATGGCACCGGCGAAAGTTGCGCGGTACAAGAGAGGCTAGCAATGGTGGAAGGGTGAGAGTGCGTATAATCCATGGACTCAACATTAGTCATAAGAAATCATATGCTTATTGGAAAAATCTACGAGTCATCAAAACAAAGCAATCAACGCATGCTCCTAGGGGGGAGGTTGGTAGGAGTTAACCATCGTGCGCCCCCGACCTCCACACAAAGGTTGGCACTTTACAAATACCTCATGCTCTAACTTCGTCACATAGCGGTTCACCATATGTGCATGCTACATGAATCACTAACCTTAACACAAGTATTTCTCAATTTCATAATAACTCCACTATCATGACTCTAATATCACTATCCTCATATCTCAAAACAATTATCAAGCATCCAACATCTAATTCTATTCAATGCCCTTATTGTGAATTTTTTTACTACATTGACATTGGATGTTTATCATGTGAAGACTAGTTTCTTTAGCCTAAACACATTACCATGCTGTTTCAAAAGACTCTCAAATAGATATAAGTGAATCATGAGAGTTCAACAATTTCTACAAAATATAACCACCACCGTGCTCTAAGAGATATATGTGAAGCACTAGAGCAAAAACTATTCAACTCAAAAGATATAAGTGAAGCACATAGAGTGTTCTCACAATTTCTAGGCCATATTTAACTCTCTCAAATATGTGTGTCTAGCAAGGATGATTGTGACAAACTAACAAGCAAAGACTCAAATTATACAAGACGCTCCAAGCAAAACACATAACATGTTGCGAATAAAAATATAGCTCCAAGTATATTTACCATTGGATGAAGACGAAAGAGGGGATGCCTTCCCGGGGCATCCCCAAGCTTAGGCTTTTGATTATCTCGAATTTTACTTGGGGTTCCATGTTCATCCCCAAGCTTAGGGCCTTGCTACTCCTTGTTCCATAATCCATCAAAGCAATACTCAAAACTTGAAAACTTCACAACACAAAACTTAGACAAAAATTCTCGTGAGCTCCGTTAGTATAAGAAAGCAAACCACTACTCAAAGGTGCAGCAATGAATTCATTATTTTTTATATTGGTGTTAAACCTACTGTATTGCAACTTCTCTATGGTTCATATCCTCCAATACTACTCATAGATGCATCGAAATAAGCAAACAACACACGAAAAACAGAATCTGTCAAAAACAGAACAGTCTGTAGTAATCTGCAGGTTTCACCTACTTCCGGAACTCCAAAAAAATTCTAACTAAATTGGTAAATTTGCGAAATTTATCTATTAATCATCTGCAAAAAGAATCAACTAAATAGCACGCTCCAGTAAAATCTGACGACCACTTTAGTGAGCGCTAATGATTCTGTTTTTTCACAGCAAGATCACATAAACTTCCCACAAGTCTTCCCAAAGGTTCTACTTGGCACAAACACTAAACAAAACATGAAACTACATATAATCACAGGCTAGATGCAATATTTATTCCCTAACAGCAACGAAAACAAAAAATATAAAGTTGGGTTGCCTCCCAACAAGCGCTATCGTTTTACGCCCCTAGCTAGGCACGATACAAGATAAATCTAGGTATTGCCATCTTTGGAAGGCAATCCATAAGTGGATCTCATGATAGATTCGTATGGTAATTTGATTTCTTTCTAGGAAAGTGTTCCATGCCTTTCCTTAACGGAAATTGGAATCTAATATTTCCTTCCTTCATATCAATAATTGCACCAATTGTTCTAAGGAAAGGTCTACCAAGAATAATAGGACATGAAGGATTGCAATCTATATCAAGAACAATGAAATATACGGGCACATAATTCTTATTGGCAATAATAAGAACATCATTAATCCTTCCCATAGATTTCTTAATAGTGGAATCCGTAATATGCAAATTTAAAGAACAATCATTAAGCTCATGGAACCCTAGCAAATCACACAAAGTTTTTGGGATAATGGAGACACTTGCACCCAAATCACACAAAGCATAGCATTCATGATCTTTTATTTTTATTTTAATAGTAGTTTACCACTCATCATAAAGCTTTCTAGGGATATACACTTCTAACTCAAGTGAAAGCTTTATTTTGACTATAAGCATCAACTATGTGTATGGTGAAAGCTTTATTTTGACTATAAGCATGCAGAGAATTTAGTACGGATTGCAACAAGGAAATACAATCAATCAAAGAGCAATTATCATAATTGAATCCCCTGAAATCCAAAGTAGTGGGTTCATCATTGTGCAAAGTTTTAATCTCTTCACTCCCACTTTTAACAATTTTAGCATCAAGATCTAAAAACTCCGAATCATTGGGACACCTTAAAGCAGAATCATCTCCAATCCTATATTCATCAAGATTTATACTAGAAAACAAGGATCTAATAGGAGACACATCAATAACTTTCAGATCTTCATTTTTATTTTTATGATAACTAGAAGAACATGCTTTAACATAATTCTCTCTTTTAGTACGCATCCTAACCGTTCTTTCTTTGCATTCATCAATGGAAATTCTCATTGCTTTGAGAGACTCATTGATATCATGCTTAGGTGGGATAGATCTAAGTTTCAAATAATCAACATCAAGAGTAATTCTATCCACACTTCCAGCCAATTCATCAATCTTAAGCAATTTCTCTTCAAGCATAGCATTGAAATTCTTTTGTGAGATCATAAACTCTTTAACACTAGTTTCAAATTCAGAAGGCATCTTTCCATAAGAGTTGTTGTAGGAATTACCATAATTATTAGAGGAATTACTAGGAAAAGGCCTAGGATTAAAATTCCCTCTATAAGCATTGTTACCAAAATTATTCCTACCAACAAAATTCACATCCAAAGATTCATTGTTATGTTCAATCAAAGTGGACAAAGGCATATCATTAGGATCAGAAAAAAGCTCTCTTAGCAGCAAATAATTTCATAAGTTCATCCATCTTTCCACTCAAAACACTAATTTCTTCAATAGCATGCACTTTTTTACTAGTAGATCTTTCGGTGTGCCATTGAGAATAATTAACCATAATATTATCTAGGAGTTTGGTAGCTTCTCCTAAGGTAGTTTTCATGAAAGTGCCTCCGGCGGCCGAGTCTAAAAGATTTCTAGAAGCAAAATTCAAGTCAGCATAAAAATTCTGAATAATCATCCATAGATACAAACCATGTGCAGGGCAATTACGTATCATTAATTTTATTCTCTCCCAAGCTTGTGCAACATGCTCATGATCTAGTTGCTTAAAATTCATAATATCGTTTCTAAGAGAGATGATCTTAGCAGGAGGGAAATACTTAGAGATAAAAGCATCTTTGCACTTATTCCACGAATCAATAGTATTTCTAGGCAAAGAGGAAAACCAAGTTTTAGCACGATCTCTTAGTGAAAACGGAAATAACTTCAATTTAACAATATCGTTATCCATATCCCTTTTCTTTTGCATATCACACAAATCAACAAAGTTGTTTAGATGGGTAGCGGCATCTTCACTGGAAAGGCCGGAGAATTGATCTTTCATGACAAGATTCAACAAAGTAGCATTGATCTCACAAGATTCAGCATCGGTAATAGGGGCAATCGAAGTGCTAATAAAATCATTGTTGTTGGTATTGGAGAAGTCACACAATTTGGTATTTTTGTGAGCCATAGTGACAACAAACAATCCAACACACACAAGCAAACAAGGAGCAAGCGGACGATAAACACACGGCGGAAGAAGGGCAAATAAAACGGCAAGGGTGAAGTGGGGGAGCGGAAAACGAGAGGCAAAAAAATGTAATGCGAAGGATAAGGGTTTGTGATAGGTACTTGGTATATGACTTTTGCGTAAGCCTCCCCGGCAACGGCGCCAGAAATTCTTCTTGCTACTTCTCGAGCTTTCGTTGTATTCCCTCGAAGAGGAAAGAAAGATGCAGCACAGTAGCGTAAGTATTTCCCTCAGTTTTTGAGAACCAAGGTATCAATCCAGTAGGAGACCACGCGCGAGTCCCTCGCACCTGCACAAACAAATAAGAACTTCGCAGCCAACGCGATAAGGGGTTGTCAATCCCTTTACGGTCACTTACGAAAGTGAGATCTGATAGAGATGATGGTTTATATTTTTGGTATTTTTGGTTTATAAGAATAGAAAATAAAAGCAATAAAAGTAAAGTAGATGTAGATTGATATGTTGAGAATAGACCCGGGGGCCATAGTGTTCTTTAGTGGCTTCTCTCATGATAGCGATATTCTACGGTGGGTAAACAAATTACTGTCGAGCAATTGATAGAAAGGCGAATAATTATGAGACTATCTAGGCATGATCATTGTATATAGGAATCACGTCTGAGACAAGTACACCGAAACGATTCTGCATCTACTACTATTACTCCACACATCGACCGCTATCCAACATGCATCTAGTGTATTGAGTTCATAAGAACAGAGTAATGCCTTAAGCAAGATGACATGATGTAGAGGTATAAACTCAAGCAATATGATATAAACCCCATCTTTTTATCCTCGATGGCAACAATACAATACGTGCCTTATTGCCCCTACTGTCACTGGGAAAGGACACCGCAAGATTGAACCCAAAGCCAAGCACTTCTCCCATTGCAAGAACTATAGATCTAGTAGGCCAAACCAAACCAATAATTCGAAGAGATTTGCTAGGATATTATGAGCACACATAAAAATTTCAGAGAAGAACCAAATATCTTTCATAGATAACCTTGATCATAAACTCACAATTCATCGGATCTCGACAAACACACCGCAAAAAGAGATTACATCGAATAGATCTCCTCAAAACCGAGGAGAACTTTGTATTGAGATCCGGCGAGAGAGAATAAGCCATCTAGATACTAGCTATGGACCCGAAGGTCTCTGGTAAACTACTCACAACTCATGGTGAGGGCGATGATGATGATGATGAAGAACTCCGTGATGGATCCCCCTCCGGTGGAGCTCCGGAACAGGCTCCAAGATGGGATCTCACGGGAACAGAAGGTTACGGCGGTGGAATTAGGGTTTTCTCTCTGTTCTCGAAGGTTTCGGGGTACGTAGACTTATATAGGAAGAAGGAGGACACCGGGGGGTGCTTGGGGGGTGCTTGGGGGCCCCACGAGGCAGGGGGCGCACCCTGAGAAGGGGGGCGCCCCCCTCCCCCCCGCTCGTGGGCAGCCCCTTGATCCCCTGATGTGGTTCTCAAGTCCGCCGTGCGTGATTTTCTCCAAAGATATCTCTTGCGAAGGTTTCATTCCGTTTGGACTCCGTTAGATATTCTTTTTCTGCAAAACCCTGAAACAGGCAAAAAAACAGCAATCTGGACTGGGCCTTTGGATTAGTAGGTTAGTCCCAAAAATTATATAAAAGTGTATGATAAAGCCCATTACACATCCAAGACTTCATAAATAATAGCATGGAACAATCAAAAATTATAGATATGTTGGAAACGTATCACGGAGCTCGTCGAACACTAGACCCTCGCAGCGACGAAAAAACTGCACATTTAAATCGAAAGATGAGTAACATAGCAATATTGTTTTTTCCGTCAACCTAACTAAATATTTACGACGGGATGAGCGGGTTAGGTGGTTCCTCGGCGTCGATGGAACCCTAAATAGCAAGTATCATCGGTGCAAGATACATGTGGTGCTCGGCGTTGAACACTAGATTCACATCCCACAAGTGACGTGGCGCCCGGCGTCTCGCGCACAGCAATAGTTCCGGGGGTCGATGACGGTCGAACACCCTGGCGAATTTGTCTAGCAACCTCTGCGATGAGGATTAAAGCCAAATTTTGAAACTTCAAACAACCAAACCGACTTGAGTCAGTTTTGGTGTTTCAAGTTTCAACACTTGGCTTTTAATCATCATTGCAGAGGCTGCAAGACAAATTTGCAAAGGTGTTCGACTGTCATCAACCCCGAGAACTATTGATGCGGGACGCCGGACGCCGGCGTCAATTGTGGCACGTGGATTTAGTGTTCGACACCGACGGCCACATGTATCTCGCACCGACGGTACTTGCTATTTATGGTTCCATCGACGTCAAGGAACCCCCTAACCCGCTCGTCCCTGGGCGCCCACTGTTATGGCGACGCACGGTCGATGGGTCATCACTCGGACTGAGGAATTCTTGGCATGGGTGTCGGGACCGGCGGAACCCACTAGCTCCACCATCTATCCCCTCGGAGACCGGCGATCCACAACCCTCTTCCTTTTTATTTCCTCTTCTTCTACTTATTCTTCTTTTTTTCAATTTTCTTCTTCTTCTAATTATGTAAACCTAAACCTAGCACTAACCTAATCCTACCACTAATCTGATCTTATTAATAACACCTAAACCTAAATACAAATAATAGTAGGAAAAAACAAAACAAAAAATCACCTTGGCTCCGGCGGTGGTGGAGGAGGCGGGGCGCCTCCAGGGCGGCGAGGCAGGCAGCGGAGGCGGCGAGCCGGGCGGGGCAGGCGCCGGTGCAGCGTGGGCTGGGTGCCTCCGGGGCGGGGCGACGGGCGCGGGGTGGCGAGCCGGGGTAGCGGGCCGTGGTGGCGGGGGAAGGGCGTTGGTCGGGGG
>LR738710.1:544522223-544532735 GCA_902687465.1 Secale cereale | reverse complement strand
GGCGGCGAGGCAGGCAGCGGAGGCGGCGAGCCGGGCGGGGCAGGCGCCGGTGCAGCGTGGGCTGGGTGCCTCCGGGGCGGGGCGACGGGCGCGGGGTGGCGAGCCGGGGTAGCGGGCCGTGGTGGCGGGGGAAGGGCGTTGGTCGGGGGTGGGGCAGCGTGACAGCGGGGCGGGGGGCGGTCAGGGCAGCAGCACTGGTGGTGAGGATCAGGAGAGAAAGAGAGAGGGGTGGGGCGCGGGTGAGGCCCCTTTTCTGCTAGGTCACAGCTCTTTATCGTCTGCTAGCAGACGGCAAAGAGCCTACCTAGTGGGGTGGGGCCGGGGGGGAACGGCCGTTAATGCGGCCACTTTCTTTGTCGTCTGCTGGCGGACGGCAAAGAATCTTTGCCGTCTGTTGTTTTTGCCGTTCGCAGGCAGAAGGCCAAGAAAGTGGCCGTTAGGTGCTCGCCACCCACCCTCTTTGTCATCTACTAGCTGACGGCAAGAGTTGGCTGATGGTAAAGCCTACCTTTGCCGTCTGATGCCTCTCTGTCGTCCGCTTTCTGGTGGCTGATGGCAAAGCCTACCTTTGCCGTCCGGTAGCAGACGGCAAATCTGCTGATTCCAGTAGTGCCAGCAGAGAGTCATCTTCATCCATCTTCAACAACCTTGGCCGCCGCCACTTCCCATCTCCATAGCCACCATCTCTTGTTGTGGGGATCAATTGAAGTGCTTTGAATTAACGTCACATATGTGTGAAATAAAATTGTTCCGTGGATGTCTCTTGTCTCGTGTGCATTCTTCATCCCTGTAGGTACCCAGGATCATGGAGAGCAAGCCACTAAGAGGCTAAAGGGCAGGGAGACCGTTAAGTGTTATTCTGAATACTCGTGATGAAAAGGTTTAGTACGGTAACACGGATCCTATCTCTGGGAATTCAAGAGGTGTAGTCATTAAACACCCAATGGTTTTTCTGATTATTGCAATCTTAATTGTCGAGGCAACCCCGCAAGACAGATAGGGCCTTCGGTTGGACAACTGACCATTTTGGACATGAAATATTGCCAATGACCAACTGACACACTCCCAACTATAAGATTTCGAACGCACCCGGCATTTTACTTGAGGAACAAATATGCCGACTTCCTTGTCAGAGACAAATCTCTCACAACCTACAAGATTAACGTCGATGGAGGCAAGTATTGTTTTGGAACACAAAGATATTTCTCTCACCTCTCATACATTTCAGTTTTGCATCAGGGAAACAAAAGTTTCGAACATTATGCCCCTCTTAATAGTATGGTGGTCCTATGACTCAAGAAGCATAAAATGAACTATGAAAGAACATATTATGTCTTTTATCTGCCTTCATTCTTCTCGGCTGCACTAAAATCTCTTGGACCAGGTACCAAAGCAATTCCTTCAATTCGGCAAGTAATAGGACCACGCATAATCTTCGATGATAATATTCACTGCTGCGCAGGTGATTATCTTCGGAGTTTGTACGAGACTCCTCTTAACTCCAGGGACCTATAATCTCTGTGTGCACTAGTAAACACATTAGTCCCTCATTGTTGTTGACAACAATCTCCAAAACATAAGAAGGCAAATTATTGCATCAACAACAAACAGCTTGTATCTCTCCTCTTGGTGGGCTTGGATGTGATGCCCGAAGACCGACGTCCCAGAAGATTCCAGAAGATTCCAGAAGTTTCCAGATGTTCCGGGTTGCCCGTGTGTTTCATTTGTGCTTGTGTTATTTATTTTTGCATTGCATCATGTCATCATGCCATCGTGTTCTTATTTTTGCATCTCAACTCAAATAAATCGTGTGGGCCTTCGGTCCATTTAAATCGAGGGAAGAATGACTTCTCTTTAAAACATATAAAAGCTTCTCAATATTTAGGGAGCTATATAATAAATATTCCTTTGCTTCGGAATCACCCCAACACACTTGCAAATTTCCCCATGTCTTTTTCACTTCAAGTTTCACCGTCAAAAACCCTCCCTGTAATTCTTTTCCGTTGTTTCGAGGTTCCTCTGAAAATTCGAACATTTTTGGACACTTCAATAATCAAGTCTTAGTTCAAACCCATTTGATTAAATTCAAATATGTTTGAATTATTTTCTGATCTGGCCTTTTGTATTTTTCTCCGGTCGTGCTCATTTTTACGAGCCCGAGAAAACTAACCTTTGTCCTAATTCTTGCCCTAACCCCCCTCCTCTTTTTCTTTTTCCTTTTCTTTCGTTTTTCTGCTAAAAGAATCAGTTAAAGAGCAGAGGCCCAGGCCTCTAGGCCATCACCAGCCCAGCTTGGGGCCCTCCTAGCATCCCAGCCGCGGCCTCCTCCAAGGCCAGTACTCCTCCACCGCGGCCCAGCCGGCCCACTTCAGCCTCCTGGCCCGTTCCTCTCCCCTAATCCTAGCGCTCAGCCGAGCCTCCCTCGCTCTCCCTCTCTCCCGCACGACCGCCGCCACCCTCTCGTTCCCCCCCGCATCTCCCTCGATCCCCCTCGCTCTTCCTCTCTGCCAGAAACCCCATCGACCGCGCCTCGCACTTCCCCTCTCGCCCCGATTCCCCTCACATCCAGCAGCCCGACGCCCCAGGCCTCACCTCCGACCTCGCCAGAGCCGGTGACCGCCCCGCGCGTGGCCTCCCTCCGTCCGCATCCTCCCTCCGTTCTCCTCGAAGCCGCCGCCTCGCCACTCCCTTCCACGGCCGCTCCCCACAGGTCCCTTCGCCAGTCGCCGCCGTCCGCCGCGGGGATCCTCTCCGGCTGCCTCTTCCCGTCCTCGTCGCGCCAGGAGCCGGGCCCCAGCGCCGCGGTGCCCCTCCAGCCAGGCCGCGCGGACGCGCCCCTCCTCTTCTCCAGGCCCCTGCCTCGGCCTCTTCCTCGTCTGGCCCGAGCCAGCAGCCGCGCCCTCCTCCCGTCGAGGCCGACCAGCACCTCCTCGCCATGGCGCACAGCCAGCCGCGGCCATGAGCAGCTCCGAGCAAAGGCCCCGTCCTTTTTCCAGATCGTCGTCGCCTCCCGTGCTGTTTTGTTTGTTTTGTTATGTTGCCGTGTGCTGTTGCAAGTGTCCAGGAACCGTTTCGTTTGCCAAGTGGAGACCGAAGAACGGGGATGCATCAAGTTCCTCTACGGAAAACCCGAACGTCTACGAACCAGGAACGAGTACACGGCGACCCGACCAAGTACCCCGACATCGATGACATGAACAACTACGGACGAGAACGACTTCATGGACAAGTACCCCTACCGTCGCCCCGTGTACCTCTACGGAACGTATGCGACTCCGAGACGAGAACGACTACACGTGTCGACGAACGCCAAGTACCACTACTTCCACTACCGCCGTCGTGGAACCGCCAAGACGAACGGAACAACTACTTCCCACTACGAACGCGTACCCCTACGTCGACGACGATCCCGACAAGTACCACTACCGTCGACATGTACATCTACGAGAACGTCTACTTCCGCTACCGTCGCCCGAGTACAACTACCGCCTCGTGAACGACTACTTCCTCTTCTTCCACTACGTCCCTCGATGACTCGATTCCGCCCCGAAACAATTGTTTCGAAGGTATAACCCCGAGACGTGACCCGTGAGATGCTTGTGTTGTATGAGTTGTTACCCTTGTGTGCACCGTGCCATTTCACCTTTTATCATGTTCCTCGGTTGCCTCGTCGCCGACTCGTGGGAACCCGGTGACGGGATCGCCCCACCTTATCATCTTCCATGTCTCACTCTCCGTTATCTTTTGCACCGGTCTCTCAACGAGATACCGGAACCGATATGATGCGTTGCATCATTTTCGGATCGTTGCCGTGGCTCCCTTTCGTTCCACCACGGTGACAAATGCTTCTTATCTTCTTCATGTCAACCTTTTAATAAAATTGCATAAACTTGATCATGTCATCCGCATCATGTTAACAACACTAAAATGTTTAATTGTTGTTTGCCTAAAATTACTAAACATACTCATGGGGATTTTCCGGACTTGTTGTTGTTCTTCCGGCCTCATTTAAAATGTCTAAATAGGTAGTTTGTTTTTGCTTCACCTCTTGCCATGTTAACAAACTTTTAATCTTGTCTTGTTAATAACTAGAGTCAATTAAATAATTAAAATGTGGTGTTTCGTAAATATGCAACTCGTTGCATATTGAGCTCCACTTAACTTGTAGTTTTGTTTGTGCACTTGCCATGCCATGCATATTTAAACCGGACATGCATCATGCTTGGATGTGCATTGTATGCCATGTTTATGATATGTGTGTTTACCGTGTTGTTTCCTTCTTTCTGGTTGCTTCTTTTGTTAGCTTCGGTTTCGTTCCGGAGTTGTGAGGATTCGCTCGACTGTTGCTCCGTCTACTTCATGGATCCGTTCTTCTCCCTTGTGGAATTCCAGGCAAGATGACCGAACCCCGATAACATTACTATCTTTGCCTATTGCTAGTAGATCTGCTCTATAGTTTTGCCTCGATGCCCATGATCTTCTTGTCAGCCTCCTACTTGTAACCATTGCCCTGTTTAACCAATCTACCTATGCAAACCGTTGCTTGGCTAAGTACGCTTCGCTCAGCCCTTCTTATAGCATTGCTAGTTGCAGGTGAAGATTGAAGATGCTTGCTTCATGTTGAAGTTTGGTTGGGTTATATCACACTATATAAATGCTTAAAATGAAATCATCTATATACTGGCAAGGGTGGAAGGCTAAGCCTTTTGCTTGGTGATTTGTTCCACTCATGCCGTTAGGAACCGTATAAACCGGTGTTATGTTCCTTGATTATGCGTTCCTAACACGGTTGGGGTGTATGGGACCCCCTCGATAAACCGCTAAGTGCTAAGTCTTTTCCAGCAAATCCCAACATTGGTACTATTTGCCTCATAATAACAACTTAAATAATTAATTAATTGCATAGGGGGTCATGTCCCCGAGGATTCTTAATTCTACATAGCAGGGGGGGCCAGTGCTGATGGTGTTGGTCCCAAACGGGGAGTCTGCGGGGTCACCATGAGGAAACTCGAGGATTGATATAAACCTGTAGAATCGCCCATCCGGTCGTGTCCTGAGACTTAGATACGCGCGGCTACTATCAGGGTGTCGACACGCCGGGAGGATTTGCTGGATTAGTCTTACCTTGGTTCGGTATATCTTGAGCACGGGATTCCGAGAATACTCGGGTCTTCCCACCTTGGAGTTGCGACTCCGCGGATCGTGGGCTTGTAATGGGTCAAGTTGGAACACCCCTGCAGGGTTATGAACTTTCGAAAGCCGTGCCCGCGGTTATGTGGCAGATGGGAGCTTGTTAATATCCGGTTGTAGATAACTTGACACAATGTTTCCAATACACTACCAGCGTGTGTACCGTGACTGTCAATTTCCGAATAGGGATTCGGGAGTTCAACACGGTGGGGTTATGTTTGACCGGCTTTAGTTAGGATCACTTCGTGATCATCTCTCGACCGAGGCACCTTCTCTTCTCGCTCTCGTATACGTAAGCTAGTGCTAGTTGCTGCTGCAGACTCTTGTTTTTCCTTCACCTCTTATTCTTTCTTCAGCCTTATCCACACCCAAGGCTTAAATAGTCATGTTACCCGGGAACGGGATTGCTGAGTCCTCTGTGGCTCACAGTTACTTCACCACACCAGATGCAGGTTCAGCCGAGTTCGATGCAGGAGCTGGTTCAGTACTTCTTCGGGAGCTCGATGAAGAGTTTGGTCGTTTGCTTGTGACGTTTCCGACGATCAGTAGTGGTTTCTACTAGGATTCGATCCTGACCTGTGGCTTTATGTTGTTTTGGTATCTTTCTTTTGGATCTTACCCTTAGATGGGCTGTGATGTTTTGAATGATGTCTGGCTTATGTAATGTATTGTGTGAAGTGGCGAGTGTAAGCCAACTATCTTCTTTTGCAATTTAATCCCTCTTTTACATGAGTCGTGCAAAGATACCAAACTTGAGATCATTCTAGGATGGGCTTATACCTTTAAGTAGTGCCTCGACACGTAGGAGGTATAGTCCCATCCTGGGCATTACAAGTTGGTATCAGAGCCTTCTCCGACCTAGAAGCCCCCACTGATTGATCGAATAGTTGATGGTTGAGTCTAGGCACACACTGAAAATGTTTTGAGTCCTATATTTATATCAGGGAGTAGGATTTCTTTTGCTCATCATCCCTTACATTCTGGTGAGGACTCCTGACGACTACTCTTGCCTCTTCTACTTCCAAAAATTGCACCAATTTTTTTTAGGATCTCGCAAGTATTGTTTGGATTGTTTCGATGTCTTTGTGACGAGAACATTGTTCTCGATGCCTCCTGTCATTAGGGGTTGTGGCAGTGTCCCGGGGAGTTGAGCTCCGAGGTGTTGTCGTCACAAATCCATCGCGGCAGTACTAGAATACTTAAGACGGCCGACATCGAAAACTCTCCTATGCGGTTAGTGGCAAGATAACCCCGACATCACCCAGTACTGGGGAGGTAGTTCGGGAGTATTGCCACAGCTTGTATAGTGGATGCGTTTCGAAGGTCCGAGGTAAACGGTTTCCGAGAAAGACTGGTTATGTGTTGAAGGATGGATACACCTGGATGTAGGTTTAGAGTTGATTGCGCGGTGCTTCCCGTGTATCCCCAACACCTGATTGCATAACTGGAAACTTTCGGAAATCTATAGGTGGGTTCATCTAGTAGTTCTAGGCATTCTTCCAACAAATGCACGATATGAAGTTCGGGGTTCTACATTGAGTGAAGTGGTTTTATGGACTTGTTCTGATCGGGAGTTGCATCTAAAAGGGTCCTTGGCTATGCTGATCCGGGGATTGCAAAACCCTTTTGTAACACGTTCCATGAGCTTTCAGCACGAATATGTCGAACGAAGCTTCTATCTTGTATTTGTTCTATATGTTCCTTGTTCCTTTTTATTTACCTTTTGTTCTTCAAGTGGCTTCTCGACTAGTTGATGTACATGCGGAATTCATCTGTTCAATTCTTTGCTCGGATGATATTGTGAAGATGATGCTGCGAAATATCTATCCTTTGTTCTTGTTTTGATTATGGTATTCGAGTTGCTTCGATGTCAAGTGTTGATTCCATACCTTTCCTAATCAGTGTTCTCATATTTCTATGAGAGTGCTAATCCTTCTTGATCATCAAGATGGTCATGTTAATTCTTTTCAACCGGTGTCCATTTTGTTCATCCCAAGTTGTCTTTGTTTTCCCCACCCTCCCACCCTTTTTCTTCTTGGAGCCAGAAATTCTCAGATGATTTTATTCATGTGAGGTTTCTTCATTTTTTTTCCTTCAATGTTCTTATCCGGTGATTATCGTGAAGATGCTCGAGAGCTCCAAGTTCATCATTCTTAATTCTAATATTCTGCCGGTGGATGTAATTCAAGATTTCAGTGTTGATCTTATCCTTTTCCTCATTTCACAATGCTTTCTTATTCCGGTGCACCAATTAATCATTCTCCTCTTGCTATTCATATCCGGAGTGCTGAAGATTCATAATTCCATTCTTAATCCGTTCAAATTATTTTGAGCATTGTCATCTTATTCAAGCCATTTAATTCAACCGGTGCGATATCTCTTAAGCAATCTTTTTCAACGGTGATTTCTTTAGTGGGCCCAAACCCACAGGTCTTTCCCAGGATCTTACCTGACTCTTCTAATTTTTCTGGAGTTATACTCAAAATTATTTTAAAGTGTGACGTAAGAATGATTCCCATCAGTCACATGCCTTCTCCAGGACCGCTCTCAAATTCTCGTTCATCATTGGGTCAACCTTTTAATTCTTCATTCCGGAGTGCTCAACAATTCTTATGGCATTTCTCGTCTTCATTATCAACATTTGGAGACCGGAGAAGTGTTTCTCTTAAATCTTGGCCTGTTCTCTTGAAGATTCGTGGTTCTAGCTTCATGCCATCCTCTTTATTGTTCTGATTGTGAGGAATTCGTTTATGCCATCCGAAGCATTTCAAGAATTCTTTTCTTTGTGATCCTCCGAAGGCCATCATTTCAGAAGATTCTTCGTTCTCAGTTTTCAACTTCGTCCTCCAACTATTCTTCATTGATCTCTCTTCGTTCGTCTCCATATTTTTATGGTGGTTCGTTCAAGTTTACCCTTCCGTTGTTATCGTTTTAATTCATTTGTTCTTTTCATAATCCTACCGGTGCTTTGTTGAAGATTTATCCAAGTTTGTGCGAGATCTCTCTTTAATTCTTTGCAACAAGAATAAGTGGTATGCCAAATCCGTTTGCTTGTCATCAATTTAATTTGATGAAGGATAAGCACACAGTAAATCTTATTCTTATTCCTTCAAGGTGATTTAATTCTTTTGTCTGGAGCTTGTTCATCATATCATATCCTTGGTTCTAAGTTGTTCATCTGTTTTTCCGGAGCTCCAAGTTATTTCAATTATATCATTCCAAAGCTCCATCTAATTCATCGCAGGCCTTGAATCTTATTCTCTTCATCTTTCACTTCTCATGCTTTCATTACCGGAGTTCTCATGGTGGTTCATCATCATTTTAATTCATCCTCGAAGTCTTCATCAAGATTCTTGTTGGAGCTCAAGCATTCTTCATCATGCTTCCAAATGCAATTCCTTCTACCTTATCTTTTTAGATGGTGTTATGTCATTCTTGACAATTCCTTCATGTTTTATGATTCATGAGCTATCAAGAATGAGATATTTAAAACCATCATTTTTCCTTGTTCACGAGATCTTTCCAACCCTTCAATTTATTTGTTGGAGTAATCTTGGGTCGTATTTCACCTAAAAGCTTTCCCTAAGGATTGTTGCTATTATGGTGCTTATAAATGACCCAAGTTCTTCATTTATCATGCTGGTGAGATAAGTTTTTCATATCCTTGTTGATCTCAATCCAATCATTTGTTTTCGTTAGTGGCTGGTTGTCACCTCTTAATTTTGAGATGTTTTCCATAAGCCCACATCAAGCTTATTCTTTTCGTTGTTGATTTTTTTCCAACAATTCTATTCAACCCTTCTTTGTAAGGAGGACTTCCTAATTCATTTGTGGGAGAAGTTGTCATTTTTCTTCACCATTCATTTCTTTCGTTGATCTATATGCTATTCTTTCATTCCGGAGGCTTTGTGATGTTGCTCTCTCCAAACCATCATATCGTGTTATCGAGATCATGTTCTTTCCCTTGATTATCATTTAACCGGAGTGTTATATTCTTCATTCTAGTTCCGTCATCTTATCAAGTTTTGCCTCTCTTTTCAACCGGAGTGTTGTCTGAATCTTTCTTACCCCTTGTGCCATTCTCTCAATTGTTTCGCAGGCTATATGTTGTTCATTTCATCAAGTATCATCTCATCTTCTCAAGTTCTTGTTAATTCCTTCCATTTTCAGACGGAGTGCTGCCCAAATTATGTCATTCTTATTCCTTGGCTATACCATTGCGGTTTCATATTCTTTGGTTCGTAAGCTCTTGTTTCATGTCTTTCAACCTACAAGGTTCTCATAAGGCTCCTTGTTCCTCTTTTCCAACGGAGTGTTTCATCTTCGTTCATCTCCGTTGTATTCTTTCTTTCAACTTGCTCAACCTATCAGGTTCTTGGTTTCACTCGTTTGTCGAAGAAGCAACTTTGTTTTACCTCTTCTTTTTCGTTTTTACCCGGTGATATCTCTAGGATCTCGGGTCGAGATCCTCTGTTAGTGTGGGAGAGTTGTGACGCCCGAAGACCGACGTCCGAGAAGATTCCAGAAGATTCCAGAAGTTTCCAGATGTTCTGGGTTGCCCGTGTGTTTCATTTGTGCTTGTGTTATTTATTTTTGCATTGCATCATGTCATCATGCCATCGTGTTCTTATTTTTGCATCTCAACTCAAATAAATCGTGTGGGCCTTCGGTCCATTTAAATCGAGGGAAGAATGACTTCTCTTTAAAACATATAAAAGCCTCTCAATATTTAGGGAGCTATATAATAAATATTCCTTTGCTTCGGAATCACCCCAACACACTTGCAAATTTCCCCATGACTTTTTCACTTCAAGTTTCACAGTCAAAAACCCTCCCTGTAATTCTTTTCCGTTGTTTCGAGGTTCCTCCGAAAATTCGAACATTTTTGGACACTTCAATAATCAAGTCTTAGTTCAAACCCATTTGATTAAATTCAAATATGTTTGAATTATTTTCCGATCTGGCCTTTTGTATTTTTCTCCGGTCGTGCTCATTTTTACGAGCCCGAGAAAATTAACCTTTGTCCTAATTCTTGCCCTACACCCCCTCCTCTTTTCTTTTTCCTTTTCTTTCGTTTTTCTGCTAAAAGAATCAGTTAAAGAGCAGAGGCCCAGGCCTCTAGGCCATCACCAGCCCAGCTTGGGGCCCTCCTAGCATCCCAGCTGCAGCCTCCTCCTAGGCCAGTACTCCTCCACCGTGGCCCAGCCGGCCCACTTCAGCCTCCTGGCCCGTTCCTCTCCCCTAACCCTAGCGCTCAGCCGAGCCTCCCTCGCTCTCCCTCTCTCCCGCACGACCGCCGCCACCCTCTCGTTCCCCCCCCCC
>LR738710.1:544401998-544522063 GCA_902687465.1 Secale cereale | reverse complement strand
CCCCCGCATCTCCCTCGATCCCCCTCGCTCTTCCTCTCTGTCAGAAACCCCATCGACCGCGCCTCGCACTTCCTCTCTCGCCCCGATTCCCCTCGCATCCAGCAGCCCGACGCCCCAGGCCTCACCTCCGACCTCGCCAGAGCCGGCGACCGCCCCGCGCGTGGCCTCCCTCCGTCCGCATCCTCCCTCTGTTCTCCTCGAAGCCGCCACCTCGCCACTCCCTTCCACGGCCGCTCCCCACAGGTCCCTTCGCCAGTCGCCGCCGTCCGCCGCGGGGATCCTCTCCGGCCGCCTCTTCCCGTCCTCGTCGCGCCAGGAGCCGGGCCCCAGCGCCGCGGTGCCCCTCCAGCCAGGCCGCGCGGACGCGCCCCTCCTCTTCTCCAGGCCCCTGCCTCGGCCTCTTCCTCGTCTGGCCCGAGCCAGCAGCCGCGCCCTCCTCCCATCGAGGCCGACCAGCACCTCCTCGCCATGGCGCACAGCCAGCCGCGGCCATGAGCAGCTCCGAGCAAAGGCCCCGTCCTTTTTCCAGATCGTCGTCGCCTCCCGTGCTGTTTTGTTTGTTTTGTTATGTTGCCGTGTGCTGTTGCAAGTGTCCAGGAACCGTTTCGTTTGCCAAGTGGAGACCGAAGAACGGGGATGCATCAAGTTCCTCTACAGAAAACCCGAACGTCTACGAACCATGAACGAGTACACGGCGACCCGACCAAGTACCCCGACATCGATGACATGAACAACTACGGACGAGAACGACTTCATGGACAAGTACCCCTACCGTCGCCCCGTGTACCTCTACGGAACATATGCGACTCCGAGACGAGAACGACTACACGTGTCGACGAACGCCAAGTACCACTACTTCCACTACCGCCGTCGTGGAACCGCCAAGACGAACGGAACAACTACTTCCCACTACGAACGCGTACCCCTACGTCGACGACGATCCCGACAAGTACCACTACCGTCGACATGTACATCTACGAGAACGTCTACTTCCGCTACCGTCGCCCGAGTACAACTACCGCCTCGTGAACGACTACTTCCTCTTCTTCCACTACGTCCCTCGACGACTCGATTCCGCCCCGAAACAATTGTTTTGAAGGTATAACCCCGAGACGTGACCCGTGAGATGCTTGTGTTGTATGAGTTGTTACCCTTGTGTGCACCGTGCCGTTTCACCTTTTGTCATGTTCCTTGGTTGCCTCGTCGCCGACTCGTGGGAACCCGGTGACGGGATCGCCCCACCTTATCATCTTCCATGTCCCGCTCTCCGTTACCTTTTGCACCGGTCTCTCAATGAGATACCGGAACCGATATGATGCGTTGCATCATTTTCGGATCGTTGTCGTGGCTCCCTTTCGTTCCACCACGGTGACAAATGCTTCTTATCTTCTTCATGTCAACCTTTTAATAGAATTGCATAAACTTGATCATGTCATCCGCATCATGTTAACAACACTAAAATGTTTAATTGTTGTTTGCCTAAAATTACTAAACATGCTCATGGGGATTTTCCGGACTTGTTGTTGTTCTTCCGGCCTCATTTAAAATGTCTAAATAGGTAGTTTGTTTTTGCTTCACCTCTTGCCATGTTAACAAACTTTTAATCTTGTCTTGTTAATAACTAGAGTCAATTAAATAATTAAAATGTGGTGTTTCGTCAATATGCAACTCGTTGCATATTGAGCTCCACTTAACTTGTAGTTTTGTTTGTGCACTTGCCATGCCATGCATATTTAAACCGGACATGCATCATGCTTGGATGTGCATCGTATGCCATGTTTATGATATGTGTGTTTACCGTGTTGTTTCCTTCTTTCCGGTTGCTTCTTTTGTTAGCTTCGGTTTCGTTCCGGAGTTGTGAGGATTCGCTCGACTGTTGCTCCGTCTACTTCATGGATCCGTTCTTCTCCCTTGTGGAATTCCAGGCAAGATGACCGAACCCCGATAACATTACTATCTTTGCCTATTGCTAGTAGATCCGCTCTATAGTTTTGCCTCGATGCCCATGATCTTCTTGTCAGCCTCCTACTTGTAACCATTGCCCTGTTTAACCAACCTACCTATGCAAACCGTTGCTTGGCTAAGTACGCTTCGCTTAGCCCTTCTTATAGCATTGCTAGTTGCAGGTGAAGATTGAAGATGCTTGCTTCATGTTGAAGTTTGGTTGGGTTATATCACACTATATAAATGCTTAAAATGAAATCATCTATATACTGGCAAGGGTGGAAGGCTAAGCCTTTTGCTTGGTGATTTGTTCCACTCATGCCGTTAGGAACCGTATAAACCGGTGTTATGTTCCTTGATTATGCGTTCCTAACACGGTTGGGGTGTATGGGACCCCTCGATAAACCGCTAAGTGCTAAGTCTTTTCCAGCAAATCCCAACATTGGTACTATTTGCCTCATAATAACAACTTAAATAATTAATTAATTGCATAGGGGGTCATGTCCCCGAGGATACTTAATTCTACATAGCAGGGGGGGCCAGTGCTGATGGTGTTGGTCCCAAACGGGGAGTCTGCGGGGTCACCACGAGGAAACTCGAGGATTGATATAAACCTGTAGAATCGCCCATCCGGTCGTGTCCTGAGACTTAGATACGCGCGGCTACTATCAGGGTGTCGACACGCCGGGAGGATTTGCTGGATTAGTCTTACCTTGGTTCGGTATATCTTGAGCACGGGATTCCAAGAATACTCGGGTCTTCCCACCTTGGAGTTGCGACTCCGCGGATCGTGGGCTTGTAATGGGTCAAGTTGGAACACCCCTGCAGGGTTATGAACTTTCGAAAGCCGTGCCCGCGGTTATGTGGCAGATGGGAGCTTGTTAATATCCGGTTGTAGATAACTTGACACAATGTTTCCAATACACTACCAGCGTGTGTACCGTGACTGTCAATTTCCGAGTAGGGATTCGGGAGTTGAACACGGTGGGGTTATGTTTGACCGGCTTTAGTTAGGATCACTTCGTGATCATCTCTCGACCGAGGCACCTTCTCTTCTCGCTCTCGTATACGTAAGCTAGTGCTAGTTGCTGCTGCAGACTCTTGTTTTTCCTTCACCTCTTATTCTTTCTTCAGCCTTATCCACACCCAAGGCTTAAATAGTCATGTTACCCGGGAACGGGATTGCTGAGTCCTCTGTGGCTCACAGTTACTTCACCACACCAGATGCAGGTTCGGCCGAGTTCGTTGCAGGAGCTGGTTCAGTACTTCTTCGGGAGCTCGATGAAGAGTTTGGCCGTTTGCTTGTGACGTTTCCGACGATCAGTAGTGGTTTCTACTAGGATTCGATCCTGACCTGTGGCTTTATGTTGTTTTGGTATCTTTCTTTTGGATCTTACCCTTAGATGGGCTGTGATGTTTTGAATGATGTATGGCTTATGTAATGTATTGTGTGAAGTGGCGAGTGTAAGCCAACTATCTTCTTTTGCAATTTAATCCCTCTTTTACATGAGTCGTGCAAAGATACCAAATTTGAGATCATTCTAGGATGGGCTTATACCTTTAAGTAGTGCCTCGACACGTAGGAGGTATAGTCCCATCCTGGGCATTACATTGGAGAACTTGAGCACAAGCATCTTGAACTTGTATTTCCGTCTCTCACAAGGAAAATCCACAACAAAGTGTCACGGGCTATAACAATTGTAGGACTTTCTTCTTCCAGAGGACTTCCCACGTATCTCTCTTGATCATGATTCATCAAGACCACAACTCGGATACAAATTTCCTTGATAAAATTTCCATCCACCCATGTGCAACCAAAGTGAAAGGATCGATATGGTTGACTAGAGGGGGGGGTGAATAGGCAACTAACAATTTTTAGCTTTTCTTAACCAATTAAAATTAGGCGACAAAATAAGTTGTCTAGATAAACTACTATGAAGACAACTAATGACAATAAGCACAACAACTACACAAGCATGCTATAGGAATTAAACAAGTAAAGCATGCAAGAGTAAAGGTAAGAAATAACCACAAGTAGAACCGAAGGAGACGAGGATGTGTTTCCGAAGTTCCTTCCCTTTGAGGGGAAGTACGTCTCCGTTGGAGCGGTGTGGAGGCACAATGCTCCCCAAGAAGCCACTAGGGCCACCGTAATCTCCTCACGCCCTCACACGATGCAAGGTGCCGTGATTCCACTAGTGGTGCCCTTGAAGGCGGCAACCGAACCTTTACAAACAAGGTTGGGGCAATCTCCACAACTTGGAGGCTCCCAACAAACCACGAAGCTTCACCACAATGGAATATGGCTTCGAGGTGACCTCAACCGTCTAGGGTGCTCAAACACCCAAGAGTAACAAGATCCGCAAGGGATTAGTGGGGAGAATCAAATATCTCTTGGTGGAAGTGTAGATCGATGCCTCCTCAAGCAATCCCGAGCAAATCAACAAGTTTGATTGGCTAGGGAGAGAGATCGGGCGGAAATGGAGCTTTTGGAGCAACAATGGAGTAGTGGGGGAAGAGGTGAGTCTCCTTAAAGAAGAAGACCCCCTATATATAGTGGGGGGACAAATCCAACCGTTATTAGAGGTTTCAGCCCGCAGAGAGCGGTAGTACCGCACCTCATGAGCGGTACTACCGCTGGCTGAGCGGTACTACCGCTTGGGAAGCGGTACTACCGCCAAGGCAAAAACTTGAGGCCAGATACAGCCACGGATGAAATAAATTACATCCGTGGCTACATCCGCAGGGGGAAACGGAAGAGGCAAAATGCGACACGGTACTACCGCAGCAGCTAAGCGGTACTACCGCTTATGCTAAGCGGTACTACCGCATGGTATGCGGAAGTAAAAAATTACTTCCGCATCCACTTCATATACTTAGACTTCTGCGCCTGGCCCAGATACACGGTACTACCGCATGGGGACGCGGTACTACCGCTGGAGCGGTACTACCGTGTCGGCAAGCGGTACTACCGTGTACCTGTGCGGTACTACCGCTTGGCAGAGCGGTACTACCGCATGCTTGGCAGAAGATCAGTAGAGAAGCCACAGAATTGCCTCAACGAAAGAAAAAACCGGTTGGACCTCCAGAGAAGCAAGGAAAGGAAGTGTGGGAGAAAGATGTGTACGTGTTGATTCTACCCAAACCTTTCCGACGCGGATCCCCTCTTAATAGTACGGCTTTCCTATTACTCAATGCCACCTACAGGGAGCAAAAAGAAAAGCACCGTCCTTCATGGAATCCGAGGGGCAATCAATCGTCTTGTGCCATAAGGGAGATATACCTGTATAAGCTTACAGCACACGATTAGTCCGCAAGAGTATTGTCATCAATCACCAAAACCTATTAGGGAGAAAAATGCCCTTACAATCTCCCCCTTTTTGGTGAATTGATGACAACACGAGATTTGCACAGAGAAGAAATAATAGAGATAGCAATATAAGCCCTAGAGTATAGGTGAGCTCCCCCTGTATGTGTGCCTACAAATGATTGTGCTTTGGACTGCACTGCACACATACAAGATATGGCGTTCCCCTATAATCTACTCATGCGATACTCTATAAAACATTTAACTGCATAGGATAAGCATAAGGACATAAAAAGTTTAACGATACGAGGGCATATGTCTTACACCATATGATTGTCTCACACAAACACACATAATAAAACCAAGTTCAACGAAAAGAAACACACACACACAAGACGACATAAGACAGCAAATGCAAATTACTCTCCCCCTTTGTCATCGAGACACCACAAAGGGAAAGAGGGGTAACGAAGATGGGTGGCAGCCCGGGAGACGCTTAGTCGTCATACTCGTCATCAAATCCCTGCTGCTCCTCGTCCTGATAGTCCTCATCAGATCCCTGCTGCTCTGGCTGAAACCCATCATCAGAGTCGGTCCACTGGTATCCCTGACGAGCCATCCAGGTAGCCTCTGGAGTGATGTTGTCCTCTGATCCATCTGAGACTGCTTCACCATACAAGGACAGAATCTTCTTGTCCCGCTGACGAGTCTTCTTGTCAGTCACATGGGCACGGTATTGCCCCTGAGCCTGCATGCAGAAGAGAGCCTTCATCTTCTGCTGGAGCTTCTTGGCCCAAGACGGCTTCTCTACGGTAGAGGAAGAAGATGGGGCAAATCTGCCTGAGCGGACATCGGCAGGCTCCTCCATAGGCTCATCCTCGGTGCCCATCTGGGCAGCAGCAGCCTGAGCGCGAGTAGTGGTGTTGGCCCAGCGAGTCTTGACGCGAAGCTTGATAGGATCATGACGGTAGCAGTCGGCCACAAACTCCTCCTCTGGATACAATTTCGCCCAAGTCTTGGAGATGAGCAGATGTAAGAAAGGACCATAGATAGGTACCTTGCGAGTGTAGATAGCAAACCGGAGCTCATTCCACATGATGTGGGAAATGTCCAGAGGAGCAGCCTGAGCGGAGCGAGCCTCTTGACACATCAGAGGCATATCCACCAGATAGGCGTGAACCTTGTCCTTGTCGCCAACACGAGGAAACAGCGTGTTGCGAAAAATCCGATACATAATGTCCAGGAAGGGATTCAGCACATAGGTTGTTTTGCCACTAGGAAGGGTCTTGGCCTCATAGAATGGAAGGAGTTTGTCCTTGTTAGCTGCTTCAGCATTGGCGTGAGGCCGAAAACCAATAGGGTTATGGAGACCCTCATCGGGAAGCTGAAGAAGATTCATGAACTCCTTCCAAGTGGCGGTCAACTTGTGACCATGAGTCATCCAAGTCATGGGACGATCTTCCTTGGCCTGAAAGTTGACAGAGGCATAAAACTGCGCAATGAGCTCAGGATCAAAATCGTTCTGAAAAGTCATGATATGTTCCAGACCCAGCTGCTCGATCAAGTCAAGGGCTTCTGCAAAATATGCCCTGTTCTGATCCTTCCTCATGTGCTCCACATCGATCCAGTGAGCATCCACATACAGATTGGCCTTGGTCTTGAGCACCTCATGATAGATGCGATACTGTTGCTTGGTCCAGAAGACATCATCACCAGGAAAGTGCTCACGAGGTTCCCCATATGGGTTGATCTTCCGTCTAGCCATGAACTCGCCAGCAGGCAATTCTTCCATAGACATGGATGATTCCTTGCGCTTGTTGGCTGAGGTCTTGTACCGGCGCTGAGGATTGGGGTTGGAGCCCTCTGGCACATCGCTCGGGGTACGCATGCGCTTGGAACCGGTGTCACGAACGGGGTTGGTACGACGACCCGCAAAGCCTGAGCCACCACCTAAAAATACAAACACAAAACCACAGCAAAACAAACGCGAGAAGAATCAATGCCAGAGCCTCGAAAGACACAAAAGACCAAGGGAAATAGAAAAGAGAACATGCCACGAAGCTAGTGTGAGCCAAGCGGTAGTACAGTTGACCCAACGGAAGTAAAAAAATAGTACCGGAGGGCAAGCGGTAGTACCGCGCGGCACATGCGGTAGTACCGCAAGCCTTACGGTAGTAGGATTTTACTTCCGCCCATGGGGGCGGAACTAAAAAATTAGTGCTGTATGCGAAGCGGTAGTACCGCGTAGGGACGCGGTAGTACCGCTCGGCATGCAGTACTAAAATTTTACTTCCGCCCGAGGGGGCGGAACTAAAATATTAGTGCTGCATGCGGAGCGGTAGTACCGCACATGGGCGCGGTAGTACTGCTTGGCATGCAGTACTAAAATTTTACTTCCGCCCGAGGGGGCGGAACTAAAATATTAGTGCTGCATGCGGAGCGGTAGTACCGCACATGGGCGCGGTAGTACCGCTTGGCATGCAGTACTAAAATTTTACTTCCGCCCGAGGGGGCGGAACTAAAATATTAGGGCTGCATGCGGAGCGGTAGTACCGCACACGGGCGCGGTAGTACCGCTCGGCATGCAGTACTAAGATTTTACTTCCGCTCGAGCGGTAGTACCGCTAGGGACAGCGGTAGTACCGCTTATGTCAGATCGGATCTGGTTTACACCGTGCGGTAGTACCGCGGTTCTCCAGCGGTAGTACCGCACGGAACAGATCTGGGAAGATAAACAATTAAAAACTACCAACACGATCTTCATACGGTACTACGGCGGATCAGTAACTCCGTGGCAACAACTCAAAGCATAAATCCGGATCACAAACACCTTTTCACAATCTAAGCACCCATGGATGATATCATGAAGAACACAAGAAAGCACTAAGCATCTCCCCTAACCCTAAAAACTTAGGTAGGCAAAAAGAAGAAGGGAAACGGGGAAAAAACCTGCATCCATGGCAAGAGGACGTGGTGGGGAACGATCCCACCGGTCGGAAAGAGAAACGAGTGAGCGAGGGAGGAGATCCGGCGAGGTCCTCCGGCGGCGTTCTTGAGAGAGAGAGACAGGGGCGACGTGGGGGTTAGGAGTGAATGGGTATGGGGGAGATGGAACTCCCCCTGCCTGCTTATAACCCCCCACGCGTTTTGATACGTGCGGTAGTACCGCGGTAATCGCGGTAGTACCGCTTGCGCGGTAGTACCGCACGCCAAGCGGTAGTACCGCTCTACCAGCGGCAGTAAAAAATTACTGCCGTGCTGGTCAAGCGGTAGTACCGTAACCCCATCTGCGGTAGTACCGTAAGTATGCACGGTAGTACCGCTCCTCCAAGAACAAACACGGCTGGCAAGAGGCTTTTAGCAAAGAAAGAGAGAAAAACAAATGCACGCACACGCAAAGTGAAACGACACAACTCCTCAGAGGAGGGCGGTGGCCGAGGCCACCTATGTTTGAGTATATAGATATGGCACCGCGAAGAATTATCCTTGGGCCCATGATCCAAAACTCGACTTGAAACATTTAAACCAACAATGTATGGCAAATGATAAAGACTTGGTTAGTTTATGCATAATGGGGGGAGGAACAGTTCATTGAGAGAACAATACTCCCCCTATGTCCATGCCTACATCTAGACAGGATAGCTATATTGTGTGTGAGGGATGTGTGTGTGCACAGACTCAAACCACATTGCTCAAATCGATGATATTTAGCTCATGCCTTAACTCGCGAAACCTTGCTTCATCTAATGGCTTCGTGAAGATATCTGCAAGGTTATCATGAGTGTTGACGTAGTGAAGCTCGATCTCTCCTTGCCTTATGTGATCCCGGATGAAGTGATACCGAATCTCAATATGCTTCGTCTTGAAGTGAAGCACCGGGTTGAGAGAAATCTTGATGGCACTTTCATTGTCACACCAAAGAGGCACTTTGTCACAAATGACACCGTAATCCTTCAAAGTTTGCCTCATCCATAAGAGTTGAGCACAGCAACTGCCAGCGGCCACATATTCTGCTTCAGTGGACGAGAGAGATACACAACTTTGCTTTTTGGAAGACCAACTAACAAGAGAGCAACCAAGGAATTGGCACCCTCCCGAGGTGGACTTCCTATCCACTTTGTCTCCCGCCCAGTCAGAATCAGAGAAACCAACAAGGTTGAAATTTGCTCCTCTTGGGTACCATAAGCCAAAGTTTGGGGTATGAGCCAAATATCGAAAGTTTCGCTTGACAGCCACAAAGTGACTTTCCTTAGGTGAGGCTTGAAACCGTGCACAAATTCCCACACTCAACATAATATCCGGTCTAGATGCACAAAGGTAAAGCAAGGATCCGATCATAGAGCGATATACCTTTTGATCCACCGCTTTACCATTGGGATCAATGTCAAGTTGGCATTTGGTTGGCATCGGAGTAGTAGCCGGCTTGACATCACTAAGGTTGAATCTCTTGAGCATGTCTTGAGTATACTTGGATTGTTTGATGAAGATGCCTTCTCTTCGTTGTTTGATCTCAAATCCAAGGAAGTACTTCAACTCTCCCATCATGGACATCTCAAAGTGTGTGGTCATGAGTGCGGCGAACTCATCATTGAAAGCTTTGTTAGGAGAGCCAAAGATAATATCATCAACATATAGTTGGCATACAAACAACTCCCCTTTGACCTTCTTAGTAAAAAGAGTGGGGTCGATTTTCCCAATTTCAAACCCACGATCTTGTAACAACTCGGTAAGGTGCTCATACCACGCTCGTGGGGCTTGTTTAAGGCCATAGAGTGCCTTATCAAGTTGATACACATGATTGGGGAACTTAGGATCCTCGAACCCCGGGGGTTGTTTAACATATACCAACTCATTAATGGGACCATTAAGAAATGCACTTTTCACATCCATTTGTTGCAATTTAAAGTTATGATGGGAAGCATAGGCAAGCAACAAACGAATGGACTCAAGACGAGCAACGGGGGCAAAAGTTTCACCGTAGTCGATACCCTCGACTTGGGAGTAGCCTTGAGCCACCAGACGTGCCTTGTTGCGGATGACAATGCCATGGGCATCTTGCTTGTTCTTAAAGATCCATTTAGTTCCAATGACATTATGGTTCTCCTTTGGTCTGGGCACCAAACGCCACACTTTGTTGCGCTCGAAGTTATTGAGTTCTTCATGCATGGCATTGAGCCAGTCGGGGTCTTCGAGCGCCTCAAACACCTTCTTAGGTTCAACAAAGGAGACAAAAGCTTGATGAGCACAATAGTTTGCTAATTGTCTACGAGTGCTTACCCCCCTTTTGATGCTCCCTAAAATGTTCTCGATGTGATGTTCGTTGGAAGCAAGCCTGGAGGCAACTTTTGCAGCACGACGCTCTAATTGCTCTTCAAGTGATAACTGAGGAGCATTGAGTTGATCATCTTGAGCGTCAACATGAGCAAGATCTTGATCTTGAGCTTCCTCTTGACCTTGATCTTGCTCGGGGGACTGAACTTGGCCTTGTGCATCAATTGGAGGTTCTTCACCAACTTGAGATTGATCTTGCTCTTGACCTTGTTCATCAGGCTGAGGGCCTTCACTATGTTCTTCGGAAGCGTGTGGGTCTTGGGTTGGTGATGGTTCCACTTGAGTGGAACATTGTCCTTCTCCTTCGGCCACAAGGGGTTCCTCAACGGGTAGGATATATCCAACACCCATTCTTCTTATGGCTTGAGGAGGAATTTCATCACCTGTATCACAAGTACCACTTTGCTCCACTTGGGAGCCGTTATTTTCATCAAACTCTACGTTACTCGTCTCCTCTATGAGTCCGGTGGACTTGTTGAGGACACGGTAAGCATGAGAGTTTGTAGCATAACCAACAAATATGCCCTCATGAGCTCTAGATTCAAATTTAGACAAACGAACACCTTTCTTAAGAATGAAACACTTACACCCGAACACCCGGAAGTACTTGAGATTGGGCTTGTTACCGGTAAGAATCTCATACGGAGTTTTGTTCAAGCCTTTGCGAAGATAGAGACGATTTGATGCGTGGCAAGCGGTGTTGATGGCTTCGGCCCAAAAGTTGTATGGAGAGTTGAATTCAGCCATCATGGTTCTTGCAGCATCTATTAAGGTTCGGTTCTTTCTCTCCGCAACACCGTTTTGCTGAGGGGTATACGGGGCGGCATATTGATGTTTGATCCCCTCATCACCAAGAAACTCATCCAAGGTGTAGTTCTTGAACTCGGTGCCATTGTCACTTCTGATCATCAAAATCTTTGCTTCATGTTGTCGTTGAGCTTCATTTGCAAAGTTGATGACGGTTTGTTGGGTCTCACTCTTCTTCTTGAAGAAGTATACCCAGGTATATCTTGAGTAATCATCCACAATCACCAAGCAATATTTCCTACCCCCAAGACTATCAAAAGTGGGAGGCCCAAAGAGATCCATGTGGAGGAGCTCTAGAGGTCTCTTTGAGTAGATGATAGTCGTGGGAGGGTGAGCCTTCTCATGTAATTTTCCTTCAATGCACGCCCTGCAAGCACGATCTTTGGCAAAGCTAACATTTGTTAGTCCTCGGACATGGTCCCCCTTGAGAAGACTTTGCAAAGATCTCATATTGACGTGGGCCAAACGGCGATGCCAAAGCCATCCCACATCAACTTTAGCCATTAGGCATGTCGCGACCTTAGTGGGTTGCTTCGAGAAGTTAACCACATAAAGACCGTTCTCGACATGCCCAACATAGGCTACTTTAAGAGTCTTGCTCCACAAGAGGGCCACCGAATCAATATCAAAGAATGTAGCAAAGCCCATGAGTGCAAGTTGGCGAACAGAAAGTAAATTGTATGCAAGGGACTCAACAAGCATGACTTTCTCGATCGTGAGATCATGAGAGACAACCACCTTGCCAAGTCCCAATACCTTAGAAGATGAAGCATCACCCCATTCGACGTTGGTGGCCATAGATGAACTGAGATGCACGTCCACCACCAAGTCTTTGCTTCCGGTCATATGATTTGTGGCTCCGCTATCGAGCAACCATGATCCCCCACCGGAAGCAAACCCCTACAATAGATCAATGATTGGATTTAGGTACCCATTTGGTAATGGGTCCTTTGAGGTTAGTGACAAGGGTCTTAGGAACCCAAATGGACCATTCAATGTACTCATAAGGAGAACCAACAAATTTAGCAAACACATGGCCATCACTAGCTCGGCATAAAACATATGACGGATTAAAATCGCCGGCCATGTTTGAGGGTGTGGTGGAGTTTTTCTTGACACCACCACTTTTCTTCTTGGTTGACGTGCCCTCTCCTTCTTTCACAAAGGATTGTCGGAGAGGGGGTGGTTGCTTTGTCTTGTCATTCTTCTTCTTGTTGGGCTTAGGAGCAAACCCAATTCCTTCCTTTGCCACAACTTCCTTTTGATTGCTCAAAAGGGCGTTGAGGTTCTTCTCACCTTGTATGCAAGTCACAAGGCCTTTCTCAAGTTGCTTCTTCAATTCGGCATTCTCTTCAACAAGATGCACATGCTCACAACATGGGTTAGTAGCATTTGCATTATCAATTAAAACCATGCGAGGAAAGATAGCCTTTTCCTTGGTTAGCGAAACTTGGAGTTGATCATGAGACTCCTTGAGAGTAGCATGCATTCCTTTCAAGGCCTTGTGAGCCTTGTCAAGTATGTCAAACTCCTCTTTGAGTTTAGCATGGTCAACCGCAAGTTTTGCCTTCTCAGAGTTAAGGACACGAGAGACAACTAGAGCATGATCAAGATCTTTCTTTAATTTAGCATGATTATCGTTGTGTGACTCCTCAAGAGCCAAACGAAGACCACGCTCCTCCTCTAGGGCGTTAGAAAGATCCGATATCTCATCGGCATAGTCTCGACTATGCCCTTCCATTTTAGTAATGGTTTCCTCGTGAGCCTCAATAATGTCATTGGCCTCACCGAGTTGTTCCAAGAGAGCAACCACATGCTTCTTGGATTTGCCCTTGAGATTTTTTATGAACACATCAAATTCATTTTCTCCCTCCTTACTACCCTCACCCTCATCAATACAATTAGTTAATGAGGGGTTAGAAGAGATAGTAGAATTGATGATCGGGGTTACCTTGTTGGTGGCCTTGGCCATAAGACACTTGGCGGTGATGTTCTCGTTGGGTGAGTTGAAGAGAGATGAGTGCGGAGTGGTAGCAATAGCAATTGTGGCCATAGTGGTCACCTCATCCTCTTCATCATTGTCATCATCCTCCACATATTCTTCTTGAGCCACCAACACTTTCGGAGGAGTCTTCTTGATGAAATTGTTCTTGTTGGGATAGGACTTTGACTTGTCCTTCCGAATAAGCTTGCCTCCAAAGTCTTCTCTCTTCTCATATGGGCAATCCGCAACGAAGTGGCTTACATTTCCACAGTTGAAGCATGTCCTTACTCGTTGCTTCCCTTTGTTCCCACTGGAGTTGTTCCTGTTGAAGTTGGACCTTGAGTTCTTCTTGCCCCAGAATTGCCTAGAAGCAAGAGCCATGTGCTCGTGATAGGCATATTTGGTGTCCTCGGGGCAGCACTCATCATCATCTTCAACTTCCTCCTCTTCCACACAAGCCTTGGCCTTCAGAGCAAGATTAGGCTTCTTGGATCGTTGAGCTCTTAGGACCGCATTGTCGGCGGTAACGTCAAGGATCCTCATGGCAACAAATTCATCCAACACTTCATTTGAGGATAAAGTGTGGAAGTCCGGTCTCTGACGAATCACAGAGGACATGGCCTTGTGATAGGGCATCATGGCCTTGAGGAACTTGCGCTTGATCCAATTGTCATCCGTATCCTTACTGCCATGATCTCGAAGAGACACTGCAAGAATAGTCAATCTTCGATAAAGTTCACGAGGATCTTCATCCTCGATCATTGCAAACTCATCAGCTTCATCTTGCACCACTTCATAGTTGGAGCGTTGAATGCTTGTGCTTCCCTTGTACATTGTGCCAACATGCTCCCATGCTTCCTTGGCCACAGTGAATGGACGAAGATGAGCAATGTCTTCAGGAGGGATTGAGTCTTGAAGAATGCAAAGAGCGGACTCGTTGAACTGATGATCGGCAGTTTCTCTTGGAGTCATGTTGTCGGGATCATACGGATAAAAACCTTGCTCAATGATTCTCCAGAGGTTAGTGGAACAGTGATTAATATGACGTTTGAAACGAAACACCCAAGTAGCAAAATCAGTATTTTTAACGAACTTAGGAGGGGGCCCGACGGAATTTAAATGCGGTGTGGGGACGGGTCCTCCATAGTGAGTAGGAGGAGGAGATTGGGCAAATTTCCCACTACCATGCTTAGTGACCGGGGCTTGCTCACTACTAGCTTCTCCCTTGTCGGGATTAGCCTCTGACACGTTGGTAGCGGGACGACCCACTTCCAACGGTGAGGTGGATAATTTAAGCCCCTCAAACATTTCTTTAAACATGCCCTTTACCTCGCTCGCTAGTGATTCTTTCAATGTGGTCAAGGCCACATTGAACTCCTCACGAGTGACCGAGGCTCCCCCATCTACCGTAGGCAAGGACGGATTTCCATCGGAATGGTCCTCCGTCTCGACTACGTTGTCAACCATACTCTTCGGACGGTAAAGTCCTTAAAAAGAGACGAGGCTCTGATACCAATTGAAAGGATCGATATGGTTGACTAGAGGGGGGGGGGGTGAATAGGCAACTAACAATTTTTAGCTTTTCTTAACCAATTAAAATTAGGCGACAAAATAAGTTGTCTAGATAAACTACTATGAAGACAACTAATGACAATAAGCACAACAACTACACAAGCATGCTATAGGAATTAAACAAGTAAAGCATGCAAGAGTAAAGGTAAGAAATAACCACAAGTAGAACCGAAGGAGACGAGGATGTGTTTCCGAAGTTCCTTCCCTTTGAGGGGAAGTACGTCTCCGTTGGAGCGGTGTGGAGGCACAATGCTCCCCAAGAAGCCACTAGGGCCACCGTAATCTCCTCACGCCCTCACACGATGCAAGGTGCCGTGATTCCACTAGTGGTGCCCTTGAAGGCGGCAACCGAACCTTTACAAACAAGGTTGGGGCAATCTCCACAACTTGGAGGCTCCCAACAAACCACGAAGCTTCACCACAATGGAATATGGCTTCGAGGTGACCTCAACCGTCTAGGGTGCTCAAACACCCAAGAGTAACAAGATCCGCAAGGGATTAGTGGGGAGAATCAAATATCTCTTGGTGGAAGTGTAGATCGATGCCTCCTCAAGCAATCCCGAGCAAATCAACAAGTTTGATTGGCTAGGGAGAGAGATCGGGCGGAAATGGAGCTTTTGGAGCAACAATGGAGTAGTGGGGGAAGAGGTGAGTCTCCTTAAAGAAGAAGACCCCCTATATATAGTGGGGGGACAAATCCAACCGTTATTAGAGGTTTCAGCCCGCAGAGAGCGGTAGTACCGCACCTCATGAGCGGTACTACCGCTGGCTGAGCGGTACTACCGCTTGGGAAGCGGTACTACCGCCAAGGCAAAAACTTGAGGCCAGATACAGCCACGGATGAAATAAATTACATCCGTGGCTACATCCGCAGGGGGAAACGGAAGAGGCAAAATGCGACACGGTACTACCGCAGCAGCTAAGCGGTACTACCGCTTATGCTAAGCGGTACTACCGCATGGTATGCGGAAGTAAAAAATTACTTCCGCATCCACTTCATATACTTAGACTTCTGCGCCTGGCCCAGATACACGGTACTACCGCATGGGGACGCGGTACTACCGCTGGAGCGGTACTACCGTGTCGGCAAGCGGTACTACCGTGTACCTGTGCGGTACTACCGCTTGGCAGAGCGGTACTACCGCATGCTTGGCAGAAGATCAGTAGAGAAGCCACAGAATTGCCTCAACGAAAGAAAAAACCGGTTGGACCTCCAGAGAAGCAAGGAAAGGAAGTGTGGGAGAAAGATGTGTACGTGTTGATTCTACCCAAACCTTTCCGACGCGGATCCCCTCTTAATAGTACGGCTTTCCTATTACTCAATGCCACCTACAGGGAGCAAAAAGAAAAGCACCGTCCTTCATGGAATCCGAGGGGCAATCAATCGTCTTGTGCCATAAGGGAGATATACCTGTATAAGCTTACAGCACACGATTAGTCCGCAAGAGTATTGTCATCAATCACCAAAACCTATTAGGGAGAAAAATGCCCTTACACAAAGGTCCTAAGATCCAACACAAGTGACTTCAACCTCCGGTAAACCTCTTCCGCGGTCTCTCCTTCACGCTTTCATAACAAGTTGACTTCTTGCTTGAGCGAGGCAAATCGATATATCTAAACATCAGCATCGCCTTCAAGCATTTCCTCAAGGCAATCCCATGGTTCCTTGGAGGTCCTCATTAGTGACTTCAAGACGAAGTTTGTTGAGGGTGGTGGTATAGAGTTGATCAATAATGACTTCCCTTCGATTAATACCTGAGGAATTCTTGGCCTTGAAAGCATGGACGATCAATCACAAAAGTTGTGCTGAGGAACTGTGAATTATCCCGTATTTCCCATGTATTTTGTATGCCCCATCTATTCCTGAAACTTATATGCAAGCATTATTATATAACCAAGCAATCGGCCTATATGTGCGTTATTTCAATTTTAATTATATTACCCATGTCTTCCTTAAACAAATTGATGTACCAACATTGATCGGTAATTAAACTATAGCAGACGGGTGTGTGGCACGGGAGCGAAACATCAAGATCACTATTTTGAGCCGTGTACCAAATATAACTTTTTTCTTGCATCTCGAGGTAGCCAATGACCTAATCTGTATAGGGAGTTTCACAACAATTCAAGAATTCGGGTTTCAATCACAAGGAGTGCGGTGGTATTAGCAAAAGTGCACGAGGTGCTAAGTGGATCGCCAGCTAGACCGTTAGATCCCACGTGGTTGTCAAACCACGTGTTGTGATTGGCAGAGACTTTTTTGTCACATCATGCAAAGTTTGTATACTCGATTGCTACCTTTGGAAGTGTATGGGCCAAAGGATCACATACAAGCCAAGGTTTGGACTGCATAACCTATTAACTCAATTTCTCAAGGATACTCATCATTGATCTGACGTTCTTATGAGCTCAATCCAGTTTGAATGGCTCAAAATGAGTAGCAGATTAGATCAAGTATGTATGAAAATGTCTACATACCTAGCAATTTGGGCTTGTGAGTGACTAGACACAACTGGACAAATAATGAGTTTCCCTATGTCTTGGAAAATAGGTTCTTGATAGGGGAGGGAAAGGGTTGGGTGCTTGATCGGTGATAAGTATTAGAGTATAAGGTTAATAATATCCTGATGAGAAATGTTGGCAAGGGTAGTGGTAGGGACGAAGACAAGGATATCGACGGCGGCGATTACACATGTGACTAGGGCTAGAAAGATGAAAAAAGAGGAGAGGAAGGAAAGAGCGAGGGCAGCCGCCTGAGCATGGCACCCTAGGGCCTATTTGATGCACATGATAAAATGCAATAATAGCAAGAACACAACAATGCAGTGTCATGCCATCTTGAACACTACAAGGTTTCATGTATTGATTGTGCGTAGGAGAAACAAAGGATTCTTCATGCGAGGTTGAAGTGGATGAAAATTTCCCTATGAAATCTTGTTAATTTAATCTAAGAAAATATTTCTACAAAGTACATCCTATGAGTCACTAAATAGACATCGGAAACAATGTTAAGGATTAGAATCCTCTAAATTTCCTTTAGAAATCTTTGAATCAAAAGGCCTCAGGACTACGATATGCAGTCGCGCCTCCATCCAAGTTTAGCATGTGTTTATGTTTTTGGAATTTAAGTTTGAACAAGACTTTTGTCCACTAAAGTGCATTTGAACTCTAATGAATGTGAATCCAGCGACATAATATTGTAAACCATGAACCGCATATGTTGAATTTAGTTCTTGGCCAAAATTAAATATTGAAAATTATGCCTACTAAGCTAGGACAGAGAGAGTAGATCAGAAAAAAAACTTTTAGAATATAAAAAAAAACTATTCCAATATATTTACACACAAAAAGGAAGGGCTAGAGTTTCTATATGGAATATACTATTATAATAAAGACAATATGTATGCCTAAAACTAACAGTATTGGATTCTTGGAGGAAACAAAGACTAGACAGACAGTAGTGGATGGTAACCTAGTTTGTCGGTAGGCATCCATCCATCCATCCATACATAGGTACATCCAACTCGCTGCTACTTCCCTGGGCAAGAAGTTAAACGGCGGTACAAGGACGCGTCGATCTGTTTGTCACGCACACACGTTGACATATGTGCGCCTGAGGTTGGGCCTCATCACGGTCCACTCGCGCCGAATCTATCGCGATTACAGCTGCCGCGGATATTTGTCTTTGACAAGGCATCACTCGACGGTGCACGATCCCGTCGGGCGCACTAGCTTCCACACGTTCCATATCCGATCCTCCAAATCCACTTCCGGGGCACGGGAATCCTACCACCAGCGCTCGCTCTCTTGTTTCCTTCAAATTTGAAATTTCCCACTTGCTCCGGAATGGCCCTCTTTCTTTCTTCTTGGTCACGAGATCGGCCGAAGCAGACTACGGTGGAGCGTCGCGGTTGCAGACGCACGCACAAACCGTCGTGCTGCAGCTCGTAGTAGACTACTTTTTTTGAACTTCAAAGTGCAAACGCCAGGCCAATTTACTTCCCTTGTCGCGTTTCAGTTCGTCTCCCTGCCATTTTTGTGACAGAGTTGGCAGGTGGGCGCCAGGAAAGAAGGGAAACTGCACAACTTTGGACGTCACATTTCACATCTCCACGAACACATGTACTCCTCCTACTACTACTACTGTATTATGGTTTTTTTGATGATGAAAAACAAAAACGCTGAATTGTTTTGCTTTCAGAACAAAACACTAGTCCAGGTTAATAAAAGTTTTCCTTAATAATAAAAACAATTCGCAAGTAACCAACCTTTACCGCAGCGACAATGTACAGAGGACGGTCCCGAAAGGAAAAAGAAGAACTGGCCAGAAAAAACAAAAGGTAGGACACGGCGGCGGCGGTTACAGGGCCGGAGCGGCCACCGCCGCGTCGCCTGCGCCTGCGCCTGCGACTGCGACGGCATTGGGGTTGGGGTTGGGGTTAGCGTTGGCGCCGTCGAGCCACCGGTCCATGGGCGTGCACTCGGCCTTGTGCGCCATCTTCCAGTGCAGCGCCTGGCACGCGCGCGAGCAGTAGTTCACCACGCCGCACACCGAGCACCGCCGGAACTCGTGCCGCCGCGTCTCCGGCCGACCGCACAGCGCGTGCGAGCACAGCCGCAGGCCTCCACCGTCGTCCGCTGGTGCCGGCGCCGGCGCTGGGCTGCTCTCTGCGCCCAGCGGCCGCGACGCGAACCAATCGACGAGGAACCGGTTGGCGGCATGCGCCTCGCCTGCCGCGGCGGCCGCCGCGCGGCACCCGAAGTCGCTGAGCAGGCACGAGTGCCTCCGCGAGGCCTTGCCGCTGCCGGCTGCCGCGCGGAGCAGCGAGGCCGACGTGGTGACCGCGGCGGCGAGCTCCCGCGCGTTCGCCTGGATGAGGAGGCGTCGCCCGTCGAGCAACGACCGGCGCACACCGTAGCCGTCCTGAAGGCAGTGGCCGAGCTCGCGGAGCGCGTCGACGTGGCCCAGCGACGCCGCGCGCGCGCACAGCGCAGCGCCCGCGCGGAGGTCGCGGTCGTCCTTGCTGCCACCGCTGCCGTTGAACTGGATGACGGCCAGCGAGTAGAGCGCCTCCCGGTGGCCACCCACCGCCGCTGCCGCCATCAGCGCCGCTCCCGACCCCCGGCTCCCTAGGCAGTAGAACCGGATCTACGGTAGGCCAAAAACAATGGAAAACGGGTCAGTTACGATCGCCAAGCACAAAGGAAAGAACCCGTCGTTGTTACCATGCCAAGAAGGTAGCATGCGTCGAGGTTCCCGGCGTCCGCGCAGCTCTGCAAGAAGCGGTGGGCGGAGTCGGACCAGCGTTTGGCCCGGACGGCGAGGCACCGTGGTGACACCTTGGCAAGAACAACCTTGCTCTGGCCCAACTCCCTGAATCTCTTGCACCTGCACGCACATCCCAACAAGTCCCCGTAAGAACTCCCTCTCCATCCCAGCCACGATTCGCATTCATACAAGAAGTCAGAGTGAAGAGGCACGTACGTCATGATGGCGCCGGCGAGGTCGGCCGGCGAGCGGGCGGACGCGGCCACATCAGCAAGTATGGACACCAGCAGATCATCCGGCAGGTCCTCGAACATGTCTCCGACGGCAGCACACCCCGCCGCCTCCATGGCCGTCCTGCGCCTCTTCCGGCGGTGCATCTCCGGCGCCTCGGCCGCCGTCGCCTCATGGCAGGAGTAGGACGCGCCACGCCTCGTCTTCATGCCGCCTGCCTCCCACGATGCGGCGTCTGTGTCACGTTGTTGCGGGCGGCGAGCTGTTGCAAGTCTTGGACGGTTGCGGGGAGAGAGATGATGGTGTGTCCGTAATGGCGAGAATGGGAGAGGATGGGAGTTATATATAGTCCTAGGAGCAGGTGGCTGGCTACACAAGGAAGGGGGATGGGATGGGGATGCCCTCCGTTCCGTTCCGTTGCAACGGAGTGGTCAACAGGGACGCTGACCGCAAGGAAGGAGGGAGGGGTTGCTTGTGGGGGAGCACGCTTGGATGCAAAGCCTCTTCTCCCTTTCTTGATCCTCCCACCCCTCCTTTCTTCTCTCTCTCCCTCTCTCACCTCAGCTTTTTCTTGATTTCTCCTCCTTCCAAATTTTGGTTTTTGGTGTTTTTGTTAAGGGTGGTGGTGGGGCTGGCATTGGCCATTCATGATTGTGGTTAGTGTATGCATCTTCTCTTTGGCAGCCTTTGCTTTGCATGCCTTTGCTTGGCTTGGGTTGTTTGCTTCATTTGTTGCGGCCTTTGTTTCTCACTCACTCACTTGGGGCTGGGGAGGAGGGGCCAGATGTCCGTTTCTTTTTCTTTTTTCATCCCATTCTCATGGTTTGTTAACACAGGGTTGGCTGGTGACGTGACATGGTGGATATATATCTTGCTGGATTATAGATATACTTTTGGCGTTTCAAGTGGCAGCATGTTATGACTTGTGAACTGGGGTTGGCGGGCACACCCACATTTTTGCTTGATATATATCTCGCATTGCATTGCTACCAATTCAAGTTTTGCCTAGCTAGTAGCTAATTTTGGTCTTGTCTCTATAAAGCCTATCAGCGATGGTTTTGGTCTCAAGGGAGCGGGGGGTTGCTTCCTCTTGCTTGCATTGAAAATGCTGGATGGATTTAGCCACCGTGCTTGCTTGCTCTATGCCACATTGCTTTCAGGGGATCTTTTCTTTTCTTGGAGATATTTCACATGTTTGCAACCATTGTCTATTAATTTTTTTTTCGAAACCGAGGCAAAAGATTTGCCTCATATATACCATTGTCTATTAATTGATTGAATGCTCTGTCTCTTTTGGTGTGGATTGAATGTCTACATTAATTATGTGATTTCGGCTAGTAGCACTGAAAAGGTAACAATTTATGGTGAGATTGCAGAATCATGGATGGATGGAATGTGCCTGCCTTCTCATTCAGAATCGCATATACACTATTTAAAACCAAATGTTGATTAACTTCCCCTTCCGAAAGTCATTACTATTTGCTTCTCATTTAGGTAAAAGAAAGAAAACAGCAATCCTGGAAGCACGTGATTATGTCCTCTTGCAAGACTTTTGGACAGCAGTCTTGCTTGCGCAAAGTGTCTCAATTATATATTGTGTTAAGCAACAACTTTTCCATGTCCCCGCTAGCTAGATGTTTCCGTGCAACATACACGGCCGGGGCAAGGGGACTTGCTTTCATATGGCACACAAGAGAAGCTAGATCCTAACCTCAATCAAAGGGTGATAAAAACGTGGTCAAGCCTAATTAACCACCGGATATTATTGTTGTCGACGAGTTGCCTTTTTTACATTGGCCGGGGTTAACCCAGCCTTGCAAGAAAAGGAAAGGAAAGGAGACAACAGGTAAACCAACTCGTGGTCGTGGATTGGAAGATGGCGCTGGAAAAACTCGCGGCCAAGTGAGGAGTTGGCGGTTACGTTTGCGAGGTTCTGATCACAGCACGGCGTTTGGAGGACACGGCTAAACGGATCGGTAAAAACGGCACTAACTAATAATGAACCGCCTTGGACCAGAGATTAACGGCCCAAATCGCCCATGCTAGATTAGCTGGTGCCGTGTTAATGGAGTGGCCGAGCGAAGCTTTCTTTGCAGCCTCGCCTTGCTTGCCGCTCCATCTATATGGTATCTTCTCTCCTGGCTGTAGCTCTTCCGTGATATTTTTGCCTGCCTTGCGTGGCTCTGGCTCCTCAGGTTTTACGCCTCCCAGTTTTGCTCTCCTTGTGTCGAATGGAATTAGACGACCCTGCTTTTAGCTACTACTAGGAGTAGCTACCAGTAGTATGCTTCCAGAACGGACACATGATCACGCCAACTTGTCATCATTTTGTTCGCACCACAGGTTCGATTGGACAGTCGACATGTGTAAGTGCGGCTGAATGGTTTTTCATTGCCGAGTTTATCGGTAATTCATCAAGGAGCTAACACAAAGTATACTGTGTCTTTGGCTGCTATGCATACCTGCAGAACGTATATATCATGAAATGGTTACTTTTCCTCTTTGTTGACATGGTTAGAGCGAACAGGAAAAACAGAAAAATAAATAAATAAATATTCTGTTTTTTTTACCAACATTAACAAAAAAAAAATCATTGCTTGCAAAGTTTTATCATGAAATAAATCAATGCTCCAAAATGCTTTTGAAAATAACGCTTTTGGAGCATTGGTTATTTTTTTTCCACGCTTTGCACAAATGTCGTCCGATGTTGAAACTTTGCAAGCAATCAAAACATTTGTCAATGTTTGCTCTAAAAGAAATCCATTTTTTTTAATATAATATTACTGTTCACCTGAGCTCACATGAGCTCGAGAGTTTAACCGCGTCCAGAACTAGGCCTAATATATGAACCCTAGGAAAGTTAATACTAAACCTTTGGTAGACGGAATGTAATTCAATTAGGTGAGGTAATTTAACCGGGTGTGTTATCCATTAGATGTAACGTTGAAAATAAAAGTTGTTTCTCCTCATTAAAAAAAAAAGAAAAATGGATTCGGAAATGAGGAGAAATATCTTTTGTTTTCTTCACAAAATGTAAGGTCGTCTATTCGATCCCTACCCACCCAAGCAAGCTCTACGGTTTCAGTATTTGGGTACACGTTATACACCCTACATTTGATATAGTCTGGATCAAACGTAGAAATGCAACAGTTCTCATCACACAAGGAACCAGGCGAACTAGTGAGTTTCAGAAGATAAGCACGGTAGAGTATTAATGGCAACAGGAACGTTGCTGGTGATCACAACAATTAATAGTGTTGGCGGAGGGGGCATCAACACCGCGGTTTGTCTCGTGGCTACTTTGCTTCAATGCTGCGAAACGCAAAGGGTGGCCTAAACAATGATTAAGCGGCCGTCACGACTAATTATCAGAGTTCACTGTGTTGAGTTCTACTGTTGGCAGTACTACTACTAGTACTTTGCACCACGCGACAAAAACAAAAGGCACCAGCTAAGCTTGTTGTTTATTTCATGAAAATAAAGGTACCATAACACTAATCATTCATTTGGAAATAATAATACTTCAGATGAAGCATCACACGTAATAACTCATTAGCTAATTAAAACCACTGGCCATCAACAAAAAAATGGAACATTTACTGATAGAGAAAAGGCATAGAAAACTTAACTTACAAAATGCAAAGAAAAAAAATGACATGGTAGCCTACCAAAAAAATACCCACATGGCAAAAGGCCATAGTAAATCTTAAAAAAATACTATACAAAAACTGTGGTCGAGAATGCAGACAAAAGAAGATCATACATCACAAATTTGCATATTAATTAAAAAAAGATGTGCAAGGAATTTTCCATGCCTTATATTTGATTTTTAAAACACATAGAAATCACACACGAGGAGTTGCCATATTTTTTTTTTACAGATTTAGAACTATTGTTGAATATAAGGAAAATGTTATCAGGTTGATGATTGATCAACCTTGTCACTTGTCAGGATCAGACAAAGTACGGCTCGTACTTGTTCAATGGTAACAACTATTATTTTAATAAATAAATTGGATTTAGGTTGAATTTTCCTCTAAAAATATATATGGTTGAATATAAGGAAAAGCTTATCAGGTTGACGGTCGATCAACCTTGTCAGGATCAGCCAAAGCAGTGGGTCTTGCCACAACTTAAATATTGATAATATATATGCCAAGAGGATAAACATCGCATTGCATTGCTTCTTTTAAGCATACTTTACAGATAGACAGATAACAAAATGTTTTGACTTGAGGTTATCACTTGAGCCATCAGGCCAATCCATATCCGGTCCTAGTGTTGGAGAGTAGTAGGCTTCTTTGCTTCAAGATGGGACAAGAAGCAGTGTTTGTACACATATATACATCTCATCCGTCCCCTACCTAGCAAGCTAACACATGCAGTTATCTTCTTTTAATAAAGTTCCAAACTGTGGAGTACATTGTTGGCTGCTTGGTTAGCCGGCCAGACCGGGATAGCTTCTACATCACTAGCTTAGCTAGCTGAGTCAAGGGGCAAGCAAGCATGCATGCATCTTGTGCCAAATGGCCATTATTCTGTTCTCCATTAGAATAACAATCTTGCCAAGATCATGTTCCTTGTCTAAATATATGCCCTCCAACTTTGCTTAGCTTTAGGTGTAGAGCCGGCCTCCTCTTGAATAGTAACATGCAGATCAGGTAGCTTGTCCATACCTGAAAGATCTCACTTGCACAACACTTGTGGTGGCAGCTGACATCCACATTACAAGCCAGATCCCACTGATTATATTATCATTCCATCTGAGAACATTCTAACAGTGGTATTCTATGTGCGAGCCGCCCAATTGACCCTAGCTAGGGTCGAGGAATTTGTAACTAGGAATATTATGGGGAATATATGGTTAGCAAGGAGTTGCAAATTCCTGTGCAGAACAGCTGTTTATGCCTTCCCACTGGGGATAACAAGGGATTATTATGGCCCTTGCTTTTGAAAAGAAGGGAAAAGGCTGGTTCGGAAAATAACCAGGGAATTCATAACTAACTTGAAGCCTACTTTGAATCTTGCCATCAAATCAAATCAATAATATAAGTATCATCCAAGGCCACTGGTTATAAGCGTACTATACAAAAAACAATAAAGGCACGCATATTATGTGGCAGCACACGGGCGACCAGTCTGGCAAGTCGACGGCGAAACGTAGGCGCGCTAATTGTGCAAGCAACTAGCTGGCGCCGTACATGGCGCTTTTAAACAGGGTTCCGGTTACAAATAAAGCCAAAGAAACCAGCAGGGCAAGGAATATAGAATAGAAAAGCAAATTGACGACACCTTGCCAAATTTCTACTCGGCCGACGCATGCATTGAACTTACGATGCCTACAATCTATCACCAGCACCTAATAATGTTACTCAGCGGTCGTGTTATGCCACGTCTACCACACGCAGTTAGCTTGCTGGGACGGAGTTAAGATAAAACACCATTTCAGCTGTCATTCTGAGGCTCAAAAGGAAAACTTAGCTCGTATTCTTCTATCAATAATCCCAGAGATACGGGCAATTGCAGTCATCTTACGGAACCCTTCACACTGATTAACCTCCCCTGAATTTCATCGGATGGGCCCCTCCTCGCTTTTAATCTCCAGTATAAAAGATACCAGCTAAGAATATGTAGGATACGTATAAATAAGTATGTGTGTCTAACATTACTTTTCTTCTATTTATTCAATCAAAATCGAAGTCTTCCTGTGGCGGATGATCCCTGGGCGGCTCTGTTAGGCTGGTCATAACTAGAAGTATCATATACTGAAAGTGTTACCGTAATCTCGAGCACAAATGCATCCACATGAACAATAAATATTTTAAAAAGAGAAAAAATGTGAATTTTTTTGTGGATGAACATCAAAAGTTTTCTGGCGCCCTACAAAATTTCGCCACGAAAAGACAACTCTAGAGGTGTGTGGCAAAAAAAGGGGGAAATGAGTGCGCCAAAATGTGTCTTTTTGAGCATGAAATGTTGTTTTTTGTCAGTTCAATGAGAAACTTTGCAGGATGTTAGAAAATTGTTGACGTTCAACCACAAAAGAATTTCATATTTTTTTATTTTATTTACTATTTTTTATAAGTTAATGTTCATGCGGGTGTATTTGAGCCTATAGGAGCAGATTATCCATGTACCATAGTGCATAGTATCATACCTTGGTGCCATGATGTCCTTATTACCTTTAATTAATACTCCCTCCGTCCTAAAATAAGTGACTAAAAAATGACTCAACAACTTTGTACTAACTTTAGTACAAAGTTGAGTCATTTTTGAGTCACTTGTTTTGGGACTGAGGGATTAGTATATTATTCAATATGATACGGTATGATACTCAATCGTCTATTTTTCTTATTTAATTGTGTGTCACTGCAACAAAAATGCCAAATTGACGTGCATTATGCTATCTATGATACTCTATTGTGGCCAGTCTAAGACTACCTCTAGCAGATTTTTGCAAACACATGCTTGGCTCGCTGGTTAGGCATGCAGATGCAGCTTAATCACCAGGATTCAAATCTTAAAATTGACAGGTGATGCACAATGCTTTCCCCATCTGTTGAGGATCAACCTTGATCTATAGTCACTCGACAAGATAAAATCTTGGTAACCATAAAAGAAAATCTTTGAGGATTAGGCTTGATGTGTGGTGGTACTTGAAAATCCTGGTACTCATACTAAAAAGGTTGTGTGCATCCCTACTTGGTGCAGAGATAGGGAAGTAAAATCCTCTCCTCAATTCTGGGAATACTTTTGAATGGCATTTATAGGATGGAGAAAGAAACCTCTTGATCCGTTAAGTACATGGACAAGGTGTGATGGCAGATGCGCAACGGGGGAGGGGGTCGCATGTGTGTGTGTGTGTGTGGGGGGGGGGGAGGTTGCCCAGTGGCGAGGCATGTTGAGTTCATGGACACCACCGTCATCCCCTACCCCAGGCATCACCGTCTTCGCTACCAGATCCACCACAACCACAACCACAACAGTAACTTCCTCGGATCCTCCCCGTCGTCGAGCCGGGCTACCACGGAGGTCCTCGAGGTTGACAGCTCCTGCAACCCTAGTGCCGGGAGAGGAGGAGGGCAACCACTACTTCCTGTTGGAAATATGCCCTAGAGGCAATAATAAAATGATTATTATTATATTTCCTTGTTCATGATAATTGTCTATTGTTCATGCTTTAATTGTATTATCCGAAAACAGTAATGTGTGTGTGAATACATAGACCACACCATGTCCCTAGTGAGCCACTAGTTGACTAGCTCGTTTATCAATAGATGGTTACAGTTTCTTGACCATGGACATTGGATGTCATTGATAACGGGATCACATCATTAGGAGAATGATGTGATGGACAAGACCCAATCCTAAACCTAGCACAAGATCGTGTAGTTCATATGCTAAAGCTTTTCCAATGTCAAGTATCTGTTCCTTAGACCATGAGGTTGTGCAACTCCCGGGTACCGTAGGAATACTTTGGGTGTGCCAAACGTCACAATGTAACTTGGTGGCTATAAACGTACACTACGGGTATCCCCGAAAGTATCTGTTGGGTTGGCACGAATCGAGACTGGGATTTGTCACTCCGTATGACGGAGAGGTATCTCTGGGCCCACTCAGTAAGACATCATCGTAATGATCTCAATGTGACTAAGGGGTTGGTCACGGGATGATGTGTTACGGAACGAGTAAAGAGACTTCCGTAACGAGATTGAACAAGGTATCGCTATACGGACGATCGAATCTCGGGCAAGTACTATACCGGTAGACAAAGGGAATCGTATACGGGATTGATTGAATCCTTGACATCGTGGTTCATCCGATGAGATCATCGTGGAACATGTGGGAGCCAACATGGGTATCCAGATCCGCTGTTGGTTACTGGCCGGAGATATGTCTCGGTCATGTCTCCATGATTCCTGAACCCGTAGCGTCTACACACTTAAGGTTCGATGACGCTAGGGTTATAGGGAATAGATGTACGTGGTTACCGAATGTTGTTAGGAGTCCCAGATGAGATCCCGGACGTCACGAGGAGTTCCGGAATGGTCCAGAGGTAAAGAATTATATATAGGAAGTGATGATTTGGCCACCGAAAGTGTTCCGGGCATCACCGGTAACGTACCGGGACCACCGGAAGGGTTCCGGGGGTCCACCGGGAGGGGCCACCAGCCCCGGAGGCCTGCGTGGGCCAAGAGTGGGAAGGGACCAGCCCCTAGGTGGGCTGGTGCGCCTCCCACCAAGGCCCAAGGCGCAGGGAAGAGGGGAGGGGGCAAACCCTAGGGGCAGATGGGCCTTAAGGCCCACCCTAGGTGCGCCCCCTCTCTCCCCCCTTTGGCCGCCCCCCAGATCCAATCTGGGGCCGCCGCACCCGCTAGGGAGGGAACCCTAGATGGGGGTGCAGCCCCTCCCTTCCCCCTATATATAGTTGGGGTTTTGGGGCTGCCAGACACACGAGTCTCCCTCTCTCTTGGCGCAGCCCTACCCCTCTCCCTCCTAGTCTTTCGCAGTGTTTGGCGAAGCCCTGCTGGAGTACCACGCTCCTCCATCACCACCACACCGTCGTGCTGCTGCTGGACGAAGTCTTCCCCAACCTCTCCATCTCTCCTTGCTGGATCAAGGTGCGGGAGATGTCACCGGGCTGCACGTGTGTTGAACGCGGAGGCACCGTTGTTCGGTGCTTAGATCGGATTCGGCCGCGATCTGAATCTCTTCGTGTACGACTCCACCGACCGCGTTCTTGCAATGCTTCCGCATCGCGATCTTCAAAGGTATGAAGATGCACTCCCCTCTCGTTGCTAGTAAACTCCATAGATAGATCTTGGTGTTGCGTAGGAATTTTTTTGATTTTCTGCAACGATCCCCAACAGTGGCATCATGAGCTAGGTCTATGCGTAGTTACTATGCACGAGTAGAACACTAGATTGTTGTGGGCGTAGATCATGTCAATTTACTTGCCGCTACTAGTCTTATCTTGATTCGGCGGCATCATGGGATGAAGCGGCCCGGACCGACCTTACACGTTCGCTTACGTGAGACAGGTTCCACCGACTGATATGCACTAGTTGCATAAGGTGGCTAGCGGGTGTCTGTCTCTCCCACTTTAGTCGGATCAGATTCGACGAAAAGGGTCCTTATGAAGGGTAAATAGTAATTGGCATATCACGGTGTGGTTTTGGCGTAGGTAAGAAACGTTCTTGCTAGAAACCTATAGCAGCCACGTAAAAACTTGCAACAACAATTAGAGGACGTCTAACTTGTTCTTGCAGCATGTGCCGTGTGATGTGATATGGCCAAAAGGATGTGATGAATGATATATATATATATGTGATGTATGAGATTGATCATGTTCTTGTAATAGGAATCACGACTTGCATGTCGATGAGTATGACAACCGACAGGAGCCATAGGAGTTGTCTTATTTTATTGTATGACCTGCGTGTCATTGAAAACGCCATGTAATTACTTTACTTTATTGCTAACTGTTGGCCATAGTAGTAGAACTAACGTTTGGCGAGACAACTTCTTGAAGACACGATGATGGAGATCATGGTGTCATGCCGGTGACGATGATGATCATGGAGCCCCGAAGACGGAGATCAAAAGGAGAAAAATGATATTGGCCATACCATGTCACTATTTGATTGCATGTGATGTTTATCATGTTTTACATCTTATTTGCTTAGAACGATGGTAGCATAAATAAGATGATCTCTCACTAAAATTTCAAGAATTGTGTTCCCCCTAACTGTGCACCGTTGCTAAGGTTCGTTGTTCCGAAGCACCACGTGGTGATTGGGTGTGATAGGCTCTAACGTTCGCATACAACGGGTGTAAGCCAGATTTACACACGCAATACACTTAGGGTTGACTTCACGAGCCTAGCATGTACACACATGGCCTCGGAACACGGAAGACCGAAAGGTCGAACATGAGTCGTATAGAAGATACGATCAACATGAAGATGTTCACCGTTGATGACTAGTCCGTCTCACGTGATGATCGGACACGGCCTAGTCGATTCGGATCATGTAGCACTTAGATGACTAGAGAGATGTCTATCCGAGTGGGAGTTCATTAAATTTGTTTAGATGAACTTAATTGTCATGAACATAGTCTAAAATCTTTACAATATGTCTTGTAGATCAAATGGACCACACTAATGTTGCCCTCAACTTCAACACGTTCCTAGAGAAAACCAAACTGAAAGACGATGGTAGCAACTATACAGATTGGGTCCGTAACTTGAGGATCATCCTCATAGCTGCCAAGAAAGCATATGTCCTTGAAGCACCGCTAGGTGATGCACCTGTTTTCCCAGCAACTCAAGACGTTATGAACGTCTGGCAGTCGCGTAGTGATGATTACTCCTTGGTTCAGTGCGGCATGCTTTACAACTTCGAATCGGGGCTCCAAAAGCGTTTTGAGCAGCACAGAGCATATGAGATGTTCCAAGAGCTGAAAATGGTTTTCCAAGCTCATGCCCGAGTCGAGAGATATGAAGTCTCTGATAAGTTCTACAGTTGTAAGATGGAGGAAAATAGTTCTGTCAGCGAACATATACTCAAAATGTCTGGGTTGCACAACCGCTTGTCTCAGCTGGGAATTAATCTTCCAGATGACGCGGTCGTTGACAGAATCCTTCAGTCGCTCCCACCTAGCTACAAGAGCTTTGTGATGAACTTCAATATGCATGGGATGGAGAAGTCCATTCCCGAGGTGTATTCAATGCTGAAAGCAGTGGAGGTGGAGATAAAAAAGGAACATCAAGTGTTGATGGTGAATAAAACCACTAAGTTCAAGAAAGGCAAGGGTAAGAAGAATTTCAAGAAGGACGACAAATGAGTTGCAGTGCCCCGTAAGCCAGTTGCCGGGAAGAAGCCAAAGAATGGACCCAAGCCTGAGACTGAGTGCTTCTATTGCAAGGGAACGGGTCACTGGAAGCGGAATTGTCCCAAATACTTAGCGGATAAGAAGGCCGATAACGTCAAAGGTATATGTGATATACATGTTATTGTTGTGTACCTTACCATCGCTCGTAGTAGCTCCTGGGTATACCTGTGTAGTTGCTAACATTTGTAACTCAAAGCAGGAGCTGCGGAATAAGCGAAGACTAGCGAAGGACGAGGTGACGATGCGCGTCGGGAATGGTTCCAAGGTCGATGTGATCGCCGTTGGCACGCTACCTCTACATCTACCTTCGGGATTAGTTTTAAACCTCAATAATTGTTATTTAGTACCAGCTTTGAGCATGAACATTGTATCTGGATCTTGTTTGATGCGAGATGGCTACTCATTTAAATCTGAGAATAATGGTTGTTCTATTTATATGAGAGAAATGTTTTATGGTCATGCCCCGCTGGTCAATGATTTATTATTAATGAATCTCGAACGTGATGTTACACATATTCATAGTGTGGATGCCGAAAGATGTAAGGTTGATAACGATAGTCCCACATACTTGTGGCATGATACGTCTCCAACGTATCTATAATTTTTTATTGTTCCATGCTATCATTTATGAAGTCATGGATGTTTAATGGGCTTTATCATACACTTTTATATCATTTTTGGGACTAACCTACTAACCCAAAGGCCTAGTCCAGATTGCTGTTTTTTGCCTGTTTCAGGGTTTTGTAGAAAAAGAATATCAAACGGAGTCCAAATGGAATGAAACCTTTGCGAGATATATTTTTGGAGAAAATCACGCACGGGAGACTTGAGAACCACGTCAGGGGAGCCTCGGGGTGTCCACGAGGGTGGGGGGCGCGCCCCCCTTCCCAGGGCGCGCCCCCTGCCTCGTGGGGCTCCCGAGCACCCCCCCGGTGTCCTTCTTCTTCCTATATAAGTCTACGTACCCCGAAACCTTCGACAACAAAGAGAAAACCCTAATTCCACCTCTGTAACCTTATATTCCCGTGAGATCCCATCTTGGAGCCTGTTCCGGAGCTCCACCGGAGGGGGATCCATCACGGAGTTCTTCTTCTTCTTCATCATCATCATCATCGCCCTCACCATGAGTTGTGAGTAGCTTACCACAGACCTTCGGGTCCATAGCTAGTATCTAGATGGCTTCTTCTCTCTCTCTGGATCTCATTACAAAGTTCTCCTCGGTCTTCGAGGAGATCTATTCGATGTAATCTCTTTTTGCGGTGTGTTTGTCGAGATCCGACGAATTGTGAGTTTATGATCAAGATTATCTAAGAAAGATATTTGGTTCTTCTCTGAACTTTTTATGTGTGCTCATAATATCCTTGCAAGTCTCTTCGAATTATTGGTTTGGTTTGGCCTACTAGATCTATAGTTCTTGCAATGGGAGAAGTGCTTGGCTTTGGGGTCAATCTTGCGGTGTTCTTTCCGAGTGACAGTAGGGGCAGCAAGGCACGTATTGTATTGTTGCCATCAAGGATAAAAAGATGGGGTTTATATCATATTGCTTGAGTTTATCCCTCTACATCATGTCATCTTTCTTAAGGCGTTACTCTGTTCTTATGAACTCAATACACTAGATGCATGCTGGATAGCGATCGATGTGTGGAGTAATAGTAATAGATGCAGAATCATTTCGGTCTACTTGTCTCGGACGTGATGCATATATACAATGATCATGTCTAGATAGTCTCATAATTATTCGCTTTTCTTTCAATTGCTCGACAGTAATTTGTTTACCCGCCGTAGAATATCGCTATCATGAGAGAAGCCACTAGAGAACACTATGCCTCCCGGGTCTGTTCTCAACTTATCAATCTACATCTACTTTACTTTTATCGCTTTTATTTGCTGTTCTTATAAACCAAAAATACCAAAAATATAAACTATCATCTCTATCAGATCTCACTTTCGTAAGTGACCGTAAAGGGATTGACAACCCCTTATCGCGTTGGCTGCGAAGTTCTTATTTGTTTGTGCAGGTGCGAGGGACTCGCGCGTGGTCTCCTACTGGATTGATACCTTGGTTCTCAAAAACTGAGGGAAATACTTACGCTACTGTGCTGCATCTCCCTTTCCTCTTCGAGGGAATACAACGCAAGCTCGAGAAGTAGCAACAAGAATTTCTGGCACCGTTGCCGGGGAGGCTTACGCAAAAGTCATATACCAAGTACCTATCACAAACCCTTATCCTTCGCATTACATTTATTTGCCTCTCGGTTTCCACTCCCCCACTTCACCCTTGCCGTTTTATTTGCCCTTCTCACTATGGCTCAGAACAATACTAAATTGTGTGACTTCTCCAATACCAACAATAATGATTTTATTAGCACTCCGATTGCTCCTATTACCGATGCTAAATCTAGTGAGATCAATGCTGCTTTGTTGAATCTTGTCATGAAAGATCAATTCTCCGGCCTTCCTAGTGAAGATGCCGCTACCCATCTAAACAACTTTGTTGATTTGTGTGATATGCAAAAGAAAAGGGATATGGATAACGATGTTGTTAAATTGAAGTTATTTCCGTTTTCACTTAGAGATCGTGCTAAAACTTGGTTTTCCTCTTTGCCTAGAAATAGTATTGATTCGTGGAATAAGTGCAAAGATGCTTTTATCTCTAAGTATTTCCCTCCTGCTAAGATCATCTCTCTTAGAAACGGTATTATGAATTTTAAGCAACTAGATCAAGAGCATGTTGCACAAGCTTGGGAGAGAATGAAATTGATGATACATAATTGCCCTACACATGGTTTGAATCTATGGATGATTATTCAGAACTTTTATGTTGGCTTGAATTTTGCTTCTAGAAATCTTTTAGACTCGGCCAAAGGAGGCACTTTCATGGAAACTACCTTAGGAGAAGCTACCAAACTCCTAGATAATATTATGGTTAATTATTCTCAATGGCACACCGAAAGATCTACTAGTAAAAAGTGCATGCTATTGAAGAAATTAGTGTTTTGAGTGGAAAGATGGATGAACTTATGAAATTATTTGCTGCTAAGAGTGCTTCTTCTGATCCTAATGATATGCCTTTGTCCACTTTGATTGAAAATAGCAATGAATCTTTGGATGTGAATTTTGTTGGTAGGAATAATTTTGGTAACAATGCTTATTGAGGTAATTTTAATCCTAGGCCTTTTCCTAGTAATTCCTCTAATAATTATGGTAATTCCTACAACAACTCTTATGGAAAGATGCCTTCTGAATTTGAAACTAGTGTTAAGGAGTTTATGATCTCGCAAAAGAATTTCAATGCTATGCTTGAAGAGAAATTGCTTAAGGTTGATGAATTGGCTAGAAGTGTGGATAGAATTACTCTTGATGTTGATTCTTTGAAACTTAGATCTATCCCACCTAAGCATGATATCAATGAGTCTCTCAAAGCCATGAGAGTTTCCATTGATGAATGCAAAGAAAGAACCGCTAGGATGCGTGCTAAAATAGAAGATTATATTAAAGCGTGTTCTTCTAGTTATCATGAAAATAAAGATGAAGATCTGAAAGTTATTGATGTGTCTCCTATTAGATCCTTGTTTTCTAGTATAAATCTTGATGAAAATAGGATTGGAGATGATTCTGCTTTAAGGTGTCTCGATGATTCGGAGTTTTTAGATCTTGATGCTAAAATTGTTAAAAGTGGGAGTGTAGAGATTAAAACTTTGCATAGTGATGAACCCACTATTTTGAATTTCAAGGGATTCAATTATGACAATTGCTCTTTGATTGATTGTATTTCCTTGTTGCAATCGGTGCTAAATTCTCCACATGTTTATAGTCAAAAAAAAGCTTCTACCAAACACATAGTTAATGCTTTGATGCAATCTTATGAAGAAAAACTTGAGTTAGAAGTTTCTATCCCTAGAAAGCTTTATGACGAATGGGAACCTACTATTAAAATAAAAATAAAAGATCATGAATGCTATGCTTTGTGTGATTTGGGTGCAAGTGTATCCACTATCCCAAAAACTTTGTGTGATTTGCTAGGGTTCCATGAGCTTGACGACTGTTCTTTAAATTTGCATCTTGCGGATTCCACTATTAAGAAACCTATGGGAAGAATTAATGATGTTCTTATTGTTGCCAATAGGAATTATGTGCCTGTAGATTTCATTGTTCTTGATATAGATTGCAATCCTTCATGTCCTATTATTCTTGGTAGACCTTTCCTTAGAACGATTGGTGCAATTATTGATATGAAGGAAGGAAATATTAGATTCCAATTTCCGTTAAGGAAAGGCATGGAACACTTTCCTAGAAAGAAAATCAAATTACCATATGAATCTATCATGAGAGCCATTTATGGATTGCCTTCCAAAGATGGCAATACCTAGATTTATCTTGTATCGTGCCTAGCTAGGGGCATAAAACGATAGCGCTTGTTGGGAGGCAACCGAACTTTATATTTTTTGTTTTTGTTGCTATTAGGGAATAAATATTTCATCTAGCCTCTGATTAGATGTGGTTTCATGTTTTGTTTAGTGTTTGTGCCAAGTAGAACCTTTGGGAAGACTTGTGTGAAGTTTATGTGATCTTGCTGTGAAAAACAGAATCGTTAGCGCTCGCTAAAGTGGTCAAATTTACAAATTTAGTTTGAATTTTTTGGAGTTCCATAAGTAAGCGAAACCTGCAGATTACTACAGACTGTTCTGTTTTTGACATATTCTGTTTTTCGTGTGTTGTTTGCTCATTTCGATGCATCTACGAGTAGTATTGGAAGATATGATCCATAGAGAAGTTGGAATACAGTAGGTTTAGCACAAATATAAACAAAGAATGAATTCTTTGCTGCACCTTTGAGTAGTGGTTTGCTTCATTATACTAACGGAGGTCACGAGAATTTTTGTCTAAGTTTTGTGTTGTGAAGTTTTCAAGTTTTGAGTATTGCTTTGATGGACTATGGAACAAGGAGTAGCAAAGGCATAAGCTTGGGGATGCCCATGGCACCCCAACTAAATTCAAGATAATCAAAAGCCTAAGCTTGGGGATGCCCCGGGAAGGCATCCCCTCTTTCGTCTTCATCCATCGGTAACTATACTTGGAGCTATATTTTTATTCGCAACATGATATGTGTTTTGCTTGTAGCGTCTTGTATAATTTGAGTCTTTGCTTGTTAGTTTGTCACAATCATCCTTACTGGACAAACCTATTTGAGAGAGTTAAATATGGCCTAGAAATTGTTAAAACACTCTATGTGCTTCACTTATATCTTTTGAGTTGAATAGTTTTTGCTCTAGTGCTTCACTTATATCTTTTAGAGCACAGCGGTAGTAATATTTTGTAGAAATTGTTGAACTCTCATGCTTCACTTATATCTATTTGAGAGTCTAGTAAAACAGAATGTTAATGTGTTTAGGCTAAAGAAACTAGTCTTCACATGATAGACATCCAATGTCAATGTAGTAAAAAAATTCACACCAAGTGCATTGAATAGAATGTGATGTTGGATGCTTGATAATTGTTTTGAGATATGAGGATAATGATATTATAGTCATGCTAGTGGAGTTATTATAAAATTGAGAAATACTTTTGTTAAGGTTAGTGATTCCCGTAGCATGCACGTATGGTGAACCGCTATGTGACGAAGTTAGAGCATGAGGTATTTGTAGAGTGCCAACCTTTGTGTGGAGGTCGGGGGCGCGCGATGGTTAACTCCTACCAACCACCCCCATAGGAGCATGCGTTGATTGCTTTGTTTTGATGACTCGTAGATTTTTGCAATAAGTATATGAGTTCTTATGACTAATGTTGAGTCCATAGATTATACGCACTCTCACCCTTCCACCATTGCTAGCCTCTCTCGTACCGCGCAACTTTCGCTGGTATCATAAAACCACTATATATCCTTCCTCAAAACAGCCACCATATTATTCCTCAAAACAGCCACCATACCTACCTATCATGGCATTTCCATAGCCATTCCGAGATATATTGCCATGCAACCTTCCACTGTTCCGTTCGTATGACACGCATCATATTGTCATATTGCCATGCATGATCATGTAGTTGACATCGTATTTGTGGCAAGGCCACCATGCATAATTTTTATACATGTTGCTCTTCTTTCATTGCACATCCCGGTACACCGCTGGAGGCATTCATATAGAGTCATACTTTGTTGTTGTAGTATCGAGTTGTAATATCGAGTTGTAATGAAAGTGTGATGATCATCATTATTAGAGCATTGTCCCATGGGAGGAAAGGCTAAATCTATAAAGCCCCTCCGCAAAAAAAAGGCCAAAGAAAAAAAGAAAGGCCAAAAAAAAGAAAGAAAAAGGGACAATTGCTACTATCTTTTTTCCACACTTGTGCTTCAAAGTAGCACTATGTTCTTCATTGTAGAGAGTCTCATGTTTAGTCACTTTCATATACTAGTGGGAATTTTCGCTATAGAACTTGGCTTGTATATTCCAACGATGGGCTTCCTCAAATGCCCTAGGTCTTCGTGAGCAAGCAAGTTGGATGCACACCCACTAGTTTCTTTTGTTGTGCTTACATTCATATTTAGCTCTAGTGCATCCATTGCATGGCAATCCCTACTCACTCACATTGATATCTATTGATGAGCATCTCCATAGCCCGTTGATACGCCTAGTTGATGTGAGACAATCTTCCTATCTTTTTGTCTTCTCCACAACCACCTCTATTCCACCCATAGTGCTATGTCCATGGCTGCCGCTCATGTATCACGTGAAAGTTGAAAGGTTTGAAAAGATAGAGTATGAAAACAAATGCTTGGCTGAAATCGGGGTTTGTGCATGATATGAATATTTTCTGTGATGAAGAGGGAGCATAGCCAGACTATATGATTTTGTAGGGATAACTTTCTTTAGCCATAGTATTTTGAGAAGACATGATTGCTTTGTTAGTATGCTTGAAGTATTATTATTTATTATGTCAATATAGACTTTTATCTTGAATCTTTAAGATCTGAACATCATGCCACAATTAAGAGAATTACATTGAAAAACTATATTGGTTAGCATTCCACATAAAATATTCTTTCTTTATCATTTACTTACTCGAGGACGAGCAAGAATTAAGCTTGGGGATGCTTGATACGTCTCCAACGTATCTATAATTTTTGATTGTTCCATGCTATTATTTATGAAGTCTTGGATGTTTAATGGGCTTTATCATACACTTTTATATCATTTTTGGGACTAACCTACTAACCCAAAGGCCCAGTCCAGATTGTTGTTTTTTGCTCGTTTCAGGGTTTTGCAGAAAAAGAATATCAAACGGGGTCCAAACGGAATGAAACCTTCGCGAGAGATATTTTTGGAGAAAATCACGCACGAGGGACTTGAGAACCACGTCAGGGGAGCCTCGGGGTGTCCACGAGGGTGGGGGGCGGTCCCCCCTTCCTAGGGCGCGCCCCCTGCCTCGTGGCCCCCCCCGAGCACCCCCCGGTGTCCTCCTTCTTCCTATATAAGTCTACATACCCCGAAACCTTAGACAACAAAGAGAAAACCCTAATTCCACCGTCGTAACCTTCTGTTCCCATGAGATCCTGTCTTGGGGCCTGTTCCGGAGCTCCACCGGAGGGGATCCATCACGGAGTTCTTCATCATCATCATCATCGCCCTCACCATGAGTTGTGAGTAGTTTACCACAAACCTTCAGGTCCATAGCTAGTATCTAGATGGCTTCTTCTCTCTCTCTGGATCTCAATACAAAATTTTCCTCAGTCTTCGAGGAGATCTATTCGATGTAATCTCTTCTTGCGGTGTGTTTGTCGAGATCCGATGAATTGTGAGTTTATGATCAAGATTATCTATGAAAGATATTTGGTTCTTCTCTGAACTTTTTATGTGTGCTCATAATATCCTTGCAAGTCTCTTCGAATTATTGGTTTGGTTTGGCCTACTAGATCTATAGTTCTTGCAATGGGAGAAGTGCTTGGCTTTGGGTACAATCTTGCGGTGTCCTTTCCCAGTGACAGTAGGGGCAGCAAGGCACGTATTGTATTGTTGCCATCGAGGATAAAAAGATGGGGTTTATATCATATTGCTTGAGTTTATCCCTCTACATCATGTTATCTTGCTTAAGGTGTTACTATGTTCTTATGAACTCAATACACTAGATGCATGCTGGATAGCGGTCGATGTGGAGAGTAACAGTAGTAGATGCAAAATCTTTTCGGTCTAGTTGTCTCGGATGTGATGCCTATATACAATGATCATGCCTAGATAGTCTCATAATTATTCGTTTTTCTATCAATTGCTCGACAGTAATTTGTTTACCCGCCGTAGAATATCTCTATCATGAGAGAAGCCACTAGAGAACACTATGGCCCCCGGGTCTATTCTCAACATATCAATCTACATCTACTTTACTTTTATCGCTTTTATTTGTTGTTCTTATAAACCAAAAATACCAAAAATATAAACTATCATCTCTATCAGATCTCACTTTCGTAAGTGACCGTAAAGGGATTGACAACCCCTTATCGCGTTGGCTGCGAAGTTCTTATTTATTTGTGCAGGTGCGAGGGACTCGCGCGTGGTCTCCTACTGGATTGATACCTTGGTTCTCAAAAACTGAGGGAAATACTTATGCTACTGTGCTTCATCTCCCTTTCCTCTTCGAGGGAATACAACGCAGGCTTGAGAAGTAGCATGGCACTGCCGCCTTGGTCATATTGGTGTCAAACGTATGAAGAAGCTCCATGTAGATGGACTTTTAGAGTCTCTTGATTATGAATCATTTGACACGTGCGAACCATGCCTTTTGGGCAAGATGACCAAGACTTCGTTCTCCGGAACAATGGAGCGAGCAACCAACTTGTTGGAAATCATACATACTGATGTGTGTGGTCCAATGAGTGTTGAAGCTCGCGGTGGCTATCGTTATGTTCTCACCTTCATTAATGACTTAAGTAGATATGGGTATGTCTACTTGATGAAACACAAGTCTAAGACCTTTGAAAAGTTCAAGGAATTTCAGAATGAGGTTGAGAATCAACGTGATAGAAAAATAAAGTTCTTACGATCATATCGTGGAGGAGAATATTTAAGTCACAAATTTGGCACACACCTAAGGAAATGTGGAATTGTTTCACAATTGACGCCGCCTAGAACACCTCAGCGTAATGGTGTATCCGAACGTCGTAATCGTACTCTATTGGACATGGTGCGATCTATGATGTCTCTTACCGACTTACCGCTGTCATTTTGGGTTATGCTTTAGAGACAGCCGCATTCATTTTAAATAGGGCATCGTCTAAATCCGTCGAGACGACACCGTATGAACTATGGTTTGGGAAGAAACCTAAGTTGTCGTTTCTAAAAGTTTGGGGATGCGATGCTTATGTCAAGAAACTTCAACCTGAAAAGCTCAAACCCAAATCGAAAAATGCGTCTTCATAGGATACCCTAAGGAAACTATTGGGTATACCTTCTACCTCAGATCCGAAGGCAAGGTCTTTGTTGCCAAGAATGGGTCCTTTCTGGAGAAAGAGTTTCTCTCGAAAGAAGTAAGTGGGAGGAAAGTGGAACTTGATGAGGTGATTGTCACCCCTCTCGAACCGGAAAGTAGCACAACACAGGAAGATATTTCTATGGTGCCTGCACCGACTAGAGATGAAGTTAATGATAATGATCATGAAGCTTCGGATCAAGTTACCACTGAACTTCGTAGGTCCACGAGGAAACGTTCCGCACCAGAGTGGTACGGCAACCCTGTCCTAGAAATCATGTTGTTAGACAATGATGAACCTTCGAACTATGAAGAAGAGATGGCGGGCCCAGATTCCAACAAATGGCTTGAAGCCATGAACTCCGAGATAGGATCCATGTATGATAACAAAGTATGGACATTGGTTGACTTTCCCGATGATCGGCGAGCCATAGAAAATAAATGGATCTTTAAGAAGAAGACTGACGCGGATGGAAATGTGACCATCTATAAGGCTCGGCTTGTCGCTAAGGGTTATCGACAAGTTCAAGGGATTGACCACGATGAGACTTTCTCTCCCGTAGTGATGTTGAAGTCTGTCCGAATCATGTTAGCAGTTACCGCATTCTGTGATTATGAGATATGGCAAATGGACGTCAAAACGGCATTCCTTAACGGCTTCCTTAAGGAAGAACTGTATATGATGCAACCGGAAGGTTTTGTCGATCCTAAGAATGCTAACAAGGTATGCAAGCTCCAGCGCTCTATCTATGGGCTGGTGCAAGCATCTCGGAGTTGGAACATTCGCTTTGATAAGGTGATCAACGCGTTTGGGTTCATGCAAACTAATGGAGAAGCCTGTATTTACAAGAAAGTGAGTGGGAGCTCTGTAGCATTTCTCATATGATATGTGGATGACATATTGCTAATGAGAAATGATGTAGAACTCTTGGAAAGCATAAAGGCCTATTTGAATAAGTGTTTTTCAATGAAGGACCTTGGACAAGATGCTTACATATTAGGCATCAAGATCTATAGAGATAGATCGAGACGCCTCATTGGTCTTTCACAAAGCACATACCTTGACAAGATATTGAAGAAGTTCAATATGGATCAGTCCAAGAAAAGAGTTCTTGCCTGTATTGCAAGGTATGAAATTGAGCGTAGCTCAATGCCCGACCTCGACAGAAGATAGAGAAAAGATGAGTGTCATCCCCTATGCCTCAGTCATAGGTTCTATTATGTATGCCATGTTGTGTACCAGACCCGATGTGAACCTTGCCATAAGTTTGATGGGGAGTGCTACTTCTCGAGCTTGCGTTGTATTCCCTCGAAGAGGAAAGGGAGATGCAGCACAATAGCGTGCGTATTTCCCTCAGTTTTTCAGAACCAAGGTATCAATCCAGTAGGAGACCACGCGCGAGTCCCTCACACCTGCACAAACAAATAAGAACTTCGCAACCAATGTGATAAGGGGTTGTCAATCCCTTTACGGTCACTTACGAAAGTGAGATCTAATAGAGATGATAGTTTATATTTTTGGTATTTTTGGTTTAAAAGAACAAAAAATAAAAGTGGTAAAAGTAAAGTAGATGTAGATTGATATGTTGAGAATAGACCCGGGGGCCATAGTGTTCTCTAGTGGCTTCGCTCATTATAGCGATATTCTACGGCAGGTAAACAAATTATTGTCGAGCAATTGATAGAAAAGCGAATAATTATGAGACTATCTAGGCATGATCATTGTATATAGGCATCACGTCCGAGACAAGTAGACCGAAACGATTCTGCATCTACTACTATTACTCCACACATCGACCGCTATCCAGCATGCATCTAGTGTATTGAGTTCATAAGAACAAAGTAACGCCTTCAGCAAGATGACATGATGTAGAGGGATAAACTCAAGCAATATGATATAAACTCCATCTTTTTATCCTTGATGGCAACAATACAATACGTGCCTTGCTACCCCTACTGTCATTGGGAAAGGACACCGCAAGATTGAACCCAAAGCCAAGCACTTCTTCCATTGCAAGAACTATAGATCTAGTAGGCCAAACCAAACCAATAATTCGAAGAGACTTGCGAGGATATTATGAGCACACATAAAAAGTTCAGAGAAGAACCAAGTATTTCTCATAGATAACCTTTATCATAAACTCACAATTCATCGGATCTCGACAAACACACTGCAAAAAGAGATTACATCGAATAGATCTCCTCGAAGACCAAGGAGAACTTTGTATTGAGATCCAGAGAGAGAGAAGAAGCCATCTAGATACTAGCTATGGACCCGAAGGTCTGTGGCAAACTACTCACAACTCATGGTGAGGGCGATGATGATGATGATGAAGAACTCCGTGATGGACCCCCCCTCCGGTGGAGCTCCGGAACAGGCCCCAAGATGGGATCTCACGGGAACAGAAGGTTACAGTGGTGGAATTAGGGTTTTCTCTCTGTTGTCGAAGGTTTCGGGGTACGTAGACTTATATAGGAGGAAGGAGGACACCGGGGGGTGCTCGAGGGGCCCACGAGGCAGGGGGCGCGCCCTGGGAAGGGGGGCGCACCCCCCGCCCTCGTGGGCGCCTTGATGCTCCCCTGACATGGTTCTCAAGTTCCTTGTGCGTGATTTTCTCCAAAAATATCTCTCGCGAAGGTTTCTTTCCGTTTGGACTCCGTTTGGACTCCGTTTGATATTCTTTTTCTGCAAAACCCTGAAACAGGCAAAAAACAACAATCTGGATTGGGCCTTTGGGTTAGTAGATTAGTCCCAAAAATGATATAAAGTGTAAGATAAAGCCCTTTAAACATCCAAGACTTCATAAATAATAGCATGGAACAATCAAAAAGTATAGATACGTTGGAGACGTATCAAGCATACCCAAGCTTAATTCCTGCTCGTCCTCGAGGAGGTAAATGATAAAGAAAGAATTTTTGGTGTGGAATGCTAACCAACATAGTTTTTCAATGTAATTATTTTAATTATGGCATGAATGTTTAGATCTGAAAGATTCAAGATAAAAGTCGATATTGACATAAGAAATAATAATACTTCAAGCATACTAACAAAGCAATCATATCTTCTCAAAATACTATGGCTAAAGAAAGTTTTCCCTACAAAATCATATAGTCTGGCTATGCTCCCTCTTCATCACACAATATATTCATATCATACACAACCCCGATTTCAGCCAAGCACTTGTTTTCATACTCTATATTTTCAAACCTTTCAACTTTCACGCAATACATGAGCATGAGCCATGGACATAGCACTATGGGTGGAATAGAGGTGGTTGTGGAGAAGACAAAAAGGAGGAAGATAGTCTCACATCGACTAGGCGTATCAATGGGCTATGGAGATTCCCATCAATAGATATCAATGTGAGTGAGTAGGGATTGCCATGCAATGGATGCACTAGAGCTAAGTATGTATGAAATCTCAACAAAAGAAACTAGTGGGTGTGCATCCAACTTGCTTGCTCACGAAGACCTAGGGCATTTGAGGAAGCCCATCGTTGGAATATACCAGCCAAGTTCTATAATGAAAGTTCCCACTAGTATATGAAAGTGACTAAACATGAGACTGTCTATCATGAAGAACATGGTGCTACTTTGAAGCACAAGTGTGGAAAAAGATAGTAGAAATTGGCCCTTCTCTCTTTTCTCTTTTTTTTGGAAGGGCTTCCCCATCTCTTTTTTATTGGACTTTCCTCACATGGGACAATGCTTTAATAATGATGATCGTCACACTTTTATTACAACTCGAAATTACAACTCGATACTACAACAAGTATGACTCTACATGAATGCCTCCGACGGTGTACTCGGATGTGCAATGAATCAAGAGTGACATGTATGAAAAATTATGCATGTTGGCTTTGCCACAAATACGATGTCAACTACATGATCATGCATGGCAATATGACAATATGAAGCGTGTCATATGAACGGGATGGTGGAAAGTTGCATGGCAATATATCTCGGAATGGCTATGGAAATGCCATGATTGGTAGGTATGGTGGTTGTTTTGAGGAATAATATGGTGGCTGTTTTGAGGAAGGATATATAGTGAGTTTATGGTACCGGCGAAATTTGCGCGGTACAAGAGAGGCTAGCAATGGTGGAAGAGTGAGAGTGCGTATAATCTATGGACTCAACATTAGTCATAAGAACTCATATACTTATTACAAAAATCTACGAGTCATCAAAACAGAGAAATCAACACATGCTCCTAGGGGGGAGGTTGGTAGGAGTTAACCATCGCGCGCCCCCGACCTCCACACAAAGGTTGGCACTCTACAAATACCTCATGCTCTAACTTCATCACATAGCGGTTCACCATACGTGCATGATACGGGAATCACTAACCTCAACACAAGTATTTCTCAATTTCATAATAACTCCACTAGCATGACTATAATATCACTATCCTCATATCTCAAAACAATTATCAAGCATCCAACACCTCATCATATTCAATGCACTTAGTGTGAATATTTTTACTACATTGACATTGGATGTCTATCATGTGAAGACTAGTTTCTTTAGCCTGAACACATTACCATGCTATTTTCATAGACTCTCAAATATATATAAGTGAAGCATGAGAGTCCAACTATTTTTACAAAATATAACCACCACCGTGCTCTAAAAGATATAAGTGAGGCGCTAGAGCAAAAACTATTCAACTCAAAAGATATAAGTGAAGCACATAGAGTGTTCTAACAATTTCTAGGCCATATTTAACTCTCTCAAATAGGTGTGTCCAGCAAGGATGATTGTGGCAAACTAACAAGCAAAGGCTCAAATTATACAAGACGCTCCAAGCAAAACACATATCATGTGGTGAATAAAAATATAGCTCCAAGTATAGTTACCGATGGATGAAGACGAAAGAGGGGATGCCTTCCCGGGGCATCCCCAAGGTTAGGCTTTTGATTATCTTGAATTTACTTGGGATGCCATGGGCATCCCGAAGCTTAGGCCTTTGCTACTCTTTGTTCCATAGTCCATCAAAGCAATACTCAAAACTTGAAAACTTCACAACACAAAACTTAGACAAAAATTCTCGTGAGCTCCGTTAGTATAAGAAAGCAAACCAACAAAGGTACTGTAATTAATTCATTCTTTGTTTATATTGGTGTTAAACCTACTGTATTCCAACTTCTCTATAGTTCATACTTGCCAATACTACTCATAGATGCATTAAAATAAGCAAACAACACGCGAAAAAGAAAATCTGTCAAAAACAGAACAGTCTGTAGTAACCTGCAGGTTTCGCCTACTTCTGGAACTCCAAAAAATTCAAACTAAATTGGTAAATTTGAGGAATTTGTCTATTAATCCTCTGCAAAAGGAATCGGCTAAATATCACGCTCCAGTAAAATCTGACGACCACTTTAGCAAGTGCTAACGATTCTGTTTTTTACAGCAAGATCACATAAACTTCACACAAGTCTTCCCAAAGGTTCTACTTGGCACAGACAGTAAACAAAACATGAAACCACATCTAATCAGAGGATAGATGCAATATTTATTCACTAACAGCAACAAAAACAAAAAATATAAAAATGGGTTGCCTCCCAACAAGCGCTATCGTTTTACGCCCCTAGCTAGGCACGATACAAGAGAAATCTAGGTATTGCCATCTTTGGAAGGCAATCCATAAGTGGCTCTCATGATAGATTCATATGGTAATTTGATTTTATTTCTAGGAAAGTGTTCCATGACTTTCCTTAATGGAAATTGGAATCTAATATTTCCTTCCTTCATATCAATAATTGCACCAATCATTCTAAGAAAAGGTCTACCAAAAATAATAGGACATGAAGGATTGCAATCTATATCAAGAACAGTGAAATCTATGGGCACATAATTCCTATTGGCAACAATAAGAACATCATTAATCCTTCGCATAGGTTTCTTAATAGTGGAATCCGCAAGATGCAAATTTAAAGAACAATCATCAAGTTCATGGAACCCTAGCAAATCACACAAAGTTTTTGGGATAGTGGAGACACTTGCACCCAAATCACACAAAGCATAGCATTCATGGTCTTTTATTCATGATATTTTATCAAGTTCATGGAACCCTAGCAAATCACACAAAGTTATTGGGATAGTGGAGACACTTGCACCCAAATCACACAAAGCATAGCATTCATGATCTTTTATTTTTATTTTGATAGTAGGTTCCCACTCATCATAAAGCTTTCTAGGGATAGAAACTTCTAACTCAAGTTTTTCTTCATAAAATTGCATCAAAGCATCAACTATATGTTTGGTGAAAGCTTTATCTTGACTATAAGCATGCGAAGAATTTAGTATGGATTGCAACAAGGAAATACAATCAATCAAAGAGCAATTATCATAATTGAATCCCTTGAAACCCAAAGTAGTGGGTTCATCACTATGCAAAGTTTTAATCTCTTCACTCCCACTTTTAACAATTTTAGCATCAAGATCTAAAAACTCTGAATCATTGCGACACCTTAAAGCAGAATTATCTCGAATCCTATCTTCATGAAGATTTATGCTAGAAAACAAGGATCTAATAGGAGACACATCAATAACTTGCAGATCTTCATCTTTATTTTCACGATAACTAGAAGAACACGCTTTAATATAATCCTCTCTTTTAGCACGCATCCTAGCGGTTCTTTCTTTGCATTCATCAATGGAAATTCTCATGGCTTTGAGAGACTCATTGATATCATGCTTAGGTGGGATAGATCTAAGTTTCAAAGAATCAACATCAAGAGTAATTGTATCCACACTTCTAGCCAATTCGTCAATCTTAAGCAATTTCTCTTCAAGCATAGCATTGAAATTCTTTTGCGAGATCATAAACTCCTTAACACTAGTTTCAAATTCAGAAGGCATCTTTCCATAAGAGTTGTTGTAGGAATTACCATAATTATTAGAGGAATTACTAGAAAAAGGCCTAGGATTAAAATTACCTCTATAAGCATTGTTACCAAAATTATTCCTACCAACAAAATTGACATCCAAAGATTCATCGTTATTTTCAATCAAAGTGGACAAATGCATATCATTAGGATCAGAAGAAGCACTCTTAGCAGCAAACAATTTCATAAGTTCATCCATCTTTCCACTCAAAAGACTAATTTCTTCAATAGCATGCACTTTTTTACTAGTAGATCTTTCGGTGTGCCATTGAGAATAATTAACCATAATATTATCTAGGAGTTTGGTAGCTTCTCCTAAGGTAGTTTCTATGAATGTGCCTCCTGCGGCCGAATCTAAAAGATTTCTAGAAGCAAAATTCAAGCCAGCATAAAAGTTCTGAATAATCATCCATAGATTCAAACCATGTGTAGGGCAATTACGTATCATTAATTTCATTCTCTCCCAAGCTTGTGCAACATGCTCACGATCTAGTTGCTTAAAATTCATAATATCGTTTCTAAGAGAGATGATCTTAGCAGGAGGGAAATACTTAGAGATAAAAGCATCTTTGCACTTATTCTACGAATCAATACTATTTCTAGGCAAAGAGGAAAACCAAGTTTTAGCACGACCTCTAAGTGAAAACGGAAATAACTTCAATTTAACAATATCGTTATCCATATCCCTTTTCTTTTGCATATCACACAAATCAACAAAGTTGTTTAGATGGGTAGCGGCATCTTCACTAGGAAGGCCGGAGAATTGATCTTTCATGACAAGATTCAACAAAGCAGCATTCATCTCATAAGATTCAGCATCGGTAATAGGAGCAATCGGAGTGCTAATAAAATCATTGTTGTTGGTATTGGAGAAGTCACATAATTTGGTATTGTTCTGAGCCATAGTGACAAGCAAGCAAGCAATCCAACACACAGAAGCAAACAAGAAGCAAGCGAACGATAAACACACGGCGGAAGAAGGGCAAATAAAACGGCAAGGATGAAGTGGGGGAGAGGAAATTGAGAGGCAAATAAATGTAATGCGAAGGATAAGGGTTTGTGATAGGTACTTGGTATATGACTTTTGCGTAAGCCCCCCCCCCCGGCAACGGCGCCAGAAATTCTTCTTTCTACTTCTCGAGCTTGCGTTGTATTCCCTCGAAGAGGAAAGGGAGATGCAGCACAGTAGCGTAAGTATTTCCCTAAGTTTTTGAGAACCAAGGTATCAAGCGAGTAGGAGACCATGCGCGAGTCCCTCGCAGCTGCACAAACAAATAAGAACTTCGCAGCCAACGCGATAAGGGGTTGTCAATCCCTTTACGGTCACTTACGAAAGTGAGATCTGATAGAGATGATAGTTTATATTTTTGGTATTTTTGGTTTATAAGAACAGAAAATAAATGCGGTAAAAGTTAAGTAGATGTAGATTGATATGTTGAGAATAGACCCGGGGGCCATAGTGTTCTCTAGTGGCTTCTCTCATGATAGCGATATTCTACGGCGGGTAAACAAATTACTGTCGAGCAATTGGTAGAAAAGCGAATAATTATGAGACTATCTAGGCATGATCATTGTATATAGGCATCATGTCCGAGACAAGTAGACTGAAACGACTATGCATCTACTACTATTACTCCACACATCGACCGCTATCCAGCATGCATCTAGTGTATTGAGTTGATAAGAACAGAGTAACGCCTTAAGCAAGATGACATGATGTAGAGGGATAAACTCAAGAAATATGGTATAAACCCCATCTTTTTATCCTCGATGGCAACAATACAATAGGTGCCTTGCTGCCCCTACTATCACTGGGAAAGGACACCGCAAGATTGAACCCAAAGCCAAGCACTTCTCCCATTGCAAGAACTATAGATCTAGTAGGCCAAACCAAACCAATAATTCGAAGAGACTTGCAAGGATATTATGAGCACACATAAAAAGTTTAGAGAAGAACCAAATATTTCTCATAGATAATCTTGATCATAAACTCACAATTCATCGGATCTCGACAAACACACCGCAAAAAGAGATTACTTCGAATAGATCTCCTCGAAGACCGAGGAGAACTTTGTATTGAGATCTAGAGAGAGAGAAGAAGCCATCTAGATACTAGCTATGGACCCGAAGGTCTGTGCTAAACTACTCACTACTCATGCTGAGGGCGATGATGATGATGAAGAAGAACTCCGTGATGGATCCCCCTCCGGTGGAGCTCCGGGATAGGCTCCAAGATGGGATCTCACGGGAACAGAAGGTTAGAGCAGTGGAATTAGGGTTTTCTCTCTGTTGTCGAAGGTTTTGAGGTACGTAGACTTATATAGGAGGAAGGAGGACACCGGGGGGGGGTGCTTGAGGGGCCCACGAGGCAGGAGGCACGCCCTGGGAAGGTGGGCGCGCCCCCACCCTCGTGGCCGCCTCGATGCTCCCTTGACGTGGTTCTCAAGTTCCCTGTGCGTGATTTTCTCCAAAAATATCTCTCGCGAAGGTTCCATTCCGTTTGGACTCCGTTTGATATTCTTTTTCTGCAAAACCCTGAAACAGGCAAAAAACAGCAATCTAGACTGGGCCTTTGGGTTAGTAGGTTAGTCCCAAAAATGATATAAAAGTGTAAGATAAATCCCATTAAACATTCAAGACTTCATAAATAATAGCATGGAACATTAAAAATTATAGATACGCTGGAGACGTATCAGGGAGGTACCAAAGTGATCCCGGTATGGAACACCGGACAATGGTCAAGAACATCCTGAAGTACCTGAAAAGGACTAAGGATATGTTTCTCGTTTATGGAGGTCACGAAGAGCTCGTCGTAAAGGGTTACGTCGATGCTAGCTTCGACACGGATCTGAATGACTCTAAGTCACAAACTGAATACGCGTATATTTTGAATGGTGGGGCAGTCAGCTGGTGCTGTTGCAAGCAAAGCGTCGTTGCGGGATCTACATGTGAAGCGGAGTACATAGCTGCTTCCGAGGCAGTGCAGGAAGGAGTCTAGATGAAGGAGTTCATCACCGACCTACGAGTTATTCCAAGCGCGTCAGGCCCGATGACTCTCTTCTGTGACAACACTGGAGCTATTGCCATTGCCAAGGAGCCCATGTTTCACAAGAAGACCAAGCACATCAAGCGCCGTTTCAACTTCATCCGAAATTATATTCAAGATGGAGACATAGATATTTTTAAAGTGCATACGGATGTGAATGTCACAGATCCGTTGACTAAACCTCTTCCACGAGCAAAACATGGTCAACACTAGAACTCTATGGGTGTTCGATTCATCACAATGTAACTAGATTATTGACTCTAGTGCAAGTGGGAGACTATTGGAAATATGCCCTAGAGGCAATAATAAAATGGTTATATTTATATTTCCTTGTTCATGATAATTATCTATTGTTCATGCTTTAATTGTATTATCCGGAAACAGTAATGCATGTGTGAATACATAGACCACAATATGTCCCTAGTGAGCCTCTAGTTGACTAGCTCGTTGATCAATAGATGGTTACGGTTTCCTGACCATGGACATTGGATGTCATTGATAACGGGATCACATCATTAGGAGAATGATGTGATGGACAAGACCCAATCTTAAGCCTAGCACAAGATCGTGTAGTTCGTATGCTAAATCTTTTCCAATGTCAAGTATCTGTTCCTTAGACCATGAGGTTGTGCAACTCCCGGATACCATAGGAATACTTTGGGTGTGCCAAACGTCACAACGTAACTGGGTGGCTATAAAGGTACACTACGGGTATCCTCGAAAGTATCTGTTGGGCTGGCACGAATCGAGATTGGGATTTGTCACTCCGTATGACGGAGAGGTATATCTGGGCCCACTCGGTAAGACATCATCGTAATGAACTCAATGTGACTAAGGGGTTGGTCACGGGATGATGTGTTACGGAACGAGTAAAGAGACTTGACGTAACGAGATTGAACAGGGTATCGCTATACCGATGATCGAATCTCGGGCAAGTACTATACCGGTAGACAAAGGGAATCGTATACGGAATTGATTGAATCCTTGACATCGTGGTTCATACGATGAGATCAATGTGGAACATGTGGGAGCCAACATGGGTATCCAGATCCCGCTGTTGGTTATTGGCCGGAGATATGTCTCGGTCATGTCTGCATGATTCCCGAACCCGTAGGGTCTACACACTTAAGGTTGATGATGTTAGGGTTATAGGGAATAGATGTACGTGGTTACCGAATGTTGTTAGAAGTCTCGGATGAGATACCTGATGTCACGATGAGTTCCGGAATGGTCCGGAGGTAAAGAATTATATATAGTAAGTGATGATTTGGGCACCGGAAGTGTTCCTGGCATCACCGGTAACATACCGAAACCACTGGAAGGGTTCCGGGGGTCCACCGGGAGGGGCCACCAGCCCCGGAGGCCTGCGTGGGCCAAGAGTGGGAAGGGACTAGCCCCTAGGTGGGCTGGTGCACCTCCCACCAAGGCCCAAGGCGCAGGGAAGAGGGGAGGGGGCAAACCCTAGGGGCAGATGGGCCTTAAGGCCCACCCTAGGTGCGCCGCCTCTCTCCCCCCTCTGGCCACCCCCCCAGATCCAATCTGGGGCTGCCGCACCCCCTAGGGAGGGAACCCTAGATGGGGGCGCAGCCCCTCCCCTCCCCCTATATATAGTGGGGTTTTTGGGGCTGCCAGACACACGAGTCTCCCTCTCTCTTGGCGCAGCCCTACCCCTCTCCCTCCTCGTCTTTCGCAGTGCTTGGCGAAGCCCTGTTGGAGTACCACGCTCCTTCATCACCACCACGCCGTCGTGCTGCTGCTGGACGAAGTCTTCCCCAACCTCTCCCTCTCTCCTCGCTGGATCAAGGCGCGGGAGACGTCACCGGGCTGCACGTGTGTTGAACGCGGAGGCACCGTTGTTCGGTGCTTTGATCGGATTCGGTCGCTGATACGTCCAAAACGTATCTATAATTTCTGCTTGCTCCATGCCTCTTTTGGGTGATATTGCTATGTTATTTATACACTTCCATACACTTTTGATCATATTTGGACTAACCTATTAACTCAGTGCACCCCAGTGCCAGTTTCTGTTTTCGGCTGTTTTTGTATTTCAGGTTTTCACATTATGAGAACTGCCAGAAAAAATCCAGAAAAATTATATAAAAACTCAGCGTTCCGGAAGCTTCCATGCGGCCAAAGTAGGGCCGGAGGGGACCCACAGGGGCTCTAGGCGGCCTGCCCACGCGCCCCCCTAGCCGCGCCGGGGGGGCGCCTAGGCACCCCTGACCCCCTCTGATGCCCCCCTTTGGCATATATTTATACCGTGTCGCGGAAACCCTGATTCCAGACCCCTTTTCTCCAGACGCGATTCCGATCTCCGCCGCCATGGCCATCAAGCTTCGGGGGACCAGAATTCCTGCGCCGGCACCCGGCCGGGACGGGGAAGTGCCCCCGGATTCATCTCCATCGACGTTGCTTCCTCCCTCCATGATGCGGGAGTAGTTCCTCCTCGGGGCTGAGGTTCTTACCAGTAGCTATCTGGTCAATTCTCTCTCCCATGATTTGATCTTCGTTGTGATCATAGGCTATGTTAATCTAGGGTGATCCCATGATATTTCCCCTTCCTCTATGTATTGGATTGATGTACTCACTTGTCTTTATCTAGTATAATCCCCGAGACCAAGGTGACAGCGGTCTATTGGACATGGATTAGAACTATATTTTCATGAGTGATTTCCTCTCTTGTGTGTTGATTGAAGATTGAGAGTCTCTTGGTGCTTGTCTTTGACTATCCTTTAGATATGTTGTGGTGATTGTGGGACTCTCTTTGGATGGCCGCGGTGACATTGGGAAATCCTTAGATTGAGAACTACGAACTTTGAGGTGTGCTTTTGTAGCCCTACATAATTCTCGTCCTCTCTTGACCACGAAGGAATGACCTCCGAGTGCGTCCCCTTTGCATGTTTTATGGGAAATATCATGTGATTCGATTATGTTAATGTTGTTGGGAGTCGCCACTAGTGAAAGTATGAAGCCTAGGCCTTGTTTCCACCATTGCAATACCATTTGTGCTCACGTTTACCACTTGTTTGCTTGCTGCACTTTTTATTACAGATTTATATTACTTTGTTTTGCCATCCATATCACTTGCCATTTAACATCTCTTCGCCGAACTAGTGCACCTATACATCTAACAAGTGTATTAGGTGTGTTGGGGACACAAGAGACTTCTTGTATCTTAGTTGCAGGGTTGCTTGAGAGAGACCATCTTCAACCTCTACTTCCCTGAGTTCGATAAACCTTAGGTCATCCACTTGAGGGAAATTGCTGCTGTCCTACAAACCTCTGCGCTTGGAGGCCCAACATAGTCTACAGGAGTAGAAGCGTGTCTAGACATCAAGCTATTTCTGGCGCCGTTGCCGGGGAAGTGAGTGCTTGAAGGTATATCTTTAGATCTTGCAATTAAATCTTTTTGTTTCTTGTTTTTATTTCACTAGTTATGCTTATGGACAACCTTGCTATTGGATCGTTGCTTGCGGGAAGACGCCCCACACCTGTGGTGGTTGCTCCTCCCCCTACTGAAATTGTGCCCTATAAAATACCAGCTGGTATTATCGATTATGTTTTGGCTAATGTTACGCAGGAGACAAACATCCCGGTGAACACTTGCTATATCTGTCACAATTATGTTCATTATTTAAGCTTGCAGGTGTATCAAGGGAGTTTGTCATGAGGAAATTGTTCGCCGTATCACTTATAGATAAAGCTTCAGATTGGTATAAGCATCTCGATAACTCGCACTTGCTTGATTGGCAAGAGCTTATGTCTCTCTTTTATACTGAGTTTTATCCTCTTCATGAAATTCATCGAGACAGGAACTATATCTATAACTTTAGGTCTCGTGACGGAGAAAGCATTGCTCAAGCTTGGGGGAGACTGAAAATGTTAATGCTAAAAAGTCCTAACCATGGGCTCCCCAAAGATGCTTATGTGGAGAGTAAGAGTACCTTTTTGCATGTGGATCATGGTAACAATGCTTTATGTGATGCATATATTGCTGAGTTTATTCGTGATCCCACTGAAAATTATTATGAGAAGGGAACATATGTTTATAGATATTTCAATAATATTAAGTTCCCTCTCTTTATGTTGAAGGTTTTGAAGCTGCACTTGTTTTGTCTTCCTATGCTTATTGCTTTGTGCTTCAATGAATTATTCTATTGCAATATTCCTATGCATAGGAAGCATGTTAGGCTTAAATGTGTTGGTATTTGCTTCTTGATGCTCTCTTTTGTTCTTCAACTCTTATTCCTACGAGAGCATCATTAAAGTCTTAAGCCTATCTTTATGGCTATAAAGAAAGAGCTCTAGGGAGACAACCCTTGTTATCTTTGCTTTCAGTTTGTTCTTTCAGTTTTTAGTGGTCTTGATGTTTGTTACTACTGTAGCAACATCATTGTATTTTTATTTTTCAGCTTTGTGCCAAGTGTAGCCTCTGATTGCAAGAAAGTTCAAAAGTTGCGACGTGCTGTCCAGGAAACAGATTCTGTCCTTGGACAGAAAAATTCGTATAAAATCACCAGATCATCTTTTTGGTTTGAATTTTTTCGACAGCGTGCTCTATACAATTGGCTTTCGGGCGTCTGTTCTGAGTTTTTTTATTTGAGTTGCAGAAGTGCCCTGAAAAAATTATTTACTACCTGCTGATCTGTTTTTCACAGATTCTGTCCTGTTTTGCCTTTTCTTCGTTTTGCAAACCTTGAGCTTGCTTTTTCTTTGCAAAAAACCTTTTGGAAATCTTGAGAAATAGTAGATCTTCAAGAATATCCTTATTTCCAGCAAGTAAAAATTATTTTATTATGGGTACTAACCTCGCTAATCAGATTATGATGAGTTATGTATGAAGGGAGTTTTCAAGTGTGCGAGGGAAGATGATAAAAAGATTCAGGAGTGTCAAACGCTCAAGCTTGGGGATTCCCCCGTGCACCCCCAAGACATATTCAAGAAGACTCAAGCGTCTAAGCTTGGGGATGCCCCCGTGCATCCCCTTCTCCATCAACAATTATCAGTTCGTCTTTCGTTCCACTATATTTTTATCACTTCATGTGTTATGTGCTATGCTAGGAGCGTCTTGCTTTTAGTTTCCTTTTTAGTTTTCTTTAGCTTTGCTAGCTTTTCATAACGAGTTGGAACTCAGCTTTCTTTATGTGGGAGAGAAACACACTCCACTTCTACCTAGAACATAACATAGAATTTGCATGTCTATCTTTGCTGTGTGTGTTCTTTGTCTTTTAATAGCTACTATTATGCTTAGCTCTTAACTTTCATGCTTATCTTTTTAAAGAGCTTTTGTTTAGTTGGTTGCTTGAACTCTCTTTAGTTATCATGTTTATCTTATTAAGAGAGTTTGCTTCCGTTGCATTGGTTGATATGTCTATGATAAAGATGCTACGTGCATAATGGCGCTTAGTAGTTCATGTTTTCTTATGGTTAGTCTCAAATTGCTGGGGGGTTCCCAATGTGTTAATGGAGTACCAACATGATTTGTTTGCCTATGATGTGGTATGGTTTAGTAATATCTTCCTTCAAAGAATTTATTTTGATTGACTTGGCGTATGCTCACGCATATTTAAGACTGTAAAGAAAGTCTGTCAAGCCTTGATGATCTTTTGTTTCTGAGTAGCGATATAACTTCCATGCCTGATTCAATGTTGCTTTGTCGCTCTGCATGATTATGACCGTCATTGCTCTCTTAGTTGGTCGCTCCCCATCTTTTGCTAACCTTCGCATGTACTAAGCGGACTGACTGCTTGTGCATCCACATCCTTTTAATCCAGTTATGCCATATGAGTCCACCATATCTTCCTACATGGTATTTACCTGCCATTCCTAACGGAGACTTGCATGTACCATCTCGAAATTATTCATAGAAAAAGCATTCCTATTTTGTGCCTCTGTTTTAAGTTCATGAGGAAGTAGTAGTTAATTCATGATCTTTTTAAGTTGGACAAGCTTCACCCCGGGATTGCATGTATAATGTGCAAACCCATAATACGAGAAGGAACTGGCATTGAGTGCGCCCGGCTCAAAAAGATAATCTAACAAACAAACCCTCCTTCACGCTTTGTTCATGAGAAATCAGAAAACTTTGGCAGTGATAAACAAAGGAGATTAAGAGGATGTGATCGTCCTCATTCGGGAGTCGTTCCTCGAAACTTGTCCATCTCAAGAAGTGATTGAGTTGTCTGCTAGCATTCGTTGACGAAACATGCATGATCTAAAAATATTATTACTTCTGTTTTAAAACCAAGAGCTCTGGTACATGTTTTGTCTTTGTTTCCGACTACGGGTTTTCAACCTTGCCAACAAAAGCCACGGTTCGAGAGTCTCCACCTTCTTTTAAAAGCACCAACTACTGAGAGCATGATTGTCATTCTGAGTGTAATGTGCATTGTCCCAAAGTAGCATTGTCTTTTGCATGATTGTGATATCTTTTATTTTGAAATCATTGTATCTAGTCATCACTTAAACCTTGGAGGTGCCCCTGCATTTATGTTTTGCTTCACTAAAGGGGGCAAGCTAGATATCACTTTATCATATTTGCACATCATGTTCATTACAAATCTATTTGATGTTTCAATATCATATTGTAAAACTTTCAGTTCTTTGTGATTTTCTCATGAGGCAACTTAATTACTATAGATTCATTGTCTCAGTAAGCTTTTGTCATATGACTATGAAAAAGTCCTATATGGTTAATAGCATGTCACCACAGAAATTATTCTTGTTATCATTTACCTACTCGAGGACGAGCAAGAATTAAGCTTGGGGATGTTGATACGTCCAAAACGTATCTATAATTTCTGCTTGCTCCATGCCTCTTTTGGGTGATATTGTTATGTTATTTATACACTTCCATACACTTTTGATCATATTTGGACTAACCTATTAACTCAGCGCACCCCAGTGCCAGTTTCTGTTTTCGGCTGTTTTTGTATTTCAGGTTTTCACATTACGAGAACTGCCAGAAAAAATCCAGAAAAATTATATAAAAAATTAGCGTTCCGGAAGCTTCCATGCGGCCAAAGTAGGGCCGGAGGGGACCCACAGGGGCTCCAGGCGGCCTGCCCACGCGCTCCCCTGGCCGCGCCGGGGGGGGGGGGGGCGCCTGGGCACCCCTGACCCCCTCTGATGCCCCCCTTTGGCATATATTTACACCGTGTCGCGGAAACCCTGATTTCAGACCCTTTTTCTCCAGACGCGATTCCGATCTTCGCCGCCATCGCCATCAAGCTTCGGGGGACCAGAATTCCTGCGCCGGCACCCTGCCGGGACGGGGAAGTGCCCCCGGATTCATCTCCATCGACGTTGCTTCCTCCCTCCATGATGCGGGAGTAGTTCCTCCTCGGGGCTGAGGTTCTTACCAGTAGCTATGTGGTCAATTCTCTCTCCCATGATGTGATCTTCGTTGTGATCATAGGCTATGTTCATCTAGGGTGATCCCATGATATTTCCCCTTCCTCTATGTATTGGATTGATGTACTCACTTGTCTTTATCTAGTATAATCCCCGAGACCAAGGTGACAGCGGTCTATTGGACATGGATTAGAACAATATTTTCATGAGTGATTTCCTCTCTTGTGTGTTGATTGAAGATTGAGAGTCTCTTGGTGCTTGTCTTTGACTATCCTTTAGATATGTTGTGGTGATTGTGGGACTCTCTTTGGATGGCCGCGGTGACATTGGGAAATCCTTAGATTGAGAACTACGAACTTTGAGGTGTGCTTTTGTAGCCCTACATAATTCTCGTCCTCTCTTGACCATGAATGAATGACCTCCGAGTGCGTCCCCTTTGCATGTTTTATAGGAAATATCATGTGATTCGATTATGTTAATGTTGTTGGGAGTCGCCACTAGTGAAAGTATGAAGCCTAGGCCTTGTTTCCACCATTGCAATACCATTTATGCTCACGTTTACCACTTGTTTGCTTGCTGCACTTTTTATTACAGATTTATATTACTTTGTTTTGCCATCCATATCACTTGCCATTTAACATCTCTTCGCCGAACTAGTGCACCTATACATCTAACAAGTGTATTAGGTGTGTTGGGGACACAAGAGACTTCTTGTATCTTAGTTGCAGGGTTGCTTGAGAGAGACCATCTTCAACCTCTACTTCCCTGAGTTCGATAAACCTTAGGTCATCCACTTGATGGAAATTGCTGCTGTCCTACAAACCTCTGCGCTTGGAGGCCCAACATAGTCTACAGGAGTAGAAGCGTGTGTAGACATCAGTCGCGATCTGAATCGCTTCGTGTACGACTCCACCGACCGCGTTCTTGCAACGTTTCCGCATCGCGACTTCAAAGGTATGAAGATGCACTCCCCTCTCGTTGCTAGTAAACTCCAAAGATAGATCTTGGTGATGCGTAGGAATTTTTTTGATTTTCTGCAACGATCCCCAACACTTCCTTCCCCATGGAGGCTCTGCTAGAGCTTCTAGGCCGTGTGGCATCGGCCGTGGCCCTCCTTTCTTCCGCGTGAGGAGAGAGCTGGATGTGGCTCAGCTGCTCTGTGCTCCTTCGACCTTTGTGCCTACACCACTCTTCTTATAATCCCCTTTTGAGGTTCGTATGAACACCCATACTCTATCTAGTAGAAGTGTTGACGAATGTTTTTGGAAGAAGTTGGTGCTCTGGATGCTCCTACTCGTTGGTGTGCTTGGTATTAGATTTGTATAGATAGTTTGCTGAATCTTAGACATGGTAATTTTTAGATTAGGTGTGGAGGTAGTTTCTGCAGAAGCTTAGACATGGAAAATACTCATTAGGAGCGTCTCTCAATTGTCATTCAAACATGAACAAACATAACTTGTTTAGGTGTACATGGTTGGCAATTTTTTAACATTGTGGCAGGTGAATGACAAATCACATTAGAAATTCAGATTAGGTGTGTAGCTAGTTTCTTAGATATTTTATTATTTGGATCTTGGCAAATTTTCTCTTGTGTAATTTTTATGTTACGACAATTAAGGTTATTGTCCTTCATTTTTTAGCACAACATCTTTTTGTCCCTGAAATTGCCAATATACATTTTGTCATGCACAACAATATTTGTTCCCTTGCAAATTTTGTTGTTGGCAATATTGAGTTACTTTTTGCCATGCACAAACAATGTTTGTCACTTGTATATAATGCCACTTACAAAACTCCTCTTTGAATCCTCCCATCTAGAATAATCATGTCAAACAAGTCGATGTGGTTTCTGTAAATTTGCCATCTTTTGTCAAAAAGAACAAAATTCCTAAATTTCATGCCATCTTCACATCAAGCTAGCATGGCACTTCTATTCACTAGATCATGCCATTTCTATCAATTAGACAATGGTAGGTTTAGTGTGGGTAGCATGACATTTTTATTATTTTAGACTATGACATTTTTATTATTTAAACGATGGTAATTTTATTAATTAGACCATGGTAGTTTTGTGTAGGTAGCATCACAATTTTCTTATTTATAGGATGAAAATTTTAGTATTTATGCGGCGACAATTTCTTTTTTTTAGACCATGGCATTTTTTGTTATTTAGACATGGAAAACTTTCCCGATTTTTTGACGATTTTCCGCAAATTTTTACGGTAGCTAAAAATTGCTAAAATTTAATAATAGCTAAATGTAAATGATATGGCAACTATGAACCATGTCTATAGTTTCACTAACCTGTAAGCATGAAAATTGTCCTTTTCTATTTGTGCTAACTTAAATGTGTTAAGCTATGGTTACTATTAGTTTTGGAAAATTTAGCAAAAAGTTTGTATTGCTCATACGGCAATTCAATTTTTTTTCGTGCAATGAATGATGGCATTTTTTTTGTTAACATGTTTATTTGTCATGGAAAATAAGTTCCATTTAACTGTAGTTACCATGGCAATTTTAATTTTTAGAGCACAACAACTTTATTTCTTAGAGCATGGCAAATTTATTATTTAGGCCATGGTAGCTTTATTGTAGGTAGCATGCCAATAATGTTTTTCTCAAACTTTCCCTGAGGCGTAGAATGTTTTTTTTGCCAAGTTTCCATGACGTCCAACAAAACATGGCATTTCTTGGTTTTTGGAAAAAGTTACTGGTCACATGGCAATTTTTGGATTTGCGAACTATTTTTTCCCACGATGCCAACTTTACATTTTTTTTAAATGCAAATGGACACTATAGAAAAAATTAATAATATGGCAATTCCCAAAGAAAAAATCAAGTAAAAGCATGGGAATTTATTTTTTTAGAGGAGGCAACTTTATTAATTAGACCACGGTGGTTTATTGCAGGTAGCATGGCAACTTTAACTTAGGTCATGGAAATTAATATTAATTCAGACCATGCCAATTTCCTTTTGTTTTTACCACAAACTCTCGTTTTCTTTTCTTTTTCTACCATGGCAAATCTATTTAACATGCGATGGTAAATTATTTATTATGAAAAATGTTTGGATTGGTCACATGGCATTTCTTTGGGGGAAATGTGTGTCCATGCAACATGGCAATTTATAAGTTTTGTTTTCATTCATATTGTCAAAAAATAAATAAAGAATTGTGTTAGTTGCATGGAATATTATGAAAAAAAATCTCTGTAAAAAGGGAAGATTATGAAGTTTTTGTCTGTTACAACATGGCAAATTGCTTAAAATGCTTCTACTAATCACATGACACTTCTTTTAGTGAGGAAAATGTGTTTTGTACAATATGTAAAATTTTGATTTGTTGTCCAAATCACATGGCAAGTTTAGAAGGGAAAATCATAGTAGTTTTAGCACTTATATTATGGAACTTTATTTTTTGTGTTGTATATATGAATTTCTCGGGGTTTAACTTCCTATGGCAGTTTCATTGCTTTTTTACCCGAAAACCGTAGAACAATAGTTCTACGGTATAATTATATTTAAAAAATAAAATATGTTACAAAATACATGATGTGACACCCCGAGACCGGTGCGCCAGGTGTCAGCCAGTTATTCATCGTCGTTGCCATGTCATCTGCTTGTGTTTTGCATCTTGCCATGTCATCGTGTGTGTTTCTTCATCATGTTTTCAAAACTTGCATCCGTGCGAGACCCCCTCGTCTTTTCCGTTGTCCGTTCTGAGCCCAAACACACTTGCACGTGCGTGCGGCACCTCCGAATATTTATTTTATGAGTGGACGGAAAATGTTCTCTGAATGGGATGAAACTTGGCGTGTGGTCTTATTGTAGCATAGGTAGACCGCCTGTCAATTTTTGTCGCATTCGGAGTTCGTTTGATAGCCCAACAGTTAACCGTGTTAACCGCCGAAAGCCATTTCTCTTTTGGTCCAACACCCCTTTCACAACAGCCCACAAGCCATTCTAACCCCCTCCATGCTCTTGGCCGTTCGATCACAATCGCGTGACCGTGAACCGTTCCTCATTTGGACTCTCCTAGTTCCCTCTACCTATAAAAGAGTCTCCCCCGTCCAAATTCGCAGCGAAACCCTAACCTCCTCCTCCTCCGCGTGCCGGACATGTCCACCCCGCCGCCTAACATGTCCAGCCGCCGCGTGTTCCAGCCAATCCGCCGCCGCCACGTCAGATCCGTCGCCGCCTCCACCACTCCCAAGCTGCCACGTCGCCCCATCCTCCCACCTCCACCTCGCGGGCCCGTGAGCCCAGATCTGGCCCGTCGGGCCCGATCCCCGTCCGCCGCCGCCCGCAGGCGCCTAGCGCTCATTGCCTCCGTCGCCCGCGCGCGCCCCCGCCGCCACGCCTGACTTGCACTGTCGCCTCACGGATCCCATCGCCTCCAGTTGACCCCACCGCCGTTCGCAAGCTCCCCCGCTGCCGGCGTCGAGCTCACCGCACCGCCGCCTCCAATCGCTTGATCCGGCCTCCCCGCTGCCGGATCTGAGAGCCCCACCGCCGTCTGGCCCGTTCCCCTCGCCCCCGCGCCGTCCTAGCCACTGAGGAGCTTCGCCGCCGGTGCCTCTCTGCGTAAACCTCGCCGCCGGTCTCTCCCTCGAGGAGGACAACGACCGCACTGGCTAGCCTCGGCCGCGTGGGCCTCCTCGCCCCGCCGGCCCAGTCCAGCCGCGAAGCCACGCGGCTTGCTCCGGCCCGCAAGCCGCGGCCCAGCCGCCCCTCCTCCAGCCCGAGGCCTAGCTCCTGGCGTCGGCCCAGTCCGCTCCGGCGGCCCCGTCGGCCCACCTCCCAACTGCCCCGGCCTACTTCGTCTACTGGGCCGAGCCCACTAGGTGAGCTCACCCTAAACCTCGCCCGTGCGCTTTTTAGCTAAACTCCGCTCGTTTTTTTTCTGTCTTCGAAAAAAACTGCTAAGTCCTTTTCTGTCAGTATTTTTGTTGCATCTTTGCATGGCTGTAACTTTTTGTGTGCATGTCCAAATTGAGTGAATGATATGTCAAAATGATCGTGGTGATATGCTCTTCACTTTGTTCCATTGTGCCATGCTTGTTTGACTTTATCTTGATGCTCTAATATCTGTTGCAAGAGTGTTACTTGTTTAAAACTGTTGTTAGTTGTAATTTTGTTGCATGCTTGTGAGGGTGATAACTTTGTGCATGTTTATCCAAATGGAGCATATGATATGTCAAAATGTTCATCGTGAAGTGCTCTACATGATGGTTGCTGTAGAATTCATGTTAGGTGCCATATTGCCATGTTAATCTCTGTTGCAAAAGTGCATGTGGCTGTTAAGTGATGAAACTTGCTATGAGATGCTGATTTCACTTGCTCATTGCTATTGATGTGTTTGTCTTCATGCCACATGTCTATATGTTTTAGAAGCACAATCATATGGTCTTTGTTGTGGTGCAATTCATTTTCCATGATATGCCTTGAGGTGACTTAAACAAGCTTTTAAACATGCCATGTTGTTGTTGCTGTTTTATACTTAGTGAAAAAACTGCTAAGTCTGGAAGCTGTCACAACCTGATGTTGTTTTTGCTTGATGCCCCACTCAAAGCCATGCTTGTTTTGGAGTGGCCAATGATCATGTCTTGTTGTCCATGTTATTGTCTATCTATTCATGCTCTTACTTGCACATTTGGCCTGCCGTAGCTTATTTATTTCTTGCTCTCAAGTTGCTATAAATTTAACCTGTCAGGATTTTATCAGCATGATCAATTTGGTGAAGCTTGTTGTTATTGATCCATGCCTCCTATGGAGTTGCTCCGATGGAGTTGTTTGATGTATGTTATGTCTACTACATGTCCATGATCTTTATATGCCTAGTAGAGTTGATATGCTTGTTGTTTTGTGCCTCCGAAGGAAGCATCGTGATGATGTTTTTGCCTTCCTAGATTTTGACTAAGTCTGGATAAATTTATTGCAACTTGCCATGCTTAGTTAAATGTGTTCCAGCAAGCTTTTGGGTGTGTTCTAAGTTCATGCTTGTTAAGTATCATGTCTATTTCACATCCATGCTTCTTGTTATCATGTTTGGGTGATGTAGCTTATATTTACCTTGCTCCAAAGTTGCTATGTGGCTATTAACTTCAGCTTGTTGTTATATCTTGTTTCATGTGTATGTGTTGCACCGTTGCTCCGTTTTGAGTGTGCCTTATATGAAACTTGTGTGGTTTTGCATGTAGAATCGTAATATCATGTTGTTTTCATGATTGGAGTGTGTTTGCTTGATGTTTGGGTGCATCTTGCACTTTTGACTTGCTTGTCTTGTTTTTGCTCATATCTTCTAGGCCGTAGCTCCGAAATAAACAAACTTTATATGAAACTTGACTAGAATTTCGTGTAGATCATCATGGTGCATGTTAACCCGTTGTTTAACAACTTTAACTTAAGGTTTGTTCAGATCTGGACCAATTTCCAAATATGCATATGAGGACTTACCGGATTTGCTATATGTGGATTCCGGCCTCATTTAAACTTGTTGGTTGGTGTTGTATTGTGTGCTTCATCCCTTGCCATGAATTGCATCATATAGACTTGTCTTGCATCATGCTTGGTTGAGCATCTTTTCATGTCTTGTGTGGTGTGTTTACCGTGTTGCTTGCTTCTTCTCGTTAGTGCTTGTTCCGTTGCGATCGTGAGGATTCGTTCGTCTACCCGTGGTTCGTCTTCAAGGCTTCTTCTTCATCTTCTTCACGGAACTGTTCTTCTTCCTTGCGGGATCTCAGGCAAGATGACCATACCCTTGGATACCTTTACTATCATTGCCATGCTTAGTTGTCTCGATGCTATCGTTATATGTCGCACTACCCATCTTTTATTGTCAGCCCCTCTCCTTGTTGCCATGAAACCTCTAACCTTTGACACCTTCCTAGCAAACCATTGTTTGGCTATGTTACCCGCTTGCTCAACCCCTCTTATAGCGTTGTTAGTTGAAGGTGAAGATGAAGATCGTTCCATGTTGGAACTTGTTGTTGGAATATCACAATATCTATTATTATTATTAACACACCTATATACTGGGCATGGGTGGAAGGCTTGGCCTTTTGCTCGGTGTTTTGTTCCACTCATGCCACCTTAGGAGCCGATAAACCGGCATTATGTTCCTTGATTTTGCGTTCCTTACACGGTTGGGTATATGGGGACCCCTTGACAGTTCGTCTTTGAATAAAACTCCTCCAGCAAGGCCCAACATTGGTTTTAATTTGCCTCATAATAATAACTTAATTAATTAATTAAATTGCATAGGGGGTCGCGTCCCCGGGGATTCTTTCTACATAGCAGGGGGGCCAGTGCTGATGGTGTTGGTCCCAAACGGGCAACCTGCGGGGCCGCCTCGAGGAAACTCGAGGTATCTGGCATACCTGTAGCTTGTCCCATCCGGACGTGGCCTGAGACGAGATACGCGCGGCTACTATCAGGGTGTCGGCACGCCGGGAGGTCTTGCTGGACTTGTTTTACCATTGTCGAAATGTCTTGTGCACCGGGATTCCGAGCCTGATCGGATTGTCCCTAAGATAAGGGGTGATAATATTATTATTACTTCTGCTGATCGTGAGAGCTTGTGTTGGGACACCCCTGCAGGGTTACGATCTTTCGAAAGCCGTGCCCGCGGTTATGTGGCAGATTGGAATTTGTTAATGTCCGGTTGTAGAAAACTTGACAGAGGATCCGAAGTAAAACACACAACTGTGTGAGTAACCGTGATTGTCCCTTTTCACTTTGAGAAGAGAACATGGTGGGGTTATGTTTGACTCGTAGGTAGTTCAGGATCTTTAGCGATCACTACTAGTTTGCGACCGTTTGCGTAGATGCTCATCTTATTCTTGTACTCGTAAGTTAGCCACCATATATTTTGCTTAGCCGCTGCTGCAACCTCACTACTTAACCTCTTCCTACCCATTAAGCTTTGCTAGTCTTGTTACCCATGGTTATGGGATTGCTGAGTCCTCGTGGCTCACAGATACTACAACATGAGTTGCAGGTGCAGGTTTCCGATGACTTGACGTGAGAGCGATGCTCGTTGTGTTGGTGTTCTTTCTTCTTCTTCTTCTTCTTCTTCAGTCTTGGGTTAGGTTCCGGGTCGGCAGCCTGGGATAGCAGATGGATGTCGTTGTGCTTTTCATGTTTGCATCCATAGTCGGATGCCTTGTATTGATGTTGTTGTATTCATGTGACTTGTATGTATTGTTGTATTCCCCCATGTATGTATGTAATGGTACGATGTAATGATATCCATCTTGCTAAGCGCCCGAAATGCGGTTGTGCCCCAATCACGTAAGTGTCACGTGGTCGGGATAGAATCGCATCTTGGGCCTGACAAGTTGCTATCAGAGCCTCGACCGACCATAGGAGTCCCCTTGATTGATCATAGCTTGGTCGTTGTTGATTCTAGCAGAAAACTTTTTCGGAGTCTAGTTATATCGGAGAGTAGGAATTCTTTTTACTCCTCTGCCCCTTTGCCGCTCTGGTGAGGAATCTTGACGTAGGTGTTTTGAATTACTTCTCTTCCCTTTCAATTTTTTTTAGGATCACGCAGTTAGTTTTTGTTCGTTGCGTTGTCAGTTCTTTTCATCTGGTGCATCACTCATCAAGTGGATTCGACCCTCTTCTTCTTGCAAGTTCAACCCTCAGTTCTTCTCAACCGATGGTGTTTTCCCCGTCCATGTTGTCTTTCTTTTTCCCACCCGCCCAGCCTTTTGCTTCTCGGACCGGAGTCCTTAACCGAGTATCCATTCTACTCGTGTGATCCTCTGCATTCTTTCCCTAGTTATTTCAACTGGTGAATTCTCGTCTAGTTTGTCCTTCTTCATCTCTTTTCTTTTCTGGTGGTTCCAATTCAATTAGTATTGAGTGTTGTTCATATTCTTTTCCCTCGGCTCGGATATTCCCCTTGCTCGTTTACCTCTTGCCATTCAATTATTCTGGAGTTCCGAAGACATCTCAAGAGATTTGTCACTATTCCAATTAATTCGAGGTTGTCACCTCATTTGAGTTTCAATCGTTCCGGTGCATCATCTCCTTTTCGATCCTTTTTCAACGGTGTTTTCTTTTCGGTGGGCTCATAACGCACAGGTCTTTTCCCAGGATCTTAACTGACTCTTCTATTTTCCCGGAGTGTTCCGTAATTCTTTTCAAGTGTGACATAAGTATGCATTCCATCAGTCATATGCCTTCTCCAAGATCGATTTCAATTCTTTTCATCATTGGGTCAACCTTCCTCTTTTCATTCGCCCGGAGTATCTCAACAATTTTTGGTGGTGTTTCTCGTCGTCATTTGAAGATCGAAGTAGAGTTGACTCTAATTCTTGTCCGTTCTCTTGGAGATTCGTGCTTCTAGCTTAATGCTATCCTCTCGAATTATTTCATTGTCATAAATTATTTTCCTTACCATCCGGAGTAGTTCATGAATTCTTTTCTTTGTGTTCCTCCGAAGGCTATCATTTCAGAAGATTTCTTCGTTCTCAGTTTGCAACTTCGTCCTCCAAATATTCTTCATTGATGCCTCTTCGTTCGTCTCACATTTGTTCGGTGCTTCGTTCAAGTATGCTTTAATCAGTTCGCGATCTCTGCGTTCTCGTCATTTTAAATTTCCTCAAGTGCTTATTCTTCCCGGCGATTCATTTTCTTTTCTTCGTCCAATTCAAATCTTTACGGTGGTTTGTTCTTTTCTTCATTCAATTTTAATTCTTATCGGTGGTTCGTTCCTTTTCTTCACCGGGTTTCAATTTCTTTACGGTGATTCTCTCAATAGTTCTTTTCCGGTGTTATCTTATCAATTCATTCATTCTTACCAATCCTACCGGTGTTTCATCAAGTTTGTCGCAAGTTCGCAATATATCCTTCTTTAATCAATTTCATCGAGAATAAGTGATATGCTAATCCATTGCTTCACATCAATTTAGTTGATGGAGGATAAGCATAACATAATTCTTATTCTTTTTCATCAAGTTGATTTATTCCTTCCTTCGGAGTTTATTCTTGAGGAATAAATTCTAGTCCCAAGTGTTTTATTCTTTTCATTTCGGAGTTCATAGTTCTCGGCTATCTCGACGGAACACCGACTAATCTTCACAAGGCTTTAATCTTATTCTTTTCATTCGTCTTTTCTATATCATCATCCTTTTTCGTTACCGGAGTTCTTCATGGTGGTTCTTCATCATTTAATCATTCTTCATATTTTCATCAAATTCTTCTGGAGCAGTTCAAGTTTTATCCTTCTTGCCCTCGAGATGCAAATAATCCTCCGAAGTGGAGTTTTGCATTTCGTTCTTCATCTCATCATTTCAATATTTTGGTTGCGGCATAATTCACATCAAGTCTTGAGATGTTTAAATAAGTCCAAACCAAGCTTATTCTTTTGTGGTTGTTTTTCTCAACAACTCCGTTCAAACCCTTCTCTTCAGGATGCTCTTTCATTTTCATTCGCGTTCGAAGTTGTTCTTTTCTTATACGTTCTTTTCATTCCATCATTTCAATTCTTCCGGAGGCATTGTGTTGTTGCTCTCGTCGAGCATCATTTTATATTTTCAAGTTCTTGTCATATTCCACTCATGTTCAACCGGTGTCCTATTTCTTTCAGTTTCAGCCAGAGTGTTGCCCGAATTACTTCATTCGAATTCCTTTTCTATCTCTTTTAACCGGAGTGTTTTCGAATTCATTCTTGTTCCTTCAGCTCTTGTTCATGCCTTCCAACCTAATTGGTTCTCGCGTATTCCTTGTTCCTCTTTTGTAATGGAGCTTCTCTTTCTCATTCATCTCCGTTGCATTCTTCTATTCGAGTGGCTCAACCTCTCAAGGTTCTTTGGTTTCACCTTCTTCCTTTTTTTCACTTTCGTCTCGTTCCTAAGATCTCGGGACGAGATCTCTTGTTAGTAGGGGAGTGTTGTGACACCCCGAGACCGGTGCGCCAGGTGTCAGCCAGTTATTCGTCGTCGTTGCCATGTCATATGCTTGCGTGTTGCATCTTGCCATGTGATCGTGTGTGTTGCTTCATCATGTTTTCAAAACTTGCATCCGTCCGAGACCCCCTCGTCCTTTCTGTTGTCCGTTCTGAGCCGAGACACACTTGCACGTGCCCGCGGCACCTTTGAATATTTATTTTATGAGTGGCCGGAAAATGTTCACGGAATGGGATGAAACTTGGTGTGTGGTCTTATTATAGCATAGGTAGACCGCATGTCAATTTTCGTCGCATTCGGAGTTCGTTTGATAGCCCAACGTTTAACCGTGTTAACCGCCGGAAGCATTTTCTCTTTTGGCCCAACACCCCTTTCACAACAGCCCAAAAGCCATTCTAACCCCCTCCATGCTCTTGGCCGTTCGATCACGATCGCGTGGCCGCGAACCGCTCCTCATTTGGACTCTCCTAGCTCCCTCTACCTATAAAAGAGTCTCCGCCGTCCAAATTCGTACCGAAACCCTAACCTCCTCCTCCTCCACGCGCCGGACATGTCCACCCCGCCGCCGAACATGTCCAGCCACCGCGTGTTCCAGCCAATATGCTGCTGCCACGTCAGATCCGCCATGGCCTCCACCACTCCCAAGCTGCCACGTCGCCCCATCCTCCCATCTCCATCTCGCGGGCCCGTGAGCCCAGATCTGGCCCGTCGGGCCCGATCCCCATCCGCCGCCGCCCGCAGGCGCCTAGCGCTCATCGCCTTCGTCGCCAGCGCGCTCCCCCGCCGCCGCGCCGGACCTGCACTGCCGCCTCACGGATCCCATCGCCTCCAGTCGACCCCGCCGTCGTTCGTGAGCTCCCCCGCCGCCTCCAGTCGCTCGATCCGGCCTCCCCGCTGCCGGATCTGAGAGCCCCACCGCCGTCCGGCCCGTTCCCCTCGCCCCCGTGCCATTCTGGCCATCGAGGAGCTTCACCGCCGGCGCTTCTCTGTGTAAACCTCGCCGCCGGTCTCTCCCTCGAGGAGGACGACGACCGCACTGGCTGGCCTCGGCCGCGTGGGCCTCCTCGCCCCGCTGGCCCGATCCAGCCGCAAGGCCACACGGCTTGCTCCGGCCCGCAAGCCGCGGCCCAGCCGCCCCTCCTCCAGCCCGAGGCCCAGCTCCTGGCGCCAACCCAGTCCGCTCCGGCGGCCCCGTCGGCCCACCTCCCAGCTGCCCCGGCCTGCTTCGTCTACTGGGCCGAGCCCACTAGGTGAGCTCACCCAAAACCTCGCCCGTGTGCTTTTTAGCTAAACTCCGCTCGTTTTTTTTTTCTGTCTTCGAAAAAAAACTAGCAAGTTCTTTTCTGTTAGTATTTTTGTTGCAGCTTTGCATGGCTGTAACGTTTTGTGTGCATGTCCAAATTGAGTGAATGATATTTCAAAATGATCGTGGTGATATGCTCTTCACTTTGTTCCATTGTGCCATCCTTGTTTAACTTCATCTTGATGCTCTAATATCTGTTGCAAGAGTGCTACTTGTTTAAAACTGCTGTTAGTTGTAATTTTGTTGCATGCTTGTGAGGGTGATAACTTTGTGCATGTTTATCCAAATGGAGCATATGATATGTCAAAATGTTCATTGTGAACTGCTCTACATGATGGTTGCTGTAGAATTCATGTTAGGTGCCATATTGTCATGTTAGTCTCTGTTGCAAAAGTGCATGTGGCTGTTAAGTGATGAAACTTGTTATGAGATACTGATTTCACTTGCTCATTGCTATTGATGTGTTTGTTTTCATGCCACATGTCCATATGTTTTAGAAGCACAATCATATGGTCTTTGTTGTGGTGCAATTAATTTTCCATGATATGCCTTGAGGTGACTTAAACAAGCTTGCAAACATGCCATGTTGTTGTTGCTGTTTTATACTTAGTGAAAAAACTGCTAAGTCTGGAATCTGTCATAACCTGATGTTGTGTTTGCTTGATGCCCCACTCAAATCCATGCTTGTTTTGGAGTGACCAATGATCATGTCTTGTTGTCCATGTTATTGTCTATCTATTCATGCCCTTATTTGCACATTTGGCCTGCTGTAGCTTATTTATTTCTTGCTCTCAAGTTGCTATAAATTTAACCTATCAGGATTTTATCAGCATGATCAATTTGGTGAAGCTTGTTGTTATTGATCCATGCCTTCTATGGAGTTGCTCCAATGGAGTTGTTTGATGTATGTTATGTCGACTACATGTCCATGATCTTTATATGCCCAGTAGAGTTGATATGCTTGTTGTTTTGTGCCTCCGAAGGCAGCATCGTGATGATGTTTTTGCCTTCCTAGATTTTGATTAAGTCTGGATAAATTTATTGCAACTTGCCATGCTTAGTTAAATGTGTTCCAACAAGCTTTTGGGTGTGTTCTAAGTTCATGCTTGTTAAGTATCATGTCTATATCACATCCATGCTTCTTGTTATCATGTTTGGGTGTTGTAGCTTATATTTACCTTGCTCCAAAGTTGCTATGTGGCTGTTAACTTCAGCTTGTTGTTATATCTTGTTTCATGTGTATGTGTTACACCGTTGCGCCGTTTTGAGTGTGCCTTATATGAAACTTGTGTGGTTTTGCATGTAGAATCATAATATCATGTTGTTTTCATGATTGGAGTGTGTTTGCTTGATGTTTGGGTGCATCTTGCACCGTTGACTTGCTTGTCTTGTTTTTGCTCATATCTTCTAGGCCGTAACTCCGAATTAAACAAACTTTATATGAAACTTGACTAGAATTTCGTGTAGATCATCATGGTGCATGTTAACATGCTGTTTAACAACTTTAACTTAAGGTTTGTTCAGATCTGGACCAATTTCCAAATATGCATATGAGGACTTACCGGATTTGCTATATGTGGATTCCGGCCTCATTTAAACTTGTTGGTTGGTGTTGTATTGTGTGCTTCATACCTTGCCATGAATTGCATCATATAGACTTGTCTTGCTTCATGCTTGGTTGAGCATCTTTTCATGTCTTGTGTGGTGTGTTTACCGTGTTGCTTGCTTCTTCTCGTTAGTGCTTGTTCCGTTGCGATCGTGAGGATTCGTTCGTCTACCCGTGGTTTGTCTTCAAGGTTCCTTCTTCGTCTTCTTCACGGAACCGTTCTTCTTCCTTGCGGGATCTCAGGCAAGATGACCATACCCTTGGATACCTTTACTATCATTGTCATGCTTAGTTGTCTCGATGCTATCGTTATATGTCGCGCTACCCATCTTTTATTGTCAGCCCCTCTCCTTGTTGCCATGAAACTTCTTGTTGGGGATCGTAGCAGAAAATCAAAAATTTTCCTACGCGTCACCAAGATCTATCTATGGAGTAATCTAGCAACGAGCATAAAGGAGAGTGAGTGCATCTACATACCCTTTTAGATTGCGAGCGGAAGCGTTCAAGAGAACGGGGATGATGGAGTCGTACTCGTCGTGATCCAAATCACCGATGATCCTAGCGCCGAACGGACGGCACCTCCGTGTTCAACACACGTACGGAGCGGGGACGTCTCCTCCTTCTTGATCCAGCAAGGGGGGAGGAGAGGTTGATGGAGATCCAGCAGCACGACGGCGTGGTGGTGGAAGTAGCGGGATTCCAGCAGGGCTTCGCCAAGCGCTGCGGGAGGAGGGAGATGTGTCACGGGAGGGAGAGGGAGGCGCCAGGGCTTCGGGTGCTGCTCCCATGCGCCTCCCCACTATATATAGGGGTGGAGGGGGCTGGTTTCTTGCCCTCCAAGTCCATTGGGGCGTTGCCAAAGGTGGGGGAAAGAAATCCCATCATTTCCTTTCCCCACCGATTGTTATCCCCCCTTTTTAGGGATCTTGATCTTATCCCTTCGGGATATGATCTTATTCCTTCTAAGGGGGGATCTTGGTGTGCCTTGACCAGGGGTGTGGGGCCTTGCCCCCACTACCCACGTTCATGTGGGTCCCCCATGCAGGTGGGCCCCACTTCGGAACCTTCTAGAACCTTCCCGGTACAATACCGAAAAATCCCGAACATTTTCCGGTGGCCAAAATAGGACTTCCTATATATAAATCTTTACCTCCGGACCATTCCGGAACTCCTCGTGGCGTCCGGGATCTCATCCGGGACTCCGAACAACTTTCGGGTTTCCGCATACTTATATCTCTACAACCCTAGCGTCACCGAACCTTAAGTGTGTAGACCCTACGGGTTCGGGAGACACGCAGACATGACCGAGACGACTCTCCGGTCAATAACCAACAGCGGGATCTGGATACCCATGTTGGCTCCCACATGTTCCAAGATGATCTCATCGGATGAACCACGATGTCAAGGATTCAATCAATCTCGTATATGATTCCCTTTGTCTATCGGTATAGCACTGGCCCGAGATTCGATCGTCGGTATACCGATACCTTGCTCAATCTCGTTACCAGCAAGTCTCTTTACTCGTTCCGTAACACATCATCCCGTGATCAACTCCTTGATCACATATTGTGCACATTATGATGATGTCCTACCGAGTGGGCCCAGAGATACCTCTCCGTCATACGGAGTGACAAATCCCAGTCTCGATTCGTGCCAACCCAAAAGACACTTTCGGAGATACCTGTAGTGCACCTTTATAGCCACCCAGTTACGTTGTGACGTTTGGTACACCCAAAGCATTCCTACGGTATCCGGGAGTTGCACAATCTCATGGTCTAAGGAAAAGATACTTGACATATAGAAAAGCTTTAGCATACGAACTACACGATCTGTGCTAGGCTTAGGATTGGGTCTTGTCCATCACATCATTCTCCTAATGATGTGATCCCGTTATCAACGACATCCAATGTCCATGGTCAGGAAACCGTAACCATCTATTGATCAACGAGCTAGTCATCTAGAGGCTTACTAGGGACATGGTGTTTGTCTATGTATCCACACATGTATCTGAGTTTCCTATCAATACAATTCTAGCATGGATAATAAACAATTATCATGAACAAGGAAATATAATAATAACCAATTTATTATTGCCTCTAGGGCATATTTCCAACAGTCTCCCACTTGCACTAGAGTCAATAATCTATTTCACATCGCCATGTGATTAACACTCATAGGTCACATCGCCATGTGACTAACATCCAAAGAGTTCACTAGAGTCAGTAATCTAGTTCACATCAATATGTGATTAACACTCAATGAGTTCTGGGTTTGATCATGTTATGCTTGTGAGAGAGGTTGTAGTCAATGGGTCTGCAACATTCAGATCGCTATGTACTTTGCAAAACTTTATGTCATATCATAGATGCTGCTACCACGTTCCACTTGGAGCTATTCCAAACTGTTGCTCCATTATACGTATCCGGTATCTCTACTCAAAGTTATCCGGATAGGTGTTAAGCTTGCATCGACGTAACTCTTTACGTCGAACTCTTTATCACCTCCATAACCGAGAAACATTTCCTTATTCCTCCAAGGATAATTTTTGACCACTATCTGGTGATCCACTCCTGGATCACCTTTGTACCCTCTTGCCAGACATGTGGCAAGTCACACATCAGGTGCGGTACTCATCATGGCATACCGTATAGAGCCTATGACAAAAGCATAGGGGACGACCTTCGTCCTTCCTCTTCCTTCTGCCGTGGTCAAGTTTTGAGTCTTACTCAACTTCACACCTTATAACTCAGGTAAGAATTCCTTCTTTAACTGACCTATTTTGAACTCCTTCAAAATCATGTCAAAGGTGTGTGTTCCTTTTGAAAGTATCATCAGACGTCTTGATCTATCTCTATAGATCTTGATGCCCAATATGTAAGCAGCTTTATCCAGGTCTTCCTTTGAAAAACTCCTTTCAAACAACCCTTTACGCTTTCCAGAAATTCAACATCATTTCGGATCAACCATATGTCATTCACATATACTTATCAGAAATGTTGTAGTGCTCCCACTCACTTTATTGCAAATACAAGTTTCTAACAAACTTTGTATACCCAAAAACTTTGATCACTCCATCAAAGTGTATATTCCGACTCTGAGATGCTTGCTCTAGTCCATGGAAGGATCGCTGGAGCTAGCATACCTTTTAGCATCCTTAGGATCGACAAAACCTTTCTGATTGTATCACATACAACCTTTCTTTAAGAAAACTGGTAAGGAAACTTGTTTTGTCATCCATCTACCAGATTTCATAAATGCAGCTAATGCTAACATGATTCCGACGGACTTAAGCACCGCTACGGGTGAGAAAATCTCATCGTAGTCAACTCCTTGAACTTGTGGAAAACTCTTCGCCACAAGTCGAGCTTCATAGACGGTGACATTACCGTCCACGTCCGTCTTAGTCTTAAAGATCCATTTGTCTCAATGGCTTGCCGATCATAGGGCAAGTCCACCAAAGTCCATACTTTGTTTTGATACATGGATCCTATCTCGGATTTATCGGTTTCTAACCATTTGTCGGAATATGGACCCACCATCGCTTCTCCATAGTTCGTAGGTTCATTGTTGTCCAACAACATGACATTTAAGACAGGATCACCGTACCACTCAGGAGTAGTACTTATCCTTGTCGACCTACGAGGTTTGATAGCAACTTGATCCGAAACTTCATGATCACTATCATTAGTTTCCTCTTCAACAGTCGTAGGTTCCACAGAAACATCTTTCTGTGTTGCACTACTCTCCGGTTGAAGTGAGGGTTCGAAAACCTTATCAAGTTCTATCTTCCTCCCACTCAATTCTTTCGAGAGAAACTCTTTCTCGAGAAAGGACCTGTTCTTAGTGACAAACATTTTTGTCCTTGGATCTGAGATAGAAGGTATACCCAACCGTTACCAGTGGGTATCCCATGAAGATGTATTTGTCCGCTTTGGGTTCGAGCTTTTCCCGGCTGAAGCCATAAGCCTCGCAGCCCCAAACATTGAGAAACGACAACTACGGTTTCTTGCCAAACCATACGACGTCGTCTCAACGGACTTAGATGGTGCCCTATCTAAAGTGAATGCAGCTGTCTCTAATGCATAACCTCAAAATAATAGCGGTAGATCGGTAAGAGACATCATAGATCGTACCATATCACATAAGGTTCGATTATGACGTCCAGACACACCATTACGCTGTGGTGTTCCAGGTGGCTTCAACAGCAAAACAATTCCACAATGTCTTAAGTGATTGCCAAACTCACAAATCAGAAAATCTTCCCTTGATCAGATCGTAGGAACATGATCTTCTTGTTATGATGATTCTTAACTTCACTCTGAAATTGCTTGAACTTTTCAAACGTTTCAGACTTTTGCTTCATTAAGTAAATATACCCATATCTACTCAAATCGTCAGTGAAGATGAGAAAATAATGATATCCACCACACGCCTTAATTCTCATTGGATCACACACATCAGCATGTATGATTTCCAACAAGTCACTTGCCCGTTTCATTGTACCTGAAAACGGGGTCTTAGTCATCCTGCCCATGAGGCATGGCTCACATGTGTCAAGCGATTCAAAATCAAGTGACTCCAAACGTCCATCAGCATGGAGTTTCTTCATGCATTTTATGCCAAAATGACCTAAGCGGCAGTGCCACAAGAAAGTGGTACTATCATTATTAACTCTACATCTTTTGGCATTAATATTATCATCATGTGTGTTGCTATAATCGAGATTCAATAAACCATTGGGTGCATGACCATAAAGGTATTATTCATGTAAACAGAATAACCATTATTCTCTAACTTAAATGAATAACCGTATTGCAATGAACATGATCTAATCATATTCATGCTCAACGTAGACACCCGATAACATTTATCTAGGTTCAACACTAATCCCGAAAATAGAGGGAGCGTGCGATGGTGATCTTATCATCCTTGGAAACACTTCCAACACATCGTCACCTCGCCCTTAGCTAGTCTCCGTTCAGTCCGTAGCTTTTGCTTCAAGTCACTAATAATAGCAACTGAACCGGTATCCAATACCCAGGTGCTACAAGGAGTACTAGTGAGGTACACATCAATAATACGTATATCAAATATACTTTGTTGAAGTTTCCAGCTATTCTTATCTACCATGTATTTGGGGTAGTTCCGCTACCATGTGACCGTTCCCCTTACAATAGAAGCACTTAGTCTCGAGGTTTGGGTTCAACCATTGGGTTCCTTCATTAGAGCGACAACTGGTTTGCCATTCATGAAGTTTCCCTTCTAGCCCTTGCCCCTTTTTGAAACCAGTGATCTTGTTAAACCATCAACACTTGATGCTCCTTCTTGATTTCTACTTTCGCGGTCTTAAGAACCGCTAATAGCTCCGGGATCATCTCCATCCTTTGCATGTCATAGTTCATCACGAAGTTCTAGTAGCTTGGTGATAGTGTCCAGAGAATTATGTCAACCACTATCTCACCTGGAAGATTAACTCCCACTTGGTTCAAGTGATTTTAGCACCCAGACATTCTGAGCACATGCTCACTAGTTGAGCCATTCTCCTCCATCTTTTTGGCAAAAGAACTTGTCAGAGGTCTCATACCTCTCAACACGGGCATGAGCCTGAAATCTCAATTTCAGCTCTTAGAACATCTCATATGTTCTATGGCGTTCAAAACGTCACTGGAATCCCGATTCTAAGCCGTAAAGTATGGTGCACTAAACTAAGTAGTCATCAGGACGTGTCTCTCAGGTGTTCACAACATCCACAGACAATGTTGTAGGGGTTTGCACATCGAGCGGTGCATCAAAGACGTAAGCTTTCTGTGCAGCAGTAAGGACACTCCTCGGACTACGGACCCAGTCCGCATCATTGCTTACAATATCTTTCAACTTAGTCTTTCTCTAGGATCGTATTAAACAGGGAGCTACAACGCAGTTATTGGTCTACAACATAATTTGCGAAGACAACTTAGACTATTGTTCATGACAATGAAGTTCATCTAATGAACTCCCACTCAGATAGACATCTCTCTAGTCATCTAAGTGATACATGATCCGAATCGACTAGGCCGTGTCCGATCATCACGTGAGACGGACTAGTCATCAACGGTGAACATCTTCATGTTGATCGTATCTTCTATACGACTCATGTTCGACCTTTCGGTCTTCCGTGTTCCGAGGCCATGTCTGTACATGCTAGGCTCGTCAAGTCAACCCTAAGTGTATTGCGTGTGTAAATCTGGCTTACACCCGTTGTATGCGAACGTTAGAACCTATCACACCCGATCATCACGTGGCGCTTCGGAACAACGAACCTTAGCAACGGTGCATAGTTAGGGGAAACACAATTCTTGAAATTTTAGTGAGAGATCATCTTATTCACTACCGTCGTTCTAAGCAAATAAGATGAAAAACATGATAAACATCACATGCAATCAAATAGTGACATGATATGGCCAATATCATTTTGCTCCGTTTGATCTTCATCTTCGGGGCTCCATGATCATCATTGTCACCGGCATGACACCATGATCTCCATCATCATGATCTCCATCATCGTGTCTTCATGAAGTCGTCTCGCCAAACATTACTTCTACTACTATGGCTAACGTTTAGCAATAAAGTAAAGTAATTACATGGCGTTATTCAGTGACACGCAGGTCATACAATAAATAAGACAACTCCTATGGCTCCTGCCGGTTGTCATTCTCATCGACATGCAAGTCGTGATTCCTATTACAAGAACATGATCAATCTCATACATCACACATATATCATTCATCACATCCTTTTGGCCATATCACATCACACGGCACATGCTGCAAGAACAAGTTAGACGTCCTCTAATTGTTGTTGCAAGTTTTTACGTGGCTGCTATAGGTTTCTAGCAAGAACGTTTCTTACCTACGCCAAAACCAAAACATGATATGCCAATTTCTATTTACCCTTCATAAGGACCCTTTTCATCGAATCCGATCCGACTAAAGTGGGAGAGACAGTCACCCGCTAGCCACCTTATGCAACTAGTGCATGTCAGTCGGTGGAACCTGTCTCACGTAAGAGTACGTGTAAGGTCGGTCCGGGCCGCTTCATCCCACGATGCCGCCGAATCAAGATAAGACTAGTAACGGCAAGAGAATTGACATGATCTACGCCCACAACTACTTTGTGTTCTACTCGTGCAAGATACTACGCATAGACCTAGCTCATGATGCCACTGTTGGGGATCGTAGCAGAAAATCAAAAATTTTCCTACGCGTCACCAAGATCTATCTATGGAGTAATCTAGCAACGAGCATAAAGGAGAGTGAGTGCATCTACATACCCTTGTAGATTGCGAGCGGAAGCGTTCAAGAGAACGGGGATGATGGAGTCGTACTCGTCGTGATCCAGATCACCGATGATCCTAGCGCCGAACGGACGGCACCTCCGTGTTCAACACACGTACGGAGCGGGGACGTCTCCTCCTTCTTGATCCAGCAAGGGGGGAGGAGAGGTTGATGGAGATCCAGCAGCACGACGGCGTGGTGGTGGAAGTAGCGGGATTCCAGCAGGGCTTCGCCAAGCGCTGCGGGAGGAGGGAGATGTGTCACGGGAGGGAGAGGGAGGCGCCAGGGCTTGGGGTGCTGCTCCCATGCGCCTCCCCACTATATATAGGGGTGGAGGGGGCTGGTTTCTTGCCCTCCAAGTCCATTGGGGCGTTGGCAAAGGTGGGGGAAAGAAATCCCATCATTTCCTTTCCCCACCGATTGTTATCCCCCCTTTTTAGGGATCTTGATCTTATCCCTTCGGGATATGATCTTATTCCTTCTAAGGGGGGATCTTGGTGCGCCTTGACCAGGGGTGTGGGGCCTTGCCCCCACTACCCACGTTTATGTGGGTCCCCCCATGCAGGTGGGCCCCACTTCGGAACCTTCTAGAACCTTCCCGGTACAATACCGAAAAATCCCGAACATTTTCCGGTGGCCAAAATAGGACTTCCTATATATAAATCTTTACCTCCGGACCATTCCGGAACTCCTCGTGACGTCCGGGATCTCATCCGGGACTCCGAACAACTTTCGGGTTTCCGCATACTTATATCTCTACAACCCTAGCGTCACCGAACCTTAAGTGTGTAGACCCTACGGGTTCGGGAGACACGCAGACATGACCGAGACGACTCTCCGGTCAATAACCAATAGCGGGATCTGGATACCCATGTTGGCTCCCACATGTTCCACGATGATCTCATCGGATGAACCACGATGTCAAGGATTCAATCAATCCCGTATACGATTCCCTTTGTCTATCGGTATAGCACTTGCCCGAGATTCGATCGTCGGTATACCGATACCTTGCTCAATCTCGTTACCGGCAAGTCTCTTTACTCGTTCCGTAACACATCATCCCGTGATCAACTCCTTGATCACATATTGTGCACATTATGATGATGTCCTACCGAGTGGGCCCAGAGATACCTCTCCGTCATACGGAGTGACAAATCCCAGTCTCGATTCGTGCCAACCCAACAGACACTTTCGGAGATACTTGTAGTGCACCTTTATAGCCACCCAGTTACGTTGTGACGTTTGGTACACCCAAAGCATTCCTACGGTATCCGGGAGTTGCACAATCTCATGGTCTAAGGAAAAGATACTTGACATATAGAAAAGCTTTAGCATATGAACTACACGATCTGTGCTAGGCTTAGGATTGGGTCTTGTCCATCACATCATTCTCCTAATGATGTGATCCCGTTATCAACGACATCCAATGTCCATGGTTAGGAAACCGTAACCATCTATTGATCAACGAGCTAGTCGTCTAGAGGCTCACTATGGACATGGTGTTTGTCTATGTATCCACACATGTATCTGAGTTTCCTATCAATACAATTCTAGCATGGATAATAAACGATTATCATGAACAAGGAAATATAATAATAACCAATTTATTATTGCCTCTAGGGCATATTTCCAACAACTTGCTCGCGCCCACGAGCCATTTTGCGCCACTCGAAATGGCCTATTATTTTCGAACAGTACGAATGTAATGTAGAAGAGCTGGTATGCACAGTTTTGTCCAAGAACAACACATGTGCATGGACAAAAATGTGGGTGGTAGCGGTATGGGTGATAAACCATGCAAAACGGCAAGTTTTGGGGTGTTCAGTGCACCGAAGAGGCTTCTCCTTCCATCCAGACTAGCATGTAGGGCTTGTTGGTGCAGAAATAGAGTCATGTAACATTGTTCTGCACGTCAGTGTCGCAGTATCTGTCCGTGGGTGAGCTCACGGTAGGGTGGTAGACGCTAGAAGAGTGCACGCCAACCACTAAATCATCCGAAACTCAATTCTGCATGCCGTTTTCGGCCTCCGAAATTATTCCGAAACAGACGAAGTGTGTGACAGAAGGATACGAATTTTCGCTGCGGTCGTTTTGGCAGGTCATGGTGCCCAAACGGAGTTTGTATGGCCAGGGTACGGTCATTCTATGGATACACCTCAAATGGATTTCAGCAACGAGGGATATCGTGAATCCAGCTTCCAGGGTAACTTGCTCGCGCCCACGAGCCATTTTCCGCCACTCGAAATGGCCTATTATTTTCGAAAAGTACGAATGTAATGTAGAAGAGCTGGTATGCACAGTTTTGTCCAAGAACAACACATGTGCATGGACAAAAATGTGGGTGGTAGCGGTATGGGTGATAAACCATGCAAAACGGCAAGTTTTTGGGTGTTCGGTGCACCGAAGAGGCTTCTCCTTCCATCCAGACTAGCATGTAGGGCTTGTTGGTGCAGAAATAGAGTCATGTAACATTGTTCTGCACGTCATTGTCGCAGTATCTGTTCGTGGGTGAGCTCACGGTAGGGTGGTAGACGCTAGAAGGGTGCACGCCAACCACAAAGTCATGCGAAACTCAATTCTGCAAGCCGTTTTCGGCCTCCGAAATTATTCCGAAACAGACGAAGTTTGTGACAGAAGGATACGAATTTTCGCTGCGGTCGTTTTGGCAGGTCATGGAGCCCAAACGGAGTTCGTATGGCCAGGGTACGGTCGTTCTACGGATACACCTCAAATGGATTTCAGCAACGAGGGATATCGTGAATCCGGCTTCCAGGGTAACTTGCTCGCGCCCATTAGCCATTTTGCGCCTCTCGAAATGGCCTATTATTTTCGAACAGTACGAATGTAATGTAGAAGAGCTGGTATGCACAGTTTTGTCCAAGAACAACACATGTGCATGGACAAAAATGTGGGTGGTAGCGGTATGGGTGATAAACCATGCAAAACGGCATGTTTTTGGGAGTTCGGTGCACCGAAGAGGCTTCTCCTTCCATCCAGACTAGCATGTATGGCTTGCTGGTGCAGAAATAGAGTCATGTAACATTGTTCTGCACGTCATTGTCGTAGTATCTGTCCATGGGTGAGCTCACGGTAGGGTGGTAGACGCTAGAAGAGTGCACGCCAACCACTAAATCATCCGAAACTCAATTCTGCAAGCCGTTTTCGGCCTCCGAAATTATTCCGAAACAGACGAAGTTTGTGACAGAAGGATACGAATTTTCGCTGCGGTCGTTTTGGCAGGTCATGGAGCCCAAACGGAGTTCGTATGGCCAGGGTACGGTCGTTCTACGGATACACCTCAAATGGATTTCAACAACGAGGGATATCGTGAATCCGGCTTCCAGGGTAACTTGCTCGCGCCCACGAGCCATTTTGCGCCACTCGAAATGGCCTATTATTTTCGAACAGTACGAATGTAATGTAGAAGAGCTGGTATGCACAGTTTTGTCCAAGAACAACACATGTGCATGGACAAAAATGTGGGTGGTAGCGGTATGGGTGATAAACCATGCAAAACATCAAGTTTTTGGGTGTTCGTGTTGGGGAACGTTGCATGGGAAACAAAAATTTTCCTACGCTCACCAAGATCAATCTAGGAGATGCATCTAGCAACGAGCATAAAGGAGAGTGAGTGCATCTACATACCCTTGTAGATTGCGAGCGGAAGCGTTCAAGAGAACGGGGATGATGGAGTCGTACTCGTCGTGATCCAAATCACCGATGATCCTAGCGCCGAACGGACGGCACCTCCGTGTTCAACACACGTACGGAGCGGGGACGTCTCCTCCTTCTTGATCCAGCAAGGGGGGAGGAGAGGTTGATGGAGATCCAGCAGCACGACGGCGTGGTGGTGGAAGTAGCGGGATTCCAGCAGGGCTTCGCCAAGCGCTGCGGGAGGAGGGAGATGTGTCACGGGAGGGAGAGGGAGGCGCCAGGGCTTCGGGTGCTGCTCCCATGCGCCTCCCCACTATATATAGGGGTGGAGGGGGCTGGTTTCTTGCCCTCCAAGTCCATTGGGGCGTTGCCAAAGGTGGGGGAAAGAAATCCCATCATTTCCTTTCCCCACCGATTGTTATCCCCCCTTTTTAGGGATCTTGATCTTATCCCTTCGGGATATGATCTTATTCCTTCTAAGGGGGGATCTTGGTGTGCCTTGACCAGGGGTGTGGGGCCTTGCCCCCACTACCCACGTTCATGTGGGTCCCCCCATGCAGGTGGGCCCCACTTCGGAACCTTCTAGAACCTTCCCGGTACAATATCGAAAAATCCCGAACATTTTCCGGTGGCCAAAATAGGACTTCCTATATATAAATCTTTACCTCCGGACCATTCCGGAACTCCTCGTGGCGTCCGGGATCTCATCCGGGACTCCGAACAACTTTCGGGTTTCCGCATACTTATATCTCTACAACCCTAGCGTCACCGAACCTTAAGTGTGTAGACCCTACGGGTTCGGGAGACACGCAGACATGACCGAGACGACTCTCCGGTCAATAACCAACAGCGGGATCTGGATACCCATGTTGGCTCCCACATGTTCCAAGATGATCTCATCGGATGAACCACGATGTCAAGGATTCAATCAATCCCGTATACGATTCCCTTTGTCTATCGGTATAGCACTTGCCCGAGATTCGATCGTCGGTATACCGATACCTTGCTCAATCTCGTTACCGGCAAGTCTCTTTACTCGTTCCGTAACACATCATCCCGTGATCAACTCCTTGATCACATATTGTGCACATTATGATGATGTCCTACCGAGTGGGCCCAGAGATACCTCTCCGTCATACGGAGTGACAAATCCCAGTCTCGATTCGTGCCAACCCAAAAGACACTTTCGGAGATACCTGTAGTGCACCTTTATAGCCACCCAGTTACGTTGTGACGTTTGGTACACCCAAAGCATTCCTACGGTATCCGGGAGTTGCACAATCTCATGGTCTAAGGAGAAGATACTTGACATATAGAAAAGCTTTAGCAACTACACGATCTGTGCTAGGCTTAGGATTGGGTCTTGTCCATCACATCATTCTCCTAATGATGTGATCCCGTTATCAACGACATCCAATGTCCATGGTCAGGAAACCGTAACCATCTATTGATCAACGAGCTAGTCATCTAGAGGCTTACTAGGGACATGGTGTTTGTCTATGTATCCACACATGTATCTGAGTTTCCTATCAATACAATTCTAGCATGGATAATAAACAATTATCATGAACAAGGAAATATAATAATAACCAATTTATTATTGCCTCTAGGGCATATTTCCAACACTTCTAACCTTTGACACCTTCCTAGCAAACCATTGTTTGGCTATGTTACCCGCTTGCTCAACCCCTCTTATAGCGTTGTTAGTTGCAGGTGAAGATGAAGATCGTTCCATGTTGGAACTTGTTGTTGGAATATCACAATATATATTATTATTATTAACACACCTATATACTGGGCATGGGTGGAAGGCTTGGCCTTTTGCTCGGTGTTTTGTTCCACTCATGCCACCTTAGGAGCCGATAAACCGGCATTATGTTCCTTGATTTTGCGTTCCTTACACGGTTGGGTATATGGGGACCCCTTGACAGTTCGTCTTTGAATAAAACTCCTCCAGCAAGGCCAAACATTGGTTTTAATTTGCCTCATAATAATAACTTAATTAATTAATTAAATTGCATAGGGGGTCGCGTCCCCGGGGATTCTTTCTACATAGCAGGGGGGCCAGTGCTGATGGTGTTGGTCCCAAACGGGCAACCTGCGGGGCCGCCTCGGGGAAACTCGAGGTATCTGGCATACCTGTAGCTTGTCCCATCCGGACGTGGCCTAAGACGATATACGCGCGGCTACTATCAGGGTGTCGGCACGCCGGGAGGTCTTGCTGGACTTGTTTTACCATTGTCGAAATGTCTTGTGCACCGGGATTCCGAGCCTGATCGGATTGTCCCTAAGATAAGGGGTGATAATATTATTATTACTTCTGCTGATCGTGAGAGCTTGTGATGGGCTAAGTTGGGACACCCCTGCAGGGTTATGATCTTTCGAAAGCCGTGTCCGCGGTTATGTGGCAGATTAGAATTTGTTAATGTCCGGTTGTAGAAAACTTGACAGAGGATCCGAAGTAAAACACACAACTGTGTGAGTAACCGTGACGGTCTCTTTTCACTTTGAGAAGAGAACACGGTGGGGTTATGTTTGACTCGTAGGTAGTTCAGGATCTTTAGCGATCACTACTAGTTTGCGACCGTTTGCGTAGATGCTCATCTTATTCTTGTACTCGTAATTTAGCACCATATATTTTGCTTAGCCGCTGCTGCAACCTCACCACTTAACCTCTTCCTACCCGTTAAGCTTTGCTAGTCTTGTTACCCATGGTTATGGGATTGCTGAGTCCTCGTGGCTCACAGATACTACAACATCAGTTGCAGGTGCAGGTTTTTGATGACTTGACGTGAGAGCGATGCTTGTTGTGTTGGAGTTCTTTCTTCTTCTTCTTCTTCTTCTTCTTCTTCTTCTTCAGTCTTGGGTTAGGTTCCGGGTCGGCAGCCTGGGATAGCAGATGGATGTCGTTGTGCTTTTCATGTTTGCATCCGTAGTCGGATGCCTTGTATTGATGTTGTTGTATTCATGTGACTTGTATGTATTGTTTTATTCCCCCATGTATGCATGTAATGGCACGATGTAATGATATCCATCTTGATAAGCGCCCGAAATGCGGTTGTGCCCCAATCACGTACGTGTCACGTGATCGGGATAGAATCGCATCTTGGGCCTGACACATGATGAAGACCCAAAGGGCCTAGCCAATGCCAACTCTAGTAAAAGAGATCATTATATTACATGTTGCATCTAATCCAGTCTAAGAGCTCCTCGAAATATATCTCTTTCACTTTGAACCTAAGCAGTTTAAGATCTTTCTTAAAACAGAAACGCCAAGCTTGCACTAACTGTCGTTGCTGTCTGAAGATCTTGTCATTACGTTGTGTGCATACGTTCCAACGTCCCAACATGACAATTTCTGAGGCAAAATGCTTGGGAAGATGAAGCTTTGCAAGATTTATATCTTCAAAGATAGAGGTTCCTCTTTTCCTGTCTGGAATAATGGTGTTCCAGCAATGTTGTGCAAATTGACAGTCTCAAAACAAGTGCATCGATAGTTTCATTGTATATGGCATGGCAATTTTTAGCATACATATAATGGAAAGTTTAATTGTGTGGTTTTTTTTTGAATTTCCTGGGTTTTACCTTTTTAGGGCAATTCTATTGTGTAGGTGATGGCATTTTTACAATGCATCTCATGGCAACTTTAATCCTGTGTGATTGGTTTTTACTATCATGATGCATAGTAAATAAAGACAGCCATGATCTATACAAATTACAAAATAAAACGGCAATGAAAAGTAAAACCCAAGAATTTCCGTATACGTAACTATACAATAGAATTTCCATATACTATGCATCTCATAATGTAGCCCCTCCCTGTAAAGAAATATAACACACTACTTATGTTGTAGAACATATAATAAATAAAAATACTAATAAAGGGAATAGGTATTTTTTGTCCATCCTGCTGTTTTGCAAAAAACCTTTTGATGTTTCTGATATCAACCTGTAATCCTGTTTTAAGTCAAATTTTCACTTTTACAGAAAAACTCTCTGATGTTTCTGATAATCAACTCGCGTGACAGTTTTAAGTCACTTTTTCACTTTTTTAGGAAACCCCCTAATATTTGGGTTAATCAACCCGCAGTATATGTCAAATGCTTTAAAAAATACTCACATCTTTTGAAACCTAACTACAAATTCAACATGTTATTTATAGAACTCGATTAGAAAAATGTGTAGAATCTGAATATGATATTATTTTACATGTTAACGATTTTAAACACTCTATTTAGAGCGCAACCTTAATCATTAGCGCATGGTCGTCCTTATAGATCCGAATTAGATATGAACACCTCAGCAAAATCAAGATGGGGATGAAAGAAACGATCTATAACAACGCGTGCACGCCTGACCGATGCCTACGAGGAAATGGGACAAAAAAAACCTCATAGGAAAAAAACAGATTCTCAACTTATGCCGAGAGAGACGCCTTAGGATTCACAACATTCAAACGGGCTATGATTATGATTATGTGATCACTGAGGTCACCATCAGCGAGGGTGGGAAGGACGATAAGTAATGTAGACATACTGAGGTCTTCAGTCGTTGTTATTGGGTTAGGGCATCTCCAACGGCAACCCATAAATTTCCTCCCGCATCCGTGCACAGACCGTGGAGGGGGCAGTTCGCGGACACAGACGCGGGAGGACGATGTCCAACGGTAGACGCATACATTACGATCTTTTTTCAACAAATCGGATGAAATTCATGCAAACGCGGCCAGATTTCATATAAACATGATGTATTTCATACAAACATGGCGGATTTCATTACATTTAGAACAAAAAAATAGCCACCCCTAAACCTATCCTACGGCGGCGGCGGCCAGCGTCCAAGCCCGTGTCATCCTCCATCCACCGTCTCCATGAGCACGGGCGATAAGACTGATGAAGTGACGGTGCGGTCTCCAGCGAGGAAGAGTAGAACACGGGAGATGGACTGGCCCACATGGGACACAAGGCACCGCGGCCTCCCGTGGCCTACTCATCCTCGGAGGAGTCCGCGACCTGTCTGTTGCATGTGGATGTGAGGTCCATGATGGAAATGATGGCGTAGGTGTTGTCTTCATCCTACCGGGCCGACTGATGGTTCGTCGGCGGCGCGTGGAAGCACAACTAGCGCTGTTCTCCTCTGCGATCGCTTGCAGTTGCGCCTCTGCGGCGGCCGCTTCGTGGCGAGCAGTGACTTGAGCGCGGACGGCTTCGTAGATGGCATGCTGCTCCGCCACGAAGTTGGGGTTCGTTGTAGCCATGGCCGCCACGGCCTCCTAGCTCGCGCGCTCGCCGTAGATCTGTCCCTCAGCCAGCGGGTGATGCTCCAGGTGGAACAAGTTGTACTGGTGTTCCTCCTGCGCCTGCTAGAACGCCGACAGAGGCGCCGGCTGCACCTCCGCCATGGCGGCGTTGAAGTGTGTTCGCGCCTACTCCATGATGAAGCAGGCGTGCACAGGAGGCACGGGAGCCGGGGCGGAGTCATGGTGTCGTCCTCGTCGCCGAAGACCTTAGGCGAGTTGGCCGGCAAGTCGGCCTCGATTCACGTGGCACGGCGGCAAGGCCGGCCACCGCGTGCTTCATATCCAGCGACAGGCTCCGTGTTGGATGGTTTCCGCAGTCGAGACGGTTGCGTGAGGTTTGCGGGTACGCCTTGAAGATGCATTCAGGGGTGTGTGGTATTCTTTTTCTTCCGTTGCAACACATGGCCCTCTTTTGTTATATATAGTATAATAAAAAGAATAGCACATGTTTGGTATCTTTTGCTCTTATCTGACAGACTGGACATTGTGCACTGATGTTTACATGTCAATCAGCAAGAATTACACTGCATGGAAGGGTCCCGTGAAGTTGTTTCCGTATAAACTTAGTGGCGTAGTTTGACCATAGCTTGGATAATTGTGTGAAGGCAAACCATGAGCTGGTGTTTTGTTTGATCGGTCAGCCAGACGTACGCAAGAAAGCCAGCATGCAGCCGAGCTCGTGGTTGAACACGCGTGCGGCGAAGCTGGTTGCGTGCGACGCGAGCGACCGAAGCGACCGAGCCAGAGTTCATGGTCAAAGCTGCTTTGACGCCACGGATCACACGAAGCAGGTCGGAATCGGCGGCTAGCATCCGGTCCGACATACAATATGATGGGTCAAGTCGTCCGTACGGAATGCGTTGGCAGCTCTGGCGCCCATCCGGCCGCTCGCATACCAGCCGAGCCGGAATCTCGACCGTTAATTTCCCCTGGAAAGCTACATACGCATGTTAGGGCATGTACAATGGATCTAACTTAAGGATGCCACGTAAGATAAATGATGAGGTGGAGGAGAGAGAAATCATAAGAGAAGGCTTGTCTTAGCTTATTTAAGCAAAGACAAGAGATGATAGCTTAGCACAATTTGTCTCACCATATTTTTAGGAATAACTAATTATTGAAGATAAGGCTAAGAGATGACCCATTGTAGACTTATTTTTTTGTCATCTCTAATTTACATGCAAAACTTAAGATAAGACTATCTTAGCAACCATTGTACATGCCCTAAGAGGTGCTTCTATTGTGGATCAGTCAAACTTGGCTCAGAAAAGAAACGGACATTTTGGATAAAGTGCATCTATGAGGACAAGTTCTAACTCTAATTGCATGGATTTTTTCATAATTTTTTGAAATTCTATAAGTCTGATCGCACGTTGCTTGGTTACAAAAAACGGGTTATTTCATATAATGTCCAAGCTCGTGACCAGCACTTCCTGGCAGCTCTGGCGCCCATCCGGCCGCTCGCATACCCGCCGAGCCGGATTCTCGACCGTTAATTTCCCCCCGGTAAGCAACACGCATGTAAGGCTGGCTGTAACGAGGAGTATCATATACTATTATCATGCATATGATACTAGTGTATGCTACTACCTTCCAATACATAGTATTATATTAGTATCAAGTAGCACTTTATTTATTGCCATGCATGAGGCATATTACTATAACATTTATTATGATACTCATTCATTTTTTTCTTCATTTAATTTTATGACACCTCATCAAAATTGTCTAGTTAGTATGCATGATACTAGCTATGATACTACCATTACGACCAGCCTAAGAGGTGCTTGTATTGTGGTCTTGTGGATCAGTCAAACTTGGCTAAAAAAAGGGAAATTTTGGATAAAGGGCATCTACGAGGAGAAGTTCTAACTCAACTTGCATGGATTCTTTCGTAAATTTTCAACTTCTGTAAGTCTGATCGCACGTTGCTTGGTTACAAAAAACGGGTTATTTCATAATGTCCAAGTTCGTGACCACTTCCTGTCAACCGTACCTATATATGTACCGAGAACAAATATTAAAGTGGAACAAACGAAGCCGCAAGCTCGACGATGCTTGGTCCAAGCTACTACTGTCACACTTGCATATATTAACGCCAAGCTGAATTTCGCTTCAGTGTCCACCTCGGACGTAGACCAGCCGTCGCGCGGCCACGTATGTATATATGCATGCCGAGTCAAGCAGTAAGATGTCTTTGTAAAATGGCAGAAATTCAATGAAAATGATGGTTGGATTGTCCCCCGAAACAGATCATCTGGCCTGGACCGGAAATTAAGAGGAAATCCTTGACTCTTGATTAGCACGAGCCGATCGATGGCTACGGCAAACGGACACGACCGATGACAAAATGAAACAGTACTCCACACCGTTGAAATGGACTCCCGGAGCATACATACATATCTACACAACTCTCAATAATTAAGGAGGAGGTGTAATTTTCCCGGTACGAGTCCGATGGAAAGATCGAAGCTGCATCCTTAATTATAGTACTACTACTTCTTTTTCTAAATAAACGCACGATTAGCATGAGAGACGAATCTTGTCACGATCAACCCATTTAGTGAATCATGGGAAGCAAGCAAAGCGAGCTGGCTAGTAGTCCAACCAAGTGAGAGCAAGGAAGTTGCACCTCGCGTTCCTCGATCTTGTCACGAGTCCGGAGGCACGCACGACGATCATGATGGATGCCGGCCGTGCCGTGCGTGAGAGCGATCGGCCGATCGACGGAGAAAACACGGAGCGGAGTCGCATGCAGTGAGTAATCTTGGCATACACGCATGCACATGATAGATATGCGTACATGAGTGGGCGGTGAAACGTGAGACACGCGCGTACGTACGTACGTATCGTACGTACGCGCGCAAAAAACAAGCCCCCAGCCAAGCTACGGCTGTCGCCTCACGTCTCCGTGCGTGCATGTGCGGAGAGACTACTGGTGCTGGTGCTGCTGCTGATCGGGCCTCGTGTTGCGTTCAGTAACTACTTGGCTTGCTTGCAAAGGTACGTAGCTCGTCTGCACGCACACGTACGTAGTACGTACGTATATAGCAAGCCTGTATAGTATGCTAGTAACATTCTATATACCTTGACGGATGTTCCCGTTTACGCTATCGAAGCTGCGAAGATGGCCCTAACTACTGTTGTTGTGCCAACATAACTAAATTTCGTGCGTACGTGCACTATATTTTATGCACGAATCCAAGCATGGCTGGCAATTTCCACAGGCTATGACTGGTTGCCAGATGCTAATAGTGCCGCCCGTTAACTAGAGAGTAGTTTTTCTCAAGAAACAACAACTAGAGACTAGAGAGTAGTTTCTCATTCGTCTAAAAAACTTCAAATAATTGGAGTATGTTCGTGCAAGCAGCAGCCGGCAGCATCCATCAATCATGGTCCATTGTCTTCAATCAATGTTTAAAAATGTTGACACTGAAGTGTCTTTGTAAAATTGTAAAAGCCAATGCTTGTGCGCAATCTCCATCCGAAAGCAACCGTTGGACCCTACGAACGCTTGCTTCTAAAATCTGTCATTTCGGAAGTTTGATCAATTCAACTTAATTTTCTGACTGCACTAGCAACTGGGGAAATGAAGCAGTCCATGAATTCAAGGGCAAGAGTACAAGCCTTGGCATTCAGTGTACAACTGTAGGAGAGGAGTACATACGCATAGGCACAGACACTAATAACTAATCCTTGTCCTCGAACGGGAGAAAAAAGAGTGCCAGTGAAGGAAAGCTATCTACGGGGCCGGGTAGTAGTACTAAACTAACGGACAGATCCCTAATCCCCTCGGGATCAATTTACTATGAGCAACAGCGGAATTAACAGAAATTCCATTCGCTACTTAACTAGTCCTCGGTGCCTGCAAATTCCTTGTTCCTCTGGTGTCTTCTCCACTCAAATTGCCCGAGCATCCACGGAGCTGGAGTAGAATACTGAGGTCTCTACTAGGGATTAGCGAGGATTAGCAGTTTGTTGCTTGACGCTATTACACCGGTCCCCTGCTTCTTCCCGCACATGATCCCGTCCCGTGGCCTCTCGTTCTTGGCTCGTGTCGTGCGCACAAAGCATACGTGCATATGCATGGAGCGCCGATATACACATGCATTGGGGGGAACAACGAAGCGGGTTCGTCCCAACATTCGCTGACAACCGGGCCCACATGGCACGTGAAGCTCTTTTTCCTTTTTTTTTCTAGAGAAATGGCACATGCAACTTGGTGACGTATTATGTGTCGATGCGTACCTCTAATTAGGAAGTGTTTGCCTTGACATTTAACAACAAATATGAGTTTCATTGGCTCAAAATGGAGCATCAACATGATATAAACACAATGAGCAGACATCAGTCTCTCGTAGCTAGAATGCGCACATCCAACACCAACACGCATGCACACAAAAACACATCAACAAATGGCAAAGTCATAACAAAGTAGCGATGTAAAAAACATCACCATTGTCGGGTATAACCAACTTGGGTCACATCAAGGCTTTTCACCCCAAACCTCGAGACTAGGTGCTCGAGTAGCACCATCATCGAAGTCACTTATGCGTCATCACTTTCCCCGGTCCGACAACTACATGCGATGTTCGGCCGTCGGCGTTGCACAATCATCCCTCTACATCAAGTTGTTCATAGTTTGCATCTCACCCTTGACGTCAACCAACGGTTCTGGAGAGAGAAATCCTCAGGAATACCTTTTAGTGGCCACCGCAACCCACATAGAGACCACCGTCGCAGACCGGAGTGGTCACCAAAGACCAACATCGATGGCGGAGCACACCACCCCGTCGGAGTGAGCCTTGCCCAGGACCATCAGCCGAGGGGCTGGATGGACTGAAGTGGAGCACAAAAGGCAGATAAGCATCACCAGCACGCACACGTCCGGAGCACAACCACCCCTACATCAGTATCGCGCAGCCACGGGATCGACATCGAGCCTCCCCACATGAGGCATGCACCTTGCACTGCTCCCATCAACCACGACTCACAGTCATGGCTCCCGGACCTCATATTAGCGACACCACAGGGCTAGATGCCAAATCCTAGAAGTCCCGGCCAACCCCTCCTAGGCTAGTGCGGGAAGGCCACAACCCACCACCTTGAGCTTTGTGGCCTTCCTGCACTAGCCATATTGGGAAGGTATTTTTCGATGAGCGAGCATTTTAGTTTGGACTAACGATACATATTTCGCCAAGTGATCACTACTAATTAAAGTTGAGACATGCGAGTCATGGTGCTACGATCGACAATTGTGGTGATGTGTCCTGCAAGATCATCGATGGGTTCCATGACTAGCGACAGAGGCGACGCGTGTTGCTGATGAGTGGATCTTGTGTCACTTTTATGCCCTACTTATTGTCTATTTTCTTGTCAAAATCCTTCATGTCATATCCATCTATTCATTTTGATGCTTGTTTTGCATACTTTATATTTTCCATGCAGTTATTTAAGAAAAAAAATTGCCTTTAGTTTTATTAGCTTTTCTTGGTTTTGATGTCTTTGTGGGTGTATTGGTGCTCCCATGTACTTAGCACATTCAAAATGACCAAGTTGGGGCCAAACAGGAGAAGTTGCATGCACCAGATCCAAGTCATTTGGAAAGTTTGATAAAAAGGAACTTTTCCAAAGATCCGGAATTGAAAATCCAATACCTAGAATATATTGGGTTCGTTTATACAATTCCGACGAGCCCAATAACACAAAAAATAGAGTTAGTATGAGGAAATGGTTACCAAATTATTAAACACATTGTACATACCCCAGAAGAGACGATAGTGTGCGGTGTAACCATGGACGGTCGTTCGATGGTCTTACCGCCCAATCCTAGCCGCAGGATTGGACATAACTTTCGTGGCTCTTCACCGACTTCGTCCTTGTTTGTTCCTACGCTATCCTTGGCCATCAAGGAGGGTATTGGGGGAAGCTTTCACTCCTCTAGAGCCCCTGGATCAAAGAAAGAAGACACATTCATGGAGAAGACATGTGGAAGCTGGCTACATATACACCTCCAACCCTTGGCCATAATGTCCAAGTTGCTGCCACATATCCATATCCACCATCACACCTCCATTGTTGCGGCAAGACCAAGTCTACCATAGAGGAAGGGCCAAGAAATGAAGAAGGAAGGAGTCTCCACCAATGCCCTCACCGGACAGAGGGATAGTGCTACCTCCGTCGGCGCAGCCATGCCTCTCTGCTTCCCCAACATGATGTTGGCTTTTAACTTGTCCCCAATATCTATGTCCAAGACATTCATGTTTGAGTAATTGCATTAGTTCTCGGGGATATATGGATGAATTCAAGTATATATTTGATTTGAGTTGATACCAACAATATACATGATTCTCTTTATATGTTGTGTTAACTAGATGACCCGTCGCGCCCATGGCCGCCGATGTGAATTCCGACAGACCCCTCGGGAGGGTGCCACAACTATCCAATAAGCCTAGAGGAGAAACAAGAGACGATTTTACCCAGATTCAGTCCCTCGCTCTGGAGGTGTAATACCCTACCGAGGGGTCTGTCGGAATTCACACCGACAATGTTACGCCAGGCACGGGTCATGCTTGCTAAAACCGAGATCCAGGTGGGATCTATCATCGATCATGTCACCTTCGCTCCTGGGCAGATGGATTTTTTTGGTGCGATAAAATTCATCACCAACTTACTAGGCCGATTGAGGCCACCAACACATATGATCAAAGCCATGTTCTTTTCTTCAAAAAAAAACTGCAATTCATCACCGATCTATGCGGCAAGTTATGCCTCTAAGGCCCGATGTCTTGTCGGGCATAGGAGTTGTAGCCAATATTTATCAACCCAACAATCTCCCACTTTTAGACTCCACGACATGACTCCGCAACATCCCTAAGGAGCATGGGCTGGAGGAGAGTGATGGTAGCTGCCCGAAGGCGAATATGGTCCGTCCCCAACGTTGGCAGTCAATATCTTGTTATATGGTCGACAACAATGGGACAACTCCAACGCCGAAAACAGTGTTGACGCCCTCGATGAAGATGATCTCACGATCCTCACCACGCTCGTGATGGGCGAAAATGACACCTCCAAGAAGCAGGAGGCCGTCCAAAAAAGATCTAATGTTTGCACGTGCTCCAGCGGCGAGAGTGTGAGGCCTTCTACAACACCAGGCCTGGGGTATGGCATGTATTGAGTTGGCATGGAACCGCAACGAGCTCCGCACTGCTTCTACGGATGCGGTAGAGCTCATAGCTTCTGGCCGGAACACGGATGCAGGCACCGAGAGCACCACACCTGCAAATTCAGCGGCCCTTCGCATTCCTACCTGTAATCTCCTGATCATGACTGGATAATTAGGCAACATCAAACTCTTGGGGGATCACCTAGACCGGCAGAAGTTCAAGGAGATCAAAAACACGCTCCGGACAACGATGGTGCGGCAGTAGGTCTAAGCCAGATCTAGTAGCAAGGGGACCACATACAAATGCGTGTGAAACTCAGTTAGCAACATGTCGGCTCGCTCGGTTGAGTGCATGCCAGCCTACTAGGGTGATCATTCGCTTGCTATCCGTTGGGTACCCTGGCGGCTCCTTTAGGCAACCATTAGTTCGTTAACCCTGACATAATCCACTGCCCTAAAACCCACCAATACTCGGTTGACCTGACCACATGACCGTAGATAAAGATATGTTCCACTCGCTTGCTATCCGTGCGGTAACCCTGGTGGCTCCTTCAGGCAACCATCAACTGGTCAACCTTGACATAATACCGCTGTCCTAAAACCCACGAAGACCCGCTTGACCTGACCACATGACCGTACATAGAGAGATGTTCCAAAAGCTCCATAAGAATGATGGACCATTGAAAAACCACACCTTTGGTGACCATTCCAAAGGAAAGGTATTCTGTCCTAGTAAAATGGCCATTTCGAGAGAAAACTCTATAAAAAATGTCATGCTTGTTGAATCACTTGGTTACAATCTTCTTTCCGTAGCTAAGCTAGCCAACTGTGGATTTCATGTGCTATTCAGTAAAGTTGATTATCAAGTCTTTCGCAAAGATGATTACACTATGGTCTTTACCGGTACTAGATGATCGGTTGCGCCCTTAGTGCAAAAGCCAATTGCAACCGAGAAGTTAACCAAGTTATATGCCAAATGCAACAAATAAGTTAAGCGAAGAACACGAAATACATTTACATGATATGTTCTTTATCCACACATGCGCCCTTTTCTTAGGTGGGTTAGTGAAGTGTAAGTTTTTTTCCTATTGGCCTGCACTTGTTTTGAAATTGTTAGAATAAGGACTTTGGGCGGGACCATGAGAGCCTATTGCAGTCACGCCCATGCGGTCGCTTAGTTCGCTAACTCGCCACGGCATGATCGTGTGTTAGAGCAGCACCCGTGTCCCGTGCTATCTTTCATGTACCGTTTGCTTGTGAATCTATTGTGTACCATTTGCTTGCGAAAGTGGGAGATCATGACAACCGTGAGGTTGGGCTTGAAGGACGCAGTAGTGTGAAGCATGACATAGAGCACAATCACTAAAACCAATTATAGTCAATAGGCCAAGCATCCTATGAACAACATTTTTTATGGATGATCCACAGAAGGTGCCTGTTTCCCTAAAAGACTATGAATAAGCAAAAATAAGGCTAAACCAACTATTTGAAATAAATTTTAATGAACACACTCAAAAAGTAAAGCAAACTAGTAGAAAAAAATCTTAGCGAACTATCTGAAAGCATGATTGTAACCTAATGGTAGGCCACAATATGATGTTAGTTTAGTTCGGTCGAATTGGTTTCGCTTGCCATGGGAAAATAACATAGTCAGATGCGTCAGAAGAGAAAAGAAGGGTATATGGAGTATGATTGATGTCGTGGTACTAAGCCTGACAGTGAGATTAGGGGGTACGTAGGAGGAGGCAAGGCCCTAGCTTCGGCGAGATTGTACACACGAGTTTTACAAGTACATGCCCCTCTCGGAGGAGGTAAAATCCCTACATCTCGGTGCCCGGAGGCTGTCGACTGGAATATGGGTGTGTGTGTTACAAGGGGTGCAAACGCTTGTACTCGAGGAGGGGGTGGCTTATATAGAGTGCGCCAGGACCCCAGCCATCCCACGTTACAGAGGGTTCAATGTACATAAAGACATGACGTTACTGATAACGCCTGTAATAAAGAGTTATAAATGGCCTTTAAGACTACAGAGTGAATGCCTGGCCGTTGCCATCTTGAGTGACCTTAGATCTTCTATGCTCCAAGTGATTTCTTGTGCGGTCGAGTGACTTCATTCTGGTCGAATGGAATTGGGGTATCTGAGTGAGGTACATGGTCGAGTGGATTGCACTCTTTGGTTACTTCAGTCGGTTTCTTTTGTCATCCTTTGAATGTCCTTGACTCTAGGGTAGTGACCTTCGGTAGGGTGTCTAGGTCAGGCCCATGACCCTACCCTAGGTCTATGGTATCGTCAGTAGCCCCCGAATGGATTAAGGTCCGAGTGAAAAGAGAGTTGAAGATGATCCCGACTTGATTCTTATGCTTCGAAGGCATTTTTCTTGAACCTGGGAATCAGGCTGATCCTTCAACCTTATTTCAGTCGCCTTGATCGATTCAGAAATCGTCGTGTGAACTATGTAGGTAATCTTCGAGTGCTGATGAGGTGCGAGATCTTCGGCGCGATTGGTTGCTCTGCGGTTCCCGGATTTCATGGGATTCGAATTTTTGGGGAAGCACCTGGGACGGAGCATGCCGCAGTAAACAGACTGGATAGACCGAGGCGCCTTAATTCTTGTGCCACCTTTTTCGCCATGTACCGGGCGCACGACTGTTGCGGGATTTGACAGGATTGCTCGGGCCCACAAGTGAGCCACTCGTAAACAGGCCCATAAAAGGGCGCCGAGGCCGATGTGTCGGTACCGTGTGCTTGTTCTTCTTCTTCTTCCTATGCTTCTCCACTGCATCCTCAGCCACTCTCGACGCCATCGCTCCGCCCGTGCGCAGTACACTAGCATGGGAAAAGACAAGACGGCTGCTCTGGAGCGTGCGAAGAAGGCGCCGGCGACGGGAAAGGGCAAGAAGACGAGTTGGGGGTCGATGTCGAGATCTGGTCTGCTGCCTGGTTGGATCCGGGGGACTGGATTCGGTCCGCGATGCGGCAAGAAGACATGGAGGAGCTGGTCGATGGGGGCTTGATTGCCCACGGGTCCTGGAGGCTGCAGGGGAACGAGACTGAGCCTTAGCCGCAGGAGGGTGAGTGCGTCCTCCTTGCAACTCACGTCGATCGTGGTTTCTCCCTGCCTTCGCATCCTTTTTTCGGGGCTTTTTGAACTTCTACGGTGCTCAACTTCACCACTTCTCTCCCAACACAATCACATATCTCGCCGCATTTATCTCTGTGTGTGAGAATTTCTTGGGTTGTCGACCACACTGGGGCCTATTCAAGCACATGTTTACTTGCCGCTCCCAAGCCGTGAAGAAGGCGAATCTGACTAAAAAGAAGACGCACATGATCCAAATGTGCGGGGGTTTAGGTATTCAGACGAGGGGTAGGAGCACTTTTCCCACTATGACCCTTCCCGAGTCGGTTAGAGGGTGGCAGTCGACCTGGTTCTACTGCAAAGACATTCCGACCCCGGGTCAGTCGACCGGTCTTCCTGCCTTCACCTTAGATCGAGTCAGTCAGCCTCCTTCATTGATCATGACCCCAGCAGAGAAAGTAGAGGTGGACATGTTAGTCAAGCGAGTAGTCCAACTAGTCCGCGATGGTGTGACTAGCATGGATTTTCTAGAGGTATTTATCAGTCGGCGGATCCAGCCTCTCCAAGCCCGTGATCATCCAATGTGGATGTACTCGGGCACAAATGACACCGCTCGGGTCCACCCAGAGGAGGTCACCGAGAAGATGGTGGAACAGTGGTTGCAAAGCATCACCGGGAACAAGGACAACCCAAGGGGGACCAGGAGAGTTCGTCCATTCGACGCAGCCCACGAGCCAGACAAGGTTTGGTCTTCGTTTCCGAGTGACTTTTCTGCTCTAATTTGTAGCTGTCGTTGAATCCGATTGATGTTTGTTCGACTCCTTTGCCTTGCAGATTTATACTGAGATGTACTCGATGCCCAATGGAGAGCAAGCCCAGGAGGGAGTGGAGGGCGGAGGCGAGGTTACCGATGAAGGAAATATGCCCTAGAGGCAATAATAATAAGTTGTTATTTGTATTTCCTTATATCATGATAAATGTTTATTATTCATGCTAGAATGGTATAACCGGAAACTTAGTACATGTGTGAATACATAGACAAAACAGATTGTCCCTAGTATGCCTCTACTAGACTAGCTTATTGATCAAAGATGGTTATGTTTCCTAGCCATAGACATGAGTTGTCATTTGATCAATGGGATCACATCATTAGGAGAATGATGTGATGGACAAGACCAATCTGTTATCTTAGCAACTTGATCGTTTAGTTTTACTGTTATTGCTTTCTTCATGACTTATACATGTTCCTATGACTATGAGATTATGCAACTCCCGAATACCGAAGGAACACCTTATGTGCTATCAAATGTCACAACGTAACTGGATGATTATAAAGATGCTCTACAGGTGTCTACGAAGGTATTTGTGGTGTTGGCATAGATCGAGAATAGGATTTGTCACTCCGAGTGTCGGAGAGGTATCTCTGGGCCCTCTCGGTAATACACATCGTAATAAGCCTTACAAGCAAATGACTAATGAGTTAGTCACGGGATGATGTATTATGGAACGAGTAAAGGGACTTACCGGTAATGAGATTGAACTAGGTATGATGATACCGACGATTGAATCTCGGGCAAGTAACATACCGATGACAAAGGAAACAACGTATGTTGTTATGCGGTTTGATCGATAAAGATCTTTGTAGAATATGTAGGAACCAATGTGAGCATCCACGTTACGCTATTGGTTATTGACCGGAGATGAGTCTCGGTCATGTCTACATAGTTCTCAAACCCGTAGGGTCCGCATGCTTAACGTTCGATGACGATTGGTATTATTAGTTTATGTATTTTGATGTACCGAAGGTAGTTCGGAGTCTCGGATGTGAACACGGACATGAAGAGGAGTCTCAGAATGTCCGAGACATAAAGATTGATATATTGGACGGCTATATTCGGACACCGGAAGTGTTCCGCGTGATTTTGGAGAAAACAGGAGTGCCGGAGGGTTACCGGAACCCCCCCCCCGGGAGAACTAATGGGCCACATGGGCCTTAGTGGAGAGAGAGAGGGCCGGCCAGGGCAGGCCGTGCCTCCTCCCCCTCTAGTCCGAATTGGACTAGGAAGGGGGGCGGCGCCCCCCTTTTCCTTCTCCCTCTCCTCCTTCCTTTCCCCCTCCTAGTAGGAGTAGGTGATGTTTACTACGTAACCTTCTTATTGTAGACGTTGTTGGGCCTCCAAGTGCAGAGGTTTGTAGGACAGTAGCAAATTTCCCTCAAGTGGATGACCTAAGGTTTATCAATCTGTGGGAGGCGTAGGATGAAGATGGTCTCTCTCAAACAACCCTGCAATCAAATAACAAAGAGTCTCTTGCGTCCCCAACACACCCAATACAATGGTAAATTTTATAGATGCACTAGTTCGGCGAAGAGATGGTGATACAAGTGCAATATGGATGGTAGATATAGGTTTTTGTAATCTGAAAATATAAAAATAGCAAGGTAACTAATGATAAAAGTAGCATAAACAGTGTTGCAATGTGTAGAAACAAGGCCTAGGGTTCATACTTTCACTAGTGCAAGTTCTCTCAACAATAATAACATAGTTGGATCATATAACTATCCCTCAACATGCAACAAAGAGTCACTCCAAAGTAACTAATAGCGGAGAACAAAAGAAGAGATTATTGTAGGGTACGAAACCACCTCAAAGTTATTCTTTCTGATCGATCTATTCAAGAGTCCGTAGTAAAATAACATAAAGCTATTCTTTCCGTTCGATCTATCCTAGAGTTGTACTAGAATAACACCTTAAGATACAAATCAACCAAAACCCTAATGTCACCTACATACTCCATTGTCACCTCAAGTATCCGTGGGCATAATTATACAATATGCATCACATAATCTCAGATTCATCTATTCAACCAACTCAAAGAACTTCAAAGAGTGCCCCAAAGTTTCTACCGGAGAGTCAAGACGAAAACGTGTGCCAACCCCTATGCATAGATTCCCAAGGTCACGGGACCCGCAAGTTGATCACCAAACCATACATCAAGTAGATCACGTGATATCCCATTGCCACCACAGATAAGCACATGCAAGACATACAGCAAGTGTTCTCAAATCCTTAAAGACTCAATCCGATAAGATAACTTCAAATGGAAAACTCAATTCATCACAAGAGAGTAGAGGGGGAGAAACATCATAAGATCCAACTATAATAGCAAAGCTCACGATACATCAAGATCGTGCCATCTCAAGAACACGAGAGAGAGAGAGAGAGAGAGATCAAACACATAGCTACTGGTACATACCCTCAGCCCCGAGGGTGAACTACTCTTCCCTCGTCATGGAGAGCGCCGGGATGATGAAGATAGCCACCGGAGAGGGATCCCCCCCTCCGGAAGGGTGCCGGAATGGGTCTAGATTGGTTTTTGGTGGCAACAGAGGCTTTCGGTGGTGGAACTCCCGATCTAGGTTATTTTTCGGAGCTTTCTGTATATATAGGAGGCGTTGGAGTCGGGGGCAAGTAAATGGGGTCTCCGGGCTGTCCACGAGGCAGGGGGCGCGCCCAGGGGGGAGGGCACGCCCCCACCCTCGTGGGCAGCCCGTGGATCTTCATTTCCCCCTCCGGCACTTCCTGGGCTTCTTCTGGTCCAAAAATCACCTCCGTTGAGTTTCAGGTCAAATGGGCTCCGTTTGATATTCCTTTTCTGCGATACTCTAAAACTGGAGAAAAACAGAAACTGGCACTGGGCTCTGGGTTAATAGGTTAGTCCCAAAAATCATATAAAAGTGTATATAAAAGCCCATAAAACATCCTAGAAGGATAATATAATAGCATGGAACAATAAAAAATTATAGATACATTGGAGACGTATCAGTAGGAATGGGGAGTCCTACCCCTACTAGGAGGAGGACTCCTCCTCTCCTTGGGCGCGCCATAGGGGCCGGCCGGCCCTCCCCCTTGCTCCTTTGTATACGGGGCCAGGGGGCACCCTAGAACACACAAGTTAACATCAGTTTTAGCCGTCTGTGGTGCCCCCCATAGATACACACCTCGATCATATCGTTGCAGTGCTTAGGCGAAGCCCTGCGTCAGTAGCTTCATCATCACCATCACCACGCCGTCGTGCTGACGAAACTCTCTCGTGACGCTCAACTAGATGAAGAGCTCGTGGGACGTCATCGAGCTGAACGTGTGCTGAACGCGGAGGTGCCGTACGTTCGGTGCTTGGATCGGTTGCATCGCGAAGACGTTCAACTACATCAACCGCGTCACTAGACGCTTCCGCTTTCGGTCTACGAGGGTACGTAGACACACTCTCCCCTCTCATTGCTATGCTTCTCCTAGATAGATCTAGCGTGATCCTAGGGTTCTTTTTGAAATACTACGTTCCCCAACAGTGGCATCATAAGCCAGGTCTATGCGTAGATGATATGCACGTGTAGAACACAATGAGTTGTGGGCAATAATAGTCATACTGCTTACCAACATGTCATACTTTGATTCGGCGGTATTTTGAGATGAAGCGGCCCGGACTGACATTACGCATACGCTTACGCAGGACTGGTTTCACCGTTATGAGCACTCGTTGCTTAAAGGTGACTGGCGGGTGTCTGTCTCTCTCACTTTAGTGGAATCGAGTGTGGCTACGCCCGTTCCTCGTGAAGGTTAAAACAACACACTTGACGAAAAATTGTTGTGGTTTTTTTTATGCATAGGTAAGAACGGTTCTTGCTAAGCCCATAACAGCCACATAAAACTTGCAACAACAAAGTAGAGGACGTCTAACTTGTTTTGCAGGGCATGTTGTGATGTGATATGGTCAAAGACGTGATGAGTTATACGTTATTGTAGGAGATGATCATGTTTTGTAAAGTTATCGGCAACCGGTAGGAGCCTTATGGTTGTCTCTTTATTGTATGAATTGCGAAAGGCATGTAATTGCTATACTTTATCACTATGAGTTAATGATAGTAGTAGTAGCAATAGTTGGCGAGACGATCATGATGTCAAGCTGGTGTCAAGCCGGTGACAATGGAGATCATGACGATCCTTTGGAGATGGAGATCAAAAGCACAAGATGATGATGGCCATATCATGTCATATATTTTGATTGCATGTGATGTTTATCTTATTATGCTTATTATTTTGCTTAATACGGCGGTTGCATTATAAGATGATCCCTTGCAAAATTTCAAGGTATAAGTGTTCTCCCTGAGTATGCACCGTTGCGAAAGTTCGTCGTGCCGAGACACCACGTGATGATCGGGTGTGATAAGCTCTACGTTCAAATACAACGGGTGTAAGACAGTTTTGCACATGCAGAATACTCAGGTTAAACTTGACGAGCCTAGCATGTATAGACATGGCCTCGGAACACTGGAGACCGAAAGGTCGAGCATGAATCATATAGTAGGTATGATCAACATAAGATGTTAACCATTGGAAACTACTCCATATCACATGATGATCGGACATGGTTTAGGTTATTTCGATCACGTGATCATTTAGATGACTAGAGGGATGTCTATCTAAGTTGGAGTTCTTTAGTAATATGATTAATTGAACTTTAATTTATCATGAACTTAGTCTTGATAGTTTTTTCATATATATGTTTTTATAGATCAATGGCCCGTGCTACCGTTCCCTTGAATTTTAATGCGTTCCTAGAGAAAGCTAAGTTGAAAGATGATGGTAGCAAGTACACGGACTGGGTCCGTAACTTGAGGATTATCCTCATTGCTGCACAGAAGAATTATGTCCTGGAAGCACCGCTAGGTGACAGGCCTGCTGCAGGAGCAACTCCGGACGTTATGAACTTCTGGCAAGCTCGTTCTGATGACTACTCGATAGTTCAATGTGCCATGCTTTACGGCTTAGAATCGAGACTTCAAAGACGTTTTGAACGTCATGGAGCATACGAAATGTTCCAAGAGTTGAAGTTAATATTTCAAGCAAATGCCCGAATTGAGAAATATGAAGTCTCCAATAAGTTCTATAGCTGCGAGATGCGGGAGAACAATTCTATAAGTGAACACTTGCTCAGAATATTTGGGTACTACAATCATATGACTCAACTTGGTTGCAAAGTTAACGCAGATAGTGTTATTGATAGAGTTCTTCAATCACGACCACCAAGCTATAAAGGCTTCGTGATGAACTATAATATGCAAGGGATGCAAAAGACAATTCCCGAGCTCTTCGCAATGCTCAAGGCTGCGGAGGTAGAAATCAAATAGGAGCATCAAGTGTTGATGGTTAACAAGACCACTAGTTTCAAGAAAAAGGGCAAGGGAAAGAAGGGGAACTTCAAGAAGAATAGCAAGACAGTTGCTACTCTCGCGAAGAAACCCAAGTCTGGAGCCAAGCCTGAAACTGAGTGCTTCTACTACAAAGGAACTAGACACTGGAAGCCGAACTGCCCCAAGTATTTGGCGGATAAGAAGGATGGCAAAGTGAACAAAGGTATATTTGATATACATGTTATTGATGTGTACCTTACTAATGCTCGCAGTAGCACCTGGGTATTTGATACTGGTTCGGTTGCTAATATTTGTAACTTGAAACTGGGGCTATGGATTAAACAAAGATTAGCTAGGACGAGGTGACGATGCGCGTGGGAAATGGTTCCAAAGTCGATGTGATCGCCGACGGCACGCTACCTCTACATCTACCTTTGAGATTAGTTTTAGACCTGAATAATTGTTATTTGGTGCCAGCGTTGAGCATGAACGTTATATCTGGATCTTGTTTGTTGCGAGATGGTTATTCATTTAAATCAGAGAATAATGGTTGTTCTATTTTTATGAGTAATATCTTTTTTGGTCATGCACCCTTAAAAAATGGTCTATTCTTGTTGGATCTCGATTGTAGTGATACACATATTCATAATATTGAAGCCAAAAGATGCAAGATTAATAATGATAGTGCAACTTATTTGTGGCTCTTCTGTTTAGGTCATATTAATGTAAAGCGCATGAAGAAACTCCATACTGATGGACTTTTGGAATCACTTGATTGTAAATCACTTGGTGCTTGTGAACCATGCCTCATGGGCAAGATGACTAAAACTCCGTTCTCTGGATTAATGGAGCGAGCAATTCATTTATTGGAAATCATACATACTGATGTATGTGGACCGAGGAGTGTTGAGGCTCGTGGCGGGTATCGTTATTTTTGACCTTCAGCGATGATTTGAGAAGATATGGGTATATCTACTTAATGAAACACAAGTCTGAAACATTTGAAAAGTTCAAAGAATTTCAGAATGAAGTAGAGAATCATCGTAATAAGAAAATTAAGTTTCTACGATCTGATCGTGGAGGCGAATATTTGAGTTACGAGTTTGGTCTTCATTTGAAACAATGTGGAATAGTTTCACAACTCACGCCACCCGGAACACCACAGTATAATGGTGTGTCCGAACGTCGTAGCCGTACTTTATGTGATATGGCGCAATCTATGATGTCTCTTACCGATTTACCACTATTGTTTTCGGGTTATGCTTTAGAGACAGCTGCATTCAAGTTAAATAGGGCACCATCTAAATCCGTCGAGATGACGCCTTATGAACTCTGGTTTGGCAAGAAACCAAAGTTGTCATTTCTTAAAATTTGGGGCTGCGATGCTTATGTGAAAAAGCTTCAACCTGATAAGCTCGAACCCAAGTCGGAGAAATGTGTCTTCATAGGATACCTAAAGGAAACTGTTGGGTACACCTTCTATCACAGATCCGAAGGCAAGATATTCGTTGCTAAGAATGGATCCTTTCTAGCGAAGGAGTTTCTCTCGAAAGAAGTGAGTGGGAGAAAGGTAGAACTTGATGAGGTAATTGTACCTTCTCCCGAATTGGAAAGTAGCACATCACAGAAACTAGTTCGAGTGATTCCTACACCAATCAGCGAGGAAGCTATTGATGATGATCATGAAACTTTAGATCAAATTACTACTAAACCTCGTAGGTCAACCAGAGTACATTCCTCACCAGAGTGGTACGGTAACCCAGTTCTGGAAGTCATGTTACTAGACCATGATGAACCTACGAACTATGAGGAAGCGATGATGAGCCCAGATTCCGCAAATTGGCTTGAGGCCATGAAATCTGAGATGGGATCCATGTATGAGAACAAAGTGTGGACTTTGGTTGACTTGCCCGATGGTCGGCAAGCCATTGAAAATAAATGGATCTTCAAGAGGAAGACAAACGCTGATGGTAATGTTATTGTCTACAAAGCTCGACTTGTTGCGAAAGGTTTTCGACAACTTCAAGGAGTTGACTACGATGATACTTTCTCACCCGTAGCGATGCTTAAGTCTGTCCGAATCATGTTAGCAATTGCCGCATTTTATGATTATGAAATTTGGCAAATGGATGTCAAAACTGCATTCCTTAATGGATACCTCAAAGAGGAGTTGTATATGATATAACCAGAAGGTTTTGTCAATCCTAAAGGTGCTAACCAAGTATGCAAGCTCCAGCGATCCATCTATGGACTTGTGCAAGCATCTCGGAGTTGGAATATACGCTTTGATGAGGTGATCGAAGCATATGGTTTTATACAGACTTTGGGAAAAGCCTGTATTTATAAGAAAGTGAGTGGGAGCTCTGTAGCATTTCTAATATTATATGTAGATGACATATTGTTGATCGAATATGATATAGAATTTCTGGATGGCATAAAAGGATACTTGAATAAGAATTTTTCAATGAAATACCTCGGTGAAGCTGCTTATATATTAGGCATCAAGATCTATAGAGATAGATCAAGACGCTTAATTAGACTTTCACAAAGCACATACCTTGATAAAGTTTTGAAGAAGTTCAAAATGGATCAGTCAAAGAAAGGGTTCTTGCCTGTGTTACAAGGTGTGAAGTTGAGTAAGACTCAATGCCCGACCACTTCAGAAGATAGAGAGAAAATGAAAGTCATTCCCTGCTACTTCTCGAGCTTGCGTTGTATTCCCTCGAAGAGGAAAGGGTGATGCAACACAGTAGCATAAGTATTTCCCTCAGTTTTTGAGAACCAAGGTATCAATCTAGTAGGAGACCACGCGCGAGTCCCTTGCACCTGCACAAACAAATAAGAACTTCGCAGCCAACGCAATAAGGGGTTGTCAATCCCTTTACTGTCAATTACGAAAGTGAGATCTGATAGAGATGATAGTTTGATATTTTTGGTATTTTTGGATATAAGAACAGAAAGTAAAAGCGGAAAAGTAAAGAAGATTGTAGATTGATATGCTGAGAATAGACCCGGGGGCCATAGGTTTCTCTAGTGGCTTCTCTCATGATAGCGGTATTCTACGGTGGGTAAACAAATTATTGTCGAGCAACTGATAGAAAAGCGAATAATTATGAGACTATCTAGGCATGATCATTAAATATAGGCATCATGTCCGAGACAAGTAGACCGAAACGATTCTGCATCTAGTACTATTACTCCACACATCAACCGCTATCCAGCATGCATCTAGAGTATTAAGTTCATAAGAATAGAGTAATGCCTTAAGCAAGATGACATGATGTAGAGGGATAAACTCAAATAACATGATATAAAACCTATCTTTTTATCCTCGATGGCAACAATACAATACGTGCCTTGCTGCCCCTACTGTCACTGGGAAAGGACACCGCAAGATTGAACCCAAAGCCAAGCACTTCTCCCATTGCAAGAACTATAGATCTAGTATTCCAAACCAAACAAATAATTTGAAGAGACTTGCTAGGATATTATAATCATACATAAAGAGTTCAGAAAAGAACCAAATATTTCTTATAGTTAATCTTGATCATAAACCCACAATTCATCAGATCTCGACAAACACACCGCAAAAAGAGATTACATCGAATAGATCTCCTCGAAGACCGAGGAGAACTTGGTATTGAGATCCAAAGAGAGAGAAGAAGCCATCTAGATACTAGATATGGACACAAAGGTCTGTGGTAAACTACTCACAACTCATGGTGAGGCGATGATGATGATGTAGGAGCACTCTGTGGTAGATCCCGCCTCCAGCGGAGCTCCGGAATAGGCCCCAAGATGGGATCTCACAGCAACAGAAGTTGCGGCGGTGGAACTAGGGTTTTCTCTGTTGTTTTGATGGTTTCGGGGTACGTACATATATATAGGAGGAAGGAGGGCACCAGGTGCCAAACATGGGGCCCACGAGGCAGGGGCGCGCCCTGTAGGGGGGGGGGGCACCCTCATGGACGCCACGTGTGCCCTACTCCGTGGTTCTTAAGTCTCCCGTGCATATTTTGCTCCAAAAATATCTGTCCCGAAGGTTTCATTCCGTTTGGACTCCGTTTGATATTCCTTTTCTGTAAAACCCTGAAATAGGCAAAAAAACAGCAATCTGGACTGGGCCTTTGGGTTAATAGGTTAGTCCCAAAAATAATATAAAAGTGTATAATAAAGCCCATTAAACATCCAAAACATCATAAATAATAGCATGGAACAATCAAAAATTATAGATACGTTGGAGTCGTATCATTACCTATGCCTCAGCCATAGGATCTGACATCTATGAAATGCTGTGTACCAGACCTGATGTGTGACTTACTATAAGTTTAGCAGGGAGGTACCAAAGTAATCCAGGAGTGGATCACTGGACATCGGTCAAGAACATCCTGAAATACCTGAAAAGGACTAAGGATATGTTTCTCGTTTATGGAGGTGACAAAGAGCTCGTTGTAAATGGTTATGTCGATTCAAGCTTTGACACTGATCCGGATGACTCTAAGTTACAAACCAAATATGTATTTTTATTGAACGGTGGAGCTATCAGTTGGTGCAGTTCCAAGCAGAGTGTCATGGCGGGATCTACATGTGAAGCGGAGTACATAGCTGCTTCGGAAGCAGCAAATGAAGGAGTCTGGATGAAGGAGTTAATATCTGATCTAGGTGTAATACCTAGTGCATCGGGACCAATGAAAATCTTTTATGACAACACTCGAGCAATAGCCTTGGCGAAGGAATCCTCGTTTCACAAGAGAACCAAGCACATCAAGAGACACTTCAATTCCATCCGCGATCAAGTCAAGGAGGGAGACATAGAAATTTGCAAGATACATACGGATCTGAATGTCACACACCCGTTGACTAAGCCTCTTCCACGAGCAAAACATGATCAGCGCCAAGACTCCATGGGTGTTATAATCATTACTATGTAATCTAGATTATTGACTCTAGTTCAAGTGGGAGACTGAAGGAAATATGCCCTAGAGGCAATAATAATAAGTTGTTATTTGTATTTCCTTATATCATGATAAATGTTCATTATTCATGCTAGAATTGTATTAACCGGAAACTTAGTACATGTGTGAATACATAGACAAAACAAAGTGTCCCTAGTATGCCTCTACTAGACTAGCTCATTGATCAAAGATGGTTATGTTTCCTAGCCATGGACATGAGTTGTTGATCAACGAGATCACATCACTAGGAGAATGATGTGATGGACAAAACCCATCTGTTAGCTTAGCAACTTGATCATTTAGTTTTACTGTTATTGCTTTCTTCATGACTTATACATGTTCCTATGACTATGAGATTATGCAACCCTGAATACCAGAGGAGCACCTTGTGTGCTATCAAACATCACAACGTAACTGGATGATTATAAAGATGCTCTACATGTGTCTCCAAAGGTGTTTGTGGTGTGGGCATAGATCGAGAATAGGATTCGTCACTCCGAGTGTCGGAGAGGTAACTCTGGGCCCTCTCGATAATACACATCGTAATAAGCCTTGCAAGCAAATGACTAATGAGTTAGTCACGAGATGATGTATTACAAAACTAGTAAAGAGACTTACCAGTAATGAGATTGAACTAGGTATGATGATACCGACGATCGAATCTAGGGCAAGTAACATACCGATGACAAATGGAACAACGTATGTTGTTATGCGGTTTGACTGATAAAGATCTTCGTAGAATATGTAGGAACCAATATGAGCATCCAGGTTCCGCTATTGGTTATTGACCGGAGATGATTCTCGGTCATGTCTACATAGTTCTCGAACCCGTAGGGTCCGCACGCTTAACGTTCTATGACGATCGGTATTATGAGTTTATGTGTTTTGATTTACCAAAGGTAGTTTGGAGTCCCGGTTGTGATCACGGACATGACGAGGAGTCTCAGAGTGTCCGAGACATAAATATTGATATATTGGACAGCTATATTCGGACATCGGAAGTGTTCCGGGTGATTTTGGAGAAAACCGTAGTGCCGAAGTGTTACCGGAACCCCCCCCCCCCGGGAGAACTAATGGACCACATGGGCCTTAGTAGAGAGAGGGGGCTGGCCAGGGCAGGCCGCGCCCCCTCCCCCTTTAGTCCTAATTGGACTAGGGAAGGGGGGTGGCGCCCCCCTTTTTCTTGTCCCTCTCCTCCTTCCTTTCCCCCTTCTAGTCGGAGTAGGAAAGGGGAGTCCTACTCCTACTAGGAGGAGTACTCCTCCTCTCCTTGCGCGCGCCATCTGGGCCGGCCGACCCTCCCCCTTGCTCCTTTATATACGGGGGCAGGGGGCACCCTAGAATACACAAGTTAACATCAGTTTTAGCCGTGTGTTGTGCCCCCCTCTACAGATACACACCTCGATCATATCGTTGCAGTGCTTAGGCGAAGCCCTGCATCGGTAGCTTCATCATCACCGTCACCACGCCGTCGTGCTGACGAAACTCTCCCGTGATGCTCAACTGGATCAAGAGCTCATGGGACGTCATTGAGCTGAACGTGTGCTGAACGTGGAGGTGCCATACGTTTAGTGCTTGGACCGGTTAGATCACGAAGATGTTCGACTACATCAACCGCGTCACTAGACGCTTCCGCTTTCGGTTTACGAGGGTACGTAGACACACTCCCCCCTCTCGTTGCTAAGCTTCTCCTAGATAGATCTTGCGTCATCATAGGATTTTTTTGAAATACTACGTTCCCCAACAACCGATTGGAGATCTGATGATGAAAGCAAGGAAGAAAGTGAGGACTCAAGCAGTGGCGAGGAGTTCGAATCACCACCTCGCACCGAGAGGCGTGCCAAGCTGACTCATGATCCAAAAGGTCCACACGGCAAAGCGGCTCCGTCAAGCACGCAGGTGCTGAAGCGCACTCGGACATCTTCACCTGATCCGATTGAGAAGGCCCCTAAGCAGCTTAAGGTTGCGCCTTTAAAGCCTCGGAAGGCCCTGCCTAAGATCATGGTGGACGTTCCGATTGCTTCCACGTGAGTGTTACTCTTTTCTGCTCTTCCCATGTTCGAGAAATTCTATGCATCTTGTCGATTCATCTATTTGTTTGACCAAGTGAGTTCCGAAACTTCTAGTGTTGTTGCTTCTGGGACGTCCATGGACATTGGCAAGGGCCACAATGATGAGGAAACTGCAGACGCGGCCACTTCTAGCGCAGGTACAGCTCTACAACCATGTCCCCTCCTTGTTGATCGCTCTGTCAGTCGACTGAATGGTTGATGTCTACTACGCACCCTTCTTCTTGTGGATGTTGTTGGGCCTCCAAGTGCAGAGATTTGTAGGACAATAGCAAATTTCCCTCAAGTGGATGACCTAAGGTTTATCAATCTGTGGGAGGCGTAGGATGAAGATGTTCTCTCTCAAACAACCCTGCAACCAAATAACAAAGAGTCTCTTGTGTCCCCAACACACCCAATACAATGGTAAATTGTATAGGTGCACTAGTTCGGCGAAGAGATGGTGATACAAGTGCAATATGGACGGTAGATATTGGTTTTTGTAAACTGAAAATATAAAAACAGCAAGGTAACTAGTGGTAAACGTGAGCATAAACGGTGTTGCAATGATAGTAGAGAAGGCCTAGGGTTCATACTTTCACTAGTGCAAGTTCTCTCAACAAGGATAACATAATTGGATCATATTACTAGCCCTCAACATGCAACAAAGAGTCACTCCAAAGTCACTAATAGCGGAGAACAATCGAAGAGATTATGGTAGGGTACGAAACCACCTCAAAGCTATTCTTTCTGATCAATCTATTCAAGAGTCCGTAGTAACCTTCAATTGATGGCTTCTCGCCCCTCGTTGGTTACCCCAAGTGGAAGGTTTGAGATGCAGTGTAGCGGAAGTTTTCCCTTGGCAAAGATACCAAGGATCGATTTCCCCTGAGACTCCCAGATTCAACAAGAAGGTGTCAACTGCTAACGGCGCCAGATATTAGCAATCAATGTGGACCTGCACACAGATACAAATAACTTTGCTCCCAACGAGTACAGAGAGGTTGTCAATCCCTCTGGCCTTGTCGTTTACAAAGGATCAAACGCAAGTGATAATAGTGATAGGTATTGCTGCAAATAGTAAGTAAAAGCAGAAAGTAAATAGCGGATGTGATCAGTGATGGTAATATGGACCGGGGTCCCATGATGTTCACTAGTGATGTCTCTCTCCCAAAAGACGATAAAACAGCTATGTGAGGTAAACGAATTATAGCTGGGCAATTGATAGAATTATGTGCGCAAACCAATGCTAACTATGTTGCAAGAAAGGTAGAGGTTCAAAGTATGGGCGGTACGCCAAGGCAAGTAGACCGAAATCCATCTGCATCTACTACTAATCATCCACCTTGAGATATCTATCCAGAACATCTCGCTGGTATTAAGTTGCGAGTCCCACCCATAGTGTAAACTCAAAGCAATAGACAACTGCATTAAAAGAACTTTGCGTAAAGTAAACAATCCTTGCACCCGCGGGCACAAGCACCGTTGTTTTCCCCCTTGTGGCAACAGCACATCCCCTAGACTCATGTTTCTGTCACTCAAGCTAGTCATCGAGCGGCATGAACCCACAATCAAGCATAACGTTCCCTCTTGGAGTCACCACCTACTACTCGGCCAAAGCAATAAATAGCAACGGAGAACATGCAAGAATTACTTACGAACATAAATATAAAAGAGGTAGATCAAATATATTACTCAAACACAATCTGAACATAATCTCACAATCCATCGGATCCCAGCAAACTCATCATAGCAACAGCATAAGGATTACATATGTGCCTCGATCATGTAGGGCAGCTCACGAGGACTAATTAGTGAAGCACAAGAAGGTGAGGAGAACATCACATAGCTACTGGTCATGGACCCATGGTCCAAGGGAGACTACTCACAACTCATCCGGGAGGCGTCCATGGTGGTGGAGAGGCTCCCGGTGGTGATCCTCCCCTCCGGCAGGGTGCCGGGAAGAGTTCTCCTGGTGCTCCCGATCTTGGAAGCGCGGCGGCGGTGGAACAGAGATGAGATCACGAAAAAGGGTTCCCGTCTCGAGGGTTTCGGGACACGATATAAATATATGCCAAAGGGGGGCATCAGCGGAGGCCTGGGGGGCCCAGGCGCCCCCCCGGTGCGGCCAGGAGGGGGGCCGCGCCACCAGGGCGCCTAGAGCCCTGGTGGCCCCCCTCCGACTCTACTTCGGGTGCCGGGAAGCTTCTGGAACGCCGATTTTTTATATAATTTTACCTCGATTTTTCTGGCAGTTCTCGTAATGGGAAAACCTGAAATACAAAAACAGCAGAAAACAGAAACTGGCACTGGGGTGCACTGAGTTAATAGGTTAGTCCAAATATGATCAAAAGTGTATGGAAGTGTATAAATATCATAGCAATATCACCCAAAAGAGGCATGGAGCAAGCAGAAATTATAGATACGTTTTGGACGTATCAACATCCCCAAGCTTAATTCCTGCTCGTCCTCGAGTAGGTAAATGATAACAAGAATAATTTCTGTGGTGACATGCTATTAACCATATAAGGATTTTTCATAGTCATATGACAAAAGCTTACTGAGACAATGAATCTGTAGTAATTAAATTGCCTCGTGAGAAAATCACAAAGAACTGAAAGTTTTACAATATGATACTGAAACATCAAATAGATTTGTAATGAGCATGGCGTGCAAATATGATAAAGTGATATCTCGCTTGCCCCCTTTAGTGAAGCAAAACATAAATGCAGGGGCACCTCCAAGGTTTAAGTGATGACTAGATACAATGATTTCAGAATAAACGATATCATAATCATGCAAAAGACAATGCTACTTTGGGACAATGCACATTACACTCAGAATGACAATCATGCTCTCAGTAGTTGGTGCTTTAAAAGAAGGTGGAGACTCTCGAACCGTGGCTTTTGTTGGCAAGGTTGAAAACCCGTAGTCGGAAACAAAGACAAAGCATGTACCAGAGCTCTTGATTTTAAAAACAAAGGTAATAATTATTATTATTTTTTAGATTATGCATGTTTCGTCAACGAATGCTAGCAGACAACTCAATCACTTCTTGAGATGGACAAGTTTCGAGGAACGGCTCCCGAATGAGGACGATCACATCCTCTTAATCTCCTTTGTTTATCACTGCCAAAGTTTTCTGATTTCTCATGAACAAAGCGTGAAGGAGGGTTTGTTTGTTATATTAATTTTGAGCCGGGCGCACTGAATGCCAGTTCCTTCTCGTGTTATGGGTTTGCACATTAGACATGCAATCCCGGGGTGAAGCTTGTCCAACTTAAAAAGATCATGAATTAACCACTACTTCCTCATGAACTTAAAACAGAGGCACAGAACAGAAATGCATTTTTTTTGAATAATTTCGAGATGGTACATGCAAGTCTCCGTTAGGAATGGCAGGTAAATACCATGTAGGAAGGTATGGTGGACTCATATGGCATAACTGGTTTTAAAAGAATTTGGATGCACAAGCAGTCAGTCCGCTTAGTACAGGTGGAGGTTAGCAAAAGACTGGGAGCGACCAACTAAGAGAGCAATGACGGTCATAATCATGCAGAGCGACAAAGCAACATTGAATCAAACATGGTAGTTATATCGCTACTCAGAAACAAAAGATCATCAAGGCTTGACAGACTTTCTTTACAGTCTTAAATATGCGTGAGCATACGCCAAGTCAATCAAAATAAATTTTTGAAGGAAGATATTACTAAACCATACCACATCATAGGCAAACAAATCATGTTGGTATTCCAATAACACATTGGGAACCCCCCAGCTATTTGAGACTAACCATAAGAAAACATGAACTACTAAGCACCATTATGCACGTAGCATTTTTATCATAGACATATCAACCATGCAACAGAAGCAAACTCTCGTAATAAGATAAGCAGGATAACTAAAGAGAGTTCAAGCAACCAACTAAACAAAAGCTCTTTAAAAAGATAAGCATGAAGACTAAGAGTTGAACATGATAGTAGCTATTGAAAGACAAAGAACACACACAGCAAAGATAGACATGAAAATTCCATGTTATTTTCTAGGTAGAAGTGGAGCGTGTTTCTCTCTCACATAAAGAAAGCTGAGTTCCGACTCGTTATGAAAAGCTAATGAAAACTAAAAAGGAAAACTAAAAGCAAGACGTTCCAAGCATAGCACATAACACATGAAGTGATAAAAATATAGTGGAACAAAAGACGAACTGATAATGTTGATGGAGAAGGGGATGCACGGGGGCATCCCCAAGCTTAGACGGTTGAGTCTCCTTGAATATTTCTTGGGGGTGCATGGGGGCATCCCCAAGCTTGAGCGTTTGACACTCCTGAATCTTTTTATCATCTTCCCTCGCACACTTGAAAACTCCCTTCGTACATAACTCATCATAATCTGGTTAGCGAGGTTAGTACCCATAATAAAATAATTGTTCCTTGCTGGAAATAAGGATATTCTTGAAGGTCTACTGTTTCTCAAGATTGCCAAAAGGTTTTTGCAAAGAAAAACCAAGCTCAAGGTTTGCAAAATGAAGGAAAGGCAAAACAGGACAGAATCTGTGAAAAACAGAACAACAGGTAGTAAATGATTTTTTCGGGGCACTTCTGCAACTCTAATAAGAAAACTCAGAACAGATGCACGAAAGACAATTGTATAGAGCACGCTGTCGAAAAAATTCAGACCAAAAAGATGATCTGGTGATTTTATACGAATTTTTCTATCCAAGGACAGAATCTGTTTCCTGGACAGCACGTCACAACTTTTGAACTTTCTTGCAATCAGAGGCTACACTTGGCACAAAATTGAAAAGCAAAGATACAATGATGATGCTACTGTAGTAACAACATCAAGACACAACAAAATCAAAATAAAATTTATTCATGTGGGCTGCCTCCCAAAAGCGCTTTCTTTTATGCCTTTAAGCTAGGCATAATGCATAGAGATCAAGTTTTATCAAGAGTAAAAGAATAGCTAGCCCGTATAACGGACTCAAAAGGTAACTTAATATTCTTTCGAGGGAAGTGTTCCATCCCTTTCTTGAGAGGAAATTGGAATTTTATATTCCCCTCTTTCATGTCAATGATAGCACCAACGGTGCGTAGGAAAGGACGTCCCAAAATAATTGGACAAGAAGGTTCACATTCATGTCCATAATAGTAAAATCAACGGGAACATAATTGTCATTGACAATGATAAGAACATCATCGATCCTCCCCAAAGGTTTCTTTATGGAATAATCAACGAGACGAACACCAAAAGAACAAGAATCAAAAGGTTTCAATTTAAGCATATCATATATTCTTTTGGGCATAACAGAGGTACTAGCTCCAACATCACATAAAGCATAGCAAGAGAAGTTATTCAACTTAATTTTAATCATAGGATCCCAACCATCTTCTAGCTTTCTAGGTATGGAGGCTTCTACTCTAAGTTTCTCCTCCCTGGCTTTGATAAGAGCATTGGTGATATGCTCTGTGAAGGCAAGGTTAAGCGTGCTAGTGCGGGGATCTCTAGACATCTTGTGAAGGAAATCAATAACTTCGGTAAGAGTGCAATTATCAAAATCAAGGTCACTACTATCAAGTAAGGTGGTAGTGGTGTCCTTTAGGTTCACTTGTTTGGTAGTTTCTATAGTCATAGCATCACCATTAATAGGTCCAATGGGACCAGGAGTGCATTGGGTGCTAAGAGTTTGGATATCCTCAACAACTTGGATAGTAGCAACAGTGTGGTGGGTAGGAAGGTACTTAATTCTATCTTCTTCCTCCCTTTCTCTAGCCCATCTCTCTTTAAGTTTAGCCAACATCCTAATGTTTTCATTAATTTGCACTTGAATAGCATTCATAGGAGTGACCTTCTTCTACTCAAGAGGAGAAGTTCTAATTTTAAGCAATTCTACCTCATGGGCTAAATTGTCTACCTTCGAAGAGAGATCATCTAGTTTGTTTAGTTTTTCTTCTACACTCTTATTAAAGGCTTTTTGGGTAGTGATGAAATCTTTAAGCATAATCTCTAGTTCAGAAGTGGAGTTCTTGGTGCTAGGATAAGCATTGTTATTCCCATAAGAATTAGAGGGGAACGGTCTAGGATTGCTACCAAAATTACTCCTATAAGCATTGTTATTAAAATTGTTTCTAGAGATAAAGTTCACATCTACTTGTTCTTGAGCAATCAAAGAATTTAAAGGAACATCACGAGGATCAACAGAAGATTGCTTCGAAAGTAGAGACATGATCAAGTCAACTTTTTCATTTAGGGAGGAAATCTCCTCGACAGAGTTTACCTTCCTACTTGTTGGAGCGCGTTCGGTGTGCCATTGGGAATAGTTGGTCATCATCTCATCGAGAAGCTTCGTGGCAGCACCAAGTGTAGTTGACATAAAGGTTCCTCCCGCGGCCGAATCTAACAAGTTCCGCGAGGTAAAGTTCAAGCCTGCATAAAAAGTTTGGATAACCATCCAAGTAGTCAAACCATGAGTAGGGCAGTTCTTGATAAGAGATTTCATCCGTTCCCAAGCTTGGGCAATGTGTTCATTATCCAATTGTTTAAAATTCATTATGTTACTTCTTAGTTGGATAATTTTAGCAGGTGGATAGTATTTTCCAATAAAAGCATCTTTGCACTTGTCCCATGAATCTATGCTATTTCTAGGCAAAGATTGAAACCAAATTTTAGCTCCTCCTCTCAAGGAGAAAGGAAAAAGCTTAAGCTTAACAATATTACCATCTATTTCTTGGTACTTTTGCATATCACAAAGTTCAACAAAATTGTTTAAGTGTAAAGCAGCATCATCTCCGACACCGGAGAATTGATCTTTCATAACTAGATTCAGTAAAGCAGGTTTAATTTCATACGAAGGTGCTGAAGTGGCAGGTGTAGTGATAGGTGTGTAGATAAAGTCATCGTTGTTATGACTAGTGAAGTCACACAACTTGGTGTTCTCGGTGGAACCCATAGCAGCAAGCAAGCAAGATAACTATTTTTGTGATTTTCGATAAAAGATACTAAAGCAAAAAACTGAAAGGTAAACTAACAAGACCAAAAAGCAAAGGTAAAAGATAACATGCAACTCCCCTATCTTGAAGAGTGGAGTCCCCGGCAACGGCGCCAGAAAACTTTGCTTGATGGCTTCTCGCCCCTCGTTGGTTACCCCAAGTGGAAGGTTTGAGATGCAGTGTAGCGGAAGTTTTCCCTTGGCAAAGATACCAAGGATCGATTTCCCCTGAGACTCCTAGTTTCAACAAGAAGGTGTCAACTGCTAACGGCGCCAGATATTAGCAATCAACGTGGACCTGCACACAGATACAAATAACTTTGCTCCCAACGAGTACAGAGAGATTGTCAATCCCTCCGACCTTGTCGTTTACAAAGGATCAAACGCAAGTGATAATATTGATAGGTATTGCTGCAAATAGTAAGTAAAAGCAGAAAGTAAATAGCGGATGTGATCAGTGATGGTAATATGGACCGGGGTCCCATGATGTTCACTAGTGATGTCTCTCTCCCAAAAGACGATAAAACAGCTATGTGAGGTAAACGAATTACAGCTGGGCAATTGACAGAGTTATGTGCGCAAACCAATGCTAACTATGTTGCAAGAAAGGTAGAGGTTCAAAGCATGGGTGGTACGCCAAGGCAAGTAGACCGAAATCCATCTGCATCTACTACTAATCATCCACCTTGAGATATCTATCCAGAACATCTCGCTGGTATTAAGTTGCGAGTCCCACCCATAGTGTAAACTCAAAGCAACAGACAACTGCATTAAAAGAACTTTGCGTAAAGTAAACAATCCTTGCACCCACGGGCACAAGCACCGTTGTTTTCCCCCTTGTGGCAACATCACATCCCCTAGACTCATGTTTCTGTCACTCAAGCTAGTCATCGAGGGGCATGAACCCACAATCAAGCATAACGTTCCCTCTTGGAGTCACTACCTACTACTCGGCCAAAGCAATAAATAGCAACGGAGAACATGCAAGAATTACTTACGAACATAAATATAAAAGAGGTAGAACAAATATATTACTCAAACACAATCTGAACAAAATCTCACAATCCATCGGATCCCAGCAAACTCATCATAGCAACAGCATAAGGATTACATATGTGCCTCGATCATGTAGGGCAGCTCACGAGGACTAATTAGTGAAGCACAAGAAGGTGAGGAGAACATCACATCGCTACTGGTCATGGACCCATGGTCCATGGGAGACTACTCCCAACTCATCCGGGAGGCGTCCATGGTGGTGGAGAGGCTCCCGGTGGTGATCCTCCCCTCCGGCACGGTGCCGGGAAGAGTTCTCCTGGTGCTCCCGATCTTGGAAGCGCGGCGGCGGCGGAACAGAGATGAGATCGCGAAAAAGGGTTACCGTCTCGAGGGTTTCGGGACACGATATAAATATATGCCAAAGGAGGGCATCAGCGGAGGCCTGGGGGGCCCAGGCGCCTCCCCCCCCCC
>LR738710.1:544384916-544397402 GCA_902687465.1 Secale cereale | reverse complement strand
TTCACTCGAAGAGTTTTTGAAACTTAGGCGAGTACGGGGTCGCAGCTAAGCCCCCGAGTGAGAGGGTTGCTCTTCACTCGGAGCGTCTATGAAACTTAGGCGAGTACGGGGGTCGCAGCTAAGCCCCCGAGTGAGAGGGTTGCTCTTCACTCGGAGTGTTTTTGAAACTTAGGCGAGTACGGGGTCGCAGCTAAGCCCCCGAGTGAGAGGGTTGCTATTCACTCGGAGTGTTTTTGAAACATAGGTGAATCGGATTCGCGGCTAAGCCACCCACTGAAACTTAGGTGAATCAGATTTGCGGCTAAGCCACCCACTAGGTGATTTGTACACATGTGTTTTCGGAACAACAATCATTATGATACTGCCAAAAGCTTGTCTTTGATAAGCAAACTGGAGGATTCTTATTACAACTCATCCATTCGAGTGTTTTAGGTATACAAACGGCGGAGCAGATCCGCATTCCACGAGCGTGGCTCATCTATTTTCTTGGCCATGTTGTAGAGGTGATACGCTCCATTTTGGATCACTTTGGTGATGATGAAGGGCCCTTCCCAGGCCGGAGCGAGCTTGTGAGGTCATTTCTGGTGCACTCGGAGTACAAGGTCTCCTTCTTGGAATGCTCGACCTCTGACATTACGGGCATGGAATCGACGCATGTCTTGTTGATAGATGGTCGACCAGATCAGAGCCATTTCGTGTTATTCCTCCAGGAGATCAATTTCATCTTGGTGTGCATGTTCTGCCTCAGCTTCTGAGAAGAGTTCCACTCGTGGGAGCATTGTGTAGCAAGTCACTCGGAAGCACAGCCTCAGCGCCATATACCATAAAGAAAGGAGTTCAATCAGTTGACTGGTTTGGAGTTGTTCTTAGTCCCCACAAGATAGATGGCAACTCAGTCACCCAAGCTCCAGCAGCGTGCTTGAGATCGCGCACCAGTCGTGGCTTCAGTCCTTGAAGGATCAAGCCATTCGCCCTTTCTGCCTGCCCACCCGACTGCGGATGCGCGACGGATGAGTAGTCGACTCGAGTGCCCTGGGAGGCGCAGAATGCCCTGAACTCATCAGAATCAAAGTTGGAGCCATTATCTGTGATAATACTGTGAGGGACTCCATATCTGAATATCAGCTCTCTGATGAAACTGATAGCAGTGCTTGAATCAAGATTTTTTTATAGGCTTGGCTTTGATCCACTTGGTGAACTTGTCGACTGCCATAAGCAAATGAGTGAAACCGCTTCTGCCAGTCCTGAAGGGCCCAACCATGTCCAACCCCCAAACAGCAAACGGCCAGACCAACGGAATAGTCTTCAAGGCAGACGTAGGCTTGTGAGACATGTTTGAATAGAACTGACAACCTTCGCACTTGTCGACTATATCTTTCGCCATCTCATTCACTCGTGGCCAGTAGAATCCGGCTCGGCATGCTTTGGCAACAATGGTCCAAGAGGACGCATGATGACCATAGGTCCCCGAGTGGATCTCATTCAAAAGCATTCGACCTTCCTCCGGGGAAATGCAACGTTGGGCGACTCCTGTGAAACTTTCCCTGTAAAGTTGTCTCTTATGACGGTGAAGGCTTTGGATCGACGGACAATTTGGCGAGCCTCATCTTCATCCTCTGGGAGTTCCTGCCTGAGCAGGTATGCGATATACGGCACTGTCCAGTCGGGGGTAATAAAACCTCCATGACCAAGTCGACTACAGCTGGGACTTCAATCTTAGTCGGATTACTTGAATTTATTGAAGGAAATATGCCCTAGAGGCAATAATAAAGTTGTTATTTATATTCCTTTATATCATGATAAATTTTTATTATTCATGCTAGAATTGTATTAATCGGAAACTTAGTACATGTGTGAATATATGGACCAAAACAGAGTGTCCCTAGTATGCCTCTACTAGACTAGCTCGTTAATCAAAGATGGTTATGTTTCCTAACCATAGACATGAGTTGTCATTTGATCAAGGGGATCACATCATTAGGAGAATGATTTGATGGACAAGACCCATCTGTTAGCTTAGCAACTTGATCGTTTAGTTTTACTGCTATTGCTATCTTCATGACTTATACATGTTCCTATGACTATGAGATTATGCAACTCCCGAATACCGGAGGAACACCTTGTGTGCGATCAAACGTCACAACGTAACTGGGTGTTATAAAGATGCTCTACAGGTGTCTCCAAAGGTGTTTGTGGTGTTGGCATAGATCGAGAATAGGATTTATCACTCCGAGTGTCAGAGAGGTATCTCTGGGCCCTCTCGGTAATACACATCGTAATAAGCCTTGCAAGCAAATGAATAATGAGTTAGTCACGAGATGATGTATTATGGAACAAGTAAAGAGACTTTCCGGTAACGAGATTGAACTAGGTATGATGATACCGACGATCGAATCTCGGGCAAGTAACATACCGATGACAAAGGGAATAACGTATGTTGTTGTGCGGTTTGACCGATAAAGATCTTCATAGAATATGTAGGAACCAATATGAGCATCCAGGTTCCGCTATTGGTTATTCACCAGAGAAGTGTCTCGGTCATGTCTACATAGTTCTCGAACCCGTAGGGTCCGCACGCTTAACGTTCGATGACGATTTGTATTATGAGTTATGTGATTTGATGACCGACGTTTGTTCGGAGTCCCGGATGAGATCACGGACATGATGATCAATCTCGAAATGGTCGAGATGTAAAGATCAATATATTGCAAGGCTATATTCGGACATCGGAAAGGTTCCGAGTGATTGGGGTATTTTTCGGAGTACCGAAGAGTTACGGGAATTCGTATTGGGCCTTAATGGGCCATACGAGAAAGGAGAGAAAGGCCTCAATGGTGGCCGCGCCCCTTCCCCATGGACTGCTCCGAATTGGACTAGGGAAAGGGGGCACCCCCTTCCTTCCTTCTCATTCTCCCTTCCCCTTTTCCTATTCCATATGGGAGGAGGAATCTACTAGGACTAGGGAGTCCTAGTAGGACTCCACACTTTGGCGCGCACTATGAGGGCCGGCCTACTCCTCCCTCCATACTTTATATACGTGGCCAGGGGCACCCCATGGACACACAAGTTGATTTTAGCCGTGTGCGGTGCCCCTCCCCACAGTTACACACCTCGGTCATATCGTTGGAGTGCTTAGGCGAAGCCCTGCGCCGGTAGCTTCATCATCACCGTCACCACGTCGTCGTGTTGACAAAACTCTCCCGTGACACTTAACTGGAACAAGAGCTCGTGGGACGTCATCAAGATGAACGTGTGCTAAACGCGGAGGTGCCGTACATTCGGTGCTTGGATCAATTGGATCGTGAAGACGTTCGACTACATCAACCGCGTCACTAGATGCTTCCGTTTTCGGTCTACGAGGGTACGTAGACACACTCTCCCCTCTCGTTGCTATGCTTCTCCTAGATAGATCTTGCGTGATCGTAGGATTTGTTTTGAAATACTACGTTCCCCAACAGTGGCATCATGCGCCAGGTCTATGCATAGATGATATGCACGAGTAGAACACAATGAGTTGTGGGCGATAATAGTCATACTGCTTACCAACATGTCATACTTTGATTCGGCGGTATTGTGAGATGAAGCGGCCCGGACCGACATTACGCGTACGCTTATGCGAGACTGGTTTCACCGTTACGAGCACTCGTTGCTTAAAGGTGACTGGCGGGTGTCTGTCTCTCTCACTTTAGTTGAATCGAGTGTGGCTACGCCCGGTCCTTGTGAAGGTTAAAACTGCACACTTGATGAAAAATCGGTGTGGTTTTTGTATGCGTAGGTAAGAACGGTTCTTGCTAAGCCCGTAGCAGCCACGTAAAACTTGCAACAACAGAGTAGAGGACGTCTAACTTGTTTTTGCAGGGCATGTTGTGATGTGATATGGTCAGGACGTGATGAGTTATACGTTATTATATGACATGATCATGTTTTGTAAATTATCGGCAACCGACAGGAGCCTTATGGTTGTCTCTTTATTGTATGAATTGCGAAGGCCATGTAATTGCTTTACTTCATCACTATGAGTTAGCGATAGTAGTAGTAGCAATAGTTGGCGAGACGACTATCGGCGTCCTGGGAACCAGGGTACCCAAACTTGCCTGTCTACGGGCCGCGACGCGCTCCTACCACAGCCTGGTACGGCCCAGCTGATCAACCAACTGCCCAAGACCCTCGCGAGGGGCTAAGCCTCGTGAGGAGAACAACGTCAAGACCCCCTCAGGAGCGGCCTCGGCAAGGTGCTCCGGAGGGGCGTAGAATCCAAGGCCAAGCCTGCCTCAGGAGGAGGCAGTGACGTAAGCAGTGACACACCGCGCCAGCGGGTGCCAGCGCCCGCTAGCGGCGTAGTTGCCGTTTCGGTGCAAAGGAGGCAGCGCAGACGCGGGTTCCCGAGGAGCCGGACAAAGGTTTCCCCTTTGGTGCAACAACACCGAAGACTGCAAGGATGACAGGGAGGATGTCACCGCCGAGCCCACCATCACGTCACCGCCTGTTCCTTTTGCAGGTGAAGACTGCTTTTGTCAGGGTAGGAACATCCTTGTGTTCCCGCTCAAAAATGGCCATTGTGGGATCCCTTCCCGCCTAAACATTTCGGGGGAAGAGGATCCTGGCCGCCTATATAAGTAGCTAGGATCCTCATCTCTGGGGGACAAGTTAAGTCAAGTCCAGTCAAGTGGAACAGATCCATAAACTCTGCCACCACGCAAAGGAGCAAGAACACTTGCCTCCTGACCCTCCTGAGCTCAGGAATCATTGTACTAGTTCATATTCCAGCCCTCCTGAGGCCAATCCACCAAAGTAGGAAGTAGGGTTTTACACCACAAGGTGGCCCGAACCTGGGTAAACTCTTGCATGTTTCTCTTGTTGTTTTCTTGAATCTATTCACTAGGCGAGGGCGACACGCTACGTAGACGCGAGTGGGAGGGATCTTCATTCACGCCCCTGTGTTCGAACTTCTTGGGTTTTGCGGAGCCCTGAATCCGACATTTGGCGTGCTAGGTAGGGGGCGTGTCGAGATCTCGCCTCTCCGACGACCTCATCCCGCTCTCGGCATCGACTTTGCTCCACAGCCATGGTGGACACACGCCGAGCTTGCGTCGCCTGCCGCGCTGCGAACATCGGTCAGACGGCGCCCGTGGGCAATGGTGTGCCGCTCCGCCCCACTCACTAGTCGCCAACGCTGCCACCAACCCGGCCGTCCACGAGCAGCAGGACTCGTCGCTGCCGCCGTCCGTGCGGTGCGATGGCCGCACGGCAACGCCTTCACCCTCACCGGCCGCGGCGTCGTCCTCGCTGGTCCGCCGCGGGCCGGTCTATCAGCAGCCTGTGCTGCTGATGGCGCTGGAGCTCCTGTGCTACCGCCCGGCAGATGACCTCTATGACGAGTGGCTCCACCATATCACCGTGCTTGTCAACGCCGCTGGGGAAGCACCTGCACCAATGCACTCCTCCCGTCCCCCGTCGCCCCCGGCGGGGAACGAAGGCTACGGAGTCCCGGCTCCGCCTCCACTCTACGGTGCCGGCCAGGAGGTCCGGCGCGAGGTTCCGCGACGTGAGCCACCCCGTAGAGTCCACGCGCGCGACGAGGAGAGCTGCCAGGTGATTCCTCATCCCCAGGCAGGGACTCGCGGGCCCCCTGGCCCGCAGCGCCAGGATCGCACGCCATAGGAGGTGGTGGCGCCAGCGCCCCAAGAACCAGCACCACAGGCATAGGGGGCGCCTGCGATCATGAGCGTGGCTGGATGTCGCGCCTTGGCTCCTGAGCTACGGCGCCTTGTCTGGCCTGGCAAGTTCAAGCCGGACCTGCCTCCGCGCTACGACGGCACCACCGACCCCACGGAGTTCCTCCAACTCTACGAGCTGAGCATCGATGCATCCAACGGCACCGAGCAAGTCATGGCGAACTGGATCCCCATGGCTCTCAAAGATGGTGCATGCTCCTGGCTCATGAACCTCCCCGTGGGATCCATCTCCTCCTGGGAAGAGCTTCGTGAATGTTTCGTCGCCAACTTCCAAGGCACCCGCGACCGAGCCCCGGCAGATGCGGATCTGCGCCGCGTGAGGCAGCAGCCGGGAGAGACCCTGCAAAAGTACATCCAACACTTCAACACCATGCGCCTCCGGATCCCTAGGGTCTCGGACGAGGCCATCATCTCGGCGTTTTCCGATGGCGTCCGCGACGTCAGGATGAGGGAGGAGCTCGCCATCCACGAGGACCTATGCACAGCCCTCGAGATGTTCAAGCTCGCGGCAAAGTGCGCCAGGGAGGGGGAAGGATGCCTCTCCCTCCTGGAGCTGCCTGAGGCGGAGGCGGACAACAAGAAGGCCAAGGAAGCAAAGCGCAAGGGACCCATCGTGCTGGCTGCGGAGCCAGAAGTGAAGCGTGGCTGCGGCTACGACGACCTCCCCAGAGACAACCGACCTTACTGCGTCTTCCACAACGTCCACAGCCACAACACTAACGACTGCCAGGAACTCAGGGCGATGCACGGCGGGCGCATCGGGCAGCGCCCTGAGCGCGACAACCACGGCTACGGCCTTTTAGGAGGCCGAGGTGGAGGACGTTGGGACGGCAGGAACTCACGCCAAGGGTGGCACGAACAGCCTCGTGAAGACCACTGGCAGGAGCAGCCTCGTGACGCCCCCTGGCGCGACCAGCCTCGTGAGGGTTGCCCTTAGGGCAATGAAGGCCTGCCTCCGCTGCCACCACCGCCAAGAAGGAATGACGACGACCGCCAGGGAGATGGAGCAGGAGGCTTCCAGGAGCCGCGTGCAGTTGCATGCATCTTGGGAGGAACCCATGCTCCGGCTTCCCATCGCATCTTCAAGCAGTTTGCCCATGAGGTGAACGCGGCGCTTCCCAGGCCTGACGCTGCGCGCAACCTCAGGTGGACCAAGCAAGTCATCGCCTTCGACCCCAAGGACCAGCTCAAGTGTGTCATGGCCCCAGGCGCTCTCCCTATGCTCTGCACCCCGACCATCAGCAACTCCCTCGTGACCAAGACCCTCATCGACGGCGGGGCAGGACTCAACGTCCTCTCCGTCCAGACCTTCGAGACACTCCAGGTCCCCTACGATCAGCTCCACCCGACCAAGCCATTCTACGGAGTCACGGATGGCTCCACACTACCGATGGGGCAGGTACGCCTTCCCGTCACCTCTGGTGACCGCGACAACTACCACACCGAGCTCATCGACTTCGACGTCACCAACATCCACCTCCCGTACAACGCCATCCTTGGGTATCCTGCCCTCGCCAAGTTCATGGCGGCGACCCATCACGTCTACAATGTCCTCAAGATTCCTGGGAGCGGCGGAGTCATCACGATCGCCTCCGACGAGAAGGAAGCGGCGCGTTCCCTGGAGCGCGCCTACCAGACTGCGGTGGTCGAATGCTCCGACGAGGATGGAGACATCCTCGCCCTACAGACCACCCCCAAGAAGAAGATGAACCTGCCCGTCAATGGACCTCAGGACGCACGGGCTCCTGACGGCCCTGCCTCAGAACTCGCGCCTGCTGACAAGGCGCCCTCCACCCTCGCATAGGGAGGAGCGCTCGACGCCCCTCTCGTGATGGGCTCGGGGGCTCTCCTCTGGAGTGTCTCCGGACTGACCGGCGTCTCGAGGGAGGTGTTCGGGCACCACCTGCAAGCGTGTCTTGACGCGCGTTTTTGTGAGCCCAGCGTGAACCGCTCAGCGCTGGGGGCTCAGGACTTCATCGACCAAGTTACCGAGGAACTTCAATACGCAAAGCTCATCCGCGGTGGGCGTAACCGCACAAACCCAAGCTCACCTGCCCGCGGCCTGAGTGACCGCTTCTGCGTCTGCGTTGACATCACGGATCTCAACCGAGCCGCCTTTCAGGAGCCCTTCTGGGCGACGGTGGTCGGCCGGAGGAGGGCCCTCCCCTGCAGCTACGTCCGCACACTCTTAGGCTTCTGCAATGTAGCTACCACATTCCAGCATCTCGCACAGCACGCCTTGGGGGCTCAGGAGGCTCAGTGGTAGGCGGTCTGGACGGAGCAAGAACCGGACCCACGCGACCACTGAGAGCCTTCGGAGCCCCTGGGCCTCAGGATCCCGACGATCTTCAGGAGCAACTCGCATGGCTCGCGTCTTCAGCTACCCCAACTCTTCTTCAACAAGTATCCGGTGAGGCTTCAGGTATCCAATCGAGGGCGCCCCCCGGGTTGCATCATCCTCGGACTGCTGGGGGCTATTCCTCCGCAGTTGTCCCCCTTTTTGTGCATGATCAAGGCTAGTTGCTTCTTTCCATTCGCATTACCTGCATGCTTGGCGTTCTCACCGCCACTAAGGTCATGAGCCCTTGTGAGCCCACTCGCGACCGCCCCATAATTAAGGACTGGCACGGCGTCTGTGCTCGGGTCCGTCCCTGCAGCGTCGCTAAACCCAAGGGCTGAGCTCTGTCTCGTGAGCCATTCCCGTGACGTCACCTCCCATGGTCCTTGGTGCCTTGTTCTCGCATGGGCTAATCATGGATGGGTAAGTAGGGGCCCGTGGCAGGTGCCTCGGTCACGCGGGAACCACGCGTCAGTTGTTTTTCTTTTGGATCGTTGCATGAGAAGACTGGGCACGACGTCTGTGCTCGGGTCCGTCCCTGTAGCGTCGACAAATCCTGCGGCTGAGCTCTGTCTTGCGAGCCATTCCCATGACGTCACCTCCTGGGGTCGCTGGTGCTGCGGCCTTCTCATGCGATACCCTCTAGATATGCACTCGGCGCAGGTCGACCCAACACCTCTCTTTTCACATTTTGCAGAAGAAGACTGAGGCGCAACCTGCCTCAGGGTAGGGTCTCGTGAGTGATGCATAAGCTCACGAGAACTTCCTCAGGGTCGTTTAGCTCGTCCTGAGGAGGGCCCATATACACCTTGGCTGTCCTACCGTGCAAGCCACGTGTCAGGACGGGGCTGTACACGCCCCGGAGTCTCTCCCGGTGGGAGGCTCCCTCCCATGGTCCAGTGGGAGTACCATGCTCTGCGCTGGCAGATCCAACCGAGGATCGGTTATGCCCACGAACCAGTGTAAGCACCAAGCTCCTCGTTGGCCGCTACGACCGAGGCGTGGTTATGCCCACACTCCGCGCAAGTGTGGTAGCTCCATGCTCCGCGCTAGTTATAAACAACTGAGGGCGGCCCCCAGTGGTCGCACCAACCTTAGGGAGGTTTTCAGCTCACGACGCTCACAGCTTCTCCTTGGATGGGTGTCGCGAGGGGGGCTAGGCACAGATGCTATGCTCAGGTCACGCCTGGCAGACGCCACCCTACCAGGTGCCCAAACACCTAGCCTTCTCGCGCCCCCATCCCAGGCGAAGGCTCGTGAGCAAGGTATGGTGCTCGTTCTCCCTCATGAGAGCCGTTTGTACGTCAAAGGGGACCCCTGGGCATCGCGACCCAGGGGCCTCACTAGCCATGTAGCCCCTCATCCCTTGAGTCTAGTTATGACGATAACCCCGGTCACTCGGAGGGCTCAATGGCGATCGAGGTATGCGCGGGGTTGGGCCTTGCCGACGCAGAAAGCAAACGGGATCGCTTGAACGTCAAGGGGGACCCGTGGGCATCGCGACCCAGGGGCCTCACTAGCCATGTAGCCCCTCATCCCTTGAGTCTAGTTATTACGATAACCCCGGTCACCCGGAGGGCTCAATGGCGATCGAGGTATGCGCGGGGTTGGGCCCTGACGACGCAAAGCACCTAAGCAAACATGAAAGGAAAACAAGCACGGAAATCATCTAGTTATTACAATAATACCAAGTTTTTCAAATTCAAACAAAGTTCTTACGCCTCCCCGAGGCACTCGCACTTCTCTCTCTGGACAGGAGCAGATCAGGCACCACCAAGCGCGTCACCACCGGTCTCCGCCTCTTCGGCTGCGGTAGCAGTGGCCTGGAGGAACGCCTCCACCAGCTCCGTGACCTTTGCCCCCAGGGCCTCAGCATCTGCGCCCTTCATGCTCGTGGTCACGGGCTCGGACAGTGAGGCCAGGTCAAGAGCAGGGTCACGAAGACTTAGGTGGATGCACACCTGCGTCAGGACTACGGTAAGGAGTGTGCGGCTCTCAACGTTGGCTAACTGGCCAATTGCGGCCGCAACCTCACGCAGGGACTTCACAAGCGCGGCGAGGAGCCCGGCGGGGCCTTCCTCCGGGGCGGCTAGCGGCTTCTTGAACCCTTCCCCGTAGGCGGCCAACAGCGCCGTACGGGACCCAAGATCGAAGGCGGCGAGGGCCTCGCGACTCACTGATGCCGAGGCTGCGAGGGCGTCTTCCTTGTCGTGCGCAGCTTGGGTCGCCTTGGCCTACCCAACCTCAACCTTCAGCTTCTCCAGGATCGCGCGGTCAGCAAGCTGCTCTTGTTGCAGCCGGGACGTCTCAGCCCTCTGCGCCTCGAGCTCCTTCCTCAACCTCTCGAGCTCCAGGGTGCGAACAGTGCCTTTCTCGCGAAGGGCCTCCCGCTCGCTCTCCGCCTTGAGGCAGCGCATCTCGAAGGACGCAGCATCGGCTCACGCCGCGTCGCGTGCCCTCGTGGCTGCCACAGCTTCCTCTTGACCCTTGGTAGTGATCACTGAGGCCTGGTTCCAGGAGGCCTGCACAGACTCGTCTGCCAGGCGCCACCCATGGATCAGCCCGAGGCGCCCCTTCCATCGCGTGGCCATCACCACCTTGAAGTTCGGCACGAAGCCGACCCAGCGCGGTGGAGGCAACCTCCAAGGTCTCAGGGCCAGGCTGCACCAGCTGACGCACGAGCACCGATAAGACCGGCTGCTCGGCCAAGGGCTCGGGGGCTCCGGGCCCCCTTGCTGAAGCAGCCGGAGCAGGAGCCGTCGTGGCCTCGCAGGCAGCAAGGACGCCCTCAAGCGCCGCCGCCGCCTCGTGATCGGTGGCCCGGTTGGCGGAGACGCCCGGCGTCATGGCACCCTTCTCCGCGGTCGCATCAGCAGCAGGAGGAGCAGGGCACCGCAACGTGACCTACCCCTTCGCCTTCTTCATCGCACCACCCAGGCTGCTGCATCAGGAGAAGCACGTCAGGGATACAACAACTAAAGATAGCAAGAGATTGCACACTTACTCCTCGGAGGCGAGGCACGCCCTTCTCTTCGCCAAAAGGTCGACTGCAGCCACTGGCGCTATGGGCGTGCTGGTAGTCCGGATCTTGGCAAGGCGCGAGGCCACAGTCCTGGGCGCAGCCGTGATTGCCAGTTTCGCTGGCACGACACTCCTCGGCGGGGTCACCACATTGCTTTCCCCGGATGCAGCGTGTCCGGATCGACGAGGAGTGATCGCCTGGGACCGTCCGGCGGCGCCTGCGCTTGACACCATTGCTCCAGCGGACGCCTCGGAGGAGTCCCCCTCTTCGTCCAGGGTCTCCTCTGAGCCCCCTTCGTCGCTCTCGTCATCGGCGCCAGAAGACACGTCAACCATGGGCAGAGCGTCCACAGGCGCACCAAAACCTGACACGGCCTTCAACAGCTCAACCTTGTCAGGGTGGTTGTACAATGGTAGGTGGGTCCCGGAGAGGTCCTCGGGAACCATGCCTAGGAGAGTGACTGAGGTGAAGTCCAGATCGGCCTTGACCAGCGCCCCTGAGCGCAGCCACAGCCTTTCGTCGTCGCCCATCAGCTCCCACATGGGACGTGAGTGTGCCTGCAGCGGCGCCAGACGCTGCCTCAAGAACTCCTTCACGATCTGGCCCCCTTCAAGCCTCGAGCTCAGGTCGGCTTCAATCCTCACCAGGACAGGCCCAGCAAGGGGGTCGGTGAGCTTCGCGTAGCTCCAGCCGACGTGTTTCGCCGGACGGGCGGTAGGCAGCGCGAGCAGAGGATGGACGCGTTGGTGTAACATCCCAAATTTTTAATTTGAAATGTAATACATAGTTCATATTGCATTGCATTTTTTGATTGCGTTTGTGTGTGGCGATCCTCGAAAATTCTAAGCAACTCAAGGACCTACGGAGAGAGTTGGGAATTCTACCGTTTTCGTATTTGAGTTTTCTCGAATACCGGTACGGGTATCACTTTGGTTTTAATTATTTTCTCTCCTAAAAATATTTCTTAATAAAATATACGAGCGGAGATAAAATGACTTCTCCAAGATAAAAGAAATATTGGAGGAAAAATATTAAAATCACTTTTGGATTTTATTTCGGATTTATTTGCGATTTTATTTGCATAGGAAAAATGCGTGTTTTTCAAAATTGCATTGAGGTCCGGGAAAAATGTTCACCTTGTCCTATATTTTATTAGAGGACGGCAAAAATTTATTTCGGAATTTTTGGAGCCCGTTTAGTATTTCATTTTCGTGTTTTTAGGCGTCAGGATAATTTAGAAAAAAAATAGTTCAGTTTGGACCGAACTAGGCCGAAGGCCCAGCCGGCCCGTAGCGCCGCCGCCTCGCCACCGTGGCCGAGCCGGACTCCCGCCGCTGAGTCTGCCTCGTGGCCCCCTCGCGCAAGCAAGCACCCCCCTGACCCATTATAAG
>LR738710.1:544181283-544384847 GCA_902687465.1 Secale cereale | reverse complement strand
CCCCCCTGACGCCTCCACACCGACGCCGTAGCCGCCCGCGCCGTGCCCCGCCGCCGCTGCCGCCGCACTCCACCGCCGCGCCGTCGCACACCGCCGCCGCAGCCGTCGCGCCGCCGTGCGCCGCCGCCCGCGCTGCCGTGTGATACGTCTCCAACGTATCTGTAACTTTTTATTGTTCCATGCTATTATTTATGAAGTCTTGGATGTTTAATGGGCTTTATCATTCACTTTTATATCATTTTTGGGACTAACCTACTAACCCAAAGGCCCAGTCCAGATTGCTATTTTTTGCCTATTTCAGGGTTTTGCAGAAAAAGAATATCAAACGGATCACAAACGGAATGAAACCTTCGCGAGAGAGATTTTTGGATAAAATCACGCCAAAGGAACTTCAGAACCACGTCAGGGGAGCATTGAGTGACCCTCGAGGGTGGGGGGTGCCCCCCTTCCCAGGGCGCGCCCCCTGCCTCGAGGCCCACTCGAGCGTCCCCCGGTGCCCTCCTTCTTCCTATATAAGTCCACGTACCCAAGAAACTCCGTGAATAGAGAGAAAACCCTAATTCCACCGTCGTAGCTTCTGTTCCCGTGGAGATCCCATCTTGGAGCCTGTTCCGTAGCTCCACCGGAGGGGGATCCATCACGGAGGCCTTCATCATCATCATCATCGCCCTCACCATGAGTTGTGGGTAGTTTACCGCAGACCTTCGGGTCCATAGCTAGTATCTAGATGGCTTCTTCTCTCTTTCTCTCTGGATCTCAATACAAAGTTCTCCTCGGTCTTCGAGGAGATCTATTCGATATAATCTCTTTTTGCGGTGTGTTTGTCGAGATCTGATGATTTGTGAGTTTATGATCAAGGTTATCTATGAAAGATATTTGGTTCGTCTCTGAACTTTTTATGTGTGCTCATAATATCCTTGCAAGTCTCATCGAATTATTGGTTTGGTTTGGCCTACTAGATCTATAGTTCTTGCAATGGGAGAAGTGCTTGGCTTTGGGTTCAATCTTGCGGTGTCCTTTCCCAGTGACAGTAGGGGCAGCAAGGCACGTATTGTATTGTTGCCATCGAGAATAAAAAGATGGGGTTTACATCATATTGCTTGAGTTTATCCCTCTACATCATGTCATCTTGCTTAAGGCATTACTTTGTTCGTATGAACTCAATACACTAGATGCATGCTGGATAGCGATCGATGTGTGGAGTAATAGTAGTAGATGCAGGCAGGAGTTGGTCTACTTGTCTCGCACATGATGCCTATATACAATGATCATGCCTAGATAGTCTCATAACTATTCGCTTTTCTATCAATTGCTCGACAGTAATTTGTTTACCCACCGTAGAATATCGCTATCATTAGAGAAGCCACTAGAGAACACTATGGCCCCCGGGTCTATTCTCAACATATCAATCTACATCTACTTTACTTCTACCATTTTTATTTGTTGTTTTATTAAACTAAAAATACCAAACATATAAACTATCATCTCTATCAGATCTCACTCTCGTAAGTGACCGTAAAGGGATTGACAACCCCTTATCGCGTTGGCTGCGAAGTTCTTATTTGTTTGTGCAGGTGCGAGAGACTCGCGCGTGGTCTCCTACTGGATTGATACCTTGGTTCTCAGAAACTGAGGGAAATACTTACGCAACTGTGTTGCATCTCCCTTTCCTCTTCGAGGGAATACAACGCAAGCTCAAGAGGTAGCAAGAAGAATTTCTGGCGCCGTTGCCGGGGAGGCTTTCGCTAAAGTCATATACCAAGTACCTATCACAAACCCTTATCCTTCACATTACATTTTTTGCCTCTCGTTTTCCTCTCCCCCACTTCACCCTTGCCGTTTTATTTGCCCTTCTTCCGCCGTGTGTTTATCGCTCGCTTGCTGTGTGCTTGCTTGTTATTATGGCTAGTCCCTTATCCGCTCCTTTGTCTCCCGAGTTTGAAGTACTTCACTTCAAGCAAAGGCAAGGAGAAAACTTAAAAGATGCTTGGTTTAGGATGATGGAATCTTATCATAAGTGCACCTTAGAGGTGAATTTTAGAATCTTGCTTGCAATTTTTATGTTGGATTGAATATGTCGCATAGACAACTCTTGGATTGCGTTGCCAAAGGGAATTTTATCAAAGTTGATCCTAGTATCGTGCATGAAATCATAGAGGGAATAGTGGGAACACTACCTCCCCAAAAGGAGTCAAATTCAACCCCGGAAGGGATGCAAGTTTTTGAGAAAATTTGCGAAGTAACAAAAATATTACAAAAATCTCTTGAACCTCTTAAAAGTGTTAGTGGGAATCTCCACCGCATGAATATGTTGATTACTCTTTGTAATAATCGGTTGGATGCTTATATCTAAAGATTTCTGAATATGAAGGGAAACGCAAAGAACCTCCCAGATTCGATCTTGACACCATTAAAAGGGTGAAGATCAAAGATGGGAATACCTAGATCTATCTTGTATCGTGCCTAGCTAGGGGCGTAAAACGATAGCGCTTGTTGGGAGGCAACCCAATTTTATGTTTTTTGTTTTTGTTGCTGTTTGGGAATAAATATTGCATCTAGCCTCTAATTAGGTGTGGTTTCATGTTTTGTTTAGTGTTTGTGCCAAGTAGAACCTTTGGGAAGACTTGTGTGAAGTTTATGTGATCTTGCTGTGAAAAACAGAATTGTTAGCGCTTGCTAAAGTAGTAGTGGGATTTTACTGGAGCGGACTTTTTAGTTGATTATTTTTGCAGATGATTGGTAGACAAATTGCTCAAATTTACCAATTTAGTTTGAATTTTTTGGATTTCCAGAAGTAGGTGAACCCTGCAGATTACTACAGACTCTTCTGTCTTTGACAGATTCTGTTTTTCGTGTGTTGTTTGCTTATTCCGATGCATCTATGAGTATTATTGGAGGATATGAACCATAGAGAAGTTAGAGTACAGTAGGTTTAACACCAATATAAACAAATAATGAATTCATTGCTGTACCTTTGAGTAGTGGTTTGCTTTCTTATACTAACGGAGCTCACGAGAATTTTTGTCTAAGTTTTGTGTTATGAAGTTTTCAAGTTTTGAGTATTGCTTTGATGGACTATGGAACAAGGAGTAGCAAAGGCCTAAGCTTGGGGATGCACATGGAACACCAAGTAAATTCAAGATAATCAAAAGCCGAAGCTTGGGGATGCCCCAGGAAGGCATCCCCTCTTTCGTCTTCATCCATCGGTAACTATACTTGGAGCTATATTTTTATTCGCAACATGTTATGTTTTTTGCTTGGAGCGTCTTGTATAATTTGTGTCTTTGCTTGGTAGTTTGCCACAATCATCCTTTCTGGACACACCTATTTGAGAGAGTTAAATATGGCCTAGAAATTGTTAGAACACTCTACGTGCTTCACTTATATCTTTTGAGTTGAATAGTTTTTGCTCTAGTGCTTCACTTACATCTTTTAGAGCACGGTGGTGGTAATATATTGTAGAAATTGTTGAACTCTCATGCTTCACGTATATCTATTTGAGAGTCTATTAAAACAGCATGGTAATGTGTTTAGGCTAAAGACACTAGTCTTCACATGATAGACATCCAATGTCAATGTAGTAAAAAAATTCACACCAAGTGCATTGAATAGAATGAGATGTTGGATGCTTGATAACTGTTTTGAGACATGAGGATAGTGATATTAGAGTCATGCTAGTGGAGTTATTATGAAATTGAGAAATACTTATGTTAAGGTTAGTGATTCCCGTAGCATGCACGTATGGTGAACCGTTGTGTGACTAAGTTAGAGCATGAGGTATTTGTAGAGTGTCAACCTTTGTGTGGAAGTCAGGGGCGCGCGATGGTGAACTCCTACCAACCACCCCCCTAGGAGCATGCGTTGATTGCTTTGTTTTGATGACTCATAGATTTTTGCAATAAGTATATGAGTTCTTATGACTAATGTTGAGTCCATGGATTATACGCACTCTCACCCTTCCACCATTGCTAGCCTCTCTTGTACCGCGCAACTTTCATCGGTGCCATAAACCCACTATATATCCTTTCTCAAAACAGCCATCATATTGTTCCTTAATACAGCCACCATACCTACCTATCATGGCATTTCCATAGCCATTCCGAGATATATTGCCATGCAACTTTCCACCGTTCTGTTCATATGACACGCATCATATTGTCATATTGCCATTGCATGATCATGTAGTTGACATCGTATTTGTGGAAAAGCCACCATGCATAACTTTTCATACATGTCACTCTTGTTTCATTGCACATACCGGTACACCGTCGGAGGCATTCATATAGAGTCATACTTTGATGTTGTAGTATCGAGTTGTAATATCGTGTTGTAATGAAAGTGTGATGATCATCATTATTAGAGCATTGTCCCATGGGAGGAAAGGCTGAATCTATAAAGCCCCTCCGCAAAAAAAAGAAAAAAAGAAAGGCCAAAGAAAAAAGAAAGGCCCAAAAAAGAGAAAAAAAGAAAAAAAAAGAAAAAAAGGGACAATTTCTACTATCTTCTTCCACACTTGTGCTTCAAAGTAGCACCATGTTCTTCATCGTAGAGAGTCTCATGCTTAGTCACTTTCATATGCTATTGGAAATTTTTCGTTATAGAACTTGGCTTGTATATTCCAACGATGGGCTTCCTCAAATGCCCTAAGTCTTCGTGAACAAGCAAGTTGGATGCACACCCACTAGTTTCTTTTGTTGAGCTTTCATTCATATTTAGCTCTAGTGCATCTGTTGCATGGCAATCCCTACTCACTCACATTGATATCTATTGATGGGCATCTCCATAGCCCGTTGATACGCCTAGTCGATGTGAGACTATCTCCCTCTTTTTGTCTTCTCCACAACCACCTCTATTCCACCCATAGTGCTATATCCATGGCTCACGCTCATGTATTGCGTGAAAGTTGAAAGGTTTGAAAAGATAGAGTATGAAAACAAATGCTTGGCTGAAATTGGGGTTGTGCATGATATGAATATTTTTGTTTGATAACGAGGGAGCATAGCCAACACAATATGATTTTGCAGGGATAACTTTCTATAGCCATAGTATTTTGAGAAGACATGATTGCTTTGTTAGTATTGCTTGAAGTATTATTATTTCTTATGTCAATATAGACTTTTATCTTGAATCTTTCCGATCTGAACATTCATGCCACAATTAAGAGAATTACATTGAAAAACTATATTGGTTAGCATTCCACGTCAAAAATTCTTTCTTTATCATTTACCTACTCGAGGACGAGCATGAATTAAGCTTGGGGATGCTTGATACGTCTCCAACGTATCTATAATTTTTTATTGTTCCATGCTATTATTTATGAAGTCTTGGATGTTTAATGGGCTTTATCATTCACTTTTATATCATTTTTGGGACTAACCTACTAACCCAAAGGCCCAGTCCAGATTGCTGTTTTTTGCCTATTTCAGGGTTTTGCAGAAAAAGAATATCAAACGGAGTCCAAATGGAATGAAACCTTCGCGAGAGATATTTTTGGAGCAAATAACGCCAGAGGAACTTGAGAACCACGTCATGGGAGCATCGAGTGGCCCTCGAGGGTGGGGGCGCACCCCCCTTCCTAGGGCGCGTCCCCCTGCCTCGAGGCCCACTCGAGCGTCCCCTGGTGCCCTCCTTCTTCCTATATAAGTCCACGTACCCCAGAAACTCCGTGAGCAGAGAGAAAACCCTAATTCCACTGCCGTAGCATCTGTTCCCGTGGAGATCCCATCTTGGAGCCTGTTCCGGAGCTCCACCGGAGGGGGATCCATCACGGAGGTCGTCATCATCATCATCATCGCCCTCACCATGAGTTGTGAGTAGTTTACCGCAGACCTTCGGGTCCATAGCTAGTATCTAGATGGCTTCTTCTCTCTCTCTGGATCTCAATACAAAGTTCTCCTCTGTCTTCGAGGAGATCTATTCGATGTAATCTCTTTTTGTGGTGTGTTTGTCGAGATCCGATGATTTGTGAGTTTATGATCAAGGTTATCTATGAAAGATATTTGGTTCTTCTCTGAACTTTTTATGTGTGCTCATAATATCCTTGCAAGTCTCTTCGAATTATTGGTTTAGTTTGGCCTACTAGATCTATAGTTCTTGCAATGGGAGAAGTGCTTGGCTTTGGGTTCAATCTTGCGGTGTCCTTTCCCAGTGACAGTAGGGGCAGCAAGGCACGTATTGTATTGTTGCCATCGAGGATAAAAGATGGGGTTTACATCATATTGCTTGAGTTTATCCCTCTACATCATGTCATGTTGCTTAAGGCGTTACTTTGTTCGTATGAACTCAATACACTAGATGCATGCTGGATAGCGGTTGATGTGTGGAGTAATAGTAGTAGATGCAGGCAGGAGTCGGTCTACTTGTCTCGGACGTGATGCCTATATACAATGATCATGCGTAGATAGTCTCATAATTATTCGCTTTTCTATCAATTGCTCGACAGTAATTTGTTTACCCGTCGTAGAATATCGCTATCATGAGAGAAGCCACTAGAGAACACTATGGCCCCGGGTCTATTCTCAACATATCAATCTACATCTACTTTACTTTTACCACTTTTATTTGTTGTTTTATTAAACTAAAAATACCAAAAATATAAACTATCATCTCTATTAGATCTCACTCTCGTAAGTGACCGTAAAGGGATTGACAACCCCTTATCGCGTTGGCTGCGAAGTTTTTATTTGTTTGTGCAGGTGCGAGGGACTCACGCGTGGTCTCCTACTGGATTGATACCTTGGTTCTCAAAAATTGAGGGAAATACTTATGCTACTGTGACGCATCTCCCTTTCCTCTTCGAGGGAATACGACATAAGCTCAAGAGGTAGCACCGTGCCCCGCCGCCGCCACCTCGGACGCCATCGAGCCCCGCCGCCCGGTCCACAACCCGCTCCGCCTTCCGCTCCATTTACCCGCCGCCCGACCCGTTTAGATAAATGCCGTTTTTTTAGACCGTTCGGTTTTTTTAAAACCCTAGATCTATTTTTTTTAACAGATCGGTTTGGTTTTTTTAGTTAGTTTGCGGACGTTCGTCCGTACGTTCGTTTTAACGAACGTTGTTCGCCCGTTAGCTGTAGACAACGAATGTTCGTTCGTTAGTCTGTTCGTCAGTTTTCTTTTTTAGGGCTTTTTCCGCGATTATTTTCGATCGCGATTTCTGCCCTGATCTTGTTTTTAGTTTTTTTTCGCTCGAGAGTCGGAATCAGGCGATTCAAAGGCCCAGATCTTCATCTCGACGCCCTCTTTCCGTTTAACCAACTTTAACAAGGTTTTGCTACTGTAAAGTTTGACTTTAGATCAATCTAGTAACGGATCTTGTTTCTTTCGTAGTTTGAATTTTGTTGCCCCATTTGGTTTGATTCTTTTTGCAAACCAGAGTTCTTAAATTGAACTTTCTGGTTAGATCTTCTTATTTGAAGTTCTGTTTGTGCATCTTTGCTTGATTCCTTATGTATGCTATTGTTTGTTTGCGATAGAATTCCCCGACTGCGAAGCGTGCTACTACGAGTCTCTAGGTTTTGCGAATCATCAGCAAGGCAAGTAACACTTTGATCGTACCCTTTTATTACCCAGTTTTTATGCATTAGATCAAATCCTCACACATTGCATGAGTAGGATCTCTTAACTTGTGGGTCTGGGAATTAGACTGAGGTAGAACCTATTACCTGCATTATTTTCAAACCCTTGGGAGTTACTTCTACGTTATGCTTAGGATTGCCATGCTATGCTCGTAGACGTCGTTTGGGTTTGAGTGAAATCCATGACAGATGTGAGTTGTTAATTAATGGTTCAACTTAAGGTGGCTACTTGAATACACATGTGGGTGGATTGGTTGCAGGGCACCTGGAGAATCCAGTGTTGTCCTAGGAAATCCCAGAGGAACCGTGTGATTATCCTATGGAATGCCACCCAGGCTCAAAGGGATCATAAAACTATTCATGCTAGAAACTTCCGTGTGCAGCCACAATGCCATAATGGGCTCTGGCATAGTATGAGTAAGTTGTGTGAGCTCTTTCAGTGGTGGGCTAGTAGATGTAGGGGAAAGTAGGTGTACCGGTCCACCCGGGGCAAAGAGTGAATGCTTCCGAAATACTTTGTCTTGGTCATCCGTTTCTCAAACACCATGCAGTGCGAGGAATCCAACGGAGGAGATCGAGTCTTGTGGGGAAAAGTGCACAAACCTCTGCAGAGTGTACAAATTGATCATGATTAGCCGTGTCCCCGGTTATGCACAATCTTGAGTATCTGGTACTTGAATTATTAGTTGATCTCATCACTCTAAAATTAATTTGTTGGGTTAATGATGACTTCTTTAATTGGGATTGAGTTGGAGGTACCTTCCCAATGATGTTTCAACAACCATGATAGTTAAAAGAAAAGTTATTCCTTTGTTGTAGGGAAAAATTGGCTTTACACAAAAACTTTAACCTGAGAGCCTCCACCAGCCAAATATGCATATAGTGTTAGCCTTTATTTCTGTTACTTGATCTACTGTGTTATCTTGCCAACATATTCCATGTGCTGACCCATTTCGGGCTGCAATATGTTATGTTGCAGACTTTTTAGAAGAAGAGTAAGGTGCGCTAGGTCGTTTGTCATGCACTCAGCTATGCTGTCGGAGTTGATGGACTCACTTATCTTCCAAGCCTTCCGCTGTTATATTCTTAGATGGCCTTATGCCATAGACTTGTGTAATAAGTTCTCTTTTGAGACATTCGATGTAATAAGTGTGTGATTGCCACTCTGTTATAAATCCTTCAAGTACTGTGTGTGTCAGCATTACCGATCCAGGGATGACACAGAACATAGAGACTTCGGTCCATTCGGATCGTGGTCGCTACAAGATGGTATCAGAGCACACGCTGACTATAGGACACGACCACTAAGACAAACCCTAGGTCGCTCTTCTCTACTCATTTCTGACTCCTCTCCATTTTCTACTCTTTTAGGATGGTGGACCCAAGGAACAAGTTCACTCAACCAGATGAAGACACACTGTTTGGACGGCACTTGAAGGAAGTCACTAGGTACCTGAACATAGGAATACCAAGCTTCACCGGGACCTACACCGCCACTTTACCAGAAGAAGAGTGATGGAGTATTCAAGTTCAAATTCCCGGGAGGACCTTCGCACCATCCACTGAGCTAATAGAGTTTTCTTTTGATGAACCAACCTGGAGCCTAGGCAAGAGTATGGCAGCCCACATTACCATGGGACGGATTGGAGAAGTCTACAAGCAGGAGCTGAAGGACACAATCTACCAGATTTGTGGACGCCGGGATGAGCGATGGGACATGATCAGTACCCGGAAGGACAGGTCCATTGCAGCGTTCATCCAGGAGTTAAACCAGCACATTCGGCGACAGGAGCACCAGATGTGCGCAGGGATGATAGAATTGAAGAAGGCGCTAACCAGGAACTTGGAGCTAGAAGAGGAACTCAAGTCTACACGTGACGGATACGAGGAGGAGATGATGATACTTGTGGAGAAGAATGATGATTTGACGAGGAAGCTAGGAGTATTCATGGGAGATCCAGCACCAGGAGGAGGAGGAGAAGAAGAAGAACCCAAGGAGATTCGTTCTGAGGACTACATCATCATCGACGACACGGACTCAGACCCTGATGATAGTAATGATGAAGACTACGAATATGAAGCTGGAGCTGACATCATGGAATCTTCCTCCGATCAAAATTTCTAGATGACCACCCTATGATTAGTAGTTTTTCCCCCATATAGTAGAATTTAGAGCACTTTTGTAACATTAGTTAGATCTTTGTAAGCCCTTGCTTGAAATTGATTGGTGTGATATGATTGTGTTTGTCTCATGTGCATATGGGTAGTGAATTTTCCCCTAGACCTCCTTTCTATTCTAATCTCTTCCCTCTACACCCATCAGATGCCTCCGAGACGCGAGCCCGGATTTCAGTTTCCCCCTGAGCTCAGTTAGTTGATCCAGCAGCTGAACACTTTGATGCAACTTCTTGTCCAGAACAATCAAAACAATCAGAACAACAACAACAACCCTCCACCACCACCACCCGTGGACAACCTGACACGTTTCTTAAGGTTGCAACCACCGGTGTTTTCTAGCAGCATTGAACCAATAGTTGCTGATGACTGGCTGCACAAGATTGGAAGGGATTTGACCACTGCCAATTGCACAGATGCTGAGAAGGTGTGATTTGCCGCACATCAGTTGGCTGGACTAGCAGCAGCATGGTGAGAGAACTACACATCCACCTTCCCTGTAGCCAATGTCACTTGGGATCAGTTTCAGCAAGCTTTTCGCACTGCCCATGTCTCAACTGGAGCTATGGGCATGAAGAAGCAAGAGTTTCACAACTTCGCCAAGGAAATCATATTGTGGCTCAGTATGTAGATGAGTTTAGTACCCTATCTCGTTATGCCCCAGATGATGTGGCCACAGATGCCGCGAAGTAGGAGAGGTTTATGCAAGGGCTGAATGATGATATCAGCGTACAGTTGATGGTGGCAACCTTCAACAACTACTAGGAGTTGGTAGATAAGGCTCTTATGATTGAAGGGAAGCAGCAACAGATTGAGCGCCGCAAGAGGAAGAATGGACAAGGAAGGAATCATTCTGGAGCCCAGCAGAAGCCCTGATTCACCCCGAATTCGGGAGGATACACCCATAACCATGGAAGCCACACCCATCCTGGAGGAAGTTCTCACAACCACAATGGCTCTAAGAATGGGAATGGGAATGGAGCCACTAATAATTAGAACCGCTCTACTCCATCAACATCCGCCAAGAGGGATTTGAGCCACGTTACCTGTTTCAAGTGCGGGAAGAATGGACACTATGCCACGGATTGCCCTGAAGCTAAGAATGGGAATGGCAATGGAAGTGCCGGGAAGAAGCCCAACCCGTTCAACAAAGTACAAGTGAACGACGTGACCGTGGAGGAGGTTGAAGAGCAACCAGATGCAGTTATCGGTAAGTTTTTGGTTAAGTCATTTACCGCAGTAGTTCTTTTCGATACTGGTGCATCGGATTCATACATTTCAAGGGGATTCGTAAATAGACACAAGTTGCCCACCCAAGTCCTTAAGACCCCCATGTTAGTAAGTTCCCCAGGAGCGGAGTATATGGCACATCAAGGAAGTTTTCAGACGCCATTAGTCATTGGATGCCATGTTTTCCCCTCAGGCCTGATAGTTTTGGAGTCACAAGGATTGGATGTGATACTAGGTATTGATTGGCTATCGATGTACGGAGGGAACATCGATTGTGCCAGTAAGACTATTTTGCTTACCACCCCGGAGGGAAAAAGGATCAAGTATGTATCTAGGCATTCGCCTATAAGGACTCAAGTACATTCTCTCACGGGAGTTGTTCAGGAGGAAGTGCCTGTAGTAAAGGATTACCAGGATGTTTTTACAGAGGAGCTACCAGGCATGCCGCCGGATAGGGATATTGAGTTTTTGATTGAGCTATTGCCTGGCACCGGACCAATATCGAAGAGACCGTATCGGATGCCAGCGAATGATCTGGAGGAGATCAAGAAGCAGATTAAGGAGTTATTGGAGAAAGGATTTATTCGCCGGAGTTCATCACCTTGGGGAGCCCCAGTGCTTTTGGTCGAGAAGAAGGATGGATCTTTAAGGATGGTCGTTGATTATCGGGCACTGAATGAAGTGACGATTAAGAATAAGTACCCGCTGCCGATGATCAATGATTTGTTCGACCAACTTCAAGGAGCCAAAGTATTCTCCAAGATCGATTTACGATCAGGATACCACCAGTTGAAGATCCGAGAGAAGGATATACCTAAGACAGCCTTCACCACAAGGTATGGGCTATATGAGTATACGGTTATGTCATTTGGATTGACTAACGCCCCTACCTATTTCATGAGTATGATGAACAAGGTGTTCATGGAGTTTTTGGATAAGTTTGTCGTGGTATTCCTTGATGATATTTTGGTGTACTCTAAGAATGAAGAGGAACACGCGGAGCATTTGCGTTTAGTTCTAGAGAAGCTCAGAGAACATCAGTTGTACGCCAAGTTTAGCAAATGCGAGTTTTGGTTGAAGGAAGTTGGATTCTTAGGGCATGTTATATCAGGAGAAGGTATAGCAGTGGACCCCGTGAAAGTGCAGGCAGTCACTGAGTGGTTGGCACCCACTTCAGTTGGAGAGATCCGCAGTTTTCTTGGACTCGCGGGATATTACCGGACATTCATAGAGAATTTCTCCAAGATTGCAAAACCGATGACGACATTGTTGAAGAAGGAGACAAAGTTCCATTGGACGGAAGAGTGCGAAGAAAGTTTCCAGGAGTTGAAGAAATGGCTGACGACAGCCCCAGTGCTGATCTTGCCCGATATACGCAAGGATTTCCAAGTGTACTGCGATGCCTCACGCTTAGGACTTGGAGGAGTGCTCATGCAGGATGGAAGAGTTGTTTCTTATTCATCTCGTCAACTGCGAGCGCACGAGTTGAATTATGCTACGCATGATTTGGAGCTAGCAGTAGTGGTGCATGCGCTCAAAACTTGGAGACATTTCCTTATTGGAAATTGTTGTGATGTGTACATGGATCACAAGAGTTTGAAATACATTTTCACTCAGAAGGAGCTGAACCTCAGACAGAGGAGATGGTTGGAGCTTATAAAAGATTATGGTATGAAGCTGCACTATCACCCAGGAAAGGCCAATGTCATTGCAGACGCTTTGATCCGGAAGAGTTATGCAAATACCCTGGTGAAGGGAGGATTGCCAAAGGAGTTAGCAGAAGATCTCAGGGAGCTTCGTTTGGAGATAGTTCCTAGAGGTTTTGTTGCAACGCTAGAGGTTCACTCAACAAGGTTGGGAAAGATACGAGAAGCCGAGAAGGATGACAAAGAGATTGCTGAGATAAAGGAGAAGATGAGTGAAGGAAAACCCAATGGTTTCTGTAAGGATGAACACGACACCTTGTGGTTTGAGGATCGAATCTATGTGCCCAACAACGCCGAGATCAGGAAGTTGATATTACAAGAAGCACATGATTCGCCATACTCGATACACCCCGGAAACACCAAGATGTATTTGGATTTGAAGGAACGTTTCTGGTGGACGGGAATGAAGAAGGATATTGCCGAGTATGTAGCCGTATGTGATGTATGCCAGAGAGTGAAGGCGGAACATCAGAAGCCAGCAGGATTGCTACGGCCTATGCCGATACCCGAATGGAAGTGGGATAAGCTTGGCATGGACTTTATCACCGGATTGCCGAGGACCAAAACAGGATATGACTCAATCCGGGTAGTAGTGGATCGCTTGACCAAAGTAGCCCACTTTATCCCTGTGAAAACCACGTATACTAGTGGGAAGTTGGCCAAGATATACATGACAAGGATCATATGTCTGCATGGAGTTCCGAGGACCACAGTATCAGATAGAGGAACCCAGTTTACCTCAAAGTTTTGGCATCAGCTCCACCAAACTTGGGGAACAAGGCTGGAATTTAGTACAACTTTTCATCCACAGACAGATGGCCAGACCGAGAGAGTCAATCAGATTCTAGAGGACATGTTGAGAGCTTGTGTGTTAGACTATGGATCTAGTTGGGATGACAACTTGCCCTACGCGGAGTTCTCATACAACAACAGTTACCAGGCCAGTTTGAAGATGGCACCGTTCAAAGCATTGTACGGAAGGAGATGCCGAACGCCGTTGATGTGGGATGGAGTCGGAGACCGTCAGTTATTTGGACCAGACCTGATCAAAGAGTCAGAAGAGAAGGTGAAGTTGATTCGAGATAGACTGAAGGTAGCTCAGTCCAGGCAGAAGAGTTGCGCAGACTCGAAGCGTAAGGAAGTAGTCTATGAAATTGGAGACAGAGCATATCTGAGAGTGTCGCCTCTGCGAGGAGTTAAACGTTTCGGAGTTAAGGGAAACTTAGCCCCGCGATTTGTGGGACCATACCGTGTTTTGGAACGCATGGGAGAGGTTGCCTACAAATTGGAGTTACCCGAAGGCTTGTCAGGAGTGCACGATGTGTTTCACGTTTCTCAGCTTAAGAAGTGTCATGCAGAGATGGCCGATATTCTGTTAAGAGACACATTACCCCTGGAAGTAATTCAGTTGGATAGTGATCTGACCTACGAGGAGAAACCCGTCAAGATCCTCGAGTTCTTGAGCAGAGTCACTCGTAGTAAGGTTATCAAGTTTTGCAAAGTTCAGTGGAGTCACCACACCGAGGAAGAAGCCACCTGGGAACGAGACGATGATCTACGCAAGGACCACCCACACATGTTCTCTAGCCAAGCCAAATATCGAGGGCGAGATTCATTCTAAGGGGGGTAGGTTTGTAACATCCCAAATTTTTAATTTGGAATGCTATACACAGTTCATATTGCATTGCATATTTGATTGCATTTGTGTGTGGCGATCCTCGAAAATTCTAAGCAACTCAAGGACCTACAGAGAGAGTTGGGAATTCTACCGTTTTCGTATTTGAGTTTTCTCGAATACCGGTACGGGGATCACTTTGGTTTTAATTATTTTCTCTCCTAAAAATATTTCTTAACAAAATATACGAGCGGAGATAATATGACTTCTCCAAGATAAAAGAAATATTGGAGGAAAAATATTAAAATCACTTTTTGATTTTATTTCGGATTTATTTCCGATTTTATTTGCATATAGGAAATATGCACGTTTTTCAAAATTGCATTTAGGTCCGGGAAAAATGTTCACCTTGTCCTATATTTTATTAGAGGACGGTGAAAATTTATTTCGGATTTTTTGGAGCCTGTTTAGTATTTTATTTTCGTGTTTTTCGGCGTCAGAATAATTTAGAAAAAAAATCAGCTCAGACCGAACTGTACCGAAGGCCCAGCCGGCCCGTAGCGCCGCCACCTCGCCACCGTGCCCGAGCCGGACTCCCGCCAGAGTCCGAGCCGCCTCTGAGTCCGCCTCATCGCCCCCTCGCGCAAGCAAGCACCCCCTGGCCCTTTATAAGCCGAGCACCCCCCCTCACGCCTCCACACCGCCGCCGCAGCCGCCCGCGCCGCCGAGCCCCACCGCCGCACTCCACCGCCGCGTCGCCGCATATCGCCGCCGCAGCCACCGCGCCGCCGTGCCCCGCCGGATCCGCCGCCGCCTCGGACGCCGCCGAGCCCCGCCGCCCGCTCCACAACCCGCTCCGCCACCCGCTCCGTTAACCCGTCGCCCGACCCGTTTAGGTAAAGGCCGTTTTTTAGACCGTTCTGTTTTTTTCTAAAATCTAGATCTGTTTTTTTTGACAGATCGGTTCGTTTTTTTATTTAGTTAGTTTGCGGACGTTCGTCCGTACGTTCGTTTTAACGAACATTGTTTGCCCGTTAGCCACAGACAACGAACGTTCATTCGTTAGCCTGTTCGTTAGTTTTCTTTTTCAAGGCTTTTTCCGCGATTATTTTCGATCGTGATTTCTGCCCTGATCTTGTTTTTAGTTTTCCTTTTCGCTCGAGAGTCGGAATCAGGCGATTCAAAAGCCCAGATCTTCGTCTCGATGCCCTCTTTCCGTTTAACCAACTTGAACAAGGCTTTGCTACTGTAAAATTTGACTTCGGATCAATCTAGTAAACGGATCTTGTTTCTTTCGCAGTTTGAGTTTCGTTGCCCCATTTGGTTTGATTCTTTTTGCAAACCGAAGTTCTTAAGTTGAACTTTCTAGATAGATCTTCTTATTTGGAGTTTTGTTTGTGCGTCTTTGCTTGATTGCTTATGTATGCTATTGTTTGTTTGTGATAGAATTCCCCGACTACGAAGCGTGCTACTACGAGTCTCTAGGTTTTGCGAATCATCAGCAAGGCAAGTAACACTTTGATCATACCCTTTTATTACCCAGTTTTTATGCATTAGATCAAATCCTCACACATTGCATGAGTAGGATCTCTTAACTTGTGGGTCTGGGAAGTAGATTGAGGTAGAACCTATTACCTTCATTATGTTCAAACCCTTGGGAGTTACTTCTACGTTATGCTTAGGATTGCCATGCTATGCTCGTAGATGTGGTTTGGGTTTGAGTGAAATCCATGACAGATGTGAGTTGTTAATTAATGGTTCAACTTAAGGTGGCTACTTGAATACACATGTGGGTGGATTGGTTGCAGGGCACCTGGAGAATCCAGTGTTGTCCTAGGAAATCCCGGAGGAACCGTGTGATTATCCTATGGAATGCCACCCAGGCTCAAAGGGATCATAAAACTATTCATGCTAGAAACTTCCGTGTGCAGCCACAATGCCATTATGGGCTCTGGCATAGTATGAGTAAGTTGTGTGAGCTCTTTCAGTGGTGGGCTAGCAGATGTAGGGGAAAGTAGGTGTACCGGTCCACCCGGGGTAAAGAGTGAATGCTTCCGAAAGACTGTGTCTCGGTCATCCGTTTCTCAAACACCATGCAGTGCGACGAATCCAACGGAGGAGATCGAGTCTTGTGGGGAAAAGTGCACAAACCTCTGCAGAGTGTACAAACTGATCATGACTAGCCGTGTCCCCGGTTATGGACAATCTTGAGTATCTGGTACTTGAATTATTGGTTGATCTCATCACTCCAAAATTAATTTGTTGGGTTAATGATGACTACTTTAATTGGGATTGATTTGGAGGTACCTTCTCAATGATGTTTCAACTACCATGATAGTTAAAATAAAATTTATTCCTTTGTTGTAGGGAAAAATTGGCTTTACGCAAAAACTTCAACCTTAGAGCCATCCACCAGCCAAATATGCATATAGTGTTAGCCTTTATTCTGTTACTTGCTCTACTGTGTTATCTTGCCAGCATATTCCATGTGCTGACCCGTTTCGGGCTGCAACATGTTACGTTGCAGACTTTTCAGACGAGGAGTAAGACGTGCTAGGTCGTTTGTCGTGCACTCAGTTATGATGTTGGAGTTGATGGACTCACTTATCTTCGAAGCCTTCCACTCTTATTTTGTTAGATGGCCTTAAGCCATAGACTTTTGTAATAAGTTTTCTTTTGAGACATTCGATGTAATAAGTGTGTGATTGCCACTCTGTTATAAATCCTTCAAGTACTGTGTGTGTCAGCATTACCAATGTAATGCCCAGGATGGGACTATACCTCCTACGTGTCGAGGCACGACTTAAAGGTATAATCCCATCCTAGAATGATCTCAAGTTTTGGTATCTTTGCACGACTCATGTAAAAGAGGAATTAAATTGCAAAAGGAGATAGTTGGCTTACACTCGCCACTTCACACAATACATTACATAAGCAATACATCATTCAAAACATCACAACCCGACTACGGGTGAAGAACCAAAGAAAGATACCAAAACAACATAAAGCCACAGGTCAGGATCGAATCCTAGTAGAAACCACTACTGATCGTCGAAACGTCACAAGCAAACAGCCAAACTCTTCATCGAGCTCCTGGTGAAGAACTGATCCAACTCCTGCATCAAACTCGGCTGAACCTGCAACTGGTGTGCTGGAGTAACTGTGAGCCACAGAGGACTCAGCAATCCCGTTCCCGGGTAACAAGACTATTTAAGCCTTGGGTGAGGACAAGGCTGAAGAAAGAACGAGAGGTGAAGGAACAACAAGAGTCTGCAGCAGCAACTAGCACTATCTTACGTAATAGAGAGCGAGAAGAGAAGAACAACGGTCGAAAGATGATCACTAAGTGATCCTAACTAAAACCGGTCAAACATAACCCCACCGTGTTCAACTCCCGAATCCCTATTCGGAAATTGACAGTCACGGTACACACGCTGGTAGTATATTAGAAACATTGTGTCGAGTTATCTACAACCGGAATTAACAAGCTCCCATCTGCCACATAACCGCGGGCACGGCTTTCGAAAGTTCAAACCCTGCAGGGGTGTTCCAACTTGGCCCATCACAAGCCCACGATCCGCGAAGTCGCAACTCCATAGGTGGGAAGACCCGAGTATCCTCGGAATCCCGTGCTCAAGTTAAACCGAACTAAGGTAAGGCTAATCCAGCAAATCCTCCCGGCGTGTCGACACCCTGATAGTAGCCGCGCGTATCTAAGTCTCAGGACACGACCGGATGGGCGAAGCTACGGGTTATACCAGATACCTCGGGTTGCCCCAAGGCGGCCCCGCAGGCTCCCCGTTTGGGACCAACGCCATCGGCACTGGCCCCCCCTGCTATGTAGAAAAGAATCTCCAAGGAGCGTCCCCCTTATGCAAATTAATTAATTAAGTTGTTATTATGAGGCAAATAGTACCAAATGTTGGGACTTGCTGGAAAAGACTTAGCACTTAGCGGTTTATCAAGGGGGTCCCATACACCCCAACCGTGTTAGGAACGCATAATCAAGGAACATAACACCGGTTTATACGGTTCCTAACGGCATGAGTGGAACAAAACACCAAGCAAAAGGCTTAGCCTTCCACCCTGCCAGTATATAGATGATTTCATTTTAAGCATTTACATAGTGTGATATAACCCAACCAAACTTCAACATGAAGCAAGCATCTTCAATCTTCACCTGCAACTAGCAATGCTATAAGAAGGGCTGAGCGAAGCGTACTTAGCCAAGCAACGGTTTGCATAGGTAGGGTGGTTAAACAGGTTCATGGTTACAAGTAGGAGGCTGACAAGAAAGACATGGGCATCGAGGCAAAACTATAGAGCGGAACTACTAGCAATAGGCAAAGATAGTAATGATATCCGGCTTCGGTCATCTTGCTTGGGATTCCACAAGGGAGAAGAACGGATCCAAGAAGAAGACGGAGCAACAGTCGAGCGAATCCTCACAACTCCGGAACGAAACCGAAGCTAACAAGAGAAGCAACCGGAAAGAAAGAAACAACACGGTAAACACACAAGCATCAACATGGCATACGATGCACAAGCAAGCATGATGCATGTCCGGTTTAAATAAGCATGGCATGGCAAAGTGCACAAACAAATACTACAAGTTAAGCGGAGATCAATATGCAACGAGTTGCATATTGACGAAACACCACATTTAATTATTTAGTTGACTCTCGTTATCTACAAGACAAGGTCAAATGTTTGTTAACATGGCAAGAGGTGAAGCATAAAGAAACTACACTAATTAGACATTTTAAATGGGGCCGGAAATAACAACAACATATCCGGAAAATCCCCATAAGCATGTTTAATAATTATTAAAGCAACAACAATTTAACATATCAATGTTGTTAACATGATGCGGATGACATGATCAAATTTATGCAAGTTTTATTAAAAAGGTTGACAATTAACAAGATATGAAGCATTTGTCACCGTGGTGGAAGAAAAGGGTGCCACGGCAACGATCCGAAAATGATGCAACGCATCATATCGGTTCCGGTTTCTCGTTGAGAGATCGGTGCAAAAGGAAAGGTGGCGTGAGCGAGTCAAACGAGAAGAAAGGTGGGGCGATCCCGTTATTGGGTTCCCACGAGTCGGTGACGAGGCAACCCAGGAACATGACAAAAGGTGGAACGGGCACGATGCACACACGGGAAACATTTCATACAACACAACAAGCATCTCACGAGTCATCCACGGGGTCGTCTCGTTATACCTTTGAAGCGTGCGTTTCGGGGCGGTTCGAGATCGTAGAGGAAGTAGTGGTACTCGCGGTCGGAGAGGAAGTAGTGGAAGTAGACGTTCTCGTGAGTCGAGGAACACGTTCGTAGTCGTACACGGGGCGACGGTAGTCGTTCACGTAGGCGTTTCCGTTTCCGAAGAGGTACTTGTCGCGTCGGCGTTCGTAGTGGTACTTGTGGTCTCCGAACTTGTCGACGGTAGTGGTACTTGTCGACGAGGTACTTGGCGTAGGGGTACAAGAGGTCGTCGTGTAGAGGTACTCGTCACGGTTCGTAGACGTTCGGTTTTCGTAGATGTACTTGGCGCATCCGTCTTTTCCGGGCGACGGTAGACGAACACGTTCGTAGATGTACTCATATCCGGAGGGGTACTTGGGGTCTCGGTCTCGTACACGGGTCTCCTGTCAAATTCACAGCACAAGCAACACACAAAAAAAAACAACAGCGGCAGCACGGGCGACGGGGAAGCGCTGGAACGAAGGGAGGCCGCAAGCTCGTCGCTCGGGGACGCGGTCCTGGCGACGGAGGCCGGAGGGGGAGGACGCCGCTGCGGATCCTGGCCGGAGGGGTGCGAGGCGAGCGGGACGCCATGGCGCGAGGGAGGCGCACAGGAGGAAGTCCACGGCCGGAGGGCGCTGCCGCTCGCGGGCCTGCGGTGGACTACGGCGCGGCCGCCGGAGGCAGGGCCTGGCCGCGGGAGGGATGAGGCCGGGCGCGGCGGGAGGCTGCACGCGGCTGCTGCCTGGCCGAGGCACACGGTGCGGCCGTCGCGCTGGAAGGTGCGGCTGCTGCGCACGGAGGGCGCGGCGCACGGCTCTGGCCTCTGGCGCAGAGGGGCTCGACGCCTGGAGGCCGAAGGGAGGCGCGAGGGAAGGCGGGCGCTGGAGGCGTCGCCGTCCTAGGAAGGTTAGAGAGCTGGGGTCGCGGAGGAGGGAGGAAGGCGAGAACGAGAGGAGCGGCCGACGGGAGCGGGGTCGATGCGGTCGGGCGAGAGGGACGAGCGAGAAGGGGGGAACGAGGAGTGGCGGCGGACAGAGGGATCGAGGAGGAGCGAAGGGAAAGGGCGATCGTTAGCTAGGGTTGCGGGGTGAGGGAGCTGGTCGGGCCGGCCTGGGAAGTGTGGGCCGGGAGAGAGGCGGTTGGTGGAAGGCCTAGAGATGGGCCCAAGAGGGATGATGGAGCTGGGCCGGAGGGAGGGATATGGCCTAGAGGCCTTGGTGCTGTTGGGCCGGCTAGAGGCCAAAGGAGGGAATCGGGTAGGAGGCCTGGAGGCCTGGCTGCCTTCTTTTTATTTATTTTTCCTTTTAGCAGAGGATAAAAGAGAAGAAAGAAAAAGAGGAGGAGTTAGGGCAAGAATTAGCACACGAGGTCAAAATCCCCGGGCTCACAAAAATGTCAGGAATTTAATAAAATTGTTGGAGGGGTTTTTGGAAGAACCTCGAAACAACGGAAAGAATTATAGGCAAGGTTTGACGGTGAAACTTGAAGGGAAAAAGACATGGGGAAAAAATGCAAGTGTGTTGCGGGTAATTCCAACCAATTGGAATATTTAATAAATATAGCTCCCTAAAATATTGAGAGACTTTTATATGTTATAAAGAGAAGTCACCTTCCCTCGATTTAAATGGACCGAAGGTCCACACAATTTATTTAGGTTGAGATGCAAAAATAAATATGACATGATGGCATGATGACATGATGCAAAAAAAAAATAACACAAGCCCAAAAGAAACACACGGGTAACCCGGAACATCTGGAATCTTCTGGAATCTTCTGGGACGTCGGTCTCGGGCGTCACAACTCTCCCACACTAACAGAGGATCTCGACCCGAGATCCTAGAGATATCACCGGGTAAAAACGGAAGAGGAAGAGGTAAAACAAAGTTGCTTCTTTGACAGATGAGTGAAACCACGAACCTGAGAGGTTAAACAAGTTGAAAGAAATAAAGAATGCAACGGAGATGAACGAAGATGAAAACACTCCGTTAGAAAAGAGGAACAAGGAGCATTATGAGAACCTTGCAGGTTGAAAGACATGAAACAAGAGCTTACAGACGGAAAGAATATGAAACCGCAATGGTATAGCCAAGGAATAAGAATGACAGAATTTGGGCAGCACTCCGTCTGTAAATGGAAGGAATTAACAAGAACTTGAGAAGATGGAATGATACTTGATGAAAACAATAACATACTGCCTCTGGAACAATTAAAAGAATGGCACAAGGTGTAAGAAGGATTCAGACAACACTCCGGTTAAAATGATAAGCAAGGGAAAGAACATGATCTCGATAAAAACGAGATGATGGTTAAAGAGAGCAACATCACAAAGCCTCCGGAATGAAAGAATAGCATATAGTTCAATGAAAGAAATGAACGGAGAAGAAAAAAAACAACTTCTCCCATGAATGAATTAGAAAATCCTCCTTACGGAGAAGGGTTGAACGGCGTTGATGGAAAAATCAACAACGCAAAGAATAAGCTCGTTGTGGGCTTATGGAAAACATCTCAAAATTATGAGGTGACAACCAGCCACTGATGGAAATATTTGATTGCATTGAGATCAACAAGGAGACGATAAACTTATCTCACCGGAATGATAAAAGAAGAACTTGGGTCATTATAAGCACCATAAAAGCAACAATCCTTAGGGAAAGCTTTAGGTGAAATACAACCCAAGATAACACCAATGAATAGATTGAAGGGTTGAAAAAATCTCCTGAACAAAGAAAATGATGGGTTTAAATATCTCATTCTTGAAAACTCGTGAATCATGAAACATGAAGGAATTGTCAAGAATGACATAACACCATCTGAAAAGATAAGGTAGAAAGAATTGCAATTGGAAGCATGATGAAGAATGCTTGAGCTCCAACAAGAATCTTGATGAAGACTTCGAGAATGAATTAAAACCATGATGAATTACCATGAAGAACTCCGGTAACAAAAGCATGAAAAGTGAAAGATGAAAATAATAAGACTCAAGGCCTGCGATGAATTAGATGTAGGTTTGAAATGACATAATTGAAATAACTTGGAGCTCCGGAAAACAAGATGAACAACTTAGGACCAAGAATATGATATGATGAACAAGCTCCAGACAAAAGAATTAAATCACCTTGAAGGAATAAGAATAAGAATTATGTCATGCATCTCCTTCACCAATTTAAATTGATGACAACCAAAGGATTTGGCATACTACTTATTCTCGTTGGAAAGAATTAAAGAGAGATCTAGCACAAGCTTGGGTAAATCTTCAACGAACCACCGGTAGGATTATGAGAGAACGAGTGAATTAAAACGATAACAACGGAAGGGTAAACTTGAAAGAACCACCGTAAAAATTAGGAGACGAACGAAGAGACATCAGTAAAGAATATTTGAAGAACGAAGTTGAAAACTGAGAACGAAGAAATCTTCTGAAATGATGGCCTTCGGAGGATCAGAATGGAAAAGAATTCATGAAATGCTCTGGATGGGTATAAAAATAATTCCTCACAATCAAAACGATAATGAGGATGGCATGAAGGTAGAACCACAACTCTTGAGAGTACGGGCCAAGATTTAAGAGAAACACTTCTCCGGTCTCCAAATGCTGAGAATGAAGACGAGAAATGCCATGAAGAATTGTTGAGCACTCCGGAATGAGAATTTAAAAGGTTGAACCAATGATGAACAAGAATTTGAAAGCGATCTTGGAGAAGGCATGTGACTGATGGGAATTATTCTTACGTCACACTATGAAAAGAATTTGAGTATAACTCCGGAAATAGAAGAGTCAGGTAAGATCCTGGGAAAGACCTGTGGGTTAGGGCCCACTCAAAGAAATCACCGTTGAAAAGATTGCTTGAGAGATATTGCACCGGTTGAATTAAATGACTTGGATAAGATAACAACCTCAAAATAGTTTGAACGGATTAAGAATGGAATTATGAATCTTCCGCACTCTGGATATGAATAGCAAGAGGAGAATGATTAATTGGAGCACCGGTATAAGAAGCATTGTGAAATGAGGAAAAGGATAAGATCAACACCGAATTCTTGAATTACATCCACCGGAAGAATTATGAGAACAAAAGAATGATGAGCTTGAAGCTCTTGAGCATCTTCACGATACATCACCGGATAAGAACATTGAAGGAAAAGAATGAAGAAATATCACATGAATAAAATGGATACTTCATTTGAGAATTCCTGGCTCCGAGAAGAAGAAGGGTGGGAGGGTGGGGAAAACAAAGACAACTTGGGATGAATGAAACAGACAAATCGTCAGAATTCTGAACGACGTCCGTATGGAATAACTTGAAGAGAAGGCACACCGGTTGAAAAGAATTAACACGACCATCTTGATGATCAAGAGGAATTAGCACTCCCATAGAAATATGATAATACCGATTAGGAAGGTATGGAATCAACATTTGACATCGAAGCAACTCGAATACCAGAATCAACAAGAACAAAGGATAGATATGCAACATGATCTTCACAATATCATCCGAACAGAGAATTGAACGAATGAGTTCTGTAGGTACCTCACTTGTCGAGAAGCCACTTAGGAGAAGGAAAAGGTAAATAAAAAAAGGAACAAGGATCAGATAGAACAAATACAAGATAGAAGCTTTGTTCGACATATTCGTGCTGAAAGCTCATGGAACATGTTACAAAAGGGTTTTGCAATCCCCGGATCAGCATAGCCAAGGACCCTTTAAGATGCAACTCCCGATCAGAACAAGTCCATAAAACCACTTCACTCAATGTAGAACCCCGAACTTCATATCGAGCATCCGTTGGAAGAATGCCTAGAACTACTAGATGAACCCGCCTATAGATTTCCGAAAGTTTCCAGTTATGCAATCAGGTGTTGGGGATACACGGGAAGCACCGCGCAATCAACTCTAAACCTACATCCAGGTGTATCCATCCATCAACACATAACCAGTCTTTCTCGGAAACTGTTTACCTCGGACCTTCGAAAAGCATCCACTATAACAAGCTATGGCAATACTCTCGAACTACCTCCCCAGTACTGGGTGATGTCGGGGTTATCTTGCCACTGGCCGTATAGGAGAGATTTTCGATGTCGGCCGTCTTAAGTATTTAGTACTGCCGCGATATGCTTGTGTCAATGATACCCCGAAGCTCAACTCCTCGGTAACAGGAGGCATCGGGAACAATATCCTTGTCACAAGAACATCAAAACAATCCCAGAATACTCGCGGGATCCTAAAAAAAATTTGGTGCAATTTTTGAAAGTAGAAGAGGCAAGAGTAATCGTCAGGAGTCCTCACCAGAGTGAAAGAGATGAGGAGCAAACAGAAATCCTACTCTCCGATATATATATATAGGACTCAAAACATTTTCAGTGTGTGCCTAGACTCAACCGTCAATGATTCGATCAATCAGTGGGGGCTTCTAGGTCGGAGAAGGCTCTGAATACCAACTTGTAATGCCCAGGATGGGACTATACCTCCTACGTGTCGAGGCACGACTTAAAGGTATAAGCCCATCCTAGAATGATCTCAAGTTTTGGTATCTTTGCACGACTCATGTAAAAGAGGGATTAAATTGCAAAAGGAGATAGTTGGCTTACACTCGCCACTTCACACAATACATTACATAAGCAATACATCATTCAAAACATCAAAACCCGACTACGGGTGAAGAACCAAAGAAAGATACCAAAACAACATAAAGCCACAGGTCAGGATCGAATCCTAGTAGAAACCACTACTGATCGTCGAAACGTCACAAGCAAACAGCCAAACTCTTCATCGAGCTCCTGGTGAAGAACTGATCCAACTCCTGCATCAAACTCGGCTGAACCTGCAACTGGTGTGGTGGAGTAACTGTGAGCCACAGAGGACTCAGCAATCCCGTTCCCGGGTAACAAGACTATTTAAGCCTTGGGTGAGGACAAGGCTGAAGAAAGAACGAGAGGTGAAGGAACAACAAGAGTCTGCAGCAGCAACTAGCACTATCTTACGTAATAGAGAGCGAGAAGAGAAGAGCAACGGTCGAAAGATGATCACTAAGTGATCCTAACTAAAACCGGTCAAACATAACCCCACCGTGTTCAACTCCCGAATCCCTATTCGGAAATTGACAGTCACGGTACACACGCTGGTAGTGTATTAGAAACATTGTGTCGAGTTATCTACAATCGGAATTAACAAGCTCCCATCTGCCACATAACCGCGGGCACGGCTTTCGAAAGTTCAAACCCTGCAGGGGTGTTCCAACTTGGCCCATCACAAGCCCACGATCCGCGAAGTCGCAACTCCATAGGTGGGAAGACCCGAGTATCCTCGGAATCCCGTGCTCAAGTTAAACCGAACTAAGGTAAGGCTAATCCAGCAAATCCTCCCGGCGTGTCGACACCCTGATAGTAGCCGCGCGTATCTAAGTCTCAGGACACGACCGGATGGGCGAAGCTACGGGTTATACCAGATACCTCGGGTTGCCCCAAGGCGGCCCCGCAGGCTCCCCGTTTGGGACCAACGCCATCAGCACTGGCCCCCCCTGCTATGTAGAAAAGAATCTCCAAGGAGCGTCCCCCTTATGCAAATTAATTAATTAAGTTGTTATTATGAGGCAAATAGTACCAAATGTTGGGACTTGCTGGAAAAGACTTAGCACTTAGCGGTTTATCAAGGGGGTCCCATACACCCCAACCGTGTTAGGAACGCATAATCAAGGAACATAACACCGGTTTATACGGTTCCTAATGGCATGAGTGGAACAAAACACCAAGCAAAAGGCTTAGCCTTCCACCCTGCCAGTATATAGATGATTTCATTTTAAGCATTTATATAGTGTGATATAACCCAACCAAACTTCAACATGAAGCAAGCATCTTCAATCTTCACCTGCAACTAGCAATGCTATAAGAAGGGCTGAGCGAAGCGTACTTAGCCAAGCAACGGTTTGCATAGGTAGGGTGGTTAAACAGGTTCATGGTTACAAGTAGGAGGCTGACAAGAAAGACATGGGCATCGAGGCAAAACTATAGAGCGGAACTACTAGCAATAGGCAAAGATAGTAATGATATCCGGGTTCGGTCATCTTGCCTGGGATTCCACAAGGGAGAAGAACGGATCCAAGAAGAAGACGGAGCAACAGTCGAGCGAATCCTCACAACTCCGAAACGAAACCGAAGCTAACAAGAGAAGCAACCGGAAAGAAAGAAACAACACGGTAAACACACAAGCATCAACATGGCATACGATGCACAAGCAAGCATGATGCATGTCCGGTTTAAATAAGCATGGCATGGCAAAGTGCACAAACAAATACTACAAGTTAAGCGGAGATCAATATGCAACGAGTTGCATATTGACGAAACACCACATTTAATTATTTAGTTGACTCTCGTTATCTACAAGACAAGGTCAAATGTTTGTTAACATGGCAAGAGGTGAAGCATAAAGAAACTACACTAATTAGACATTTTAAATGGGGCCGGAAATAACAACAACATATCCGGAAAATCCCCATAAGCATGTTTAATAATTATTAAAGCAACAACAATTTAACATATCAATGTTGTTAACATGATGCGGATGACATGATCAAATTTATGCAAGTTTTATTAAAAAGGTTGACAATTAACAAGATATGAAGCATTTGTCACCGTGGTGGAAGAAAAGGGTGCCACGGCAACGATCCGAAAATGATGCAACGCATCATATCGGTTCCGGTTTCTCGTTGAGAGACCGGTGCAAAAGGAAAGGTGGCGTGAGCGAGTCAAACGAGAAGAAAGGTGGGGCGATCCCGTTACCGGGTTCCCACGAGTCGGTGACGAGGCAACCGAGGAACATGACAAAAGGTGGAACGGGCACGATGCACACACGGGAAACATTTCATACAACAAAACAAGCATCTCACGAGTCATCCACGGGGTCATCTCGTTATACCTTTGAAGCGTGCGTTTCGGGGCGGTTCGAGATCGTAGAGGAAGTAGTGGTACTCGCGGTCGGAGAGGAAGTAGTGGAAGTAGACGTTCTCGTGAGTCGAGGAACACGTTCGTAGTCGTACACGGGGCGACGGTAGTCGTTCACGTAGGCGTTTCCGTTTCCGAAGAGGTACTTGTCGCGTCGGCGTTCGTAGTGGTACTTGTGGTCTCCGAACTTGTCGACGGTAGTGGTACTTGTCGACGAGGTACTTGGCGTAGGGGTACAAGAGGTCGTCGTGTAGAGGTACTCGTCACGGTTCGTAGACGTTCGGTTTTCGTAGATGTACTTGGCGCATCCGTCTTTTCCGAGCGACGGTAGACGAACTCGTTCGTAGATGTACTCATATCCGGAGGGGTACTTGGGGTCTCGGTCTCGTACACGGGTCTCCTATCAAATTCACAGCACAAGCAACACACAAAAAAAACAACAGCGGCAGCACGGGCGACGGGGAAGCGCTGGAACGAAGGGAGGCCGCAAGCTCGTCGCTCGCGGAAGCGGTCCTGGCGACGGAGGCCGGAGGGGGAGGACGCCGCTGCGGATCCTGGCCGGAGGGGTGCGAGGCGAGCGGGACGCCATGGCGCGAGGGAGGCGCACGGGAGGAAGTCCACGGCCGGAGGGCGCTGCCGCTCGCGGGCCTGCGGTGGACTACGGCGCGGCCGCCGGAGGCGAGGGCCTGGCCGCGGGAGGGATGAGGCCGGGCGCGGCGGGAGGCTGCACGCGGCTGCTGCCTGGCCGAGGCACACGGTGCGGCCGTCGCGCTGGAAGGTGCGGCTGCTGCGCACGGAGGGCGCGGCGCGCGGCTCTGGCCTCTGGCGCGGAGGGGCTCGACGCCTGGAGGCCGAAGGGAGGCGCGAGGGAAGGCGGGCGCTGGAGGCGTCGCCGGCCTAGGAAGGTCAGAGAGCTGGGGTCGCAGAGGAGGGAGGAAGGCGAGAACGAGAGGAGCGGCCGACGGGAGCGGGGTCGATGCGGTTGGGCGAGAGGGACGAGCGAGAAGGGGGGAACGAGGAGTGGCGGCGGACAGAGGGATCAAGGAGGAGCGAAGGGAAAGGGCGATCGCTAGCTAGGGTTGCGGGGTGAGGGAGCTGGTCGGGCCGGCCTGGGAAGTGTGGGCCGGGAGAGAGGCGGTTGGTGGAAGGCCTAGAGATGGGCCCAAGAGGGATGATGGAGCTGGGCCGGAGGGAGGGATATGGCCTAGAGGCCTTGGTGCTGTTGGGCCGGCTGGAGGCCAAAGGAGGGAATCGGGTAGGAGGCCTGGAGGCCTGGCTGCCTTCTTTTTATTTATTTTTCCTTTTAGCAGAGGATAAAAGAGAAGAAAGAAAAAGAGGAGGAGTTAGGGCAAGAATTAGCACACGAGGTCAAAATCCCCGGGCTCACAAAAATGTCAGGAATTTAATAAAATTGTTGGAGGGGTTTTTGGAAGAACCTCGAAACAACGGAAAGAATTATAGGCAAGGTTTGACGGTGAAACTTGAAGGGAAAAAGACATGGGGAAAAAATGCAAGTGTGTTGCGGGTAATTCCAACCAATTGGAATATTTAATAAATATAGCTCCCTAAAATATTGAGAGACTTTTATATGTTATAAAGAGAAGTCACCTTCCCTCGATTTAAATGGACCGAAGGTCCACACAATTTATTTAGGTTGAGATGCAAAAATAAATATGACATGATGGCATGATGACATGATGCAAAAAAAATAACACAAGCCCAAAAGAAACACACGGGTAACCCGGAACATCTGGAATCTTCTGGAATCTTCTGGGACGTCGGTCTCGGGCGTCACAACCAATCCAGGGATGACACGGAACACAGAGACTTCGGTACATTCGGATCGTGGTCGCTATAGTTGGGCATCCAGATAGACCCACCTCTTCCGGTGGGAGTCTATCTTCTTCCCGACTGTCATCAGCCGACAGCCCTGGCACTGGAAGACGAAGGAGATGCAGCCCGAGCACGGACCCTCGTCGTACCGGTGCATGGAGAAGAAGTGGCGGAAGAGGGCGACAGTCGGCCGCACCCCCACGAGCGCCTCGCAGTAAAAGGCGAAGAGCGACAGGACAAAGATAGAGCGAGGTTGGATATGGAGAGCATGCACCTGGTAATGTTCCAGGATAGCGTAGAAGAACTCTTTGAAAGGCGGCACGAGCCCCATGGAGATGCTGTAGAGGAAGAAGGGGTAGCGGGACTTCGGCAAGATCCGCGTCGCGGTGGATCCGGCCTAGATCCCCATCGGGCCATGCTCGTTGTGGACGCTCGACAAGAAAGGTTGGACCTCTGAGTAGTCCTCCTCCTTGGTGATGGAGGACTCCTCGAGTGTGACCTCAAGGGAAGAGGCAGATCCGGACGCCGGCGCGGTACCCTTGTTCCTCTTCGCCATTGTTGAAGGTGTCGGAGGATGCAGTCGATTTAGGAAGGCGGGAGGCGTAGGAGAAGAGATCTAAGCAGGAAGGAAGGGAAGCGATAACTCCCCCGTAGTGGAGGCGGCCCCTTTTTGTCAAGACGCACGGTTGCCGAGACGGCATGGGGAGCGGGGTCGCCCATGTCCCATCCAACTGTAACACGCCAGCCTGGCCCGCAGCCTTTTGGGGCCCGCGGCGCTTCGTCCTCGGCTAAGGCTTCGCCCCGAAGCCAACTCCGCGCACGCCTTGGGCCCAGGGGCTACTGTCGGTGTCTTGGGAACCAGGGTACCCAGACTTGCCTGTCTGCGGGCCGCGACGCGCTCCTACCACGGCCTGGTACGGCCCAGCTGATCAACCAGCTACCCAAGACCCTCGCGAGGGGGCTAAGCCTCGCGACGAGAACAACGTCAAGACCCCCCTCAGGAGCGGCCTCGGCAAGGTGCTCCGAAGGGGCGGAGAATCCAAGGCCAAGCCTGCCTCAGGAGGAGGCAGTGACGTAAGCATTGACGCACCGCGCCAGCGGGTGCCAGCGCCCGCCAGCGACGCAGTTGTCGTTTCGGTGCAAAGGAGGCAGCGCAGACGCAGGTTCCCGAGAAGCGGGACAAAGGTTCCCCCTTTGGTGCAACAAGACCAAAGATCGCAAGGACGACAGGGAGGATGTCACCGCTGAGCCCACCACCGCGTCACCGCCTGATCCTTTTGCAGGCGAAGACTGCTTTTGTCAGGGTAGGAACGTCCTTGTGTTCCCACTCAAAAATGGCCGTTGTGGGATCCCTTCCCGCCTAAACATTCCGGGGAAGAGGACCCTGGCCGCCTATATAAGTAGCTAGGATCCTCGTCACTTGGGGACAAGTTATGCCAAGTCCAGTCAAGTGGAGCAAATCCATAAACTCCGCCACCACGCAAAGGAGCAAGAACACTTGCCTCCTGACCCTCCTGAGCTCGCCTCCTGAGCTCAGGAATCGTTGTACTAGTTCATATTCTAGCCCTCCTGAGGCCAATCCACCAAAGCAGGAAGTAGGGTTTTACACCACAAGGTTGCCCGAACCTGGGTAAACTCTTGCGTGTTTCACTTGTTGTTTTCTTGAATCTCTACACTAGGCGAGGGCGAGATGCTAGGTAGACGCGAGTGGGAGAGATCTTCGTTCACACCCCTGTGTTCGAACTTCTTGGGTTTTGCGGAGCCCTGAATCCGACAATCACCACGACGCTACGATGAAGATCATGGTGTCTAGCTGGTGAAGATGGAGATCATGATGATGCTTTGGAGATGGAGATCAAAAGCACAAGATTATGATGGCCATATCATGTCACATATTTTGATTGCATGTGATGTTTATCTTATTATGCTTCTTATTTTTCTTATTACGGCGATAGCATTATAAGATGATCCCTTACAAAATTTCAAGGTACAAGTGTTCTCCCTGAGTATGCACTGTTGCGAAAGTTCTTCGTGCGGAGACACCACGTGACGATCGGGTGTGATAGGTTCTACGTTCACATACAACGGGTGCAAGACAGTTTTGCACATGCGGAATACTCGGGTTAAACTTGACAAGCCTAGCATGTACAGACATGGCCTCAGAACACTGGAGACCCAAAGGTCGAGCGTGAATCGTATAGTAGATATGATCAACATAAGATGTTCACCATTAAAAACTACTCCATCTCACGTGATGATCGGACATGGTTTAGTTGATTTGGATCACGTGATCATTTAGATGACTAGAGGGATGTCTATCTAAGTAGGAGTTCTTTAGTAATATGATTAATTGAACTTTATTTATCATGAACTTAGTCTTGGTAGTATTAACATATCTACGTTGTAGATCAATAGCTCGCGGTGTAGCTCCCCATTTTTTTTATGTTCCTAGAGAAATATAAGTTGAAAGATGTTAGTAGCAATGATACGGACTAGGTCCGTGATCTGAGGATTATCCTCAGTGCTGCACAGAAGTATTATGTCCCTGATGCACCGCTAGGTGACAGATCTATTGCAGGAGCAGATGCAAACGTTATGAACATTTGGCAAAGCTCAATATGATGTCTACTTAATATTTTAGTGCACCATGCTTTACGGCTTAGAACCGGGACTTCAAAAACGTTTTGAACGCCACAAAGCATATAAGATGTTCCAAGAGTTGAAATTAGTATTTCATACTCATGCCCGTATTGAGAGGTATGAGACCTCTGACAGTACTTTGCCTACAAGATGGAGGAGAATAGCTCAACCAGTGAGCATGTGCTCAAATTGTCTGGGTACTACAATTGCTTGAGCCAAGTGGGAGTTAATCTTCCAGATAAGATAGTAATTGACAAAGTTCTCTAGTCACTATCACCAAGTTAGTAGAACTTCATGATGAACTATAATATGTAAGGGATGACGAAAGTAATTCCCGAGCTCTTCGCGATGCTGAAATCGGCGAAGGTAGAAATCAAGAAAGAGCATCAAGTGTTGATGGTTAACAAGACCACTTGTTTCAAGTAAAGGGAAAAGGGATAGAAGGGGAACTTCAAGAAAAATGGCAAGCAAGTTGTCACTCATGTGAAGAAACCCAAAGCTAAACTCAAGCCTGAAACTAAGTGCTTCTACTGCAAAGGAAATGGTTGTTGGAAGTGGAACAGCCCTAGATACTTGGCGGATAAGAAGGATGGCAAAGTGAACAAAGGTATATTTGATATACAGATTATTGATGTGTACTTTACTAGTGTTCATAGCAACCCCTTGGTATTTGATACTAGTTCAGTTGCTAAAACTAGTAACTCGAAAAGAGAGTTGCAGAATGAACAGAGACTAGTTAAAGGTGAAGTGACGATGTGTGTTGGAAGTGGTTCCAAGATTGATATGATCATCATCGCACACTCCCTATACTTTTGGGATTAATGTAGAATCTAAATAAATGTTATTTGGCATTTGCGTTGAGCATGAATATGATTTGATAATGTTTGTTGCAATACGGTTATTCATTTAAAGTCATAGAATAATTGTTATTATGTTTACATGAATAAAACCTTTGATAGTCATACACCCAATGAAAATAGTTTGTTGGATCTCGATCGTAGTAATACATATATTCATAATATTGAAGCCAAAAGATGCAAAGTTTATAATGATAGTGCAACTTATTTGTGGCACTACCGTTTAGGTCATATTGGTGTAAAGCGCATGAAGAAACTCCATGCTGATGGGCTTTTGGAATCACTTGATTATGAATCACTTGGTGCTTGCGAACCATGCCTCATGGGCAAGATGCCTAAAACTCCATTCTCCGAAACAATGGAGCGAGCAACTGATTTGTTGGAAATCATACATACTGATGTATGTGGACCGATGACTGTTGAGGCTCGCGGTGGGTATCGTTATTTTCTCACCTTCACTGATGATTTGAGCAGATATGGGTATATCTACTTGATGAAGCACAAGTCTGAAACATTTGAAAAGTTCAAAGAATTTCAGAGTGAAGTAGAGAATCATCGTAACAAGAAAATTAAGTTTGTACGATATGATCGCGGAGGCAAATATTTGAGTTACGAGTTTGGTCTTCATTTAAAACAATGTGGAATCGTTTCACACCTGACGCCACCCGGAACACCACCGTGTAATGGCGTGTCCGAATGTCGTAACCGTACTTTATTAGATATGGTGCGATCTATGATGTCTCTTACCGATTTACCACTATCGTTTTGGGTTATGCATTAGAGACAATTGCATTCACGTTAAATAAGTGCACCATCTAAATCCGTTGAGACGATGCCTTATGAACTGTGGTTTGGCAACAAACCAAAGTTGTTGTTTCTTAAAGTTTGGGGATGCGATGCTTATGTGAAAAAGATTCAACCTGATAAGCTCGAACCCAAGTCGGAAAAATGTGTCTTCATAGGATACCCAAAGGAAACGGTTGGGTACACCTTCTATCACAGATCCGAAGGCAAGATATTCGTTGCTAAGAATGGATCCTTTCTAGAGAAGAAGTTTCTCTCGAAAGAAGTGAGTGGGAGGAAAGTGGAACTTGATGAGGTAATTGTACCTTCTCCCGAATTGGAAAGTAGTACATCACAAAAACTAGTTCCGGTGATTCCTACACCAATCAGCGAGGAAGCTAATGATGATGATCATGAAACTTCAGATCAAGTTACTACTGAACCTCGTAAGTCAACCAGAGTGCGTTCCGCACCAGAGTGGTAAGGTAACCCGGTTCTAGAAGTCATGTTAATAGACCATGATGAACCTACGAACTATGAGGAAGTGATGATGAGCCCAGATTCCACAAAATGGCTTGAGGCCATGAAATCTGAGATGGGATCCATGTATGAGAACAAAGTGTGGACTTTGGTTGACTTGCCCAATGATCGGTAAGCCATTGAAAATAAATGGATCTTTAAGAGGAAGACTAACGCCGGTGGTAATGTTACTATCTACAAAGCTCGACTTGTTACAAAAGGTTTTCGACAAGTTGAAGGAGTTGACTACAATGAGATTTTCTCACCCGTAGCGATGCTTAAGTCTGTCCGAATCATGTTAGCAATTGCCGCATTTTATGATTATGAAATCTGGCAAATGGATGTCAAAACTGCATTCCTTAATGGATATCTTAAAGAAGAGTTGTATATGATGCAACCATAAGGTTTTTGTCAATCCTAAAGGAGCTAACAAAATGTGCAAGCTCTAACGATCCATCTATGGACTGTCGCAAGCATCTCGGGGTTGGAATATACGCTTTGATAAGTTGATCAAAGCATATAGTTTTATACAGAATTGCGGTGAAGCCTGTATTTACAAGAAAGTGAGTGGGAGCACTATAGCCTTTCTGATAAGTATATGTGAATGACATATTGTCGATCGGAAATGATGTAGAATTTTCTGGAAAGCATAAAGGAGTGTTTGAAAGGAGTTTTTCAAAGAAAGACCTCGGTGAAGCGGCTTACATATTGAGCATCAAGATCTATAGAGATAGATCAAGACGCTTGATAAGTTTTTTCAATGAGTACATACCTTGACAAGTTTTTGAAGTAGTTCAAAATGGAATAGTCAAATAAAGAGTTATTGCCTGTGTTGCAAGGTATGAAGTTGAGTAAGACTCAAAACCCGACCACGACAGAAGATAGAGAAAGAATGAAAGTCATTCCCTATGCCTCAGCCATAGGTTCTATAAAGTATGCCATGCTATGTACCAAACCCGTTGTGTACCTTGCCATGAGTTTGGCAAGGACGTACAAAGGTGATCCAGGAGTAGATCACTGGACAGCGGTCAAAATTATCCTTAGTTACTGGATGACTAAGGAAATGTTTCTCGATTATGGAGGTGATAAAGAGTTCGTCATAAAGAGTTACACCGATGCAAGCTTTAACACTAATCCAGATGACTCTAAGTATCAATCTGGATACGTATTGAAAGTGGGAGAAATTAGCTAGAGTAGCTCCATGCAGAGCATTGTATACATAGAAATTTGCGAAATACATACGGTTCTGTATGTAACAGACCCGCTGACTAAACTTATCTCAAGAAGCAAAACATGATCACACCTTAGTACTCTTCGAGTGTTAATCACATGGTGATGTGAAATAGATTATTGACTCTAGTAAACCCTTTGGGCGTTGGTCACATGGCGATGTGAACTGTGAGTGTTATTCACATAACGATGTAAACTATCGATATTAAATCACATGGCGATGTGAACTAGATTATTGACTCTAGTGCAAGAGGGAGACTGAAGGAAATATGCCCTAGAGGCAATAATAAAGTTGTTATTTATATTTCTTTATATCATGATAAATGTTTATTATTCATGCTAGAATGGTATTAATCGGAAACTTAGTACATGTGTGAATACATAGCCCAAAACAGAGTGTCCCTAGTATGCCTCTACTAGACTAGCTTGTTAATCAAAGATGGTTATGTTTCCTAACCATAGACATGAGTTGTCATTTGATCAACATGATCACATCATTAGGAGAATTATTTGATGGACAAGACCCATCCGTTAGCTTAGCAACTTGATCATTTAGTTTTACTGCTATTGCTTTCTTCATGACTTATACATGTTCCTATGACTATGAGATTATGCAACTCCCGAATACCGGAGGAACACCTTGTGTGCTATCAAACGTCACAACATAACTGGGTGATTATAAAGATGCTCTACAGGTGTCTCCAAAGGTGTTTGTGGTGTTGGCATAGATCGAGAATAGGATTTGTCACTCGAGTGTCAGAGAGTTATCTCTAGGCCCTCTCGGTAATACACATCGTAATAAGCCTTGCAAGAAAATGACTAATGAGTTAGTCACGAGATGATGTATTATGGAACGAGTAAAGAGACTTGTTGGTAACGAGATTGAAGTAGGTATGATGATACCGACGATCGAATCTCGGGCAAGTAACATACCGATGACAAAGGGAACAACGTATGTTGTTGTGCGCTTTGACCGATAAAGATCTTCGTACAATATGTAGGAACCAATATGAGCATCCAGCTTCCGCTATTAGTTATTGACCAGAGAAGTGTCTTGGTCATGTTTACATAGTTCTCGAACCCGTAGGGTCCGCACGCTTAACGTTCGATGACGATTTTATTATGAGTTATGTGATTTGATGACTGACGTTTGTTCGGAGTCCCAAAATGGTTGAGACGTAAAGATCGATATATTGTAAGGCTATATTCGGACATCGGAAAGGTTCCGAGTGATTCGGGTATTTTTTCAGAGTACCGAAGAGTTACGGGAATTCGTATTGGGCCTTAATAGGCCATACGGGAAAGGAGATAAAGGCCTCAAGGGTGGTCGCGCCCCTTCCCCATGGACTAGTCCGAATTTGACTAGTGAAAGGGGGCACGCCCTTCCTTCCTTATCCTTCTCCCTTCCCCTTTTCCTATTCCATATGGGAGGAGGAATCCTACTAGGACTAGGGAGTCCTAGTAGGACTCCACACTTTGGCGCGCCCTATGAGGGCCGGCCTACTCCTCCCTCCATCCTTTATATACGTGGCCAGGGGCACCCCGTGGACACACAAGTTGATTTTAGCCGTGTGCGGTGCCCCTCCCCACAGTTACACACCTCAGTCATATCGTTACAGTGCTTAGGCGAAGCCCTGCGCCGGTAGCTTCATCATCACCGTCACCACGCCGTCGTGTTGTCGAAACTCTCCCGTGACACTCAACTGGATCAAGAGCTCGTGGGATATCATCGAGCTGAACGTGTGCTGAACGCGGAGGTGCCGTACGTTCGGTGCTTGGATCGGTTGGATTGCGTAGACGTTCGACTACATCAACCGCGTCACTAGACGCTTCCGATTTCGGTCTACGGGGGTACGTAGACACACTCTCCCCTCTCGTTGCTATACTTCTCCTAGATAGATCTTGCGTGATCGTAGGAAAAATTTTAAATACTATGTTCCCCAACACTTATCGGTTGGGGGAGCTCTTCCGTGAAGGGATCTTCCCTGACTGACGGGGTGTGGAGATGCTCGAAGAACACATTACTTGGGATAGGTTTCCGAGTGGAACCTATCTTCGCCAGATCATCAGCAAGTTGATTCTTGATTCTAGGTACGTGGTGGAGCTCCAACCCTTCAAAGTTCTTCTCTAACTTTCTCACTATTTTGCAATAACCAGTCATTGCTGGTCTCCTGACATCCCACTCCTTCATTACTTGATTGACCACCAAGTCTGAGCCGCCGTATACCATCCGGCAACGGGCGCTAAGTGAGATGACCATACGCAACCCATACAAAAGTGCCTCGTACTCAGCTTCATTGTTTGAAGAATCAAAGTGAATTTGGAGGACATAGTTGAGCTTGTCGCCTCTGGGGGACACCAAAACCACACCTGCACCAGATCCATTCAGCATCTTGGATCCATCAAAAAACATAGTCCAATGATCTAACTGAACTTGAGTCGGTTGCTCCTGTTCAATCCACTCGGCAACGAAATCTGCTATTGCCCGAGACTTGATTGCTTCTTTGCCTCCAACTTGATATCTAAATGAAGGAGTTCAATCGCCCATTTAGCCACTCGACCAGTTGTGTCCCGATTGTTTAGAATTTCGAATAACAGAGCATCGTTGATGACTGAAATTGAGTGGTCTGAGAAGTAATGCGCAACTTTCTTCGCGGTCAAGTAGATTCCATACACAAGCTTCTAATAATGTGGATATCTCTGCTTGGACGGAGTCAAGACTTCAGAAATGTAGTAGACTGGGCGTTGAACTTTGTAAGCCTTGCCTTCTTCTTCCTGCTCGACCGTGAGCACTGTGCTGACAACTTGTCCAGTGGCTGCGATATATAATAACAGAGGCTCTTTGCTGACTGGGGCAGCAAGCACTGGCTGGGTGGAAAGCAGGGCTTTGAGCTCTTCAAACACTGCTTCAGCTTCAGGATTCCACTCGAACTTGTCAGACTTCTTCATCAGTCGGTAAAGAGGCAATGTCTTTTCACCGAGACGCGAGATGAATCGACTCAATCCACCCAAACAACCAGTAAGCTTTTGAAAATCGTGCACACACACGGGGCGCTTCATTTGAAGGATTGTGCTGACCTTTTCTGGGTTTTCTCGATCCCTCGTTCGGAAACGAGGAAACCGAGTGACTTTCCCCCTGGGACTCCGAATGTGCACTTTGACGGGTTAAGCTTGATATCATAACTTGTCAAGTTTGCAAATGTTTCAGTGAGATCAGTCAGTAGGTCGGAACCTTTACGTGACTTGACCACGATGTCATCCATGTATGCTTCCACATTTCGACTGGTCTGTTTAATCAGACACTTCTGAATCATGCGCATAAACGTGGCGCTAGCATTCTTGAGGCCAAAAGGCATGGTAACATAACAAAAACACTCGAACGGGGTGATGAAGGTTGTTTTTATTTCATCGGGCCCATACAATCGGATCTGATGGTACCCGAAATATGCGTCCAGAAAGGACAAATGCTCACACCCCGCAGTCGAGTCGACAATTTGATCGATGCGGGGGAGAGGGAAGTGATCTTTCGGGCAGGCCTGATTGATATGTTTGAAATCAATGCACATGTTGAGTGACTTGTCCTTCTTGGGGACCATGACAACGTTGACGAGCCACTCGGAGTAGTATATCTCGCGATGAACTCGGCTGCCAGAAGCTGAGCCACCTCTTCGCCAATTGCCTTTCTCTTCTCCGCGGCGGACCCACGGAGATGCTCTTTAACTGGTTTTGCTTTTGGGTCGACTCGCAAACGGTGCTCAGCTAGTCCCCTGGGTACACCCGGCATGTCAGAGGGTTTGCATGCAAAGATGTCCCAGTTCTCACAGAGGAACTGGATGAGCGCTTTTTCCTATTAGCTGTCAAGTGTTGTTGAGATGTGAGTTGGAGCAGCATTGGGATCACTCGGATGAATATGCACTTGCTTCGTCTCTCCGGATGATTAAAACGCAGACTCGAAAGCAGGTTTCTTGGTTCGTAGCAAATCACTCAGATCTGCATTCTTTTGATACTCTTCCATTTCTACTGCCGCCATCTGCTCATCAGCAATTTTTGAGCCCTTCTAGAAGCACTCTTCCGCTTTCTGCCGATCTCCAGTGATTGTGATCATGCCCGTGGGACCTGGCATCTTTAGCTTGAGGTATACGTAACACGGTCGAGCCATAAGACAGGCATACGCAGGCCTTCCCAGAATTGCATGGTAAGCACTGTGAAAATCCACCACCTCAAACGTCAACTTTTCCTTGCAGTAATTGTTTGAATCACCAAAAACCACATCAAGAGTGCTCTGACCGAGTGAGTCATCTTTCTTCCCAGAGATGACACCGTGGAATCACATGTTGCTCTCACTCAGCTTGGACATCGGAATGCCCATCCCACGGAGGGTCTCAGCATACAAGATGTTCAAACCACTGCCACCATCCATCAAAACCTTGGTCAGTCGAGTGCCCTCAACAACTGGGTCGACCACCAACGCTTGCCGCCGGGGGGTAGCGATGCGTGCTGGATGGTTGGACTAGTAGAATTTAATGGGAGTATTTGACAATTTCAAGTATGTCGTTGTTGCCGGAGCAACCATGTTCACTTCTTTGTTGATGACTTTCAGTCGACTCTTGCTCTCGATGTCAGCAAAAATCATCAAAGTAAAATTGATATTGGGGTAGCCACCATCCTCTTCTTTGTCTTCGTCCTTATCAGATTCCTTCTCTTTCTCATTGGGCTGACCCTCTCGGAAGCTCTGAATCAGGAGTTGACACTGTCGAGTGGTATGTTTGGGGTAAATGAAATTCCCCTCTTCATCCTTCTTGGTGTGTATATGACACGGTAATACAAGCACATCATTTCCCGTTTGATCTTTCACTTTCTTGGGGATCCACGAATCCTTAGGTTTTCCTTTGTTCTTCCCCTGGTTCATGACTGCAGCCTCTCCAGGAGCCGCGGGTTCGGCTTTGCGCTTCGGTTTCCGACTGGAATTTCCTCCTCCATCATCCTGGGCGACTAGTTTGTTTTTGCCACTGTGAAGTCGGTCCGCTTCCTCACCTTTAGCGTACCGACCAACTATTTCCATCATCTGATCCACAAACATGTCTCATGTCCGATCGAATTTCAGGTTAAGCTCTCGGTACCGAACACCCTCCTTGACGGCGCAGACTGCCTGATGTTCTGATACATTCTCCACAGTGTGATGAAGAGCGATCCACCTCTGGATGTAATCTCTCAAAGTTTCATTCGGCTTTTGGACGCATTGCTGCAATTCCACCAGCCCGGCAGGTCGTTTGCAAGTGCCTTCAAAGGTCCTCACAAACACTTGGGTCAATTCTTCCCAGCTGAATATGCTACCAGGAGCCAACTGATTCAACCAAGCTCTGGCCGAGCCTTCCAGCATCAGAGGCAGGTGCTTCATGGCTACGTCATCATTGTCACCACCAATCTGCACATCCACTCGGTAATCCTCTAGCCAGGTATCTGGCTTCGACTCACCAGTGAACTTGCTCATCCCTGCTGCCAACCTGAAGTTGGGAGGGATCTCAGCGGCCGTGATGGCTCTGCTGAAACACTTGGGCCCAGAAACATGTACTCTGCCGCCACTCGGACGATCTCTGTCCTGCCCTTTTCTGTGTGCCCGGTTTCTATGGACCAGACCTTGCACAAGAATTGATCTTGCATCAAAGCCGGGCTCTCTGGGATCTACTGGGATCCTTCGCTCGTCACCATGCGGGCGCCTGCCACCGTACTACCGGGGCGCATACGATCCGCTCCCCGGAGGTGGCGTAGGCACTCGACGTCGGTCATGTCAGCCAAGTCGACGGTCATACTGATCATAGTTTCGACCCAGATGTTGGTCTTGGCAGTGCCCCTGACCCTCATTCTGCGGGGGCGATCTGGGGCTGTGAGCCGACCAGACTGTGTCCGCCGCCATGGACCTGCTATGAATTCTGTTGCGCGACTGGGAAACGGCTGAATTTTGCTTCCTTGCCGCTCGGAGCAGCGCTCGAATCTGCAGCAAACCTCTTCGAGCTTCTGATTGGGATGGCTGGATCGATTTTGCTATACGGGCCGCAGCTGTAAGATTTTGAATCGGAGTGCGGTATACCTGGGGTTGTCGCTGCCGTCGACTGGATTCGAGAATCAATCGGCGGGCATACTCGTCATGTGAACGCCAAAGATTCTCCAAACGCGCACACTCGGCCACGGTGGCTAGGCGTGCGGCCTCCAGAGCCCGAGCCTCGGAAGTTTCTCCCAAGTTGGGGGTCTGAAGCGCTTCGATGTTACGGCGACGCGACTCTTCCCTTTGCTCCGCAGTGAGGGCCTGAGGCACGTACTCATCGCGATCATACGACTCACCATCGTCGCTGCCTCCGCCACAGCCGTGAGGATACCCAGGCGGACTGCGACGGGAGCCGACCACGAGGACCTCTGCCGCGGGGTCGCTGCTCCCGCACTCGGAAAGTGTATCCACGGAACCAATCGACAGATCGACCGGCCCGTAGGGGTACTTGTCGGGCTCGATTGTCGCGACTTGGGGGTGGCTGACTGGCGAGCCACCGTATGCTTCACCCACTGCTGGAGCCGCGGTCGACCGAACCGCTTGCGACGACGTGCAGTGGGGAGAGTGGATGACGAGGGAGCCGACCGATACTGGGTCGACGGCTGCCGGAGAAGGACACCACCAGCACTCGCGCGAAAGTGCGCCGCCCCGCGGACGGGAAGTGCCCCGACGTCGAGGGGGGCCTCTTGGAGCCAGGCGGAGTCGTCGGCGATGAAGATAAGCGCGCCGAGTCGGATCTCGCGGCCCAAAGCCAGACCACCGCCAGAAACCATATTGATGAAGATTGGAAAAAACTTGCAACCTCGCCGGAAGTCCCTAAGACACTTGCCCCACAGTGGGGGCCAACTGTCGTGGTACTAAGCCTGGCAGTGCGGGTAGGGGGTACGTAGGAGGAGGCAAGGCCCTACCTACAGCGAGATTGTACACACAAGTTTTACGAGTTCAAGCCCCTCTCAGAGGAGGTAAAATCCCTACGTCTCGGTGCCCGGAGGCTGTCGACTGGAATATGGGTGTGTGTGTGTGTGTTACAGGGGGTGCGAACGCTTGTACCGGAGGAGGGAGTGGCTTATATAGAGTGCGCCAGGACCCTAGCCATCCCAGGTTACAGAGGGTTCAGTGTACATAAAGACAGGACGTTATTGATAACGTCTGTAATAAAGAGTTATAAATGGCCTTTAAGACTACGGAGTGAATGCCCGACCGTTGCCATCTTGAGTGACCTTAGATCATCTATACTCTGAGTGATTTCTTGTGCGGTCGAGTGACTTCATTCTGGTCGAATGGAATTGGGGTATCCGAGTGAGGTATATGGTCGAGTGAATTGTACTCTTTGGTTACTTCTTTTGTCATTCTTTGATGCCCTTGACTCTAGGGTAGTGACCTTGGGCAGGATGTCTAGGTCAGGCCCATGACCCTACCCTAGGTCTATGGTATCGTCAATTGATTCATTTACACTGTGCATGCCGACCCGCTGCAGTCTTGGCTCAAAACACAAATATGGCTGAGAAGTAAGCGGAGAATGTGCGTTATATTTCATTTAGTACTCTACTCACCCCCTCTAGACATAATTGTCGATTCTACATGGTTTCTTCTATTTTCTTTGTTTTTCCTTCGGTTTCATAGGTTTTTGTCAGATTTTTCTTCTTCTTTTTTAACGCATGCTTACATTTTTCATACACATCTTAGAATTTAAGTATACATCAGGAAAAAAATTATATACATTTAACATTGCGCAGTTTTGGTATACATCTAATTTCTTATACACGTTTAGCATTCTGAAATAAAAACTTTGGTCATCTTTTTTCCAATACATGTTAAATATATTTTAAATACACATTGAAACATTTTTAATGATATAAAACAATTTAATTACATAGACATATTTTACATTCATAAATATATATTCCAAATGCCACAAACATAATTTATGAAACTGACAAACATTTTCATCAAAGATGTAATTTACATTTTTTTAATGGTGTGTTTTTTGAATTAAATAAAAAAATACATCACGTAAAAATTTTGTGAAATCTCATGTTCATTTTTCTAAACATGCAATCATTGTTAAATATCGTGACCATATTTTTCATGCTATATTTTTTACACTAAAAAAGTTTTTACACCGCGTTACATTTTTTACGTTTGCAGAGAACATTTTTTTATTTTTAAGTACATTATGTTGTTTGAAATATATGTATTTAAAATGTAAAGAAAAGTAAAGCAACAAAAGAATGAAACGGATTGACTAAAGCTCTTGGGCCGTCCTACATAGCGTGTCCCCTTAGGCGAGTAGTACCTATGTCTCGCTATATAAAAGACAAAGACGTGTCCTACACCCAGTGCCCCCGAGACCCGAGTACTCTCAGGTGTTCTTTTGGCTGATTCTCCTAAAATCTTGAAAATCGACCCTCTATCCAGCTTTTTACAGAATCTTGAACCCATATTTTTTTTTAACAATCCTACCTAGTTAGGACGTAAACAACTAGCATTGCAAAAACAAATATAGGTTCAAAATTCTGCGAGAGGCTAGGTGAAGGGTCGCTTCTCAAGATTCTGGGAGAATCGGCTAAAAGAACTGGGTCTCAATCGCCTAGAGAAAATAAGAGGACCCACATACACAGCCGATAAATATGTCCCACATCGAACTTTAAGTACATTATACAGGAGCTGATACAAAATTCACAGAGGCAGCAAGAGATGTACATCTGATCACTCATCCAACAAGGTTGGATAAAGCCAACCATACGCAGACATAGTTTGTAATCTGGCTGATGCTTTTCCACTGAGTTGCGCTGCCCGAGCGAATTCCGAACTGTATCGGGCGGCAGTTTGACCTCATCAATCATCGTAAAGTAAGTTAACAAATAACCAATCATATATCGCGACAGAGTACGATTTCTCCGTAAGCCTAGCCACAAACCAACACGCATTGATGTGGCAAGTATTGTCCGGTTACACTTGACACTTGACAGCCTCCTAATTTATCTACAAGGGTTGGTGAGGAACATATCCAGTTTTGGCCATAATTAACATGCACAATAAGCTAATCCAGCTGGTGGCAGTCGGATAAGACCAATCGATGTGGATTGCATTTGCACGGGCGAGTTTGGTGCGGTAGATGGGTTTGCTTTTTTCTTTTTCCAGATCGTTTTCGGTGTGAATGAGCCCCTTGTATTTTAACTCGTTTTGTCAAGGTTAATATGGGCCATCGTAATGAAAAAGCTAGTAGTAATACACGGGTTTTTGGTGGTTGGAGAAGGCGGCAGAAGGACACAACTGAGAAAAGGTCAAGGCAATCATGCATGCGTCTGGATGGATGGTCTAGTGCTTCGCTGGATTTGCGGTAGTTTGACGTCGAGTTGAAAGAGTCACCAGTCAAGGAAGAATTGAAAGAGTCGTCAACGGAACATATATACTCACTCCGTATCAAAATAAATGTCTTAACATTAATACAACATTATTTAATATAAAGGTTGAGACATTTATTTCAGGATGAAGGGAGTATATACACAATAAATAAAAAGACATTAACTTGTTGTTAAGAAATGTGATGATTCGAATGCAATCCGTTTACCCGATAGAAGAAGCCAAAGCGATCTGTTTATGGTTTCACCTGGGCCAGCCAAAATATAATAAATAAAGTAATCTGATGCATCATTATAATTTCCGCTTGACGGGAGAATCTTCTCGTTTTTCTCTTCTAGCCCTAGGCGGTTAGGGCAGACTCTTTCCTCCGGTCTTTATCGCCGAGTTCGTGGATTCGTCTCCTCTCTGCCTGTCGCTCCGCGGCCGGTCGTTGGGAGGGGAATCCCGATGCCTCCACTCTGATTTGTAAAGTTATAATGAAACTTGTGTATTGATAATAGAGGAGGTACAAGAGATATATAAAGGCCTAAGTCACAAACCGACTTAGCCTGGGTTTCCTAAACTTAGTCACCTTGATCAACTTGTATTACAAGTCTAACATATAATCTAAATCCCCCCGCAGCCTCAACTTGGGGTTCAACAACGTTGAGACTGAAACAAAAATCGATAAATGGTGCAGTCCCGAGAGCCTTGGTGAAGATATCAACAAATTGTGTTGTAGTAGGAACATGAAGAACACGGACTTGCCCCAAATCAACTTTTTCTCGAACGAAGTGGATGTCAATTTCAATGTGCTTGGTACGGCGATGTTGCACAGGGTTGCTGGACATGTAGATGGCCGAAACATTATCACAATAAACAATAGTTGCTTGATGAATGGGGCGGTTCAACTTCGAGAGCAATTGACGCAGCCAAATTGTTTCAGCAACGGTATGTGCGACCGCCCTATACTCAGCTTCAGAGACGATCTTGAAATTGTAACCTGTCGCTTTGAAGACCAAGAAACCAAGTTGTTACCAAGAAAAACACAGTATCCGGACGTGGATCGACGAGTGTCTGGGCAGCCAGCCCAGTCGGCATCGGAGTATGCTGTCAAAGTAGTAGGAGAGGAAGAATTGATGTGAAGACCATGGTCGAGAGTACCTTGAAGATAACGAAGAATACGTTTGATATGATTGGAATGAGGAACCCGGGGATCATGCATGTAAAGGCAAGCTTGTTGGACCGCATAGGAAAGTTCCGGACGTGTGAGGGTGACATACTGGAGAGCTCCAGTGAGACTACGATAAAGAGTGGGATCTGAAAAGGGTTCACCATTAGAAGAGTGTTTGAAGGTGGTGTCAACGGGTGTGCGAGAAGGTTGGCAATCGCGCATGCCCGCTTTGGAGAGGAGATCAAGAATATACTGACGTTGAGAGAGAAATAATCCTTTAGAATCACGGGTGACAGATATGCCAAGAAAATGATGGAGAAGACCAAGGTCAGTCATAAAAAATTCATTGTTAAGAAGAGTAATGATATGACTGAGAAAAGATTCTGAAGAGGCTGTAAGAACAATGTCATCAACATATAAAAGCAAATACGAAGTGTGAGAATTTTGGTGAAAAACAAAAAGAGAATTATCGGAGAGAGAGGGAACAAAACCGAGGGTTTGAATAAAAGTTGATAATCGTTGGAACCATGCCCGAGGAGCTTGTTTAAGACCATATAGGTATTTTTGAAGGAGACATACATGATTGGGAAGACTAGGATCCTCAAAGCCAAGAGGTTGCTGACAATAAACGGTTTCGTTGAGACTACCATGAAGAAAGGCATTTTTGACATGAAGTTGATGAATGGGCCAAGATGAAGAAACAACAATGCTAAGAACGGTGCGAATAGTGCTCGGTTTGACAACAGGAGAAAAAGTTCATCATAGTCTATGCCATGTTGCTGAGAAAAACCACGACAAACCCACCTTGCTTTGTAACGAGCTAGGGAGCCGTCGGAGTGAAATTTTTGGCGAAAAACCCATTTACCAGAAACTATGTTTGTACCATGGGGACGAGGAACAAGTTTCCATGTGTTATTTTGAAGCAAAGCTGTATATTCATCTTTCATAGCAGCAGCCCATTGAGGATCAAGTAGGGCGGATTTGTATGATTTGGGAATAGGAGAGATAGGAGATGTAGCAAGAAGACTAAGACAATCTTTGGGTGGAAGACGAAAATCGGACTTAGCGCGAGTACGCATGCCATGCTCGTTTGTGGGAGGGGGAATAGGAATGGCACGAGGGGGTAAGCGAGATGTAGATGTGCCTGGCGCAGCGGAAGGATCGGACATGGGGGAGTTAGCTGCCGTGGCAGCGTTTTCAGAAGAGTCTGCCGTGGTAGCGTCTTCAGAAAAGGCTGTCGTGACAGCATTTTCAGAGAAGTCTGTTGTGGCAGCGTTTTCCGGTATTTCATGTGTCGCGGCAGGAGATGGGTTGGGTGGTGGCACGACAGTGGCAGAGTTAGGGGTGGCGACAATGGGTTGGTAGAGGAGGGGATTTAGCGTGCGAGAGGGAGAAGGAGGAGTGGCCGGTGGTGCAGTATGGGTAGATGATCGAGAAGAGAAGGGAAACACAGTTTCGTCGAAAGTGACATGACGGGAGATGTGGACACGACCAGTAATGAGATCAAGACAATGATATCCTTTGTGTTCATCGGAGTATCCGAGAAATACGCAGGGAAGAGATCGAGGGGCCAATTTGTTGGGAGTGGTGGCGTAGATGTTTGGAAAACAAAGATAGCCAAACACACGGAGCTCGGTGTAGTTTGGATGACTAAGAAAAAGAGAGTAAAAAGGAGTTGTTTTTGGATTGACAGAAGAGGGTCGGATGTTAAGAAGATAGGTAGATGTGCGGAGGGCCTCGGCCCAAAACTTGGGGGTCATCTATGAGTGTATAAGGAGAGTACGAATAATATCATTGAGTGTGCGGAGAGAGCGCTCGGCCTTGCCATTTTGAGGAGATGTGTAGGGACAGGAGAAACGAAGAAGAATGCCATGTTGAAGAAAGAAGTTTCTATTTTTAAGATTGTCAAATTTGCGGCCATTATCACATTGCAGAAACCGAATTGGTAGAAGAAAGTGAGTAGAAACATATTGTTTAAAGTTAAGAAAAGTAGTATGAACATCGGATTTGTTGCGTAGAGGGAAAATCCAAACAAAATGAGAAAAATCATCTAATATAACAAGATAGTATTGAAAACCGGAAATACTAGTATGAGGAGACGTCCATATATCACAATGCAATAGCTCGAAAGGAAAAGTACTAGAAGAACTAGAGGAACGAAAGGGAAGGCGCACATGTTTGTCTTGCTGACACGACTGACACATCGAAGCATCACGATGATCTTTATTACATGGAAGAGCAAATTCACTAAGGAGAGATGATGTGGTGGATGCATTGGGGTGGCCGAGTCGCTGGTGCCAAAGATGGACGGTGGCCGTCATGGATGAAGGTGGACTTGCGGCAGGGGCTACATTGATAGAGTAGAGGTCTCCGGAACTATTGAAGCGAGCGATCTCCTCCTTGGTTTGAAGATCCTTCACAGATAAACCAAAGGGATCAAATTCTACTGAGACAAGATTATCATGAGTAAATTTTCGCACAGATATTAAGTTTTTGATAAGAGCAGGAGCAACAAGGACATCTCGAAGTAAAAGAGGTTTTAGAGTGGAGGGTAACTCAGTGTGACCGGTGCTATATATGGGGATGGTGGAGCCATTGCCGAGAGTGATAGAAGAAAAAGGAGAGGAGGTGCAATTTGACAGCATAGTACTCGAATTAGACATGTGGCTAGAGACTCCAAAATCAAAGATCCAGTCCATACCTGAGGTTCCTTGAGCAGCAAAGTGGTTCATGGCTTGCAAAAAGGCAGCTTGGTCCCAATGAGGAGTCGATGAAGCCAGTAGGGGTGGTGCAATTGATGGCGGCGGCGGTCCATGCAGCTGTTGTGGCGTGATTGAGGACGACTGCAGCAGGGACGGTGGCTGGTAGAGGCTGCTGTTGTCGATGAAGTACGGCTCCGGGGCGCTGTAGTAGTGTGTTGAAGCAGCATGGTACGCCTGCGCCGGCGGACGGGAGCCCAATAGGCCAGGGGATCCCGTGTGTGGGCATATGCCCGGCATCCAGGAGCCGGAGTACGCAGGAGGGGCGCCGATCGGAGAGGGGGCAATCCAGGGCATCGGCCAGGCCTGGACAAGTCCTGTCCAAGGATCATGTGGAGGACGCCATGCGGGAGGCGCTGTTGAGAGTGTGGCGTTGGGAGGAGGCGTTGGTGCAGTCGGGGGTCGCGACGGCGATGGCGACGGCGATGGCGGCCTGTAGATTGGATTTTTGCCTCTGTAGTTCGGACTTGGGCGCCATCCGGGAGGCGGCTGGATCGGAGTCGGCGGCGGCACGACAGGTGCAGGAGACGGGGGCCGAGGAGTGGCGATGAAGAGTTGGGGACGCGACTCCTTGTTGGTGATGGCGTGATCGACCCATTGAAGCATGGAGCGCACCTCGGCGAAGGAGGGGCCCGGCCGCATCATGGGGATAAACGACGCCTGTTTTTCAAAGCGTTCCCTGAGGCCGATGAAGAGAACGTTAATGAGTTGCTGGTCGTCGATGGGGTCCCCAAGCTCGCGGAGTTCGTCCACGATGGACTTGAGACGCTGGCAGTAGACGCCGACTTGAGAACCACCTTGTCGGTGTACTAAGTACCCCAACTTGTGCACGGGAAGTAGTAGCTTCCCGTGGTGGGGCTTACCACGTGCTCGCCGGGAACCTTTCTGGTCCCTATAAAGCCGTTCAAGAACAAAGTATACAAGTCAGAAGATCAAGGCCCCGGCAAGAGGAGCTTGCCGGGAAGGCCGCACCAGGCTCAAGGTTATCACTTTATCACAAGACCCTGGCAAGTGGAGCTTGCCAGGAAGACCAAAGAACACGTACCTCAAGAGATGCCTCGGCGCATCATGCGCCCCGGCAGGACCCGGAGAGCGACAAGCTTCCGGGCCCGGCAAGATCATGACCCCGGCAAGGTGCTTGCCGGGGGGGACCTACGTTGTGTGCCCGCGCTCCAGCTCGTCTGCCCACGCGTCGCCCTGGGGCCCTTCCAGGGACGCGTGGCGGACGGCTGTGCAGCCTGGGGCACACGGTGGCAAGCCACGGTGACAAGGCTACCGCCGTGGCGAACGGAGAAGCATGGGCGGACACTTTTGGGGTCGACGGCGACGGGCATTTAATGCCCTTGTCCCCCACTGTCAAAGTTAGGTAAAGACCACTGTACATCCACTGTTCATGCACTATCACGCACTGTTACAACTACCACCAAATTTACACTTTTACCCTCCTCTACGTTGACACCTGTCGGTGACCCCTTTGAGCTATAAAAGGAGGCACATGCACAACGTAGAGAGGGTTCGAAACCTAAGCAACTCTCTCGCTCGGTGTAGCTAGTACTGTAGCTCTTCAAGCTCCCGAGCTCAAGAACTCAATACAACCAAGGCAGGAGTAGGGTTTTACGCGTCCGCGCGGCCCGAACCTGGGTAAACTGCCCGCGTGTGCCCCTCGATCTGCTCTTCGTGCTCCCTCCGCTCCCTTACCGCAACGTAGAAGGGGCTCCGGTCCCATAGGTGCTCGTGGGAGGACAGTTTCCCCCGACATCTTTGGCGCGCCAGGTAGGGGGCGTCGAGGTTGTGCGAACCTGATCCGGCGCTCACGCGGGCGCATTCTTCATCAACCTCTCCAGCTTCGTCAACTTCATCAGCTACAACAACATGCCTCCGAAGAAGAAGGCTTCGGAGGTCGGAGGCCCGTCTGCGTCAATCCCACCACCACCGGAACCAACGGTTGGTGGAGGAGACGCCGGCGGAAGGGTGGTCGCCGGCGAGGAAACTCGCGGCACCACCAAGTCCAAGGACAAGACGGACGACCAGGCGAATTCCAAAGCCTCGGTGTCCGTGGACGCACCACGTCTCTCTAAGGAGGTACAAGGCTAGCAGCGCCGTGGTACAGGAGGTACCATACGCTTGCTGGGACAAGGACAAACCGGAGGATCGCGGGATGCTCAAGGCCATCGTCCTGGTACGAGCAAGGCGCGGTCGCCGGGGCGAGAAACTACTCCTTCTAACCCTGTTAGGAGTCCGAGCATATCTCGCTCCTCGCACCGCTCGCCGCCGCTCCCCTCCTCTCCAGCAGAAGCTCTAGCAAGAGCACAGCTGCTCCTCGACTTCCCTCCAGCGGCAGACAAAGCCGAAGACTGGAGGGCGACGATCCAAAGCCTCATCGCCTTCGCCAACAACGACACGCCGCAGCAGCCGGCAACGTCGCGGCCGCGGCAAGTCGACCAGACGAAGGCCGATGGCGACAAGACCGCCGGGGGTGCAACTACCGTGCACTCCCCGCCGCGGAAGCAGAAGACGCCACCCCGCCGGATCAACGTCGACGACGACTCCACGGCGTCGTCGGATCCGCGGGCTCGTCGGGACCAGCGCCAAGTCCTCGACGACAGGCGGCAAGAGGACGCTCAGACTCGCATCGAGCGTCGAAGAGAAGCCCGAAGACAATCAGATCAGCGCGCTGGGACCGTCGTCGACACGCACGCGCCCGGTGAACCAGGTGACTTGCTGTACGCAGCAGGTTGCCCTGCGTTCACCCGTGAGCTGCGGCGAGTCCAGTGGCCCAGCATGAAAAATTTCAAGCCCGACGTACCTGAGAAGTACGACGGCAAGACGCACCCCTCGGAGTTCCTCAGCATCTACACCATCGCGGTGCAGGCTGTCGGGGGACGCGACGAGAAGATACTAGCCAACTACTTCCCGCTGGTGCTTAAGCCAAACGTCCGGTCTTGGCTTATGCACTTGCCGGAAAACTCCATTTCTTCATGGGCGGATCTGTGCCACCAGTTTGTTGGCGCCTTCACGGGCAGCCACAAACCCCACGGCCAGGAGAGCGATCTCCACATCCTCGCCCAGAAGGAGGGAGAGTCCCTGCGCAAGTACATCCAGAGGTTCAGCCGCGTCCAGCACAACATTCCCGACGTCCACCCTGCCGCGGTTATCAGCGCGTTTCACCAGAACGTGCGTAACCGCCGGATGAGGGAGGAGATGGCCATGACCAAGATCCGGGATGTCAGCGAGCTCTACGCTCTGGCTGACAAGTGCGCGCGCGCTGAAGAGGGGAGGAGACTCCCCGGAGAGGATACTGGCGCAGGAGGAAGCGACAGTGAGGATGCCGCCCCGGCAAGGAAAAGCCGGGCGGAACAACAGAAAGAAGAAGAGCAAGGAGGTGCTAGTCGTCGAGCAGTCCAGCAAGGAGGCTCCCGCCAAGAAGGCACAGGCTGGCGGTTCCGGCAAGGAGCCTGCCCCTGTAGCGGCAGCCGACAAGCAGGACGGCTCCGACAAGCAATACTGCAAGATCCACCGCACCAAGGGCCACGATCTTCAGAACTGCAAGAGAGTCGAGTACCTCGTAGAACAGCAGAAGGCTGAATACGAGCGTCGCGACAAGGAGAAGGCCCAAGGAGGCGGAGGAGAACCAAGCAAGAAGCGGCCAATCAATGGTCGGGGAGGACGCCGCGGCAAGGCCAAGCAGCGGCAAGGTGATAGACCTCCCCGGGGCCGCGACAAGGATGAGGAAGAAGACGACGACGACGACATGGAAGAAGGAGATAACAGCGAGCAGGAGTTCCAGAAGGCCACAGAAGTCCTGTGTGTCGACGGAGGCGCCTCTCTGCACACTTCCCACCGCCAACTCAAGCAGTGGGTGCGGGAAGTGAAAGCAGCTGAGCCGCCCGTCGAGTCACGCAGGCTGCTGAAGTGGTCCAGCACGCCCATCATCTTTGACCTTGAGGACCACCCTGACCGCACAACTGCGGTCGGGTGCTTGCCGATGTTGGTCTCACCAACTATCCGCAACCTCAGGGTCACCAAGATGTTGGTTGACGGCGGGGCCGGCCTGAACTTGATCTCCTCAGCTGTGATCAAGAAGCTACAGATCCCCGACAGCGAGCTCGAGGAAACCGGGTCGTTCCAAGGAATCAACCCGGGAAGGAGCAAGCCGAAGGGGAAGATTACGTTGCCCATGACCTTTGGCGGGGAACTCAACTTCAGGACGGAGAGGATAACCTTTGATGTTGCCGATATCCCATTGCCATACAATGGGATACTTGGCCGTCCTGCCCTCGCCAAGTTCATGGCAGCTTCCCACTATGCCTACAACGTACTCAAGATGCCGGGGCCGATAAGCGTCATCTCTGTCCCCGGCGACAAGAAGGACGCGCTTATCTGTGCCGACAAAATCTACCAGGATGCAGCAGCCGCAACAGAAAGCAACACACTTGCCGCTGAAGCTCCCGGGGGGAAGACCAAGACCAAGTCCGGCAAGAGTTCCGGGGCCCACTCCGGCAAACGCACCTCCTCGGAGTGCTGCGCTGCCGTCGAGGACGCACCATCGAGCTCCACCGGCAAGTGCAAGAAAGGAATGGCAGCTCCACCGGCAACCAAGAAGGTGTCCGCCAAGGAGGACGGCACTGGTGGTACCTTCATCATCAGTGCTACGCTCGACAAAAAATAGGAAAGCGCGCTCGTTGCCTTCCTGCGGGCGAATGTCGATGTGTTTGCATGGCAACCATCTGACATCCCCGGCGTTCCCAGGAAGGTAATTGAGCACAAGCTTGTTGTTTGTCCTCATGCGCGGCCCGTCAAGCAGAAGGTCAGGAAGCAAGCCGTGGAGCGCCAAGAATTCATCGCCAAAGAGATAAAGAACTTGGAAGCAGCAGGCCTGGTTAGAGGCGTGATCCATCCTACGTGGTTAGCAAATCCAGTCGTCGTGCGCAAGGCCAATGGGAAGTGGAGACTTTGTATAGACTTCACTGATGTGAATAAAGCGTGTCCCAAGGATCCATTTCCCTTGCCGCGTATTGACCAGATTGTTGACTCCACCGCCGGATGCGAACTGCTTTCCTTCCTTGATGCATACTCCGGTTACCACCAGATATTCATGGCCAAGGAAGACGAAGAGAAGACTGCATTCATTACTCCATGCGGCACATATTGCTTCATACGCATGCCCTTTGGATTGAAGAATGCAGGCTCAACATTTGCAAGGGTGGTGCACACTGCTTTTGAGCCACAGATCCACAGAAATGTAGAAGCCTACATGGATGACATAGTGGTCAAGAGCAAGGGCAAAGATACCCTGATCCAGGATTTGGAAGAAACTTTTGAGAATCTGCGCAAGATCCAGCTCAAGTTGAACCCCAAGAAGTGCGTCTTCGGAGTCCCCTCCGGCAAGCTTCTCGGGTTCTTTGTGTCCCAAAGGGGGATTGAAGCCAATCCCGACAAGATAAAAGCCATCGAGCAGATTGAAGCCCCGAAGCACGTCAAGGATGTAAGGAGACTTGCTGGTTGTGTGGCTGCCCTCAGCAGGTTCATTTCAAAGTCAGCAGAACGCGCCCTGCCTTTCTTCAAAATCTTGAAGAAGGCAGGTCCTATGAAATGGACTCCGGAAGCGGAGGCAGCGCTGCAAGACTTGAAAGGATACCTATCCTCCACTCCAATACTTGTCGCACCTAGGCCACAACAGAAGTTGCTGCTGTACCTAGCGGCAACCAATCAAGTGGTTAGTGCTGCGTTAGTAGCGGAGAGGGAGGCGGATGAAGAACCCATGCCACCGGCAAGCGAATCCAGCGACAAGCATGGGGCTTCCTCGACAAGCTCTGGCCCCGACAAGGACAAGTCTGCGCAGGAACAAGGAGAAGTGCGAAGGAAGATGGTACAGCGCCCAGTGTATTTTGTGAGTTCCCTTCTGCAGGGGGCTAGATCAAGATACTCTGGGGTGCAGAAGTTGCTGTTCGGCCTCCTCATGGCCTCAAGAAAGCTGCGCCATTACTTCCAAGCACACGAGATAACAGTGGTCACTCGCTTTCCGTTGAAGAGGATATTGCAGAATCCAGAAGCAACAGGCAGGATCGTCGAGTGGGCATTGGAGCTGTCAAGCTTTGGTCTCAAGTTTGAGAGTACTTCAACCATACAGAGCAGAGCTTTGGCAGAATTCATAGCAGAATGGACCCCAACGCGAGATGAAGAAGTCCCAGAGACAAGCGTCCCCGTCCAAGAAGCATGCGGCGAATGGGTAATGTACTTTGATGGTGCTTTCTCGCTGCAAGGCGCCGGTGCCGGCGTGGTATTCATAGCGCCCACCGGAGAGCACCTCAAGTATGTTGTCCAGATGCACTTTCCCAAGGAGCAAGCGACAAACCATACTGCTGAGTATGAAGGGTTGCTTGCCGGCCTCAGAATTGCGGCCGAGCTTGGGATCAAGAAGTTGATTGTGCGAGGAGATTCACAGTTGGTGGTCCGACAAGTGAATAAGAGTTACCAGAGCCCTTTGATGGAAGCTTATGTTGATGAAATAAGGAAGCTTGAAGAACACTTTGAAGGTCTGCAAATGGAGCACGTCCCAAGAGCTCAGAATGATATTGCAGATGGCCTCTCAAAGTGTGCTGCAATGAAGTTACCTGTGGAACCAGGGACCTTCTTGCTCAAGCTAACTCAGCCATCCGTTACACCATCAGTTGGGCAAAGTAAGAAGAGAAAGTTGGTGCCGGACTACTTGCCGGCGGATCTTCCAGAAGCTGCCGCCAAGGCCCCCAGGATCAACAGCCAAGATGTTGAGGAACAGTTTGCTCCTGCAGATCCAAAGGTCTGTATAGTTGAAGCAAGCGTTCCCGACAAGCCTTGCCCCGGCAGGCTTGCCGGGGGACCATCAGCTCTGGCAGAGCCGCAGGTTCTTGCCGTAGAGGCTGAGGTTCCCGCAGCAGCCCTCATGCCTTTAGTCCTTGTTGTTGAGCCTCAGGCTCCAGCATGGGCACAGCAAATCGTTCGTTTTCGGCAAACTGGAGAACTTCCCGATGAGCCAGAAGAGATAGAGAGGATTACCAGGCAGTCAAGTATGTACCAGTTCGTTGGCAATGAACTGTACAGAAGAAGACTCAATGGTGTCAGGTTGAAGTGCATTTCCAGGGAAGATGGACAGAAGCTGTTGGCAGAGATACATGGAGGCATATGTGGCCACCACATTGGCGCAAGGGCACTTGCCGGGAAGGCGTTCCGGCAAGGGTTCTTCTGGCTAGAAGCCCTCCAAGACGCAACTGCACAAGTAACCAAGTGTGAAGCGTGCCAGTTCCATGCCAAGCAAATTCACCAGCCAGCTCAAGCTCTCCAGACGATCCCTTTGTCCTGGCCCTTCTCGGTCTGGGGGCTCGATATCCTCGGCCCTTTTCCCCGCGCAGTCGGGGGCTTTGAATATTTGTACGTTGCAATCGACAAGTTCACAAAGTGGCCAGAAGTGGAACCAGTGAGAAAGGTGACAGCACAGTCAGCAGTCAGGTTCTTCAGGTCAATTGTTTGCCGTTTCGGAATCCCTAACAGGATCATCACCGACAACGACACACAATTCACAAGCCGCACCTTCATGCAGTACGTCCAAGACCTTGGCGCCAAGGTCTGCTTCGCTTCTGTTGCTCACCCGAGGAGCAATGGTCAAGCGGAGAGGGCCAATGCTGAAGTGCTGCGTGGACTCAAGACAAGAACCTTCGACAGGCTGCGCAAGTGCGGAAGAAACTAGATAGAGGAGTTGCCGGCGGCTCTTTGGTCAATCAGGACGACACCAAATCGAGCCATCGGACAGACACCCTTTGCTCTTGTCTATGGAGCAGAAGCAGTTCTCCCCACGGAACTCGTATACGGATCTCCTCGAGTGCTCGCTTATGATGAGCTCGAGCAAGAGCAACTGCGGCAAGATGACGCATTGCTCCTTGAGGAGGAACGTCTCCAGGCTGCTGTACGAGCTGCTCGATACCAGCAAGCCTTGCATCGCTATCACAGCCGCAAGGTCAAGGCCAGGAGTCTCGAGGAAGGCGACCTTGTTCTTCGGCGTGTTCAGTCCGCCAAGAATTCCAACAAGTTGACGCCGAAGTGGGAAGGCCCTTATCGGGTGAGACAAGTCACAAGGCCCGGCGCTGTCCGCCTTGAGACCGAAGACGGCTTACCGGTGAGCAACTCCTGGAACATAGAGCATCTTCGCAAGTTTCACCCATAAGGCGCGGTTGCCGTGATCCGCTCCGGCAACCACCTTTTGTACAAGTCTTGCCGCTGTTGCATGTAAACCTTTGTACAAAGCCGGGCGCAGATCCCGTGCATCAGTAAAGCTTTTGTGCCTCGCACTACTTGTCGTTTCCATGCTTTTCTTTGTTATTTGCATGCATTACCTGACACTTTGTGCAATGCACATCCCCGGTAAGCACTAGCAAGCCGTGAGGCCCTATACTTGTTTTTCCTCCTCTTTTTCTTTCCCTCTTAAGCAGAAGGAATATTCCTCGCGCACAAGTTTGCCGGGGGGAAAGGAGGTGGAGGTATGAACCAAGTGCTGTTCAAGAAAGAGAAGCCTTATCGGGGAACAAACAATGAAAGCTAAGTTACCAAAGTTTGAGCATTCAAATTTTTAAATTTTAGTTATCTTCCTTGAACAACCACACTTTGTATGGAAAATCTGTGCGCGGAGGAACCTACCCGTGGCTAGCCGCGCCCTTACTCTGTTTCGAGCACGCTCAACGGCTTAAGTGAGCTGCGACAAGTGTCGCGCCCTTACTTCATTTTCGAGTTCGCTCAGTAGTTTAAGTGTGCTGCGACTAGCTGCGGCAAAGTTACTTGCCGACAAGGTCTTTTGCCAGCAGGCTGCTAAGAGTCCAGCACTCAGCGCTCGCGGCAAGGGTCCTTTGCCGGCAAGTTCCCTAAAAGCGTAGGGTGGAATGCATACAAAGTGAAGGGACCAAAGCAAGGGAGATAACACTGCATTGATAACTCGAAATAAGATTGTATATTACAAAGATAGCTTGCCGCTGTACTAATCAACTACTGCCTATGGCTTAACTGGCAGCGGCAAAGGAAGCAGGAAGAAAGGAATCTAATCTACGCGGTCGCCTTCACGCCTCGTGATCTTGTTCACCTTGGCGACGATGTGGGCAACCTGCGCCTTCAACGCCTCCTGATCGGCTTCGGGCGGCAAGCTGCGTAGGACGTTGACGAGGTTGATGCCGGGGTTGCGGTAGACGATCTTCGTCAAGACACGCTCCAAGGTGCCCATGCAGAGCCAACGCGCCTCGTCGGCCAGCTGCACGGGGATCTTCTCCTGCAGCCGCGCAAGTGCCGGCGCTATTCCCCTGAAGAACAGACTCAACTTGGCGCTGTGAGGGAGATTCTCGTCCGGGGAGTACCCGAGATGCTCTGCCCTCAGCGCCACCATCTCCTTGTCAATATTGGCAGCGGAGGTGACCAGCTCATCAGTCCATTGCTCCACTGCCCGGAAGAAGTTGTTCGCTGAGACGGCGGCGCTCTCCACCAAGTTCCTCTCCTTGCGGAGTTCGTCCTTCAGCTTCGTCTCGCGATCCCGGGCGGCGTCGAGCGAACCAGTCAGGGTGGAGACCTTCAACTCTAAGTCAGCGATGGAATCCTTGGCGGCAGCAAGCTCTGTGCCCTTCTCGGAGAGACGTACCTGCAACTCAGAGTTGGTGTGGGCGTCTTTCTCCCGCTCCACATTGAGCGCAGTGACTCTGTCCTCGCTCGCCTTCAGGAACAACTCCAGCTGCTCCACCCTGGCCGTCAGATCTTTCTTAGCAGTCTCCGCGGCGGCTGCGGCGTCCTTGGCCTCCTTCAAGGCCCCGGCAATGGCTTGCTCCCGGGCGGTGAGGTCGTCCTCGTGGCTGTCGAGGTCGACCTTCCGCTGGTTGAGCGCTCCCTCCCGCTGAGACAACTCCTCGGCGGCCAGCCGCTGCTGCTCTTCTGCCTCAGCCTTCTCCAGGAGGAAGGCTTGATGCACCCCGGCAAGCTCCTCGCGCTCCTCCGCCAAGTTGCGGAGGGCCGCCTGATTGGCAGCGCGGTGCTTCGCGGCGCGCTTCTCCAAGTCTGCTCCAGCCTTGGCGGCAAGAGCCTCCCGGGACTCCAGCTTCGCCTGCCTGGCCCGATACAAAGCCAGGAGCCGGCGAAGGAGTCCCTCCTCTTCAGGCTCGTCGCTGTCGCCGGGCGCTTCAACGATCTTCAAGCCGGCGGAGGCGAGGACCTCTCCGTCAAATGTCTCTCCCTCCGCGGGTGCTCGAGACGATGACGCCCACGGGACTTGTATGAAGACCCCGTTGGCGGCCTTCAAGTAGACACCCGACTGCTCCGCGGAGGCGGAAGGGTCGGCGGCCGGTGCAGCGTCCGGCGCTCCTGCGGCCTCCGGGCCAGCAGTTTGGTCGCCGGTCCCTTCCCCAGCCGCGGCGTCGGCGGTCGGGGCGGTCTCCTCGACGACCGGCTCGCCAGTTCCCGCCGTTCCCTCAGCGGCAGTGGCGTTGCCGCCGTCGCCGTGCACCTCCTCCTCGGCGGTGGCCTCCGTCTCCATCGGCTCCGGGGCGGGAGGATCTAGTAGAAGAAAAAGAAAAGAAAAAGTCAAGCAAATATCCAAAAAGGCAAGCTCAAGAAGAAGAAATTACAATATTTACCTTCGCGGACTTCTTCAACGACAGGCTCCCTCGCCGGGGAGTTCTCCCTTGGCGGCGGAGTGGTGGCCCCTGCTGGTGGAGGGCCGCCCGCGCCCTCCCTTGGCGGGGTGCTCACCCTCGTCGGGCTGGTCACCCTTGGCGGGGTACTCGCCCTTGGCGGAGTACCGGTCCTTGGCGGAGCGTTCTCCCTCGCCGGGGAGTTCACCCTTGGCGGGGAGGGTGGAGCAAGTAACTCGTCGGGGGCGACCTCCTGGCTCTCCTGCGGCTGCAGCTCTACTTCTGCACAAGACAAACAAGATATCAGATGAAGATGATCACCTCAAGCGCGCCCATCAAGCAGAAACATAAAAACCAGACTTACGCTGGGGGCTGCTCCTCGAAGCAGCAGGTTGATCCGGCAAGTTTGCCGCTGGCACATCTCCCGTCGCCGCGGTGGGCGAGTCGTCTTCAACCTCGACCACAGGGATCTTGGCCCTCTTCACCATCCGTTGGGTCAGGGTCTTGAAAGCAAAGCAAAAACAAGATCAGAATCAACAAGGAAAATCAAGACAGAATCGAAGAAACTAAAAAAAAATTACAAGTACTTACTCCTCTTCCTCTTCGTCGGAGCTGAGGGCGGAGAAGTCAAAATCCGCCCGAGGCGCTCCCGCGCGAGGAGCTGGAGGAGAAGGCTCCCTCGGGCGCTTGGTGGTCTCCGGGGCTGCGGGCTGTGAAGACCCAGCCCCCGTCGTCGCCGAGGCCCGAGGAGCAGAAGGAGCACCCGTTCCGCTCTGGGAAGGTCCCCCTCCGCTTGGTGCTTGTGCACGGGGCGCCTCCTTGACGACTTCGCTCGTCCTGGTGGCGCGCGTCGCGCGGCGCGCCGGCTGCTGTCGGGGCGCCTGCGGCCTCGCCGCCTCAGTTGCCTTGCGGAGGCGTTTCCTATGTTGCTGCGGAGGGCTCGCCGGGGGCGGAGAATTCTCCGAGGACGAGGAGGCGTCGTCAAGATTCAGAGATCCGCCAGAGTCTTCATCAGCCTCGGCGTCCTCCCCCTCCTCGGCAGGCCCGCTGGACTCAGCGCCATGTCCGGCGGCCTCGCTCCCCCCGGCAACCTCACTCCACCCGGCAACCTCGCTCGTCCCGGCAAACCTCAGGGAAGGCACCCCGGCAAACTCCTCGGGCGGTAGCTTGAGCAGCTTGAGGATTTCCGCCTCCTCTGCTTGACTCACCGCGTCCGCGGCCTGTGCCTCATCCACGGTGTATCCAAAATCGCCTGCGGCCGCAGCTGCGGCGGCCTCCTCCATCCTGGAAGCGATGTAGGCTATATCTCGGTCAGTAGTGGCCCGGGTGAGGCCCTTTTTCTCCTCGGCGTTGCGGGGCTTCTCGACTAAGTTGTTGAAGAAGGACAACACGGTATCCGGTGGAGGCTCTATCCAGGTGGGGATGACGCCGTGGGAGTCGCACGCGGGCATCATCGCTCGTAAGGAATCGCGGGCAGTGCTGTTGCACAGCGGCACCACTCCCCGGGAAGGTCTGAACCACTCCGGGTGGGTCGGGTCATGCTTGAAGAGCTCCCGGACCATCCCCTTCAACTCCAAGGCAGTGAAGTTGTAGTTCAATCCAGGGCGCAGCCTCATGATATCCGCCGCGTTGCCGAATTCCCAGGCGGACCTTTTCCTTTCTTGTAAAGGGGCGATGCGGCGGCGGAGGAAATCTGCTCCAACTTCTCTGATAGTCAAATTGGTGACCCGGAGACGAATGATCCTGATGAGGGCGATACTAAGCTTGTTGTCCTCCGGGGCCAATTCACTCCAATCCCTGCCGCGCACTATGGCAGTCTGGCGCGGCGAGGTAAAGGGCTCGGGCCTATCTTCCACCACCCAGCACCAATCGGCTCTCCACTCTTCCCACTTGCCGCGGAGTTCTCCCTTCAGGTACGAATCTTTCTTGTTCAGCCTGAAGATCCAGGAGATGCCGCCGGAGAGGGGGGCGCCTGACTCTACTCTAGGCATAAAGAAATGGCGGAAGAGGGCTACATTTGGATGAACCCCAACATAGTTTTCGCACAGATGTGCGAAAACGACCATCGTAAGGATGGCGTTGGGGGTGAAATCTAGGAGGTGGAGGCCATATGTGTTCATGATATCACAAAAGAACTCCGAGAACGGAGGGCACAGTCCACAGTGGAAGAATGCAGCAAAGAAGAAGTACCCGCCGGGGAACATATCTTTGGCGATGGCGGGGAAGACTTGGGTGCGGGGATGAGCTTTGGTCTCCCTCGCCCAGAACAAATAATATTTGTCCCGCAGCTCCCTCGGACCAAGCCTTGGCGCAAAGACCACGCACTTCTTCCGCAAGGCAGCCAGCTTCGCCGCCTGCTCGGACTTCTCCTTCTTGGCCTTGTCTGCTTTCGCCTTGTCGCTCTTCGGAGCCATGGCGGGGGCGGCGAGGAAGAAGGCGAGGAGCTCGACGGTGCCGCGGATGCAGGAGGCGGCGGAGGAGGGAGTGGAGCTGGGCTCTCTGTCGACCTTGGGGAGGCGGAGGGCGACGGGGGTTTCTGGAGAATCAAGATGCAATGAAGACGATGGAGGGAACTGCCCCTGCTTCCTCTGCTTTTAAGGGGGAAGTGGGGGACGTTCCGCATTTCCCAATTAAAGAACAGGCCACGATCTCTCCCACGACGCCGCAATCGACGCGTGCCGTTAGGGAGGGATGCGGCGGATACGGAAAGGGATACGGCTTGCCGTGGGCCGCGCGTGCCCGTGCACTGTCTTGGGCCTGGCCCAACAGCGCGCGGCACCGTGTGTGGCCCAGGCCCGGGGGCTCCTGTCGGTGTACTAAGTACCCCAACTTGTGCACGGGCAGTAGTAGCTTTCCGTGGCGGGGCTTACCACGTGCTCGCCGGGAACCTTTCTGGTCCCTATAAAGCCATTCAAGAACAAAGTATACAAGTCAGAAGATCAAGGCCCCGGCAAGAGGAGCTTGCCGGGAAGGCCGCACCAGGCTCAAGGTTATCACTTTATCACAAGACCCTGGCAAGTGGAGCTTGCCAGGAAGACCAAAGAACACGTACCTCAAGAGATGCCTCGGCGCATCATGCGCCCCGGCAGGACCCGGAGAGCGACAAGCTTCCGGGCCCGGCAAGATCATGACCCCAGCAAGGTGCTTGCCGGGGGGGACCTACGCTGTGTGCCCGCGCTCCAGCTCGTCTGCCCACGCGTCGCCCTGGGGCCCTTCCAGGGACGCATGGCGGACGGCTGTGCAGCCTGGGGCACACGGTGGCAAGCCACGGTGACAAGGCTACCGCCGTGGCGAACGGAGAAGCATGGGCGGACACTTTTGGGGTCGACGGCGACGGGCATTTAATGCCCTTGTCCTCCACTGTCAAAGTTAGGTAAAGACCACTGTACATCCACTGTTCATGCACTATTCACGCACTGTTACAATTACCACCAAATTTACACTTTTACCCTCCTCTACGTTGACACCTGTCGGTGACCCCTTTGAGCTATAAAAGGAGGCCCATGCACAACGTAGAGAGGGTTCGAAACCTAAGCAACTCTCTCGCTCGGTGTAGCTAGTACTGTAGCTCTTCAAGCTCCTGAGCTCAAGAACTCAATACAACCAAGGCAGGAGTAGGGTTTTACGCGTCCGCGCGGCCCGAACCTGGGTAAACTGCCCGCGTGTGCCCCTCGATCTGCTCTTCGTGCTCCCTCCGCTCCCTTACCGCAACATAGAAGGGGCTCCGGTCCCATAGGTGCTCGTGGGAGGACAGTTTCCCCCGACACACCTTGGACGGTGTTGCGGAGTTCGGTGTGGAGGGTGTTGACGCGGGCGTCGACGTTGTCCTGGAAGAGTTGACGGAGAGCCACCCAAAGGGCGGTGGCGTTGGTGGAGTCGCGGAAGACGAGGTTGAAGATTTCTGTGGAGACGCGCTGATAAATCCACTGGATGATGGCGAGATCATCCTTGACCCATCGAGGATCAGAGGGCCGGGCAACGGAGCCTGGGGCGACGTGATCCAGGAGGTTGCAGCGGCCGAGGTGAACTTCAAAGAGATGACGCCAATGATAATAGTTGTGCTTTGGAAGATCCAAAGTAATGGGGATGAACGGACTGACATCTGAGATGGTGTCAGCATAGTTGATGGTGGTGGGTAGGGTTGAAGCTAGGGCGAGGGTGGGGGAAGAAGAGGCATCGATCGCGGCAGCGGCGGCCTTTGCTTTGGCGGCGGCGAGGGCAGCCCGGCGTTCGAAGAAGCCGGGCGGCGGCGGCATGGGAGGCGCAGCCATGCCCTAGAAACGACTAATCTGATACCATGTAAAATTATAATGAAACTTGTGTATTGAAAATAGAGGAGGTACAAGAGGTATATAAAGGCCTAAGTCACAAACCGACTTAGCCTGGGTTTCCTAAACCTAGTCACCTTGATCAACTTGTATTACAAGTCTAACATATAATCTACTCCCTCCGTTCCTAAATATAAGTCTTTATAGATTTCACTAAAAACCAAATACAGATGTATATAGATGCATTTTAGAAGTATATTCACCTATTTTGCTCCGTATGTAGTACATAGTGAAATCTCTACAAAGACCTATATTTAGGAACGAAGGAAGTAACAGTTTAAGTCATCATAGATCTGATGTTTTTTGCAAAAATAAAATAAAATAATTCAGTTCAAAGAAGCTATTGGCTGGACCATCTCACATCTTGCTACTTTAAATGCTCTATAAATACGGGTGCTCAATATGGATTGTTTTTTTTTTTTGAGGGGTCTATATGGATTGTTCTGAGCTCGATGGCGGTGCCCATCCTATTTAGCGCCTTCAACACCCGTGGAGCACACCCCTGCTGTCGTTCGGCTCACCCTATTTAGATTTTTTTTTTCTCTTTCCTACTTTAGGAGCCACTTCCCTGTATGTACGGTCCATCTATCTAGTTTTTTCTCACAGGTTTTGTGAACCTTCTAGAAGGTGCAATCAGTTTTTTCTAGGGCGGTTTTCTCCTGGTTTTTTCAGACGACTTTTGGTTGACTCTTTTTTTCCTTTTTTTTTTGCAAATTCATGAGCTTTTCAAAAATATAGGTCTTTTTAAAAATTAATGACGTTTTCCCAAATTTGCAAACATTTTTTCAAATTTGTGGACGGTCTTCATATTCTTGAACTTTTTTTCTAATTCGTGAAGTTTTCCATATTTGCAGATCATTCAAATCCATGAACTTTTCTTAAAGTTTGTAAACTTTTTAAAAGTATGTGCATATTTTTCTAATCAATTAACTTTTTCAATTTCATCAACATTTTACTAATTTGTGAAAGAAAATAAATAAATGCAGGAACTCTTTCAATTCCGTGAACTTTGGTTCAACCTCTTGAACTTTATTCGAATTTGTGAAGAAGAAAAATCCAATTCATAAACTTTTCTAAAATTTACAAAGTTTTTTCAAATTTTCAGAATTTTAAAAAAATCATTAACTTTTTTAAATTCATGAACATTATCCAAATCCATGAACATTTTTATAATTCATGAACTTTCTTTGAATTTGTAACTTATTAAATTTCAACAAACTTTTCAAATTCGTGAACTTTTTCCAAATTCCTATACTTCTTTCCAAATACACTGAAATTTTTATTCACTAAAAAATTGAATTCGTGAACATTTTTCTTATTCATGAACTTATTTTTAATTTCGTGAACTTTTTTAGCATCCAAACATTTTTATTTTATGGATATCTTTCCTAAGAGAGGTCAAATTGTGCCGAGCCAATCAGGAGCGAGGCTACTATGTCATCGATCCACAACAGAGTTGCCTCCATGAACTAGCATCGAGCACCTAGATTCCGTGTTTCCTCCACATAACTGTAGCATTTATTCCGAGCGAAACGTAACTGCAGATACGCGGCCGAATCCTACCACGACCAGCGAGGCAAGAGTATTGGGTTATGGCCCTAGAAAAGGCACCGGTTGTCTCCCTCGCACGGCAAATCCGATACGGCGCTCTAAGCGCGGCGGGACTATTTCAAATCCGTGAACTTTAGTTCAACCTCTTAAACTTTATTAGAATTTGTGAAAAATAAAATCCAATTAATGAACTTTTCTATCAATTACAAAGTATTTTTTCAAATTTGTATATTTTAAAAAAATCATAAACATTTTAAAAATTCATGAACTTTATCCGAATCCACGAACATTTCTGTAATACATGAACTTTCTTTGAATTTGTAATTATTTAATTTTCAGTGAACTTTTCAAATTCATGAACTTTTTTCAAATTCCTACACTTCTTTCCAAATACACTGACATTTGTTTATTCACGAAAAAATTGAATTCGTTAACATTTTCCTTATTCATGAACTTATTTTTAATTTCGTGAACTTTTTTAGCATCCAAACATTTTTATTCTATCGATATATTTCCTGTGAGAAGTCAAATCGTGCCGAGCCAATTAGGAGCGCCTACTATGTCATTGATCCACAACAGAGTTGCCTCCATGAACTAGCATCGAGCACCTAGATTCCGTGTTTCCTCCACGTAACTGTAGCATTTTATTCCTGTTGAATATATTTTGTATAGGCAGTATATCGCATGTATATGTAGGATCATTTCCTACCGATCCCCGCCTCCTAGTTACCATGTATAGTCGAGGCCGTGGGCTCCTCACCGTAAATATATACGTGCGTGTATGCACCCAATCAATTGAGAGTTGCATTGCCAAACAATATGGTATCAGTTTCCCTTTTACGATCCCTTTCTTAAAGCTTCCGCTCCTGCCGCCGCCGTGCCCCTAGGCCGCCGCCGCCGCACCACCGCCGCCGCGACTCTAGGCTGCCGCCGCCGCTCCACCGCGCCGCCGCCACACTCCTCCCTGCCGCCGCTGCCTCCATACAGCCGCCGCACCTCCTCCCCGCTGCCGCTGCTTTCTTTCAGCCGCCGCACCACCACCTCCCTTCATCGCCATGGCTTCACCAAGATCATCCGCCTCCGGCTCCAACCCATTCGCCGGCCCCGATCCTGTCATCATCCGCGAAATCGACATCCACCGCCGCGTCCCCGTGTGCCTTGATCACTCCACCTCCGCCTACTATGCCTGAAAGACATACTTCAATCTAGTGTTCCGCGAGTATCATCTCCATGATCACGTCGACGGTTTCGTTGATTCCAGCCGCATGCATGATGATGCTGAGTGGATGACCATCGATGCTACACTCATATGGCTGCCAATCCGGGTACTCTCCACACTTCTTCGCCCGTCCATACCTCCAATCGCATTACCCTCGGTGATGGATCATCACTTCCCATTACACACATAGGCCATGCTTACTTTCCGTCTACATCCACACCGATATCATTATCTAACATACTTGTGTCTCCCGACCTCATTAAAAATCTTGTTTCCGTTCGTGCTCTTACTCGTGACAACCCAGTTACCGTTGAATTTGACATGTGTGATTTTTCTGTCAAGGACGCCCGTACCCGGATGGTGCTTCACCGATGTGACAGCCCCGATGAGCTCTACCCGGTCCACCCACCCGCCTCCACCAATTCATCTCCGGTCGCCCTCTCCGTCGGTGTGGACCTTTGGCACGCTCGCTTGGGACATCCGAACGACACCACTCTTCGTCATATTCTTCGGAGTTTTTCTTTCACTTGTAATAAGACCGACGGTCACACTTGTCATGCATGTCGTCTAGGCAAACATACTCGTCTTCCCTTTAGCACTTCATCCTCGGTTGCATCGTATCCGTTTGAACTACTTCATAGTGATGTGTGGACCTCTCCAGTTGCGAGTAATACCGGTTATACTTAGTATCTCGTCATTTTGGATGATTTTTTGCACTATGTGTGGACCTTCCCATTACGGCGGAAATCCGATGTCATATCGATTCTTACCGCCTTTTACTCATATGTCACCACGCAGTTTGGTCGCTCCATTCATGCTATCCAAACCGACAATGGGAAGGAATTCGACAACCTTGCAGTTCGCAATCTCCTCGCCACACATGGGACGATTCTTCGTCTCACCTGCCCCTACACCTCGCAACAAAATGGGCGTGCCGAACGGGTACTACGCACTCTTAATGATTGCGTTCGCACTCTATTGTTCCATGCTAATGTGCCACCCCGCTTCTGGCCCGACGCCCTCGCCACCGCATCACTCCTTATCAACATCCGGCCATGCCGCGTTCGCGGCAACTTTGCACCACACCATCTGCTTTTTGGAAGCCCGCCATCCTATGACGACCTTCGCATCTTTGGGTGTCTTTGCTATCCTAGCATCGCCTCCACCACCCCTCATAAACTTGCTCCTCGCTCTCTCGCATGCATCTTCTTGGGCTATCCTTCCAACACCAAGGGCTACGGCTGCTACGACCCTCTCTCACACCGTGTTTTCACCTCCAGACACGTTTACTTTGATGAAAGGGTTTTTCCGTTTCAGCAGGTACCACCGTCCGACTCGCCGACGACTTCATCACCGGCTCCTGGTGACTCGGCTTCGGGCTCCCTCTGTGCGCATCCGCGCCCCCGGGCCCACCTCGGGCCGCCCCCTGGCTTCGGCCCCCGGCCCCACTCACGGGCTGCAGACTTGGCGTCGGGCCCCACTGCTTCAGGCGATGCAGGGGCGCCTCCGACGCCCTCTTCTTCCGCGACAACAGTCGCATCGGCGCCTTCCTCGCCCTCTGCGCCTTCGGCGCCCTCCGCCGGGTCTCCTGCGCCGAGCTCCCCGGTCGCCTCGCCCACGGTGACCCCGTCCGGCTCGGCCGCGACGAGCGCGCCGGCTTCTCCTGTACCCGGGTCGCCCCGGTCCGCACTGGACTCTCCCGCGCCCTCGACAGGCTCGACCGCAGCGGGCTCTTCTTCATCACCTTCGCCCTCTGCCGCTCCAGCCTCGCCGCCACCTCGCATGGTGACTCGTGCCCGCACTGGTGCGCTCCGCCCGAGCCAGTGGTACTCTGCCGACGAGTATCTTCTTGCGGCCTCCACCTCGGTGCCATCACCCCTACCATCGTCGGCTCGAGCGGCTCTCCGTGATCTTCATTGGATCGCCGCGATGCAGGAGGAGTTTGACGCTCTTCAGCGCAACTGCACCTGACAGTTGGTGCCTCGGCCGCCGCACGTCAATGTGATCAGCGGCAAGTGGGTCTTTCGTCATAAGACCCGACCCGACGGGACTCTTGAGCGCTACAAAGCTCGTTGGGTCATTCGCGGTTTCCGCCAGCGTGCCTGTGTGGACTTCACCGACACCTTCGCACCGATCGTCAAACATGGCACCATCCGCACTGTCCTCCAGTTGGCGGTTTCTCGCGCTTGGCCTGTTCACCAGATGGACGTCTCCAACGCGTTCCTACATGGCCATCTCGCCGAGCAGGTCTACTGTCAGCAGCCCATCGGCTTCGTCGACGCCACTCAGCCGGATCACGTGTGCCTGCTCTCGCGCTCGCTCTACGGGCTCAAGCAGGCCCCTCGTGCTTGGTACCAGCGTATTGCTGCATTCCTTCAGCAGCTCGGCTTCGTCGCCACTCGCTCGGATGCCTCTCTATTCGTATACCAGCACGCTGGTGGGACGGCCTATCTGCTGCTCTACGTCGACGACATCATCCTGACTGCTTCATCGACCGAGCTTCTTCGTCAGCTCACGGCTCGTCTCGGCACCGAGTTTGCCATGAAGGACCTCGGTCCTTTGCACTACTTCCTCGGGATCGAGGTAGTGCGGCGTGCGGACGGGTTCTTTCTTCATCAGCAGCAGTACGCCCAGGAGTTACTCGAGCGAGCCGGCATGCTTAACTGCAAGCCTGCACCTACGCCTATCGACACGAAGGCTAAGGTCTCCGCTCTTGAGGGCACTCCAGCCCAGGACGCCGCCTTCTACAGGTCCATCGTCGGGGCTCTTCAGTACTTGACGCTCACTCGCCCCGACTTGCAGTACGCAGTTCAGCAGGTGTGCCTACACATGCACGCTCCCCGTGACTCTCACTGGTCCCTAGTGAAGCGGATCCTTCGTTACATCTGCGGCACTATGGCCCCGGGGCTCACCTTGACGGCGTCTTCCTCCACTGACCTGGTGGCTTATTCCGATGCTGACTGGGCTGGCTGTCCTGATACTCGTCGCTCCACCTCCGGCTACTGTGTCTACCTCGGGCCCTCTCTCATCTCGTGGTCGTCTAAACGACAACCCACGGTGTCCAGATCGAGTGCCGAGGCTGAGTATCGCGCCGTGGCCAATGCTGTTGCCGAGTGCTCCTGATTACGACAGCTTCTCCAGGAGTTGCACCTTGGCCTGGCCAAGGCTACCGTTGTCTACTGCGACAACGTCTCTGCCGTCTACCTCTCCGCCAACCCCGTTCATCATCGTCGCACAAAGCACATCGAGCTCGACATCCACTTCGCGCGTGAGCAGGTGGCTCTCGGCCACATCCGGGTCTTGCACGTTCCCACCGCTCAGCAGTTTGCCGATGTTATGACCAAGAGGTTACCGACGACTAAATTCGAGGAGTTTCGGTCCAGTCTTTGCGTCACAGATGCCGTATCGAGTGCGGGGGGTGTTGAATATATTTTGTATAGGCAGTATATCGCATGTATATGTAGGATCATTTCCTACCGATCCCCGCCTCCTAGTTACCATGTATAGTCGAGGCCGTGGCTCCTCATTGTAAATATATACGTGCGTGTATGCACCCAATCAATTGAGAGTTGCATTGCCAAACAATAATTCCGAGTGAAACGTAACTACAGACACATGACCAAATCCTACCACGACCAGCGAGGCAAGAGTATTGGGTTATGGCCCTAGAACAGGCACCGGTTGTCTCCCTCACACGGCAAATCCGATACGGCGCTCTAAGCGCGCCGGGACTATTTCAAATCAGTGAACTTTAGTTCAACCTCTTAAACTTTATTCGAATTTGTGAAAAACAAAATACAATTCATGAACTTTTCTATCAATTACAAAGTTTTTCAAATTTGTATATTTTTAAAAAATCATTAACTTTTTGAAAAATCATTAACTTTATCCAAATCCACGAACATTTCTATAATTCAAAAACTTTCTTTGAACTTGTAATTATTTCAATTTCAGTGAACTTTTCAAATTCGTGAACTTTTTCCAAATTATTACACTTCTTTTCAAATACACTGACATTTGTTTATTCACGAAAAAAATGAATTCATGAACATTTTTCTTATTGATGAACTTATTTTTAATTTCGAGAACTTTTTTAGCATCCAAACATTTTTATTCTATGGATATCTTTCCTAAGAGAAGTCAAATCGTGCCGAGCCAATTAGGAGCGCTGCTACTATGTCATCGATCCACAACAGAGTTGCCTCCATGAACTAGCATCGAGCACCTAGATTCCGCGTTTCCTTCATGTAATTGTAGCATTTTATTCCGAGCGAAACGTAACTGCAACACGCGACCGAATCCTACCACGGCCAGCGAAGTAAGAGTATTGAGTTATGGCCCTAGAACGGGCACCGGTTGTCTCCCTCGCATGGCAAATCCGATACGGCGCTTTAAGCGCGCCGGGACTATTTCAAATCCGTGAACTTTAGTTCAACCTCTTAAACTTTATTCGAATTTGTGAAAAATAAACTTCAATTCATGAACTTTTCTAACAATTACATTTTTTCTTCAAATTTGTATATTTTTAAAAAATCTTTAACTTTTTAAAAATTCATGAACTTTATCCAAATCCACGAACATTTCTATAATTCATGAACTTTCTTTGAATTTGTAATTTTTTAATTTCAGTGAACTTTTCAAATTCGTGAACTTTTTCCAAATACCTACACTTCTTTTCAAATACACTGACATTTGTTTATTCACGAAAAAATTGAATTTGTGAACATTTTTCTTATTCATGAACTTATTTTTAATTTCGTGAACTTTTTAGCATCTAAACATTTTTATTCTATGGATATCTTTCCTGAGAGAAGTCAAATCGTGCCGAGCCAATTAGGAGCGCCCCTACTATGTCATCGATCCACAACAGAGTTGCCCCCATGAACTAGCATCGAGCACCTAGATTCCGTGTTTCCTCCATGTAACTGTAGCATCTTATTCCGAGCAAAACGTAACTACAGACACGCGATCGAATCCTACCACGACCAGCGAGGCAAGAGTATTGGGTTATGGCCCAAGAATAGGCACCGGTTGTCTCCCTCGCATGGCAAATCCGATACGGCGCTCTAAGCGTGCCGGGACTATTTCAAATCCGTGAACTTTAGTTCAACCTCTTAAACTTTATTCGAATTTGTGAAAAATAAAATCCAATTCATGAACTTTTCTATCAATTACATGCGACCAAATCCTACCACGACCAGCGAAGCTAGAGTGGGCCGGCCTATGAAGGGGGCGCGCTTGGGCACCGCTCCCAGTGGCACTTAAGGCGCCACTTAGGAGCTCCCCCCTAGCACCTCGTGTACCGAACAGAAGCACAGTAGCATTTCCAATTCAACGCTTCACACGCCCGTTTCAAATTCATGAATCTTTTCTAAAAATACGTGACCATTTTTTTATTCATGAATTTTCCTCTTTTTCTGAATATTTCTGTTTTTTCAAATGCGGGCGAGCGACCCAGGGGAAATAAAATGCGCTTACATCTACATGGGCTGGAACACAAGTGTTGGCGTGTGGGCGCCAGGGAAGCGCCGAATAGAAGCTCCCAAGCGGCGAACCCTATTTGACGCTTGCGTGCGTCCGTCTGCTGCGCGTCCGTTGAAGCGCCCGAGCGAGCAGTGCGAACGGGCCGGTCCATTTCGGCGGTTGAAGCAGGGCCAAGCAAACGGTTTTGGGAACCTTCTAGAGGGTTCCCTCAACCGATTTTTTCATGTTTTTTCTTTTACTGGTTTTCGGTTTGTCTTGTTTTTTTTTCCTGTTTTCTTCCTTTTCTGTTTCTGTTATATTTCTTTTATTTTCCTTTCCTTTCATTTTCTTTATTATTTTTCGTTTTTATTTTTATTCTTTGTTCTAAAACATGTTGGAAATTGCAAATTTTTGTTCATGATTTCAAAACGTATCCACAGGTTTAAAAAAGTTAGTTTCTTTTAATCACAATTGTTCAGCGTGTATTAGAAAAATGTACAAGGTATATTTAAAAATTGTTCATCATATATCACAAAAAGGCTCAATGTCTATTTAAATATTGTTCAGCTTATACCACAAAAATGTTAAATGTGTAGTTCAAAAATGTTCATCGTATATCTACGAAAAATAAATGTATATTTAATAAAATATTCAGCGTATATCACAAAAATATTCAATGTGTATTTCAAAATTGTTCAGCATGTATCCAAAATTATTTACAAAAATGTTCAATGGTTGAATTTATTTTGTTTTATTTTTCTGGATCTGCCACCGCATAGATATCAAATAAGTTTGCACGGCCTAGTAACCACGAACACTTAGAGGCTCAACTGGTGAGCAACTTTTCCTCATGATGCCAGGTTATGAGTTTGAATCCTCAATAGGGCGTTTTTCTTCTTTTATTTTTAGTAGCGGCTTCTCTATGAGGCCATTGAATGGGCCGGCCCACTCAGATCGCCCCTGCGTGAAAGCTCGGCTTTTTAACGCTACCATGCGTCAGCTAGGGACTCTCCTCCCGAACACTCACACTCGTTGCAATAGCGCGATGGGAACATTTGGGCAATGCCTAGCATGCGAGAGGATCTAACACGAACCAAAAGACCGAAATGATCATTGCGTGGCTATACACATATACATACACATACGTTTGTATCCCCTCTCGTTAGGGTTCTACTACTCGCGGCGGCGACAGCCGAACGTCGAGATCGAATATCCCCTGCCGTCTTCCCCCATCCCTCTCGCTGGTTCATTGATTAGGGGACTTCTCTTTGAGGGTTGCCCGGTCTTGACCACGGGGTTGATCCAAGAGGCGTTCTAGGGTTCTCTCAACAACCCGATCGTTTCCTTCTTCAGGGATAGGGTTTTTAGAGATGGCGGACATGTTGGGGAACGTAGTATTTTAAAATTTTCCTACGATCACGCAAGATCTATCTACCAGATGCATAGCAACGAGAGGGAAGAGTGTGTCTACGTACCCTCGTAGACCGGGAGCGGAAGCGTCAAGTGACGCGGTTGATGTTGTCGAACTTCTTCGCGATCCAACCGATCAAGCACCGAACGTACGGCACCTCCGCGTTCAGCACACGTTCAGCTTGATGACGTCCCACGAGCTCTTGATCCAGTTGAGCTTCACGGGAGAGTTTCGTCAGCACGACGGCGTGGTGACGGATATGATGTGTTCACCGGCGCAGGGCTTCGCCTAAGCTCCGCGACGGTATGACCGAGGTGTGATTCTGTGGAGGGGGGCACCGCACACGGCTAAAACAATTCAACTTGTGTGTCTTTGGATGCCCCCCTGCCCCCGTATATAAAGGAGCAAGGGGGGGAGGCCGGCCGGCCCTTCCTGGTGCGGCTAGGGAGTGGACTCCTACTAGGAATAGGATTGCAATCCTATTCCTAGTAGGATGCACCAAAAGAAGGAAGAGGGAAAGGAATAGGAGAGGTGGCGCCCCCCCCCCAATCCTAGTCCAACTAGGAACCCTAGGTGGGGGCGCCGGCCAGCCCTATGGGCTGCCTCTCTCTTTCCCTTTAGGCCCACTATGGACCATCCCCTCTCGTAGGGGGTTCCGGTAACCCCCTCCGGCATTCCCGATAAATCTGAAACTTTTCCGGAACACTTCCGGTGTCCGAATATAGTCGTCCAATATATCAATCTTTATGTCTCGGACATTACGAGACTCCTCGTCATGTCCGTGATCTCATCCGGGACTCCGAACTACCTTCGGTACATCAATACTCATAAACTCATAATACCGATCGTCATCAAACGTTAAGCGTGCGGACCCTACGGGTTCGAGAACTATGTAGACATGACCGAGACTCATCTCCGGTCAATAACCAATAGCGGAACCTGGATGTTCATATTGGCTCCTACATATTCTACGAAGATCTTTTATCGGTCAGAACCGCATAACAACATACGTTGTTCCTTTTGTCAAACGGTATGTTACTTGCCCGAGATTCGATCGTCGGTATCTCTATACCTAGTTCAATCTCGTTACCGGCAAGTATCTTTACTCGTTCCGTAACACATCATCTCGTGACTAACTCATTAGTCTTTTGCTTGCAAGGCTTATTGTGATGTGTGTTACCGAGAGGGCCCAGAGATACCTCTCCGACACTCGGAGTGACAAATCCTAATCTTGATCTATGCCAACACCACGAATACTTTCGGAGACACCTGTAGAGCATCTTTATGATCACCCAGTTACGTTGTGACGTTTGATAGCACACAAGGTGTTCCTACGGTATTCGGGAGTTGCATAATCTCATAGTCATAGGAACATGTATAAGTCATGAAGAAAGCAATAGCAGTTAAACTAAACGATCAAAGTGCTATGCTAACGGATGGGTCTTGTCCATCACATCATTCTCCTAATGATGTGATCCCGTTGATCAAATGACAACTCATGTCTATGGCTAGGAAACATAACCATCTTTGATCAATTAGCTAGTCTAGTAGAGGCATACTAGGGACATACTGTTTTGTCTATGTATTCACACATGTACTAAGTTTCCGGTTAATACAATTCTAGCATGAATAAAAGACATTTATCATGATATAAGGAAATACAAATAACATCTTTATTATTGCCTCTAGGGCATATTTCCTTCAGTCTCCCACTTGAACTAGAGTCAATAATCTAGATTACAAAGTGATGATCCTCACACCCATGGAGTCCTGGTGCTGATCATGTTTTGCCCGTGGAAGAGGCTTAGTCAACGGGTCTGCAACATTCAGATCCGTATGTATTTTGCAAATCTCTATATCTCCCTCCTTGACTAGATCGCGGATGGAATTGAAGCGTCTTTTGATGTGCTTTGTTCTCTTGTGAAACCTGGATTCCTTCGCCAAGGCTATGGCTCCAGTGTTGTCACAAAAGATTTTCATTGGACCCGATGCACTAGGTATTACACCTAGATCGGATATGAACTCCTTCATCCAGACTCCTTCATTTGCTGCTTCTAAAGCAGCTATGTATTCCGCTTCACACGTAGATCCCGCCACGACGCTCTGCTTGGAACTGCACCAACTGACAGCTCCACCGTTCAATAAAAATACATATCCGGTTTGTGACTTTGAGTCATCCGGATCAGTGTCAAAGCTAGAATCGACGTAACCGTTTACGACGAGCTCTTTGTCACCTCCATATACGAGAAACATATCCTTTGTTCTTTTCAGATACTTTAGGATGTTTTTGACCGCTGTCCAGTGATCCACTCCTGGATTACTTTGGTACCTCCCTGCTAGACTTATAGCAAGGCACACATCAGGTCTGGTACACAGCATTGCATACATGATAGATCCTATGGCTGAGGCATAGGGAATGACTTTCATTTTCTCTCTATCTTCTGCAGTGGTCGGGCATTGAGTCTTACTCAACTTCATACCTTGTAAAACAGGCAAGAACCCTTTCTTTGACTGATCCATTTTGAACTTCTTCAAAATCTTATCAAGATATGTGCTTTGTGAAAGTCCAATTAAGCGTCTTGATCTATCTCTATAGATCTTGATACCTAATATATAAGCAGCTTCACCGAGGTCTTTCATTGAAAAACTCTTATTCAAGTATCCTTTTATGCTATCCATAAATTCTACATCATTTCCAATCAACAATATGTCATCTACATATAATATTAGAAATGCTACAGAGCTCCCACTCACTTTCTTGTAAATACAGGCTTCTCCAAAAGTCTGTATAAAACCATATGCTTTTATCACCTCATCAAAGCGTATATTCCAACTCCGAGATGCTTGCACCAGTCCATAGATGGATCGCTGGAGCTTGCATACTTTTTTAGCACCTTTTGGATCGACAAAACCTTCTGGTTGCATCATATACAACTCTTCTTTGAGATATCCATTTAGGAATACAGTTTTGACATCCATTTGCCAGATTTCATAATCATAAAATGCGGCAATTGCTAACATGATTCGGACAGACTTAAGCATCGCTACAGGTGAGAAAGTCTCATCGTAGTCAACTCCTTGAACTTGTCGAAAACCTTTCACAACAAGTCGAGCTTTGTAAACAGTAATATTACCGTCTGCGTCGGTCTTCCTCTTGAAGATCCATTTATTTTCGATGGCTTGCCGATCATCGGGCAAGTCAACCAAAGTCCACACTTTGTTCTCATACATGGATCCCATCTCAGATTTCATGGCTTCAAGCCATTTTGCGGAATCTGGGCTCATCATCGCTTCCTCATAGTTCGCAGGTTCATCATGGTCTAGTAACATGATTTCCAGAACTGGGTTGCCGTACCACTCTGGTGCGGAACGTACTCTGGTTGATCTACGACGTTCAGCAGAAACTTGATCCGAAGTTTCATGATCATTATCATTAACTTCCTCACTAATTGGTGTAGGAATCACTGAAACAATTTCCTGTGATGTACTACTTTCCAATATGGGAGAAGGTACAATTACCTCATCAAGTTCTACTTTCCTCCCACTCACTTCTTTCGAGAGAAACTCTTTTTCTAGAAAGGATCCGTTTTTAGCAACGAATATTTTGCCTTCGGATCTGTGATAGAAGGTGTACCCAACAGTCTCTTTTGGGTATCCTATGAAGACACATTTTTCCGACTTGGGTTCGAGCTTATCAGGTTGAAGTGTTTTCACATAAGCATCGCAGCCCCAAACTTTAAGAAATGACAACTTTGGTTTCTTGCCAAACCATAGTTCATAAGGTGTCGTATCAACGGATTTAGATGGTGCCCTATTTAACGTGAATGCAGCTGTCTCTAAAGCATAACCCCAAAACGATAGTGGTAAATCGGTAAGAGACATCATAGATCGCACCATATCCAATAAAGTATGGTTACGACGTTCGGACACACCATTACGCTGTGGTGTTCTAGGTGGCGTGAGTTGTGAAACTATTCCACATTGTTTCGAATGAAGACCAAACTCGTAACTCAAATATTCTCCTCCACGATCAGATCGTAGAAACTTTATTTTCTTGTTACGATGATTCTCTACTTCACTCTGAAATTCTTTAAACTTTTCAAATGTTTCAGACTTGTGTTTCATTAAGTAGATATACCCATATCTGCTCAAATCATCAGTGAAGGTCAGAAAATAACGATACCCGCCGCGAGCATCAACACTCATTGGTCCACATACATCAGTATGTATGATTTCCAACAAATCTGTTGCTCGCTCCATAGTTCCAGAGAACGGAGTTTTAGTCATCTTGCCCATGAGGCATGGTTCGCAAGCACCAAGTGATTCATAATCAAGTGATTCCAAAAGTCCATCATTATGGAGTTTCTTCATGCGTTTTACACCAATATGACCTAAACGGCAGTGCCACAAATAAGTTGCACTATCATTATTAACCTTGCATCTTTTGGTTTCAATATTATGAATATGTGTATCACTACAATCGAGATCCAATAAGAATAGACCACTCTTTAAGGGTGCATGACCATAAAAGATATTATTCAATAAAATAGAACAACCATTATTCTCTGATTTAAATGAATAATCGTCTCGCAATAAACAAGATCCAGATATAATGTTCATGCTCAACGCTGGCACCAAATAACAATTATTTAGGTCTAAAACTAATCCCGAAGGTAGATGTAGAGGTAGCGTGTCGACGGCGATCACATCGACTTTGGAACCGTTTCCCACGCGCATCGTCACCTCGTCCTTAGCTAATCTTCGTTTAATCCGTAGTCCCTGTTTCGAGTTACAAATATTAGCAACCGAACCGGTATCAAATACCCAGGTACTACTACGAGCATTAGTAAGGTACACATCAATAACATGTATATCACATATACCTTTGTTCATCTTGCCATCCTTCTTATCCGCCAAATACTTGGGGCAGTTCCGCTTCCAGTGTCCAGTCCCCTTGCAGTAGAAGCACTCAGTTTCAGGCTTGGCTCCAGATTTGGGTTTCTTCGTGGAAGTAGCAACTGACTTGCTATTCTTTTTGAAGTTCCCTTTCTTTCCCTTGCCCTTTTTCTTGAAACTAGTGGTCTTGCTAACCATCAACACTTGATGCTCCTTTTTGATTTCTACCTCCGCAGCTTTGAGCATAGCGAAGAGCTCGGGAATTGTCTTTTGCATCTCTTGCATGTTATAGTTCATCACGAAGCCTTTATAGCTTGGTGGCAGTGATTGAAGAACTCTATCAATAACACTATCCTCGTCAATTTTGCAACCAAGTTGAGTCATATGATTGTAGTACCCAGACATTCTGAGCAAGTGTTCACTGATAGAACTATTCTCCTCCATCTTGCAGCTGTAGAACTTATTGGAAATCTCATATTTCTCAATTCGGGCATTTGCTTGAAATATTAACTTCAACTCCTGGAACATCTCATATGGTCCATGACGTTCAAAACGTCGTTGAAGTCCCGATTCTAAGCCGTAAAGCATGGCACACTGAACTATCGTGTAGTCATCAGACCGCGACTGCCAGACGTTCAAAGCGTCTACATTAGCGGAAGGGGGCTTGTCACCTAGCGGTGCTTCAAGGACATAATTCTTCTGTGCAGCAATGAGGATAATCCTCAGGTTACGGACCCAGTCCGTGTAATTGCTACCATCATCTTTCAACTTAGCTTTCTCTAGGAATGCATTAAAATTCAAAGGAACGGTAGCACGGGCCATTGATCTACAACGACATAGATATGCAAAACTATCAGGACTAAGTTCATGATAAATTAAAGTTCAATTTAATCATATTAATTTAAAGAACTCCCACTTAGATAGACATCCCTCTGGTCATCTAAATGATCACGTGATCCAAATCAACTAAACCATGTCCGATCATCACATGAGATGGAGTAGTTTCAATAGTGAACATCTTATGTTGATCATATCTACTATATGATTCACGCTCGACCTTTCGGTCTCTAGTGTTTCGAGGCCATATCTGCATATGCTAGGCTCGTCAAGTTTAACCCGAGTATTCTGCGTGTGCAAAACTGGCTTACACCCGTTGTATTTGAACGTAGAGCTTATCACACCCGATCATCACGTGGTGTCTCGGCACGACGAACTTTCGCAACGGTGCATACTCAGGGAGAACACTTATACCTTGAAATATAGTAAGGGATCATCTTATAATGCTACCGTCGATCTAAGCAAAATAAGAAGCATAATAAGATAAACATCACATGCAATCAAAATATGTGACATGATATGGCCATCATCATCTTGTGCTTTTGATCTCCATCTCCAAAGCACCGTCATGATCACCTTCGTCACCGGCGCGACACTTTGATCTCCATCGTAGCATCGTTGTCGTCTCGCCAACTATTGCTTCTACGACTATCGCTACCGCTTAGTGATAAAGTAAAGCAATTACATGGCGATTGCATTTCATACAATAAAGCGACAACCATATGGCTCCTGCCAGTTGCCGATAACTTTACAAAACATGATCATCTCATACAAAACCGTATAACTCATCATGTCTTAACCATATCACATCACAACATGCCCTGCAAAAACAAGTTAGACGTCCTCTACTTTGTTGTTGCAAGTTTTACGTGGCTGCTACGGGCTTAGCAAGAACCGTTCTTACCTACGCATACAAAACCACAACGATGTTTCGTCAAGTATGTGCTGTTTTAACCTTCACAAGGACCGGGCGTAGCCACACTTGATTCAGCTAAAGTGAGAGAGACAAACACCCGCCAGTCACCTTTAAGCAACGAGTGCTCGTAACGGTGAAACCAGTCTCGCGTAAGCGTACGCGTAATGTCGGTCCGGGCCGCTTCATCTCACAATACCGCCGAAGCAAAGTATGACATGCTGGTAAGCAGTATGACTAGTATCGCCCACAACTCATTGTGTTCTACTCGTGCATATCATCTACGCATAGACCTGGCTCATGATGCCACTGTTGGGGAACGTAGTATTTTAAAATTTTCCTACGATCACGCAAGATCTATCTACCAGATGCATAGCAACGAGAGGGAAGAGTGTGTCTACGTACCCTCGTAGACTGGGAGCGGAAGCGTCAAGTGACGCGGTTGATGTTGTCGAACTTCTTCGCGATCCAACCGATCAAGCACCGAACGTACGACACCTCCGCGTTCAGCACACGTTCAGCTTGATGACGTCCCACGAGCTCTTGATCCAGTTGAGCTTCACGGGAGAGTTTCATCAGCACGACGGCGTGGTGACGGATATGATGTGTTCACCGGCGCAGGGCTTCGCCTAAGCTCCGCGACGGTATGACCGAGGTGTCATTCCGTGGAGGGGGGCACCGCACACGGCTAAAACAATTCAACTTGTGTGTCTTTGGGTGCCCCCCTGCCCCCGTATATAAAGGAGCAAGGGGGGGGAGGCCGGTCGGCCCTTCCTGGTGCGGCTAGGGAGTGGACTCCTACTAGGAATAGGATTGCAATCCTATTCCTAGTAGGATTCACCAAAAGAAGGAAGAAGGAAAGGAATAGGAGAGGTGGCGCCCCCCCAATCCTAGTCCAACTAGGAACCCTAGGTGGGGGCGCCGGCCAGCCCTATGGGCTGCCTCTCTCTTTCCCTTTAGGCCCACTATGGACCATCCCCTCTCGTAGGGGGTTCCGGTAACCCCCTCCGGCATTCCCGATAAATCCGAAACTTTTCCGGAACACTTCCGGTGTCCGAATATATTCGTCCAATATATCAATCTTTATGTCTCGGACATTCCGAGACTCCTCGTCATGTCCGTGATCTCATCCGGGACTCCGAACTACCTTAGGTACATCAATACTCATAAACTCATAATACCGATCGTCATCAAACGTTAAGCGTGCGGACCCTACGGGTTCGAGAACTATGTAGACATGACCGAGACTCATCTCCGGTCAATAACCAATAGCGGAACCTGGATGTTCATATTGGCTCCTACATATTCTACGAAGATCTTTTATCGGTCAGAACCGCATAACAACATACGTTGTTCCTTTTGTCAAACGGTATGTTACTTGCCCGAGATTCGATCGTCGGTATCTCTATACCTAGTTCAATCTCGTTACCGGCAAGTCTCTTTACTCGTTTCGTAACACATCATCTCGTGACTAACTCATTAGTCTTTTGCTTGCAAGGCTTATTGTGATGTGTGTTACCGAGAGGGCCCAGAGATACCTCTCCGACACTCGGAGTGACAAATCCTAATCTTGATCTATGCCAACACCATGAATACTTTCGGAGACACCTGTAGAGCATCTTTATGATCACCCAGTTACGTTGTGACGTTTGATAGCACACAAGGTGTTCCTACGGTATTCGGGAGTTGCATAATCTCATATTCATAGGAATATGTATAAGTCATGAAGAAAGCAATAGCAGTTAAACTAAACGATCAAAGTGCTATGCTAACGGATGGGTCTTGTCCATCACATCATTCTCCTAATGATGTGATCCCGTTGATCAAATGACAACTCATGTCTATGGCTAGGAAACATAACCATCTTTGATCAATGAGCTAGTCTAGTAGAGGCATACTAGGGACATACTGTTTTGTCTATGTATTCACACATGTACTAAGTTTCCGGTTAATACAATTCTAGCATGAATAAAAGACATTTATCATGATATAAGGAAATACAAATAACATATTTATTATTGCCTCTAGGGCATATTTCCTTCAGGACATAGCTTTAGGGTCGAAGACAGTAGACTCCAAAGATGTGGCAGAGATGATGGGAAGGCTTGGTCTCCAAGAGGATGACCTAGATGATGTTGTTTTTGAGGAACAAGAAGCGCCCCCTTTGGATGGTGCTGGCAAGGGTTCATACAGAGAAATCCTACAACCAGTACTGGTTCTTCAAGACGATGAGGGCGGCGTGGGATCTGGCCCAAGAGGTAAAGATTAGACCCCTTGAAGAAAATTTATACACCTTGCAATTCTTGTGCTTGGGTGATTGGGAGAGAGTCATGCAAGAGGGACCGTGGAATTTCAAGGGCTTTGTGGTGTTTATTTCACCTTATGACGGATTTACAAAGCCGTCTCAAATCAAGCTTGATACTCTTGAGATCCGGGCTCAGATTCATGATCTTCCTGATGGTTTGTGCCCCATGTTGAAGGCTTTGGCGGGGAAGATTGGTGAAGTAGTGTTTGTGGAACCTAAGTCCCATGACTTTGAAGGAAATTTGTATAGGGTTCGGGTCAAGATTGATGTTCACAAACCCCTGAAGAATGCTACATCAGTTGTGAAAGATAACAAGAGACATATTTTTCTTGTGAAGTATGAACGCCTCCCTGACTGGTGTGCCGTATGTGGCCATCTTGGTCACCAATTTAAGGAGCACGGGGATGGGATTCACCCCCCGAAGGCTCTAGTTTTTAAGGAACTATGAGGAAGCTGGTTCCGTGGAGCAAGAAGGGGTTCGGGAGAAGGGCGCGCCCGCAGAGGCGGCTTCTGACGTGGAGCTCCAAGGGGAGGTGCATGATTTAATGTTGGTAGGGGCATGACACAGCAACCAAAGCAACATGCACGAGATGACGACGCAGATGCATTAATGGAGGATGCTGATCAGGCCATAAAAAGATCATAGGAGACAGGGAATATAGATGGCGAGGGGTAATCATCTCATGCTTCTGGCACCTCCAACAGTTCCTCCAAGTCCATAGTCTCGACAAGATCAGAAGAGAGCCAAGGTTGTCGTTAATGCAGATAAGGTCTGCTAAAGAAGAACCTCACCAACAATACCAATGATGCGCCCATAGCGGAGACCCAGAGTGGCCTCCGCGAGGCACAATGAGTCATGTGCTGGAACTGTCGTGGGGTGGGTAGACCGGCGACAGTTCGTGAGCTTTGCGATCTTGCAAAGCAATTTACCCCGACAGTACTTTGTATAGTAGAAACACAACTAGACAGAGTACACATCGAGAATTTGAAATCTTCGCTATGTTATGATAATAGTTTTGATGTAAGCAGTTCTGGTAGAAGTGGAGGCTTAGGCATTTTTTGGAATAATGAAATAAAGCTGGAAGTTCAGGGTTACTCTAAGTATCATATGGATGCACTAATTGATGAAATGGGTCCAAGCCCATGGAGGCTAACTTAAGTTTATGGAGAAGCGCAGGTGGCATCAAGGCAAAACACTTGGGACACTATTCAGGATATAGCTGGAGCTTCTTCTCTCCCATGGCTATTGATAGGGGACTTCAACGAGGTGTTGCTTGCACGTGAACACAATGGAGTTGGGCAGAGAAGCCAAAGCCAGATAGCAGCATTTAGATCAGTTGTGGATGACTGTGCTCTGCTCGATCTAGGGCATACATGAATTCCATGGACTTTTGAGCATAGAGTTACTGGTGGTTCCTATACTCGAGTTAGGCTCGATAGAGCACTTGCATGCAGTGCATGGACAACACAATTCCCAAGGGCGTGAGTGGACCACCTAACGGCGGTTTCATCGGATCACATGCCAATTGTTTTGGATCCATATGGAGAGGCAGAGGGGATACAACGATAGCACACTTTTCGGTATGAAACCATGTGGGAATCCCATGCCCAATTGCATACAAGGATGATTGGGGGGGGGCACGCCGGCATATGGATCAGTGGCGAAAATCAAAGGAAAGCTGGCATCCTTGGCCTCGTCGTTATCTACATGGGACAAGACCACGTTTGGGAGTGTGCGTGAGCAGATTAGGAGCCTAAAGCGCGAGTTAGAGATATTGCAGAGTGTACCAGGGAGGGTCGGACCCTCTCAGAGGGAACTAAAAATCAAGGAAAATCTTATCAAGCTCTATCACAGGGAAGAATTGATGTGGAGGAAACTTGCTAGAGTGGAATGGCTCCGGGCGGGTGATAAGAATACCCAGTTTTTTCACTTACGATCGAGCATGCGTAGAAGAAAAAATCTTATCAAGCTACTAGTGCAGGAGGACGGTAACATGACGGAGGATATACAAACATTGAAGGACATGGTTAACTATTTCTACAGTAATCTTTACACATCAAAAGGGGTTCATGATATGGATGATGTGTTGAATGTTGTACCAGCAAAGGTAACCGCCCAGATGAATGAACAGTTGAATGCACCTTACATTGCCGATGAGGTAAAGATCACATTATTCCAAATGGCACCGATGAAAGCTCCTAGACTCGATGGATTCCCCGCTCACTTTTTCCGGCACCATTGGGAAGTGTGTGGCGAAGAAGTAGCTAGGGTGGTACTCCGTATTGTCTCGGGTACGGAAAGCGTGGAGGAGATTAACAATACCGTGTTAGTACTAATTCCGAAGGTAAAAAATCCTACGTTGCTTACACAATTTTGTCCAATCAATTTGTGCAATGTATTGTATAAGGTAGCGTCCAAAGTAATAGCTAATCGCTTCAAGCTAATATTACCGAAATCATCTCTGAGGAGCAGTCAACTTTCGTCCTCGGTAGATTAATTACAGATAACATCATTGCTGCTTATGAATGCCTCCATTTTATGAGGAGAAACAAAGCTCAGATTCACAGGTCTTCCGCACTGAAACTGGATATGATGAAGGCTTATGATCGTGTTGATATTGTCATGGGGATGGTCTCCTTTGTCTCCTTCTCGGTTATGTTTAATGGACAAAAGTTAGAAGAGTTTAAACCTACACGTGGCATCCATCAAGGGGATACTATTTCACCTTCTTTGTTTTTGCCGGCAGTAGAGCGCCTTTTGTGCCTCTTAAAAACTCGTGGCCAGTCATCTAATCTCGGAGGAATTAAAGTGGCTTCAACGGCTCCGTCGATAAATCACTTGTTGTTTGCAAATGACAGCCTGTTGTTTTTAAAAGCAAATTCGGAAGGGGCGGAAGAAGTTTCTCTCTTATTGGAAACCTATGCTAGGGCTTCTGGTCAAATAGTAAACAGAGATAAATCATCATGTTTTTTCAGCAAGGAATGTCAAAAATTAGTAAGAGAGCAGCTGAAACAAGCCTTGCAAGTTCCCAATGAGCTACTCAACGAGAAATACTTGGGACTGCCTATGGACGTGGGCTCATCCAAGAATGGAGTGTTCAAGTACCTTATTGACCACTTGTGGAACAAAATTAGAGGATGGATGGAGAAGACCGTCTCTGCTGCAGGAAAGGACATTCTCATCAAATCAGTTGCGCAAGCCATTCCAGCATTCTCTATGTCCTGTTTTAAGCTACCTAGAGGATTATGTGAAAAGTTAACTTCCGCTATAAGAGCTTTATGGTGGGGAAGCAAACAAGGGAAGAGGAATGTGGTCAATCTTAAGGCGTCCCTCTCGGCATAAGATGAGAAATTTACTTTAGTTTTCGCCCAAAGTTTTTCTAAGGTGTGCATGTGTGCTTATAGATGGGTTTTTCGTCGCGTGTTCATTTCCAATCCGGATCGGCACAGTACGAAAGAAATATAGATCGTGCACTATTGATTAAGATTACACCCTAAAAAGAATTTTATAAATGTTTAATAGGTAAAATAGCATCATATTCGTATTCTACATATTTGCTAATCGAATTTATATATAACATATTGAAATTGAAGTTAGGGTTAAAAAGATATGGATATTTGTTAGAAGTTTTTGAAATGACTGCATGGTGATTACTAGAAATAACAAAGGATTCTCTGCAAAAGCGATCTTTTTACCTGATCTCATTTCAAATTGGACTGCTGGTTGATTACCAGGTATTACTAGAAACATCGTGGGGTTTATGCAAAAAGAAAACAAGTAGATATAGATGTATATATACATAGGTATAGATAAGGTGCAGTCATATATGCATATCGTAAAGTTTTTTTATTCAAAAACACTTATGTGATGCTAATGTGCTCGCTCGTGATAGGTACACATCAACCTATTTTTGAGGGTGAAAAGAGTGTATATGAATTAAGTAATGTGGCTACACTCAGTTTCATAGATCATACAAAATTCCTCTGGGCCAGAGCTAAACCAGATGGCCGTGCACTGGTCACACCGCCCAACCGCGCCATCTTGTGAGAAGCAGCATTGCATGCCCTACGTGCATGCACAATTAGGTGTTGTCGGATGCCATGCGGCAGACCCTTCACCTCCTCAACAAATCCAGTTGATCTATTTGTGATGGTGTTGTTCAACATCTCTGTTGCATCTTTACAGTCAAGCTGAATGATCAGGCTCTTGTTAGTGTTTTCTAGCGCCAGACCAATTCCTTCTAGGCAAGCAATAAGCTCCGCCTCAAACGGCGAGGAGCACGAGCGTTGGTAGTGCCATGGTGATAAAATCACAGCTCATGTGTCATCCCACACACCATTCCAGGCCCTCCCATACTCTTACCATGGACATAGGATCCGTCCATATTAAGTTTTACCCATCCAACAAGAGGCTTCATCGACTGAGCACCTCTATATCTGCATGTGGAATCCGAGTCTGAATCTTGTTAGCTGGCTTGCATATTGTATCACCATCTTACCCTTCGTCGTATCCCCCTTGAGATGTTGTTTGATGCATAGAAGGGACTCAATATAGCCATTGAGGAATTGTCTTGATGTCTCAACTGGTGGCACTGGATTGTGATGTGTGACCTCATTCCGACAATGCCAAGCACGCCATAAGGTCATCAAAATGATCATTCGCAGATTGTCGTTGCAGTCGGCTAGGAGGTGTAGTAGCCCCTCCTTCCCGGTGTACTGGATATCATCTCTAGCTGGTAAAGGCCATGACTCCCTCATAGCATCCCGTAGCGCACCCGCCATTGGATATCTACATACGGCTTGGAAAGTATCCTCTCGTTCAGCGCCACAAATAGTACATATGTCAGACTTTTCAATGGTTATATTCTTTTTATTTTCCATAGCCGCAAGGGTGTTCGTAGCCAATCTCCAACCAAAAATCTGTACCTTTGGGGGAGCAGGGCACCCCCACAATGCCTTCCAGATAGCACGATTGCCGTTCGGCGCCCTGCTCATGGCGCACATAGTTGCGCAAAGTTTCTCGTCTAGGACGAGTTTGTAGGCCGACCTAATGGAGAATATGCCTCAGTTATCTGGCCCCAGGCCAAAACATCGTGCATGTGTGGCTCTAGTCTCACCTTGAGAATCTTTTCGACGTCGGAGCATGCATCTTTGAGTCTGCGATATAGTCCTATAGGAAGCTGGCAGTGGGAGCCATGGGTCGCGCCATATGCGCACTTGCTACCCATCACCGATGCGCCAAAGAAGACCCTTTTTGAGGAGCTCGAGGCCGTATGTGATGGTATGTCATGTCTATGATGCATGCGCCAAAGAAATTCTCAGATAGGGAGAATCCTCCCCTCTCTTCTTTGTTGAAGAAATCTAGCTAGTTTAACATGTCATTGTGGTGAAAGATGGGGCCATCAGGACCTTCCAATATACGAACCAAGGTTTTCCTCCTTCTCTGATTAGCTACAGCTTGGAAATATGTTGTATTCCTATCTCCTTCTTTGATATCCCTATCTCTAGATCTTTGCCTATATTTGGTTTCCTCTTGTAACCAAATCTTACTCATCACATTTCTTATTTCTTGTAATCTAGTTAATTCCACACTAGAAAACTCATTTGTCTCTGCCTTAATATATAGTGCTTCATATTCCTACATCATATCTCTCTTGAGTTTTCTGAGGTCAACCTCAAAATTGGCACTCCAATCTTTTGTGGCTTTTCTCAGATTTCTCATTTTTTTCTGCCAGACTTCTACATAATCTTTTCTAGTTACTTTGGTATTCCATGCTTTAACCACCACATCTGAGAACTTCTCTTTTAGCAGCCACCATTTCTCAAATTTGTATGATGATTGTTTAGGGATAGATCCAAGGCCGGAGTCCCAAAAAATGGGAGTGTGATCACTCCCCAATCCACGAAGAGCCTGAATAGTAGCTAAGGGGAAAAGCCTATCTAAGTCTGTAGTACAAAAACTCTATCTATAGTGGCCATGACCATATCATTCTGATTGTTAGCCCAAGTGAACAACCGGTTCCCCATCTTGATTTCAAGTAGGCTCCAGATTTCCACCCATGCATTGAAAAGATCACACCACTTTAAATTGACATTGCCATTACTTTTATCAAAGCTATGCTTAACCAAATTAAAACCACTCCCTATCAGAGTTGGGTTATCACAGTCTACAAACATGGAGTGCAATTCAGAAATGACTTCCTATTTGTCATGTTTACAGGCAGCGCCATAAACTACTACAACTCTTAAATTCTCCCAGTGACTTTGGATTTGACATGACAAGAAACAGATTATTTCAGCATCTTCCATTCTAGTATGTCAAGCATACCAGAGTCAACCCCTACCAAAATGCCTTGTATAACGCCATTGGTAGGTAGTGGGTTCCAAACAAAATTCCTATTGTTAACAAGATATTTCAGGAAGGAATCATAGATGATTTCTTTCTTAGTCTCTTGGAGCCCAGTAATAGTGGGGTTAGTCTGGCTAATTAGATCAATCCGACTTTTTTCCTACGAGGGGCATTAATTCCCATGACATTCCAAAAAGTTCAACTCATGATAACCATTTTTAGCAGGGTGCTTGCCCTGTCTATGCTTTATCACAGTAGTCCACATCCCACCATTATTGTCAGGTTCCTTCCTCTCCCCATCGGGGGTAAGCAAAGTTAGAGGAGGGAAAAAGCAATTGTTAGTAAGATCTAAGACCGGGGACCCCTATTTTTCCAGCTATTGTGGAGTAGTCCAGCCTTTAGCCAGCTGCTCCTGCTCATGGAGGTTAGCTTTATTACTATTACCTGATACGTCTCCAACGTATGTATAATTTTGATTGTTCCATATTGTTATATTATCAATCTTGGATGTTTTATATACATTTACAAGCAATTATATATCTCTTTTTATGGGACTAACCTATCAACTTAGTGCACAGTACCACTTCTTGTTTTCTGCATGATTTTGGATTTACACAATATCCATGTCAAATGAAGTCCAATTGCCACGAAACTTTTTGGAGATTTTTTTCTAGCAATAAGAGACCCTGGAAGCTTCAGGAGGTCACCAGAAGATGGGGAAGTGGCACACGAGGCACCAGGGCGCGCCCCAGGGGGCGCCGTAGTGGCTCGCGGGGCCCATGTGGCTCCGCTTGAACAAATTCTTCCTCTATAAATACTCTAAAATCATGAAACCAACAGAGAGCCAAAAGAAATATTTTTTCTGTCCCCGCAAGTTCCAGAACCACGAGATCCAATCTAGAGGCCTTTTCCAGCACTTTGTCGGAGGGGGGATCGAGCACGGAGGGGCTCTACATCAACCTTGTTGCCTCTCCTATGACGTGTGATTAGTTTACCACAGACCTACAAGTCCATAGCTAGTATCTAGATGGCTTCTTCTCTCTCCTTGGTCTTCAATACAATGTTCTCCTTGATGTTCTTGGAGATCTATTCGATTTAATGACTTTTTGCGGTGTCCTTGTTGGGATCCATTGAATTGTGAGTTTATGATTAGATATATCCATGAATATTATTTGAGTTTTCTCTAAACTCTTTTATGAATGATTTGTGTAGCCTCGTATTTCTTCTCTGATTTATTGGGTTAGTTTGGTCGACTAGATTGATTTTTCTTGCCATGGGAAGAGGTGCTTGTTGGGAACGTTGTTGTCAGGCCCAAGATGCGATTCTATCCCGATCACGTGATACACCTCATGATTGGGGCACAACCGCATTTCGGTGCTTAGCGAGATGGATATCATTACATCACACCATTACATAAATACACGGGGATACAACAATTCATACAAGTCACATGAACACAGTAACATCAATACAAGGCATCCGACTACGGATGCAAAACATGAAAAGCACAACGACATCCATCATGCTATCATAGGCTGTCGACCAGGAACCTAACCCAAGAGTGACGAGGAAGAAGAACTCCAACACAACATAACATCGCTCTCACGTCAAGTCATCGGAATCCTGCACCTGCACCTATTGTTGTAGTATCTGTGAGCCACGAGGACTCAGCAATCTCATAACCATGGGTATCAAGACTAACAAAGCTTAATGGGTATGGAGAGGTTAAGTGGTGAGGTTGCAGCAGCGGCTAAGCATAAGTATGGTGGCTAACTTACGAGTACAACAATAAGATGAGAATCTACGCAAACGGTCACAAACTAGTAATGATCGCTAAAGATCCTGAACTACCTACGAGTCAAACATAACCCCACCGTGTTCTCTTCTCAAAGTGAAAAGAGACGGTCACAGTTACTGACGCGGTTCGTGTACTTTAATACGGATCCTCTGTCAAGTTTTCTACAACCGGACATTAACAAATTCCAATCTGCCACATAACCGTGGGCACGGCTTTTGAAAGATCATAACCCTGCATGGGTGTCCCAACTTAGCCCATCACAAGCTCTCACGATCAACAGAGGTAAAAAATAATAATACCCCTTATCTTAGGGACAGCCCGATCAGACTCAGAATCCTGGTGCACAAGACATTTCGACAATGGTAAAACAAGTCCAGCAAGACCTCCCGGCGTGCCGACACCCTGATAGTAGCCACGCGTATCTCATCTCTGGCTATAACCGGATGGGCGATCCTACGGGAGCCAGACCTCGAGTTTCCCCGTGGGGCCCTTCAGTCTCTCCGTTTGGGACCAACACCATCAGCACTGCCCCCCCTGTAATGTAGAATTAAGAACTTGGGGATGCGACCCCCTATGCAATTTAATTAATTATTTAAGTTTTTATTATGAGGCAAATTCAAACCAACGTTGGGCCTTGCTGGAGGAGTTTTATTCAAAGACGAACTATCAAGGGGTCCCCATATACCCAACCGCGTTAGGAACGCAACATCAAGGAACATGACGCCAGTTTAACGGTTCTTAAGGCAGCATGAGTGGAACAAAACACCGAGCAAAAGGACAAGCATTCCACTCATTGCCAACTATATATGTGTGTTAATTATAGTTATAGATATTGTGATATTCCAACAACCAAGATCCAACATGGAGCAATCTTCATCTTCACCTGCAACTAACAACGCTATAAGAGGGGCTGATCCAGCGGGTAACATAGCCAAACAACGGTTTGCTGGGAAGGTGTCAAAGGTTAGAGGTTTCATGGCAACAAGGAGAGGCTGACAACAAAAGATATGCAGCACGACATATAGCGATAGCATCGAGACAACTAGCATAGCAATGATAGTTAAGGTATCCAAGGAGATGGTCATCTTGCCTGAGATCCCGCAAGGAAGAAGAACGAGTCCATGAAGAAGACGAAGAAGAAGCCACGAAGACGAACCACGTGTAGACGAACGGATCCTCACGATCGCAATGGAATATGAACTAGCGAGAAGAAGCACACAACAAGGTAAACACACCACTCAAGAACATGACAAGATGCTCAACCAAGTATGATGCAAGACAAGTCTATATGATGCAAAACATGGCAAGGGATGAATCACATAAGAACATCACACAAGGCAAGTTTAAATGAGGCCGGAAACAACATAAAACAATTCCGGTAAGTCCTCATATGCAAATTTCAAAATGGGTCCAGATCTGAACAAACCTTAAGTTCAAGTTGTTAAATAGCAAGTTAACATGCACCAAGATGATCTACTCGAAATTCTAGTCAAGTTACATATAAAGTTCATTTAATTCGGAGCTACGGCCTAGAAGATATGAGCAAAACAAGTTAAGCATGGAAACGATGCAAAACATAACCAAACAACAAGAAAACTCACTCCAAGCATGTAACCCACATGATATTATGCATCTACATGCAAAAACACACAAGTTTCATATAGAGCACGCTCAAAACGGAGCAACGGTTCAACACATACTCATGAAACAAGATATAACAACAAGCTGTCCAAAAACAGCAACATGGCACTTAGTTGACATCGAAACAACATGATACAAATAACAAGCTGGCATAAGCATGGCATGAACTCAAAGAGCAGATTATAAGCTTCCAATAACAACAAGAATCAGATCCATAGGCATCAAGAGCAATCTAACATGAACAAGACAACAGGCATACTTTATTACACGGCTTAGTACTTAGTGAAAAACTGGGCATACATGAGCTGAAATAATCATGAAGGCATGTTGGAGCCAGGAATTAATTAAGCTACAGAGCAAGATCATGAAAAGTAGAAGCATGGCATGCTATAACATAACATGGAGGTCAAGGAACAACTCATGGCATGTACATGGCAGCAACAAGATCGTAGCATTCATCGAAACAAGAAGCAAACATTTTATAACAGATTCGACTTAGTGAAAATCTGGGAAGGCAAAACATCATCACGATGCTGCTTCGGAGGCACAAAACACCAAGCATAACAACTCTACTAAGTATATAAAGATCATGAACATGTAATAGGCATGGCCTACTACAAACAACTCCATTGGAACAACTCCATAGGAGGCATGGATCAATAGCAATAAGCTTCGCCAAATTGATCGTGCTGATAACAGTCTGACAGAAATATTTTATAGCAACTTGAGAGCATGAAAACAACAAGCTACAGCAGGCCATTAGAGCAAACAAGGGCATGGATGAATAGAGCATAACATGTACAACAAGACATGATCATTGGGCATCTCAAAACAAGCATGGATTTGAGTGCGGCATCAAGCAAACATGGCATCAGGTTATAACAGTTTCAGACTTGGCAGTTTTCAACAAGTCATAGAAAACAACAACAACGAGTAGGTCACTTTGCAAGCTTATTGCAAACACCACAAGGCATATCATGAAAAGTGGATTGCACCACAACAAAGATGGCATGATTGTACTTCTAAAACATATTGACATGTAGCTCAAACAAAAATCACACATAAAGATACAAAAATGACAAATCAACATCTCATAACAAGTTTCAACACTTAACAACCATATGCACTTTTGCAATAGAGATAAACATGGCAATATGACACCTAACATGAATGCTACAGCAAACCATCATGTAGAGCACTTCACAATGAACATTTTGACATATCATACACTCCATTTGGACCAACATGCACAAAGATGTGACCTCTCAAACATGCTAACATATTGTTGACAGACAACAAGAGCTTGACATAAACATCACATAGCAGTTTTGCAACGAAGATTAAAACATGAACATGAATAGTAACATGCATGCAAATGCAACTAACATGTAGAGCATCACACGACGAACATTTTGACATATCACATGCTCAATTTGGATCAACGTGCACAAAGTTATCAACAAGTAAAGAATGCATCATGCAACAGTTTTCTGGGACTTAGCCAAATTTTCACAGAGGAAAAGTGAGCGCTAGATAGCTAGGGGTGCACAGGGCGAGGATTAGTGGGCATCTCACCAGAGTGGGCTGGGCCCAGGGAGTAGAGGAGGAGGCTAGGCCTTGGAGTCAGGAGCGGGCCGGCTGGGTGACGGGGAGTTGGGCCAGGGCGAGGAGGCAGAGATGGGCCGGCGGGTGGAGCCAGGCCGTGGCCCACGTGGCCGGCGCGCTGGGCCAGGACGAGGCCGTCCCACGAAGCGGCGACACTGACTGCCATCGTCCTCGTGCTCCCGCACGATCCAGAGGCAGCGGCGGGCACCGGAGATTGGGAGTCCGGCGGAGCCGAGGCGAGGTGGGACACGGATCAAGCGGATCCGGGAGGATCCCAGTGGAGGCGGCCGGATCCGGGGCTGCGGGATCCGTTCCCGTGGTCGACGGAGCCCGACGGGGCGGGGCGGAGGAGATCGGGAGCCTAGCTCTAGGAGCAGCAGGAGTCCCTCACGTCGGTGACAGATCTGAAGAGAAGAGAGAGGTGAGAGCAGGAGAGGACGGGGAGATGGAAGGAGGGAGAGGGAGCGAGGGAACCGGCCTGGGATGGCGGCGGGGCGGCGAGCAGACGAGGCGGCGGGGTCGGGCGAGCTGGGAGGCGCGGGTCGCGTGGCGGAGCGGCGGGCTGCTCGGGGCCCAGATCTGGCCTAGGGCGGGCCGGGGACGGGCTCCGACGGGCTGGGGCGGCGCAGTGGGCGTAGGATGGACAAGTGGTGGCGCGGGAGTGGCCCGGGAGGCGGCGGTGATGACGTGGCAGCCTCTGATTGGTTGCGGGGACGTGGCTGGCTGGACATGTCTGGCGTGGGTGGACATGTCCGGCGGCGCGAGAGGGAGAGGGGTTAGGGTTAGACCGCGAATTTGGACGGGGATGACTAATTTATAGATAGAGGGAGCGAGGAGAGTCCAAATGAGGTGTGGTTTTTGGCCACGAGATCACGATCCAACGACCGAGAGCTTGGAGGTGGTTAGGATGAGCTTGAGGGTTGTTGTGGAGGGGTGGTGGACCAAAAGATAAAGGGCTTTCGGCGGTTAACGCGGTTAACCATTGGACTATCAAACGAACTGCAAATGCGATGAAATTTGACAGGCGGTCGACCTATGCTATAATAAGACCGCACGCCAAGTTTCATCCCATTCCGAGAACATTTTATGGCCACTTATAAAATAAATATTCGGAGGTGCCGCAGGCGCGTGCGAGTGTGTTTGGGCTCAGAACGGACAACAGAAAAGACAGGCGGAGTCGGACGGATGCAACTTTTGAAAACATGCTGATGCAATGCACATGATGACATGGCAAAGTGCCACACGCAAGCAGATGACAAGGCAACAACGACGAATGACTGGCTGACACCTGGCGCATCGGTCTCGGGGTGTTACAACACCCCCCTACTAACAAGAGATCTTGTCCCGAGATCTTAGGAACGAGACGAAATGAAAAAGGAAGAAGGTGAAACCAAAGAACCTTGAGAGGTTGAAACAAACTTGGAAGAAGGAATACAATGGAGATGAACGAGAATGAGAAGCTCTGTTACAAAATAGGAACAAGGAACACACGAGAACTTTGATGGTAGAAAGACATGAAACAAGAGTTGAACGAACAAGAATGAATTCGAAACAACTCCGGTTAAGCGAGATAAACAAGGAATAAGAACAAAAAAATATAGGCTGCACTCCGGTTGAATATGACTGAAATAGGTCATCAACTTTAGAATATGGAATAATACTTGACAAAAGGAAGAACACAATGCCTCCGGAAGAATGGAAAGAATGCAATGAAAAGAACGGAAAAGAAGATGACAACTTTGAGCACGAGTGACATGAACGAGAATTTTATAAGAGAAAGACTTGACGAAGTTGTTGAAGAATCAACAACAAAAGAATTAGCTTGATGTGGGCTTATAGAAAACATCTCAAAACTTGAGGTTAATTATGCGGCAACCACAAGATTGAATAGATGAGATGAAGGAAGAAATGCAAAACTCCACTACAAAAGAATATGAAGAATTAATTGTACTTCGAGACACAAAAGAATAATGCTTGAGCTACTCCACAAGAATCTTGAGGAACACTTAAAGAATGAATTAAATCATAAAGAACCACCATGAAAAACTCCGATGACAAACGGATGATGAGATCGGATTGAATGATGAAAAGAATAAGATTAAAGGCTTGCGGTGATTTAGATGGAGGTTCCGACGAGAAGGCTGAGAAACTATGAACTTCGGAAAGAAAAGATGAAAGCACTTGGGACTAGAATTTATTCATCAAGAATAAACTCCGAAGGAAGGAATAAATCAACTTGACGAGAATGAATAAGAATTATGGTATTCATCCTTCATCTATTAAATTGACGAAAGCAATGGATTGGCATAGTACTTATTCTCGTTGAAATGATTAAAGAGGGATATATCGCGAACTTGCAAAAATCTTCATGAAACACCGGTAGGATTGGAATAAAAATGAATGGATTGATATGATAACACCGGAAAAGAACTCTTGAGCGAACCACTATAAGAATTGAAGCCGAGTGAAGAAAAGGAACGAACCACCGTAAGAATTAAAATCGAGTGAATACAAGAGAATGAATCACCAAGAAGAATAAAACACTTGGGGAATTTAGATACAAGAGAACGAAGAGACCGCAAACTGATTAAAGAATACTTGAACGAAGCTCCGGATGAATGTGAGACGAACGAAGAGGCATCAATGAAGAATATTTGGAGGAAGAAGTTGAAAACTGAGAACGAAGAAATCTTCTGAAATGACGGCCTTCGGAGGAACACAACAGAAATAATTGATGAAATGCTTTGGATGGTTAAAGAAAGAATTTATGACCAATGGAATAATTCGAGAGGATAACATAAAGCTAGAACAGACAAGATTCAGAGGGAAACTCTACTTCAGTCTGCAAATGACGACGAGAAATACCACGAAGAATTTGTGAGATACTCCAGACGAATGAAAAGAGGAAGGGTTGAACCAAAGATGAAAATAATTGAAAGCGATCTTGGAGAAGGCATATGACTGATGAAATTCATACTTACGTCACACTTTCGAAAATAATTTGGAATAGCTCCGGAAAATTAGAAGAGTCAGGTAAGATCCTAGGAAAAGACCTGTGGGTTAGGGCCCACTGAAACAAAACCACCGTTGAAAAGGATTATTCGAATGAGAAATGATGCACCGGAATGATTGAAAGACTTTAATGAGGTGACAACCTCGAATTAATTGGAAAACAAACGAATCTCCTGAGATTTCTTTGGAAGTCCGGAACAATTAAATGGCAAGAGACGAACGAGCAAGGGAAAAACACTTGAGCCGATGCAAGAATAAGAACAACACCGAGATATTGGAATTGAATCCATCGGAAAAGAAAACGAGATGAATAATGATGACGAGACGAGAATTCACCGGTTGAAATAATTGAGGAAAGGAAGCAATGGACTCGCACGAGTAGTATGGATACTCGATTAAGGACTCCGGCTCCGAGAAGAAAAAAGGGTGGGCGGGTGGGAAAAGAAAGATAACTTTGGAAGGGGAAACAACATCGGTTGGAAAGAACCGAGGATTGAAGCAAAAGACGAGGAGGGTCGAATCAACTGGACGTGAAAAGCACCGGATGAAAAGAGCTGACACCACAACAACGAAAACTAACTACATTATCCTAAAAAAAATTGAAGGGGAAGAGGAGTAATTCAAAACACCTACGTCAAGATTCCTCACCAGAGCAACGAAGGGACTGAGGAGTAAAAATAATTCCTACTCCCCGGTATAACTAGACTCTGAAATCAGTTTTCTTCTAGACTCGACAACGGCCAAACTACAATCAAACAAGGGGGCTCCTATGGCCGATCGAGGCTCTGATACCAACTTGTCAGGCCCATGATGCGATTCTATCCCGATCACGCGATACACCTCGTGATTGCGGCACAACCACATTTCGGGCGCTTAGCAAGATGGATATCATTACATCGTACCATTACATAAATACATAGGGATACAACAATTCATACAAGTCACATGAACACAACAACATCAATACAAGGCATCCGACTACAAATGCAAAACATGAAAAGCACAACGACATCCATCATGCTATCCCAGGCTGCCGACCAGGAACCTAACCCAAGACTGACGAGAAAGAGGAACTCCAACACAACATAACATCGCTCTCACGTCAAGTCATCGGAATCCTACACCTACACCAGTTGTTGTAGTATTTGTGAGCCACGAGGACTCAGCAAACCCATAACCATGGGTATCAAGACTAGCAAATCTTAATGTGTATGGAGAGGTTAAGTGGTGAGGCTGCAGCAGCGGCTAAGCATAAGTATGGTGGCTAACTTATGAGTACAAGAATAAGATGAGCATCTACGCAAACGGTCGCAAACTAGTAATGATCGCTAAAGATCCTGAACTACCTACGAGTCAAACATAACCCCACCGTGTTCTCTTCTCAAAGTGAAAAGAGACGGTCACGGTTACTCACGCGGTTCGTGTATTTTATTACGGATCCTCTGTCAAGTTTTCTACAACCGGACATTAACAAATTCCAATCTACCACATAACCGTGAGCACGACTTACGAAAGATCATAACCCTGCAGGGGTGTCCCAACTTAGCCCATCACAAGCTCTCACGATCAGCAGAGGTAAATAATAATAATACCCCTTATCTGAGGGACATCCCGATCAGACTCGGAATCCCGGTGCACAAGACATTTCGACAACGGTAAAACAAGTCCAACAAGACCTCCCGATGTGCCGACACTTTGATAGTAGCCGCGTGTATCTCGTCTCAGGCCACGACCGGATGGGCGATCCTATGGGAGCTAGACCTCGAGTTTCCCCGTGGTGGCCCCACAATCTCCCCGTTTGGGACCAACACCATCAGCACTGGCCCCCCTGTAATGTAGAATTAAGAACCCAAGGACGCGACCCCCTATGCAATTTAATTAATTAATTAAGTTTTTATTATGAGGCAAATTAAAACCAATGTTGGGCCTTGCTGGAGGAGTTTTATTCAAAGACGAACTGTCAAGGGGTCCCCATATACCCAACCACGTTAGGAACGCAAAATCAAGCAACATGACGCCGGTTTATTGGTTCTTAAGGCGGCATGAGTGGAACAAAACACCGAGCAAAAGGCCAAGCCTTCCACTCATTGCCAAGTATATATGTGTGTTAATTATAGTTATAGATATTGTGATATTCCAACAACCAAGATCCAACATGGAGCAATCTTCATCTTCACCTGCAACTAATAACGCTATAAGAGGGGCTGAGCGAGCGGGTAACATAGCCAAAAAATGGTTTGCTGGGAAGGTGTCAAAGGTCATAGGTTTCATGGCAACAAGGAGAGACTGACAACAAAAGATAGGTAGCGCGACATATAGCGATAGCAGCGAGACAACTAGCATAGCAATGATAGTAAAGGTATCCAAGGAGACGGTCATCTTGCCTGAGATCCCGCAAGGAAGAAGAACAAGTCCATGAAGAAGATGAAGAAGAAGCCACGAAGGGGAACGGATCCTCACGATCGCAACGGAATATGAACTAGCGAGAAGAAGCACACAACAAGGTAAACACACCACTCAAGAACATGACAAGATGCTCAACCAAGTATGATGCAAGACAAGTCTATATGATGCAAAACATGGCAAGAGATGAATCACATAAGAACATCACACAAGGCAAGTTTAAATGAGGCCGGAAACAACATAAAACAATTTCGGTAAGTCCTCATACGCAAATTTCGAAATGGGTCTAGATCTGAACAAACCTTAAGTTCAAGTTGTTAAACAGCAATTTAACATGCACCAAGATGATCTACTCGAAATTCTAGTGAAGTTACATATAAAGTTCATTTAATTCGGAGCTACGGCCTAGAAGATATGAGCAAAACAAGTTAAGCATGTCAATGATGCAAAACACAACCAAACAACAAGAAAACTCACTCCAAGCATGTAACCCACATGATATTATGCATCTAGATGCAAAAACACACAAGTTTCATATAGAGCACGCTCAAAACGGAGCAACAGTTCAACACATACACATGAGACAAGATATAACAACAAGCTGTCCAAAAACAGCAACATGGCACTTAGTTGACATCAAAACAACATGATACAAATAACAAGATAGCATAAGCATGGCATGAACTCAAAGAGCAGATTATAAGCTTCCAATAACAACAAGAATCGGGTCCATAGGCATCAAGAGCAATCTAACATGAACAAGACAACTGATACGTCCAAAATGCATCACTATTTTATATCGTAATTTATCCTTATTCATTGATATCTTTCACGTTACGATGATGTTCTTATGTTGTTTTGGCCTATTTTACACAGTTTGCAACTTTCCGATGCCGAAGCAGCAGACACAGGATTCAGCAGCAAAAAGTGGACGCTGAGTTGCTGAAGAAGAATACCTCCAAATTACCTGAAAATCGACGGGGGATATTTTCCAGACGGATCACGAAGGCACGCAAAAGGGCAACCAGAGGGGGGCCACAGGGTGCCCAGGCGCCCTGGGGGCGCCCCCCCTGGCCGCGCCGGGGGGGCGCCTGGAGCCCCTGGCCCACCTCCGGCTGCCCCCTTTTGCCTATATACTCTCCGTTATCCGAAAACCCTAAAAACGAGAGTTTTTACGGAGTTCCGCCGCCGCTCCGTGGCGGAAACCTACAGAGAAGAAAAAGCCATCTCCGGCGGGCAGATTTCGCCGGGGAGATCACCTCCCGGAAGGGGAGATCATCGCCATCGTCATCACCATCGTCACGGGCATCATCGAGATCATCATCAACATCATCCCCAACATCAGCACCATCTCCATCTTCATCCAAATCTCATCTCACAATTGCAACTTGTGTTGTAACTCGTACTACCTATCGTCCCTACTCCATCGGTGTTGATTACTACTTTGTGGTGAATACTATTGAGTTTTGTTGGAGAAATATCATTATGTCCAGATTGTTTATCATCCATTTATCTCCACTGATCATGATCTCTTTTATGTCTTGTGAGTAGTTAACTTAGTTCTTGAGGACATGGGAAAAGTCTTGTTGTTAGTAGTCATATGCTGTTGAAGTACTATGTGTTGTTTGATACTTAAGTTGTGTTGTCATTCTACTAGTGGTGTTGTGTGAGTCGAACACTCAACACTTCGCCTTATTAAGGACCTAGGGGAATACATTGTGTACAAAGAATGCTTACAGTGGGTTGCCGGAGTGACAGAAACCTGAACCCCAGTTCGCACGCTTTTGCACAAGGGATCATTGGATCATCGGTCGTATTGCTATGGTTAGGCTTTTGCCTTAAATTCTATCTTGTATTTGCGGATGCTTGCAAGGTATTTAATCATAAGAGTGCACTCATCTTAGTCTAGAGAGTGTACTAGCATAGATCCACCCACTCAACACTTATCAACACATAACATAGTATCGATACGGAATATGGCGAAAGCACATGACCACCTCTCCCGTGTGACCTCAGGAACGCTTTAGCCTTTATAAGTTCAGTTGCTAGGCCTCTCCTTTGCTCAGAAAGGATTGGGCCACTTGTTACTCTCAGTACCTTTTACTTTGCTTGCTTTTACTTTCCTGTTGCTTATATCAAGAAAACCCCTAAAAAGTTATCTTTTAGTGCTTGCAGTAATTTCTTGCTCAGAATCGCTTATCAATACCTTCTGCTCCTCGTTGGGTTTGACACTCTTACTTATCGAAAACGCTGCAATAGATCCCTTACGGTTGTGGGTCATCAAGTACCGTTTTCTGGCGCCGTTGCCGGGGAGTGTAACGCTATTGGTAAAGTGAAACTGGTAAGGAAGTTTTTACAATTCTGTTTTTATTTTTTTGCTGTTGCTGCTCTTTGTCCTTATGGACAACCTTGCTATTGGATCGTTGCTTGCGGGAAACGCCCCACACCTGTGGTGGTTGCTCCTCCCCCTACTGAAATTGTGCCCTATAAAATACCAGCTGGTATTATCGATTATGTTTTGGCTAATCGTTATGCAGGAGACAGACATTCCGGTGAACATTTGCTATATCTGTCACAACTATGTTCATTATTTAAGCTTGGAGGTGTATCGAGGGAGTTTGTCATGAGGAAATTGTTTGCCGTATCACTTATAGATAAAGCTTCAGATTGGTATAGGCTTCTCGATAACTCGCACTTGCTTGACTGGCAAGAGCTTATGTCTCTCTTTTATACTAAGTTTTATCCTCTTCATGAAATTCATCAAGACATGAACTGTATCTATAACTTTAGGTCTCGTGACGGAGAAAGCATTGCTCAAGCTTCGGGGAGATTGAAGTCCCTAATGCTCAAATGCCCTATTCAGAAGCTTCCCAAGGAAATTATACTTACAAATTTTTATGCCAGGCTTTCTCGTCAGGATAAGGAGATGCTGGATGCCTCTTCTAGTGGGGTATTTCAGACGAAGAGTGTTGAAGAAAGGTGGGATCTCATTGAAAGGATCCAGAGGAATACCGAATATTGGGAAATCGATAAAGGTATTGAACCCGCTATAAATTATGAACATGATTATATTGAGAGCTATGTGAAAACTGATTACTTCAATACTTTTTGCTCTAAGATTGGTCTTGATTCCCATCTAATGATTGATTTCTGTAAGAATTTTGCCTCTCACATTGATTCTTTTAAAAAGAAGAGAGACCAGCATCATGAACCTTTTAAAGAGCTACCTGTTGATATTCATGTTGCTGACCCTATTTTGCCTGCAGTTATATATGAAAAGCCCCCTTTTCCCGCAAGGAGAAGGGAGCACTCTCTTGTGACAGGCATAATAAATAAAAGTGAGAGAAGAGTTGATGAGCCTGAGGACCAGATCAAGGTCGATCCTCAAGTTGCATTGATTAAAGACCTTGTTACTAATGATGTTTTGGATTCCGATGTGAATTTTTGTGCTGTTTCCACTAACCTTGTCATAGCCAAGAATAAAGACCCAATTTTAGGTACTCCAGTGGTATCTGTTAAAATAGGAGATCACAATTATTATGGGCTATGCGATTTGGGATCGAGTGCAAGTGCTATCCCCTATTCACTTTATGAAGAGATCATCGGTGATATTTCCCCTTGTGAACTTGAAGAAGTTGATGTTACCATTCATCTTGCAAACAGAACAACTATCTCTCCTATCGGAATTGTGAGGGACGTTGAAGTCCTATGTGGAAAGGTAAAATACCCTACCGACTTTCTAGTACTTGGTTCAGAGAGGGACAATTTTTGTCCTATTATTTTTGGTAGACCTTTTCTTAGAACTTGTGGAGCTATAATAGATTGCAAGAAAGGTAAAGTTTCTGTTGAATTCAATGGTGAGCCATATGAATTTAATTTTTCTAAGTTCTCTAAGCAGCCTCGTGGTACTGATTTACCTAGTGATGATAAAATTATTGAAAGTATTGCCTCTATTGCTATTCCCCCTAATGATCCTTTGCAGCAATATATGGAGGACCACGAGAATGATTTGCATATGCAGGAAAGAAATGAACTAGATGAAATATTCTTGAGGCAACCTCCTATCCTGAAGCACAACCTTCCGGTTGAACCTTTGGGAATTTTATCAAAACCAAAAGAAGACCCAGTGTTCGATCTTAAACCTCTTCCCGATACGCTCAAGTATGCTTATTTAGATGAAAAGAAAGTATATCCTGTTATTATCAACTCTAACCTTTCAGGATATGAAGAAGAGCGACTATTGGCAGTACTTCATAAACACCGAGGCGCAATTGGCTATACCCTTGATGACCTTAAGGGGATTAGTCCATCTATCTGTCAACATACTATCAACCTTGAGCCTGATGCTAAACCAGTTGTTGATCATCAACGACGGTTGAACCCGAAGATGATGGATGTTGTAAGAACTGAAATTCTCAAGCTTCTAGCCGCAGGTATTATCTACCCTATAGCTGATAGTAAGTGGGTAAGTCCGGTACATTGTGTCCCTAAGAAAGGAGGTACAACTGTGGTTCCTAATGATAAGAATGAACTAATACCTCAGAGAATTATTATTGGATATAGAATGTGTATTGATTACAGGAAGTTGAACAAGGCAACCAGGAAGGATCACTACCCGTTGCCGTTCATCGACCAAATGCTTGAAAGGTTATCCAAAAATACCCACTTTTGTTATCTCGATGGTTATTCTGGCTTCTCTCAAATTCATGTTAACACTGCTGATCAAGAGAAGACCACTTTTACTTGTCCCTTTGGTACTTATGCTTACATGCGTATGCCTTTTGGTTTATGTAATGCCCCTGCTACTTTTCAAAGGTGTATGTCTGCTATCTTTCATGGTTTCTGTGGGGATATTACGGAAGTCTTCATGGACGATTTTTCCTTCTATGGAACTTCCTTTGACCATTGTCTCCACAACCTTAATAAAGTTTTGCAGAGATGCGAGGAGACAAATTTGGTACTCAACTGGGAGAAGTGCCACTTCATGGTTAACGAAGGAATTGTTCTTGGTCACAAGATTTCCGAAAGGGGAATTGAAGTGGACAAGGCCAAGATCGAAGCTATTGAGAGGATGCCCTATCCAAGGGACATCAAAGGTAATCGTAGTTTTCTTGGTCATGCTGGTTTCTATAGAAGATTTATTAAAGACTTTTCTAAGACTTCGAGGCCCCTCACTAATCTTCTCCAGAAGGACGTTCCTTTTGTGTTTGATGAGGATTGTAAGGAAGCTTTTGAAGTCCTTAAGAAAGCCTTAATAACCGCTCCTATAGTACAACCACCTGACTGGAATTTACCTTTCGAGATTATGTGTGATGCTAGTGATTTTGCTGTTGGAGCTGTTTTAGGACAAAGAGTTGATAAGAAATTGAATGTTATACATTATGCTAGCAAGACCCTTGATAGTGCTCAAAGAAATTATGCTACTACTGAGAAGGAATTCTTAGCTGTAGTATTTGGTTGTGATAAGTTTAGGCAGTATATTGTTGATTCCAAAGTTATTATTCATACTGATCATGCTGCCATTAAATACCTTATGACAAAGAAGGATGCCAAGCCAAGGCTTATCAGATGGGTACTCCTTCTTCAAGAATTTGATTTGCAGATTGTTGATAGGAAAGGGGAAGACAATCCGGTGGCGGACAATCTTTCAAGGATGGAAGATATACCGCATGATCCCATCCCAGTCAACGACAGTTTTCCAGACGAACAACTTGCCGTTGTAAAAGTACAATCTCTTTCCGATCCTTGGTTTGCAGATTATGCTAATTTTATTGTTGCAAAGTATTTGCCTCCAGGTTTAACATTTCAGCAAAGGAAGAAGTTCTTTCATGATTTGAGGCACTACTTTTGGGATGACCCACATCTTTTCAAAGAAGGCCCCGACGGGATCGTGAGAAGATGCATACCGGAACATGAGCAGAAGGACATTCTCAGACAGTGTCATGATAGTCCCTATGGAGGACATCATGCCGGTGAGAGGACTGCACATAAGGTTCTTCAATCAGGTTTTTATTGGCCTACTCTCTTTAAGGATGCTAGAAATTATGTTTTAGCCTGTGATAAATGTCAGAGAGTTGGTAACATTAGTAGAAGGAATAAGATGCCTATGAATTACTCACTAGTGATTGAACCTTTTGATTGCTGGGGTTTTGAATTTATGGGTCCTTTTCCTTCTTCGCACAAGTACACGCACATTTTAGTAGCTGTTGATTATGTAACCAAGTGGGTTGAAGCAATCCCCACTGAAAGTGCTGATCACAAGACATCTTTGAAAATGCTCAAGGATGTAATTTTTCCTAGGTTTGGTGTACCTAGGTATCTCATGACTGATGGAGGATCACACTTCACGCACGGAGCTTTTAGAAAAGCTTTAGCCAAATACGATGTCAATCATAGAATTGCTTCACCATACCATCCTCAAACTAGTGGGCAAGTTGAGCTCACCAATAGAGAGATTAAGTTGATCTTGCAGAAGACAGTAAACAGAAATAGAAAGGACTGGTCAAATAAGTTAGGAGATGCTTTGTGGGCGTATAGAACTGCTTACAAAAACCCCATGGGCATGTCCCCCTATAAGATGGTGTATGGCAAGGCTTGCCATTTGCCATTAGAGTTAGAGCACAAAGCTTTCTGGGCTGTTAGAGAGCTTAATGCTGACCCGAAATTGGCTGGTGAGAAGCGTCTCATGAACTTGACTTCTCTAGATGAATGGAGAAGTGAAGCTTACGAGAGCGCTAAAATGTTCAAGGAAAAGGTAAAAAAGTGGCATGATAGGAGGATTTTGAAACGTGAATTTAATGTTGGTGATAAAGTTTTGTTGTTTAGATCCCGTTTCAGGTTTTCTCCAGGCAAACTACTTTCCAGGTGGGAAGGGCCATTTCATATTGAAGAAGTCTATCGGTCTGGTGCAATTAAGATTAACAATTTTGAAGGCACCAAACCTCAAGTTGTGAATGGGCAAAGACTTAAGCATTACATAGCAGAAGATCCTGTCAATGTTGATGTGAATTTGATATACACAACAACTCACGAAGAACATGTTGCAGCCCTGTTTCAGACACCAGCAGAAGCAGAATAAAGAAAAGGTATGTATTACGGTAAGGAAACATCGCGAACCACCATAAAACTTCTATATTACGCGTTTTTGCAAAATTAGTAAAATTCTAAGCCTAAGTGGAGACGGAGACGAGCTCCAGGGGGTCCAGGCGCCCCCCTGGCGCGCCCTACCTTCTGGCCGCGCCGGGAGGCCGCCTGGACACCCGGAAGTCCGTCTCCGACCCCGTTTTTAGCCTGTTACCTTCCTTTCTGTGCATAAATTTTTGCTATATATTTGCCCGGATTGTTCCGGCAACGTATCTTGCGATTTCGTGTGTTTTCTTTTCGATCTGTTTCTGCCAGGGAATCTTTCAGCTGAATCTAGGTGCCATGGCTTCTCCAAGTTCCCCCAAGGACAAGTTCGTCGTCAACGTCATCAACCCTTACCTCGCTGAGGTGAAGAAGCACCCTCAGGTTGTTCGGATGGAGGACGGTGTCCTTCATCTAGAAGATCTGAAGGGACCTATCAAGGAGGGGAGCATCCAGGCCAGGCTGGAAGAAGTGGAGCAAGAAGTCTTCAAGTACAAGAAGATGATCGAGCGTGGTGTTGAAGCTAACTTTGACATCATCAACGAGCTGAAGACCTACTTCCTGAAGGAGATGAAGGAGATGTGGAAAAGCATCACCGCGTCTGAAGAAAGAATTGAAGAGCTCCAAGGGCAAATTTATGATCTACATAACCAGAACTGTGAGTATGAACTAAAGTTTATGCGCATGGGTATGGGTGCTGCATGCAGGATTCAGGAGACAAACTTCTCATATGAGACTGGAGAACCCCTTCCATGGAAGCGTTTCGCCGAGGACTACGTGATCAACGCCAACAAGAATGAGGAGTGAAATCTCCTTGGGTAACGACATTCCCTTGGCTTGTTCCAAGCTTGGGGGAGTGCCCGGTATCTTTATCTTTATCTTTTGTCTTTTAGAGTCAAGTAGAGTCATATCATGTTTAAGGAGGTTGCTATATGAAATAGGTGTGTGCATTGAGGTCTATCACTCCTTCGGTGGAGAGATTGTATCCGTGAGTGTGGAGTCGTCTATGATGGAATATTAATGAGAAGTTTATTGGTTCCTTCTGCTGCACTCGGTATTCTCTTCACGCAATCGACCTTATATGATGATTCTTATGGGGAGTATTGACCTTATATCAGGTATGGCTGTGAAAACTTTATTTAATCTTGGCAAACATAGCTTTGGTCATAACAACAAGCATGATTTTCTTAAACGTATCGACATAGCCAAAACCTTTATGTTATTATGCTTGAAGTGTTATGCTGACAAGGAAGACAACTTGATGTGTTATGCTTACCTCAATGTTTATGCTTTATATTGCTTTGCGTCATAGTCATCATCAATTGTCTGTTCTCTCAAAACCTTTGCTAGCCTATGAAAGTGCAACTAATCCCCGGGTGGTTTTGGTAATTAATAACAACATATATATCATTGAACTAATAGTTACTTGAGAATCATTTCAGAGAAGTTCAGTGATACGGGTATGGAAATGTCTGAAGAAGTGGACCCCTCAAAATGCTAAGACAAGCATTGACAAAAGCTCAAGACTCCATTTTTGGTTTAGTGATCAAAGATCACATTGAGTCCATAGGAAAAGCCAATACTATTAAAAGGGGATGAGGTTGTGTTGATGATCTGGTTGCTCAAGTGCTTAGTGATTTAGCTCCTTCAACTATCAGCAATTTTCACTACTTAACACACTCATAAGTAATCTCGGACAAACCGATTCTTCCAACTCAGTCCCACCGAGATGAACCACCTCAGCTATTTTTCCAAACCCTAGATATTTCGGTCCATCCGATTTTGAGTTCGGTCTCACCGAAACTGGACTGCCAGCCTTCTGTAACCGTTTGTCATCATTTCGGAATATCCGAGTTGTTGATTTCGGTCCCACCGATTCTGGCAAGTTCCTACCTTTGACTCATATCGGACACACCGAGATGGTATTTTCGGTCCCACCGAAAACCCCAACGTTCACTATATTTGAACTTTCGGTCTGACCGAGTTTTCACTTCGGTCTCACCGAGATTGCTCAATTATGTGTGTAACGGTTGGATTTTGTGTGGAGGCTATATATACCCCTCCACCCCCTCTTCATTCGTGGAGAGAGCCATCAGAAAGTACTACCACTCCTACCTTACACTTTCTGAGAAGAGAACTACCTACCCTTGTGTTGAGATCAAGTTATTCCATTCCTACCATATGAAACTTGATTTCTAGCCTTCCCAAGTTGCTTTCCACTCAATCCTTTCTTCCACCACAGCCATATCAGTGAGGAGAGTTGAGTGTTGGGGAGATTATCATTTGAAGCACAAGAGCAAGGAGTTCATCACCATCAACAACATCTATTACCTTTTGGAGGGTGGTGCCTCCTAGATTGGTTAGGTGTCGCTTGGGAGCCTCCGTCTTCGAGATGTGGAGTTGAACCAAGAAGTTTGTAAGGGCAAGGAGATCGCCTACTTCGTGAAGATCTACCCCGAGTAAGGCTAGTCCTCCGTGGGCGTAGGCCATGATGGAATAGACAAGGTTGCTTCTTCGTGGACCCTTCGTGGGTGGAGCCCTCCGTGGACTCGCGCAGCCGTTACCCTCCGTGGGTTGAAGTCTCCATCAACGTGGATGTACGATAGCACCACCTATCGGAACCACGAGAAAAATCTCCGTGTCTCCAAATTGCGTTTGATCTTCTCCACCTCTCTTTACTACATGTGCAATTTACTTTCCGCTGCTTATACTCTAGAATTGCATGTGTAGGGTGATACTTGTGTTGATCATAATTGTGAAACTGCCAAAAACTGTCCATGATCTAAAGGCAGAATTTTTATATTGTCAAGTAGTCTAATCACCCCCCCTCTAGACATACTTTCGATCCTACAAGTGGTATCAGAGCTTTGGTCTCCATTGTTTTGGTTTCCATTGCATTGGACTCCATAAGCTTGGTTTCATAACCTAGGAGAGTATGGCGTCTAGTGAGGGTAATTATCGTAGAGGTCCTTACTTTGATGGTACAAATTTTGCTAGTTGGAAGCATAAAATGAAAATACATATTCTTGGTCATAACCCAGCCGCATGGGGCATTATTTGTGTTGGTATGCAAGGTGAATTCTTCGAGGAAGGAAAAGTTCCGGATCGCGAAGCTACACCGGAAGAGTTGCGGATGTTGCAAAACAATGCTCAAGCTTGTGACATTCTCTTCAATGCTTTGTGTCCCGAGGAGTTCAACAAAATCAGCCGTCTTGAGAATGCTAAAGAGATTTTGGATACTTTGGTTGAAATGCACGAAGGTACTAAATCTGTGAAGGAATCAAAGCTAGATATTCTTCAGGGTCAACTTGACAAGTTCAAGATGAAGGATGGTGAAGGAGTCGCTGAAATGTACTCTAGGCTTGCTCTCATCACAAATGAGATTGCCGGCTTAGGAAGCGAAGAAATGACCGATCGATTCATCATTAAGAAGATTCTCAGAGCTTTGGATGGAAAATATGACACCGTGTGCACTTTGATCCAAATGATGCCAAACTACAAGACTCTCAAGCCAACTGAAGTCATTGGAAGAATTGTTGCTCATGAGATGACACTTAAGGATAAGGAAGAGCTTCACAACAAGTCAAGTGGTGCTTACAAAGCTACAAGTGATGCTCCCACAACCTCAAGTGACAAGTTAATTTCCAATGAAGAGATAAGCCTAATGGTTAGGAACTTCAACAAGTTCTACAAGAATAGAGGCAAAGAAAGAAGCTCAAAGTCTAGATCATATGATGAAAAGAGATCTTCTAGTCGTGATCGAAACTGCTACAATTGTGGAAGACCCGGACACTTCTCAAATGAGTGTACGGCTCCCCACAAGAGAAAAGAAGAATCTCCAAGAAGAAGAGCAAGAGATGAGTCACCTCGGAGAGAGAGAAGGAGTAGAGATGATCGTTATGAACGAAGACCCTCTCGGAGAAGCAAGGATTCGGAGAGGAAAGACAAGTCATCAAGGAGCTACACAAGAAGAAGACATCAAGCTCATGTAGGTGAATGGGTCTCCGGCTCCGACTCCGACAATCAATCCGATGGAAGCTATCACTCCGACTCCGACTATAGTCAAGATGAAGGTGTTGCCGGACTTGCACTCGTATCCTCCAACTCCAACTCCTACGATTTATTTGATTCACCAAATGAGGGAATTGGAAGATGCTTCATGGCTAAAGGCCCCAAGGTAACACACCCTGAATTCATTGACTTTGATAGTGATGAGGATGACTTACTTGGTGAAGATGAGCTCTTGCATGATAAATCTAGTGAGCTTAGTAATGATGAAAATGCTAGTAGTCTTTATAGTCGAGAAGAGTCGAATGACAATGCTATGAAGGAGATTGAGCGTCTAACTAAAGAACTAAACACTCTTAAGTTAGCTCATGAAACAACTCAAGAAGATCATAGAGAGCTCCTAAGATCTCATGAGAAGCTACGCTTCGAGAAGCTCACTCTAGAGCAAGAACATGAGTTTCTAAAAGCGATCAATGACGATCTTCGAAAGAAGAGTTCTTCATATCTTGCCAAACGACTTCTCTTGTCTAATTTCTTGCCACCTATTAAGACTAAGCATGACAAGCATAAGAAAAATTCTTCCTCTAGTAGTAACAATAACCATGTTACATCCAATATTGTTGCTTCTAGTAGTTCTCTTGATTCCACTAACAATGTTTCAAGCCAAGTTACACTTGAGCAAGAAAATAGCTTATTGAAGGAAATCATAGAGAAAGGTGTCTATAAGAGTCTTGCCGGAAGCAAGAACTTTGAGGAAATTGTTCGCAAACAAGGAAGGCACCGGAAGAATCAAGGGATTGGTTTTGAGCGAAAGTTCAACGCCGAAGGTGTTGAGTGGGAAGAAGGTCAATACCCTACTCCACAGTTTGTTTCTCAAAAGGAGAAGTATGATCCTACTTCTTCCAATGTGGAACAAGTTCAAGATGACCTTCCACCACAAGACCACAAGCTAAAGGCCAAGGACAAGCTTCAAGAGGAGATTGATGCATTCATTGAAGCACCTCAAGCCATGGTCAAGTGGGTTCCCAAGGACACATCAAGTTCTACTTCGTCAAGCTCAACTACAACCCCAAGGATTCCCATCAAGATGATGTGGATCCCAAAGAAGAAGAACTAGAAGGTTCTTGAGGGTGACTCCGCCAACATACTTCACTCATATTCATTTTGGCAAGAACTTGTGCAAACAACTTCCACATCATGCACTAGTTCATGGAGTCACAAACCCTCTTGTTGGTAAGTCAAGGGACAAGGTAATCATTGCTTTCATGGACATCATCTTTTGTGAACTTCAATCTATGTCTATGGATATCCTTGTTTGTTCCTTGTGGGACTAACCCATGTAGGTATTGAAAGTGCCCTAATCCAAAGGATAGCTCCCAACTCTTGATGATCTACATCAACTTTGAGCATCCACATCTTCAACATCTACATGAAGTCTTCTACGACAACCCAAGGTTAGTTTGACCCTTTAAAAGGGGTTCTCACATCTAGGGGGAGCTTTGCTCTAAAAATTGAGCTAAAGCATCTCCAAATGATGTGAACACATCAATGCTTTATGTAAAAGTGGTAACCCCACTTGTGCTTAAACGATGAGTATGACCTATGATCAAATGTTCTCATTTGACTCCTAAGTCAAAATACTCATATATAGATGACCTAGTCATCGACAAATTGTGTGCTAGTAGCTAGAGTGTTGGTTGTGCATGTTTGACACATATTTCAGTTGCTATCTTATTGTGTGAGCATGTTGAATGGATGATTTTATCCATTCTAGGACATCCATTTGTTGTTTTGATTGTTTTGATTTTTCTGGCCAAATGGATGGACAAGAATGCCTAAGCACCTTCCCTAGCTATCTATGCTTTCTTGTCTCAAACTCCATTCATGCTCATATCACAACTTTGAACAAGTCATTTTCGGACCCTTCGAGTGAGGAGCACTCGGAGCCACCGATCCGTCTAAGGCTGACTTCCAAAACCTTCTAAGTCAATTTCGGTCTGACCAACTTCTCCATCTCGGTCCAACCGAAACGCTTAGACTGATCTAGGTTTCATCTCGGTGAAACCGAGTTATAAATCTCGGCGTGACCGATATGTGTAACTGCACAACAGTTATCCATTTCGGTGTCACCGAGTTTTTCAACTCGGTCCCACAGACAGTATGGGGATAGATATACTGAGGGCTGCGCGCGATTAATTCTTAAAACCGTTTCGCCCCCAAGTCCCCTGCTGCCGTCGCCCTGGTCTTCGGATCGTCGCCGTCGTCGCCTGTGCGCCCTTGCCGCAGGTCTCCGCCGCCGTCAACGGTCTTCTTCTCCGCGCCGTTGCCGCCGTAGAGGGACTCCACCAAGTTAGGGTGAGTCTCGATCCCTCTCGTGCTCCCCATCTGATTCTTGCACGATTGGTTTGCCCTGCATCTAGCCATGTTTGAGATATTCCTTAACATCAGATCAGATCGTTTTAGTTTCGAGCGAAATTCTTAGGTTTAGGTTTCCACGGAATACATCTCGGTGAAACCGATTTTGAAAACTCGGAATGACCGATTTGGCCTCTGGCCATTGCACTGCACCTTTCGGTCTAACCGAGTTGTGCAAATCGGTGTGACCGAAACTTAGTTTCAGTGAAACCCTAGTTTATCGGCAGGACCGAAACCCATTTCGGTCTGACCGAAAGTGGTGTGTAGGTTTCTGTTATACACTTCGGATTCACCAAAACTAAAAATCGGTTTGACCGAAATGCATTCTGTGAAAACTCAAAACTAAGATTTGAACTCATTTTTTTTTTTTTGCAAAAACCTCTGCAGTTGTGATAACTCTTCTACTCTGCCTATACCTTATCTATTCACAGGTTGTCAGCCATGTCAGATGCCAGTGACAGCCAGAACAGGTCTGAGTCACCTTTTGCAGAGATCCCTGAGGCAGATACTAGTCCTGAGGCTAGTAGTTCCAGTGATGATGGTGAGAGGAGCACCCCTAGTGGTTTGCCTCCTGCAGCCACCAGGACCAGAAAGCAGAGAAATTCTGATGATGAGGACTCTGACTTCGTTGCTGAGGAAGTAACCTCCAAGCCGAAGAGAAAAGTTGTTGCCAAAGAGCACCAAGGGCTTCAGTCGAAGAAAGGCACAAGCAAGGTCAAGCAGTCAGCTGTTGCCAAGAAGCTAAACTTGGAAGAGCCAGCTCCAAGTAAGGTGAAGAAAACTTCCAAGAGGAAGAGGGTAGTATATGCTGAACCTCATGTTGATGCAGCTGCTGAAGAAGAAGAAGAAGATGCACCCCAGCCTCCTCCTCAGAAGGCTAAGTTCATGGGTGATGCTATTAGGGCTCAAGCCACTTCTAAGCCCAAGAAGCCTGCTCAAGCCAAGGCAGCTCCAGCCAAGCCCAAGAGGACAACCAGGAACATTCCAGCCTCTGAGAAGAACAAAGGTGAGATGCCACCGTCTGAGTCAGATGAAGAACATGTGTTGCTTAAGCTCCGTCCTAAATTGCCACTCCACAACGATGCTCATCCTCAAGCTGAGGATATGAAGGCAAGGAAGGATAGAGGTCTCAGGCTATGGAGACAGTCTAATCCATATGCCGTGAGGAGAAGGACTGCTGTGGACCCCAGATTCCACACCAGAGAGCAGCAGGACTTCTATGTGACCGTGCTGATGGATAAGAAGCCTATTGTTGCTGACACCAGGTATGTTGACTGGGAGTACATTGACAGTGAAGAGCACCGAGACTTCTTTCCCCATGTGCATGAGAGCTTTACTGCATGTGGAGTTGCTGACTTTGTGGGTCAGAAGCTGACAGATTGGAATGACGAGATGATCATGCAGTTCTACGCCACAACCCACTTCTATCCTGATGGCAAGATCACCTGGATGACTGAAGGTCAAAGGTTTTCTTCGTCTGTTGAAGAATGGGCAGAACTTCTGAATGCTCCAGTGCAGAGAGAGGACGACATTGATGTCTATGGGATTCCTAAGAAGAACCATGATTCCATGAAGAACATGTACAAGGAGATCCCCGCAGTTGATTTGGAAGGGTGGAAGCTTGGCTCAGTGTACTATCTCCAGGCAGGTCTCACTACCACAAACACCATTTTGAGGCATACCTTGATGCCCAAGTCTGGAGACCACCGCATGATTCGAGGCTATTCTATCAACATGCTGCACATTCTTGATGAGAAGGCACCTTTTAAGGTGATGGACTTAATGGTAGAAACCATTAAGAGGACTGCAGCTGACCAGAAGAGGTCGTGTGGATTTGCCCCACAAATTCAGATGCTCATCAATGCCAAGTTTGGCACGGGCAAATTCATGTTGGATAGGAAGCACTTGCCACTGCAGCCAGAGCATGAAGATAACATTCTTGTGATGGATGAGGAGGATCCAACCTCAGTTGAAGGTCAAGCCAAAATTGAGGCTGCTAAGAAAGCTAAAGCTGACAAAGAGGCAGCAGCAGCAGTAGCTAAACCAAAGAGCTTCGGAGAGCAGATTCTTGAAGCTACCCAGAGGATTGAACAATGCCTGGCCAGCATTGAACAATCTCAGGAAAGCCTAGAGAGGATTGTTGAGGACAAGATCCACGCTCTGGACGTGAAGCTGATTGAGATTCAGGTGTCCGTCAACAAGCTTGAGGCAGACATGGAGGAAGCAAGGCAGGAGAGAGCAGAGCTCATGCAGGATGATCTAGTCCAGGACTCTCATCGCCAGACTGCTCAGGTTCCCAGAGGATCTCGATCAGCAGCTATCCCAGTAACTGACTCCAGGGCTACCACTTCAGCACCTCCTACAGCTCCAGCAGTTACTCCAGCTCCAGCTCCAGCATCCACTCCTCCAGCGCAGACATCAGCAGAAGTCTTCGCCGATGCCGTCATTTCTACTCCGACATCTACCCAGACGGGAGCCGCCAGCAGAGCCCACAGTGACGTTTAGCTCTATGCTTTTTCGAACTTTTTGGTAACTTGTTGCCAAACGGGGAGAAATTGTATAGATCATAGGGCTTCAAGAGAGAGAGTGCTCTTTTGTTCTTTTGCCGGTTTTCTTTGAGATACATTTGGTTCTTTTGGTTCTTGATACTTTCAGTGTGCTTGCTACTACGTTTGATGCTACCTTAATGAGTGCTTGGTCATACTATGCTTTAATGTGTGCTTAATGCTTATCTTATGCTATTCCTTATTGTATGGCTATTTACTCTTGTCTTGGTGATTGAGTGCATGTTGTTCATTCTTATCATTTTGTGCGCTCCACCAAGATGTATGTGACATGGAAGAGTGACCCATAATCCTAATCGATTGTGCATTTGCATTCAAACGCAAATTTTAAATAATGCACAAATTTAGGGGGAGCTCTTGTTTATCACATACTTCTCAAAGCGACGATATCATCTATTGATTATATCTCTTGTCGAAGCTTTGATCTATATGTTGTCATCAATTACCAAAAAGGGGGAGATTGAAAGTGCAACTAATCCCCGGGTGGTTTTGGTAATTAATAACAACATATATATCATTGAACTAATAGTTACTTGAGAATCATTTCAGAGAAGTTCAGTGATACGGGTATGGAAATGCCTGAAGAAGTGGACCCCTCAAAATGCTAAGACAAGCATTGGCAAAAGCTCAAGACTCCATTTTTGGTTTAGTGATCAAAGATCACATTGAGTCCATAGGAAAAGCCAATACTATTAAAAGGGGATGAGGTTGTGTTGATGATCTGGTTGCTCAAGTGCTTAGTGATTTAGCTCCTTCAACTATCAGCAATTTTCACTACTTAACACACTCATAAGTAATCTCGGACAAACCGATTCTTCCAACTCAGTCCCACCGAGATGAACCACCTCAGCTATTTTTCCAAACCCTAGATATTTCGGTCCATCCGATTTTGAGTTCGGTCTCACCGAAACTGGACTGCCAACCTTCTGTAACCGTTTGTCATCATTTCGGAATATCCGAGTTGATTTCGGTCCCACCGATTCTGGCAAGTTCCTACCTTTGACTCATATCGGACACACCGAGATGGTATTTTCGGTCCCACCGAAAACCCCAACGTTCACTATATTTGAACTTTCGGTCTGACCGAGTTTTCACTTCGGTCTCACCGATATTGCTCAATTATGTGTGTAACGGTTGGATTTTGTGTGGAGGCTATATATACCCCTCCACCCCCTCTTCATTCGTGGAGAGAGCCATCAGAAAGTACTACCACTCCTACCTTACACTTTCTGAGAAGAGAACTACCTACCCTTGTGTTGAGATCAAGTTATTCCATTCCTACCATATGAAACTTGATTTCTAGCCTTCCCAAGTTGCTTTCCACTCAATCCTTTCTTCCACCACATCCATATCAGTGAGGAGAGTTGAGTGTTGGGGAGATTATCATTTGAAGCACAAGAGCAAGGAGTTCATCATCATCAACAACATCTATTACCTTTTGGAGGGTGGTGCCTCCTAGATTGGTTAGGTGTCGCTTGGGAGCCTCCGTCTTCGAGATGTGGAGTTGAACCAAGAAGTTTGTAAGGGCAAGGAGATCGCCTACTTCGTGAAGATCTACCCCGAGTAAGGCTAGTCCTCCGTGGGCGTAGGCCATGATGGAATAGACAAGGTTGCTTTTTCGTGGACCCTTCGTGGGTGGAGCCCTCCGTGGACTCGCGCAGCCGTTACCCTCCGTGGGTTGAAGTCTCCATCAACGTGGATGTACGATAGCACCACCTATCGGAACCACGAGAAAAATCTCCGTGTCTCCAAATTGCGTTTGATCTTCTCCACCTCTCTTTACTACATGTGCAATTTACTTTCCGCTGCTTATACTCTAGAATTGCATGTGTAGGGTGATACTTGTGTTGATCATAATTGTGAAACTGCCAAAAACTGTTCATGATCTAAAGGCAGAATTTTTATATTGTCAAGTAGTCTAATCACCCCCCCTCTAGACATACTTTCGATCCTACAGCCTAACTCTGTACTAAGCGGAATTCTGCTTGTGCATCCATACCCTTAAACCAATACCTTCCATATGAGTCCACCATACCTTCCTATTCGTGGTATTCCACTACCACCTCCTAAAGTACAGAATTTATGTGTTATCCTTAAATGTTCAAAATCTTTTATTTTGTGCCTCTGTTTTAGCTCATGAGGAAGTAATAGTTAATTCATGGCCTTTTTGAGTTGGACAAGCTTCACCCCAGGATTGCATGTCTAATGTGCAAACCCATAATACGAGAAGGAACTGGCAAAGAGTGCGCCCGGCTCAAAAGTAATATAACAAACAAACCCTCCTTCACGCTTTGTTCATGAGAAATCAGAAAACTTTGGCAGTGATAAACAAAGGAGATTAAGAGGATGTGATCGTCCTCATGCGGGAGCCGTTCCTCGAAACTTGTCCAGCTCGAGAAGTAATTGAGTTATCTATTAGCATTCGTTGACAAATCATGCACCTCTCAAAACTTGTTTTCATTCTGTTTGATTTAAGGATAGCACATGAGTTTTCCCTACTTCCCTAGAGCAGGGCCTATCTTTTAATTTTAGGTTGAGTCAGTTATTCCTACTTCCTTCTATTCTTAAAGAGAGCAGACATTTGATGTTGACAAGGATTCATTCATATAAAGTTGCATTAAGATTGGTCATATCATATCCTTGTTGACATTATCATTTGATAAGTAAGTTGTTTGTCAAGCCCAGCTAAGGCAAATATCTTCCTTTGTGTTAACACTTTCACTTCTTGCCTTATGACATGTTCTTTCAAAAGCTTCAATTAATCTCATCAAAACATAAGAAAGAGCAAAAGTTAAAGCTATTTGTTGTTCTTTGACCAAAGGACATGTTTGCTATGTTTTGATGAGTCTCATTAGCCTTACTTTCGAATATAAGTGTTACCACTCTTTTATAAGGGCCTTATGAGTTGAAGATTGCTGTTGAGGATATCTGAGTTGGTGAAGAAGCTGTGATGCTTTTTGTCCGTATTCTACTTATCGACACTTCACTCTCTAAACTTGTGGACAGGTTTACCGAGCTCAGCATTCGCTTGGGGACAAGCGAGGTCTAAGCTTGGGGGTGTTGATACGTCCAAAATGCATCACTATTTTATATCGTAATTTATCCTTATTCATTGATATATTTCACGTTACGATGATGTTCTTATGTTGTTTTGGCCTATTTTACACAGTTTGCAACTTTCCGATGCCGAAGCAGCAGACGCAGGATTCAGCAGCAAAAAGTGGACGCTGAGTTGCTGTAGAAGAATACCTCCAAATTACTTGAAAATCGACGGGGGATATTTTCCAGACGGATCACGAAGGCACGCAAAAGGGCAACCAGAGGGGGGCCACAGGGTGCCCAGGCGCCCTGGGGGGCGCGCCCCCCCTGGCCGCGCCGGGGGGTGGGGGGGCGCCTGGAGCCCCTGGCCCACCTCCGGCTGCCCCCTTTTTCCTATATACTCTCCGTTATCCGAAAACCCTAAAAACGAGAGTTTTTACGGAGTTCCGCCGCCGCTCCGTGGCGGAAACCTACAGAGAAGAAAAAGCCATCTCCGGCGGGCAGATTTCGCCGGGGAGATCACCTCCCGGAAGGGGAGATCATCGCCATCGTCATCACCATCGTCACAGGCATCATCGAGATCATCATCAACATCATCCCCAACATCAGCACCATCTCCATCTTCATCCAAATCTCATCTCACAATTGCAACTTGTGTTGTAAATCGTACTACCTATCCTCCCTACTCCATCGGTGTTGATTACTACTTTGTGGTGAATACTATTGAGTTTTGTTGGAGAAATATCATTATGTCCAGATTGTTTATCATCCATTTATCTCCATTGATCATGATCTCTTTTATGTCTTGTGAGTAGTTACCTTAGTTCTTGAGGACATGGGAAAAGTCTTGCTGTTAGTAGTCATATGCTGTTGAAGTAATATGTGTTGTTTGATACTGAAGTTGTGTTGTCATTCTACTAGTGGTGTTGTGTGAGTCGAACACTCAACACTTCGCCTTATTAAGGACCTAGGGGAATACATTGTGTACAAAGAATGCTTACGGTGGGTTGCCGGAGTGACAGAAACCTGAACCCCAGTTCGCACGCTTTTGCACAAGGGATCATTGGATCATCGGTCGTATTGCTATGGTTAGGCTTTTGCCTTAAATTCTATCTTGTATTTGCGGATGCTTGCAAGGTTTTTAATCATAAGAGTGCACTCATCTTAGTCTAGAGAGTGTACTAGCATAGATCCACCCACTCAACACTTATCAACACATAACATAGTATCGATACGGAATATGGCGAAAACACATGACCACCTCTCCCGTGTGTCCTCAGGAACGCTTTAGTCTTTATAAGTTCAGTTGCTAGGCCTCTCCTTTGCTCAGAAAGGATTGGGCCACTTGTTACTCTCAGTACCTTTTACTTTGCTTGCTTTTACTTTCCTGTTGCTTATATCAAGAAAACCCCTAAAAAGTTATCTTTCAGTGCTTGCAGTAATTTCTTGCTCAGAATCGCTTATCAATACCTTCTGCTCCTCGTTGGGTTCGACACTCTTACTTATCGAAAACGCTGCAATAGATCCCTTACGGTTGTGGGTCATCAACAACACGCATACTTTATTACACAACTTAGTACTTAGTGAAAAACTGGGCATACATGAGCTGAAATAATCATGAAGGCATGTTGGAGGCAAGAATTAATTAAGCTACCGATAAAGATCATGAAAAGTAGAAGCACGTCATGCCATAACATAACATGGAGGTCAAGGAACAACTCATGGCATGTACATGGGAGCAACAAGATCATATCATTCATCGAAACAAGAAGCAAATATTTTATAACAGATTCCCAGACTTAGTGAAAATCTGGGAAGGCAAAACATCATCACGATGCTTCCTTCGAAGGCACAAAACACCAAGCATAACAACTCTACTAAGTATATAAAGATCATGAACATGTAATAGGCATGGCCTACTACAAACAACTCCATTGGAACAACTCCATAGGAGGCATGGATCAATAACAATAAGCTTCACCAAATTGATCATGCTGATAACAAGCTGAGAGAAACATTTCATAGCAACTTGAGAGCATGAAAACAACAAGCTAGACCAGGCCATTAGAGCAAACAAGGGCATGGATGAATAGAGCATAACATGTACAACAAGACATGATCATTGGGCATCTCAAAACAAGCATGGATTTGAGTGGGGCATCAAGCAAACATGGCATCAGGTTATAACAGTTTCAGACTTAGTAGTTTTCAACAAGTCATAGAAAACAACAACAGCAAGTAGGTCACTTTGCAAGCTTGTTGCAAACACCATGTAGCGACCACGATCCGAATGGACCGAAGTCTCTGTGTTCTGTGTCATCCCTGGATTGGTAATGCTGACACACACAATACTTGAAGGATTTATAACAGAGTGGCAGTCACACACTTATTACATCGAATGTCTCAAAAGAGAACTTATTACACAAGTCTATGGCATAAGGCCATCTAACAAAATAACAACGGAAGGCTTGGAAGATAAGTGAGTCCATCAACTCCAACAGCATAGCTGAGTGCATGACAAACGACCTAGCGCACCTTACTCTTCTTCTGAAAAGTCTACAACGCAGCATGTTGCAGCCCGAAATGGGTCAGCACATGGAATATGCTGACAAGATAACACAGTAGATAAAGTAACAGAAATAAAGGCTAACACTATATGCATATTTGGCTGGTGGAGGCTCTAAGGGTAAAGTTTTTGCGTAAAGCCAACTTTTCGCTACAACAAAGGAATAACTTTTCTTTTAACTATCATGGTTGTTGAAACATTATTGAGAAGGTACCTCCAACTCAATCCCAATTAAAGTAGTCATCATTAACCCAACAATTTAATTTTAGAGTGATGAGATCAACCAATAATTCAAGTACCAGATACTCAAGATGCCATAACCGGGGACACGGCTAATCATGATTAGTTTGTACACTCTGCAGAGGTTTGCGCACTTTTCCCCACAAGACTCGATCTCCTCCATTGGATTTCTCGCACTGCATGGTGTTTGAGAAACGGATGACCGAGACACAGTCTTTCAGAAGCATTTACTCTTTACCCCGGGTGGACCAGTACACCTACTTTCCCCTGCATCTGCTAGTCCATCACTGAAAGAGCTCACACAACTTACTCATACTATGCCAGAGCCCATAATGGCATTGTGGCTGCACACGGAAGTTTCTAGCATGAATAGTTTTATGATCCCTTTGAGCCTGGGTGGCAGTCCATAGGATAATCACACAGTACCCCCGGGATATCCTAGGACAACATTGGATTCTCCAAGTGCCCTGCAACCAATCCACCCAGATGTGTATTCAAGTAGCCACCTTAAGTTGAACCATTAATTAACAATCTCACATGTGTCATGGATGCTCTCAAACCCAAACCACGTCTACGAGCATAGCATGGCAACCTAAGCATAACGTAGAAGTAACTCCCTGGGTTTGATAATAAAGCAGGTAATAGGTTCTACCTCAATCTACTTCTCAAACCCACATGTTAAGAGATCCTACTCATGCAATGTGTGAGGGTTTGATCTAATGCATAAAAAAACTGGCTAATAAAGGTATGATCAAAGTGTTACTTGCCTTGCTGATGATTCGCAAAACCTAGGGACTCGTAGTAGCACGCTTCGCACTTCGGGAATTCTATCGCAAGCAAACAATAGCATACATAAGCAAACAAGCAAAGATTCACAGATAAAACTCCAAATAAGCAGATCTAACCAGAAAGTTCATCTTAAGAACTCCGGTTTGCAAAAGGAATCAAATCAAACGGAGCAACGAAACTCAAACTGCGAAAGAAACAAGATCCGTTTACTAGATTGATCTAAAGTCAAATTTTACAGTAGAAAAACCTTGTTCAAGTTGGTTAAACGGAAAGAGGGCTTCGAGACGAAAATCTGGGCATTTGAAACGCCTCAATCCGACTTTCGAGCGAAAAGAAAAACTAAAAACAAGATTAGGGCAGAAATCACGATCGAAAAATAATCATGGAAAAAGCCGCAAAAAAGAAAACTGACGAACAGGCTAACGAACGAACGTTCATTGTCTGCGACTAACGGGCGAACAACGTTCGTGAAAATGAACGTACGGACGAACGTCCGCTAAACAACTAAACCGAAAAAAACAAACCGATCTATTTAAAAAAAATAGATCTAGGGTTTCTAAAAAACCGAACGTTTTTTTAAAACCGGCGGCTACCTCGACGGCGGTTAACTCCGGCGGCGGGGCGGCTAAGGTGGCAAGGTGCGGCGGCGACGGCGGCGTGCGGCGGCGGGGAGACGTGGCGCACGCGGCGGAGCAGTGTGGGGCGTTGGGGTTGGTGGTGGTTGCTTTTAAAGGCCGGAGGGGAGAGGGGCTGGCTTGGGGGAGGGGCAAGGCGGCGGCGGTGTCCAACTCGGCCACGACGAGCGACGGGCGCGGGGCCGGCTGGGCTTCGGCCCAGTCGGTCCGAACCATTTTTTTTAAATATCCTGACGCAGAAAAACACAAAAATAAAATACTAAACGGAGACGAAAAATTCCGAAATAAATTTTTACCGTCCTCTAATAATATTTAGGACAAAGTGAACATTTTTCCCGGACCTAAATGCAATTTTGAAAAATGTGCATTTTTCCTATGCAAATAAAATTGCAAAAGAATCCGAATAAAAACCAAAAGTGATTTTAATATTTTCCTCCAATATTTCTTTTATTTTGAAGAAGTCATATTATCTCCGCTCATGTATTTTATTAAGAAATATTTTTAGGAGAGAAAAACTATTAAAACCAAAGTGATCCCCGTACCGGTATTTGAGAAAACTCAAATACGACAATGGTAAAATCCCCAACTCTCTCCGTGGGTCCTTGAGTTGCTTAGAATTTTTGAGGATCGCAAGCACACAAATGCAATAAACTATGCAATGCAATATGACCTATGTATAACATTCCAAATTGGAAATTTGGGATGTTACACACCACAAGGCATATCATGAAAAGTGGATTGCACCACAACAAAGATGGCATGATTGTGCTTTTAAAACGTATTGATATGTAGATCAAACAAAAATCAAACATAAAGATACAAAAATGACAAATCAGCATCTCATAACAAGTTTCAACACTTAACAACCACATGCACTTTTGCAACAGAGATAAACATGGCAATATGGAACCTAACATGAATGCTACAATAACCATCATGTAGAGCACTTCACAATGAACATTTTGACATATCATAAACTCCATTTGGACCAACATGCACAAAGATGTGACCTCTCAAACATGCTAACATATTGTTGATAGACAACAAGAGCTTGACATAAACATCACATAGCAGTTTTCCAACGAAGATTAAGACATGAACATGAACAGTAACATGCATGCAAATGCAACTAACATGTAGATCATCACACGACGAACATTTTGAAATATCACATGCTCAATTTGGATCAACGTGCACAAAATTATCAACACGTAAAGAATGCATCATGCAACAGTTTTCTGGGACTTAGCCAAATTTTCTCAGAGGAAAAGTGAGCGCTAGATAGCTATGGGGTGCACAGGGCGAGGGTTAGTGGGCATCTCACCAGAGTGGGCTGGGCACAGGGAGTAGAGGAGGAGGCTGGGCCTTGGAGTCGGGAGCGGGCCGGCTGGGCGACGGGGAGTTGGGCCAGGGGGAGGAGGCGGAGATGGGCCGAAGGGTGGAGCCGGGCCGTGGCCCACGTGGCTGGCACGCTGGGCCAGGACGAGGCCGGCCCACGAAGTGGGGGCGCTGACTGCCGTCGTCCTCATGCTCCTGCACGATCCCGAGGCAGCAGCGGGCACCGGAGATGGGGAGTCTGGCGGAGCCGAGGCGAGGTGGGACGCGGATTGAGCGGATCCGGGAGGATCCCGGCGGAGGCGGCCGGATCCAAGGCTGCGGGTTCCGTTCCCGTGGTCGACGGAGCCCGACGGGGCAGGGTGGAGGAGATCGGGAGCCTAGCTCCAGCGACGGCAGGAGTCCCTCACGGCGGTGACATATTTGAAGAGAAGAGAGAGGTGAGAGCAGGAGAGGACGGGGAGAGGGAAGGAGGGAGAGGGAGCGAGGGAACCGGCCTGGGACTGCGGCGACGAGGATCGACGGTCGCCGGCGGCGGGGCGGCGAGCAAACGAGACGGGGGGGAGGGGGGGTCGGGCGAGCTGGGAGGCGCGGGTCGCGTGGCGGAGCGGCGGCTGCCCGGGGCCCAGATCCGGCCCGAGGCGGGCCGGGACGGGCTCCGACGGGCTGGGGCGGCGCAGTGGGCGCGGGATTTACAAGTGGCGGCGCGGGAGTGGCTCGGGAGGCGGCGGTGATGACGTGGCAACCTCTGATTGGCTGCGGGGACTTGGCCGGCTGGACATGTCCAGCACGGGTGGACATGTCCGGCGGCGCGAGAGGGAGAGGGGTTAGGGTTAGACCGCGAATTTGGACGGGGAGGACTAATTTATAGATAGAGGGAGCTAGGAGAGTCCAAATGAGGTATGGTTTTAGGCCACGCGATCGCGATCCAACGACCGAGAGCATGGATGTGATTAGGATGAGCTTGAGGGCTGTTGTGGAGGGGTGCTGGACCAAAAGAGAAAGGGCTTCCAGCGCTTAACGCAGTTAACAGTTGGACTATCAAACGAACTCCGAATGCGACGAAATTTGACAGGCGGTCTACCTATGCTATAATAAGACCGCATGCCAAGTTTCATCCCATTCCGAGAACATTATCCGACCATTTATAAAATAAATATTCAGTGGTGCCGCGGGCACGTGCGAGTGTGTCTGGGCTCAGAACGGACAACGGAAAAGACGGGCGGACTCAGACGGATGCAAGTTTTGAAAACACGCTGATGCAATGCACATGATGACATGGCAAAGTGCCACACGCAAGCAGATGACAAGGCAATGATGACGAATGACTGGCCGACACCTGGCGCATCGGTCTCGGGGCGTTACAGTTGCATGGGAAACAAAACAAATTCCTATTCTCATCAAGATCAATCTTGGAGATGAACATCTATGAGATGATAGATTTGATCTACATACCCTTGTAGATCGGTAAGCGAAAGCGTTAAGAAACACGGTTGATGTAGTCGAACGTCTTCGCGATCAAATCACGACCTGTCCCACAAAATCCCAATCAAGTGCCGAACGAACGGCACCTTTGCGTTCAGCACACATGCGGCTCGATGACATCTCTTCCTTCTTGATCCAGCAAGAGAGGGAGGAGAAGTAGATGGGATCTTGATACGTCCAAAACGTATCTATAATTTCTGCTTGCTCCATGCCTCTTTTGTGTGATATTGCTATGATATTTATGCACTTCCATACACTTTTGATCATATTTGGACTAACCTATTAACTCAGTGCACCACAGTGCCAGTTCCTGTTTTCTGCTGTTTTTCTATTTCAGGTTTCCCCCATATTAAAAGTGCCCTAAAAGTTCCGGGAAAAATACAGGAAAAATCAGCGTATCGGTAGCTTCAAGAAAAACCAAAGCAGGGCCAGAGGGGAGCCAGGGGCAGCCCAGGCGGCCAGCCCAGGCGGCCCCACCCCTGGCCGCCCTAGGGGGGTGCCTGGGCCCCTCTCTCCGCTTCTGGTGACCCCCTTTGGCATATATACTCCTCGCGTCCCGAAACCCTCGAGAACGGAACCCTTTTTTTACGATATCGCCTCTGTTCCGCCGCCGCCGCGCTTCCAAGATCGGGAGCACCAGGAGAACTCTTCCCGGCACCCTGCCGGAGGGGAGAACCACCACCGGGAGATTCTCCAGCACCATGGACGCTTCCCGGATGAGTTGTGAGTAGTAACCCTTGGACCATGGGTCCATGACCAGTAGCTATGTGATGTTCTCCTCCCCTCTTTGTTCTTCATGGATTAGACCTCGTGAGCTGCCCTACATGATCGAGGCACATATGTAATCTTTATGTTGTTGCTCTGCTGAGTTTGCTGGGATCCGATGGATTATGAGATTATGTTCAGATTGTGTGTGAGTAATATATTTGGTTCACCTCTTTTATATTTATGTTCTTGAGTAATTCTTGCATGTTCTCCGTTGCTGTTTATTGCTTTGGCCAAGTAGTAGGTAGTAACTCCAAGAGGGAACATTATGCTTGATTGTGGGTTCATGCCCCTCGATGACTAGTTTGAGTGACAGAAACATGAGTCTAGGGGATGTGCTGTTGCCACAAGGGGGAAAACAACGGTGCTTGTACTTGCGGGTGCAAGGATTGTTTACTTTACGCAAAGTTCTTTTAATGCAGTTGTCTGTTGCTTTGAGTTTACACTTTGGGTGGGACTCGCAACTTAATACCAGCGAGATGTTCTGGATAGATATCTCAAGGTGGATGATTAGTAGTAGATGCAGATGGATTTCGGTCTACTTGCCTTGGCGTACCGCCCATGCTTTTGAGCCTCTACCTTTCTTTACAGCATAGTTAGCATTGGTTTGCGCACATAATCCTGTCAATTGCCCAGCTGTAATTTGTTTACCTCGCTTAGCTGTTTTATCGTCTTTTGGGAGAGAGACATCACTAGTGAACATCATGGGACCCCGGTCCATATTACCATCACTGATCACACCCGCTATTTACTTCCTGTTCTTATTTCCTAGTTGCAGTCATACCTATCACTATTATCTCTTGTGTTTGATCCTTTGTAAACGACAAGGCCGGAGGGATTGACAACCTCTCTGTACTCGTTGGGAGCAAAGTTATTTGTATCTGTGTGCAGGTCCTGTCAACCGCTAAGTATCTGGCGCCGTTAGCAGTTGACACCTACTTGTCGACCCTCGGAGTCTCACGGGATTCGATCCTTGGTATCTTGCCAAGGGAAACTTGCCGTTACGCTACATCTCAAACCTTCCACTTGGGGTAACCAACGAGGGGCGAGAAGCCATCAGATATCAACCACCTTGATGGCATGGTGGAGATGGTGGTGGAGCAATCCCAACAGGGCTTCGCCAACAGCTAGAGTAGATGCGATCTGAGGAGAAAATAGAGTAATGGGAGAGGTAGGGATGCCTCCAGGGTGTGGGAATTGGTGTTCCCAGCCCCCACGCCCTCGCCATTATATATAGGTTTGTGGGAGGCCTAGGGGTGCAGCCTTAGCCCCTCATCCAAGGAGGGGAGGCGACTAAGGGGGAGGAGTGCCCTCCAAGTCAAGTGGAGGGCCCTCGCCCTTAGGGTTTCCATTCCCCTAGGCGCATGGGCCTCGTTGGGGCTGGTGCTGAAAGAACATGCGGTGCCCCCATGTTTGGTTTTGGTATTTGATGACAATATCTACGCACTAATGGTTTCCTTGAGTTATATTTGAAGGATTTGTCCATAGGAATTTCTTGAAGTCCATGTATTGGTTTCAAGGAGTTTATGCGTTGACCAAGGTGCTACTCAAGGAATTATCTAAAGCTTGGTCATGATTCAAGTTTGATCAAGACTAAGTAAAAATAGTGAATCAAGTTGATCAACACACAAAGCATAGAATATATGCCGAGAGGGATCAAGTGATCCCCTGATATGGTAAGCATTGTCCATTATGCTTTGTGTACTAACCCATGGTCTACGTGAGAGTTCTTGGTGGGGCTAGGTTGCAGTCTGCAAGTTCAAGTGGATCATCATGAAGAGATCATATGATTGAAGCTTGCTGTCCATTGTGGTGACAATGGACTTGTGAAGATGTGCCGAACAGTGGCTCACCCATAGTGGAGTATGGGGTAGAAATCATCTAGTCTTCATCGAGCCAACACAATCAAGAAAGGTGGTCCAACTTGAGGAAGTAAAGATCGTCGTCATCTAGCTCAAGTGGACTATGTGCAAGGCAAAGGTTTGGCCTTGATAGGTGTTCTATTTTACCGGTCTCATGGTAGTTGTTGGGAGACCGGGTTATATGATCGATTACCATACTATCAGGGGGGGACTCTCAAGTGAGTAGCTTGATCGTACCATTCGTAGAGAGCTCAAACCATTGCATCCTTGCATCATATTTCTTAGTTCTTGTTTGGTTTTTCTCTGTGTGAGTTTTAGAGCTTACAATCATCTTCATGACAAGCTTGAGTTTGCTCAATTCAGAGCTCATATGCAGAAGTTATGGCATTTCTGGTTTTCATGTTGCATCTGCTTTGCTAGGGGTGTGCTTGATGCACTCCTGCGGTAGTACCGCTCTGGGCAGCGGTAGTACCGTCCTGGTCGGGCGGTAGTACCACTTGTAAGAGGTACTTTTGTTGTTCAATTCTGCGGCTTCTACCGCTGCTTATTCTCGGGTTTGTTATTCGTGTCGGGTTTGCCAGTAGTAGGGCGGCCTTGAAGTGCGGCAATGCCACCTATAAGCGGTAGTACTGCCCCTGTCAGGCATTAGTACCGCCCGGTCGGGCGGTAGTTGATAACCCACAAGTGTAGGGGATCGCAACAGCTTTCGAGGGTAAACTATTCAACCCAAATTTGTTGATTCGACACAAGGGGAGCCAAAGAATATTCTTAAGTATTAGCAGCTGAGTTGTCAATTCAACCACACCTGGAAACTTAGTATCTTCAGCAAGGTAGTTTAGTAGCAAAGTAATATGATAGTGGCGGTAGCGGCAATAAAGGTAACGGTAGTGTTTTTGTAGTTTTTGTAATAGTAGCAGCGGAAAAGTAAATAAACAACAAGCAATATGTGGAAAACTTGTAGGCATTGGATCGGTGATCGGAAATTATGTCAGGTGCAATAAATCATGTAGAAGTTATAACCTAGGGTGACACAGAACTAGCTCCAGTTCATCAATGCAATGTAGCCATGTATTCCGAATATAGTCATACGTGCTTATGGAAAAGAACTTGCATGACATCTTTTGTCCTACCCTCCCATGGCAGCGGGGTCCTATTGGAAACTAAGGGATATTAAGGCCTCCTTTTAATAGAGTACCGGACCAAAGCATTAACACATAGTGAATACATGAACTCCTCAAACTAAGGTCAACACCGGGAGTGGTCCCGATTATTGTCACTTCGGGGTTGCCAGATCATAACACAAAGTAGGTGACTATAGACTTGCAAGATAGGATCAAGAACACACATATATTCATGAAAACATAATAGGTTCAGATCTGAAATCATGGCATTCGGACCCTAGTGACAAGCATTAAGTATAGCAAAGTTATAGCAACATCAATCTGAGAACATAGTGGATACTAGGGATCAAACCCTAACAAAACTAACTCGATTACATGATAGATCCCATCCAACCCATCACCGTCCAGCAAGCCTACGATGGAATTACTCACGCACGGCGGTGAGCATCATGGAATTGGTGATGGAGGAAGGTTGATGATGACGATGGCGACGATCTTCACTCTCCGGAGCCCCGAACGGACTCCAGATCAGCCCTCCCGAGAGAGATTAGGGCTTGGCGGCGGATCCATATCGTAAAACGCGATAATTCTTCCTGTTCGATTTTTTTCTCCCCGAAAGTGAATATATGGGATCCGGGGATACGTTGGTGGAGCACCAAGGGGCCCACGAGGCAGGGGGCGCGCCCTAGGGGAGGGGGAGCACCCCCACCCTCGTGGACAGGGTGTGGGCCCCCTGGTCTGGATCTTCTTGCAAGTATTTTTTATATTTTCCAAAATAATTCTCCGTGGATTTTCAGGTCATTTCGAGAACTTTTTATTTCTACACAAAAACAACACCATGGCAATTCTGCTGAAAACAACGTCAATCCGGGTTAGTTCCATTCAAATCATGCAAGTTAGAGTCCAAAACAAGGGCAAAAGGGTTTGGAAAAGTAGATACGTTAGAGACGTATCAACTCCCCCAAGCTTAAACCTTTGCTTGTCCTCAAGCAACTCAGTTGATAAACTGAAAGTGATAAAGAAAAACTTTGACAAACTCTGTTTGCTCTTGTTGTTGTAAATATGTAAGCCATCATTCAGGTTTTCAGCAATAATCATGAACTAACCACATTCACAATAACTTTCAGGTCTCAAGTCTACTCACATCAATGGCATAATCAACTAGCAAGCAATAATAATAAACCTCGGATGACAACACTTTCTCAAAACAATCATGATATGATATAACAAGATGGTATCTCGCTAGCCCTTTCTGAGACCGCAAAACATAAATGCAGAGCAACTTTAAAGATCAAGGACTGACTAGACATTGTAATTCATGGTAAAAGAGATCTAGTCATGATCATACTCAATGCAAATTAATAGTAATACATGCAAATGACAGAGGTGCTCTCCTACTAGTGCTCTTTTATAAGAGGATGATGACTCAACATAAAAGTAAATAGATAGGCCCTTCGCAGAGGGAAGTAGGGATTTGTAGAGGTGCCAGAGCTCGATTTTTAAATAGAGATGAATAACATTTTGAGCGGTATACTTTCATTGTCAACATAACAACCAAGAATCTCGATATCTCCCATGCTACGCACATTATAGGTGGTTCCCAAACAGAATGGTAAAGTTTATACTCCCCCAACCACCAACAAGCACACTCCACGGCTAGCCCAAAACAACGGGTACCGTCCAAACCAGCAACAACCCTGGGGGAGTTTTTTTTAATTATTATGATTTTGAGCATGGGACTGGGCATCCCGGTTACCAGCCATTTTCTCTTGAATGATGAGCGGAGTCCACTCATCATGAGAATAACCCACCTAGCATGGAAGATATAGACAACCCTAGTTGATACATGAGCTGTTCGAGCATACAAAACAGAATTTCATTTGAAGGTTGAGAGTTTGGCACATACAAATTTACTTGGAACGACACGTAAATACCGCATATAGGAAGGTATAGTGGACTCTTTGGAATAACTTTGGGGTTTATGCAAGTGGATGCACAAGCAGTATTCCCACTTAGTACAGGTGAAGGCTAGAAAGAGACTGGGAAGTGACCATCTAGAGAGCAACAACGGTTATGAACATGCATTAAAATTAATCAACAATGAATGCAAGCATGAGTAGGTATAAATCACCATGAACATAAATATCGTGGAGGCTATGTTGATTTTGTTTCAACTACATGCGTGAACATGTGCCAAGTCAGATCACTTAAATCGTTCAAAGGAGGATACCACCCCATCATACCACATCACAACCATTTTAATATCATGTTGGCACGCAAGATAGACCATTATAAACTCTCAGCTAATTAGCATGGCATAAGCAGCTATGATCTCTAATTGTCATTGCAAGCATGTTTCATTCATAACAAGCTGAATCAGGAACAATGAACTATCATATTTACAAAAACAAGAGAGGTCGAGTTCATTCCAGCTTTTCTCATCTCAATTAGTTCATCATATATCATCCTTATAGCCTTTCACTCGCACAACCGAACGGTGTGGATAATAATAATAGTGCACGTGCATTGGACTAAGCTGGAATCTGCAAGCATTTAATACAAGAGAGAAGACAAGGTAATATGACTCAAGGTTAAATCAACAATAAAGCATATGAGAGCCTCTAAGCAATTTCAAACAAGGTCTTCTACTCTTAACCCCCAAAGAAAAGAAAAGAAACTATTTACATGGGAAAGCTCCCAACAAGCAAAAGAAGAACGAGAAATCTTTTTGGGTTTTCTTTTAGTTACTACTACAAGGAAAGTAAACTAGCTAGAAGCTACGGCTAATATTTTTTTGTTTTTCTTAAGGTTTTTTCTAGCACACGAGAAAAAGACTAAGAAAAAGAATTGAAACTAAACATGGAAGGTACAATGAAAGAGTGTGAGCACCGACAACTAGAACAAGTGTGTGAACATGAATATAAAGTCGGTGAGATACACGCACTCCCCAAAGCTTAGGCTTTTGGCCTAAGTTGGTCTATGGCCAGTATTAGCCTGACAGATATCCAAAGTCGTAGTTGGGGTTGTACTGAGATGCAGCAGCTACTACCTGCTGAGCTGCTGCTCGAAGGCGGGCTGCTTCCATCATCCCGTGGAACTCTTTTTCCTCGTCCATGGTTATAGTGTATCTCCCTCTTGCCTGAAAGTCAAACAAAGTAGGGACAGGAAGAACAATAGGGATGGCATGACGCCTGTTAAAGATTAGTCGATATTTGAGGGATTGTTCATCCCGCTCTATAAACCTGTGACTAGTCATAGCATTGTAATCCAAATTAGCAGGCAATAAAGGTTCATCATTTTCATGGATAGGCACACCAAAACGGCGGGCTATGCGAGTGGCATAAATCCCACCAAATAAATCTCCATGCAAACCATTATGATGTAGCCTACATGCAACAATGGCTCCCAAGTTATATTGTCTATCACCTAATACAGCACTCTTGAGAACACTAAGATCAGGGACACACATGTGGCAAGCCTCATCCTTACCGTTTATGCATCTACAAATAAAGAGAGCAAAGTAATGAATAGCAGGAAAATGAATGCTCCCTATGGTAGCCTGTGTGATTTCTCTAGATTCCCCCACAGTGATACTAGTAAGGAAATCTCTAAATTCAGATTTGCGAGGATCACCCATACTGCCCACTAAGGGAGCTTACAAGCATCATTAAAATCCTCTAAGTCCATGGTATAGGATTTATCATAAAGGTCAAACAGGACAATGTGAGAATTACATGAAGATGAAAATTTAAACCTTCTCACAAAGGTATCAGTTAAGCCACGGTATTGAGGGCACTTATCTAGTATGAAGCCCTCGAGGTCAGTGTTGTGCACATATGCGTAAAATTCGTCCTTGATGCCAACCTGATCCATAAAGTCATCTGACGACCATTCACAAGGCCGCACATTAGCATCCCTCGATAGTTCATCGTCCGGCTCACGAAACGCGAGCCTCGGTTCTTGCTTCCTTGAAGAACCACCTTACAAGTTTTTCCTATGCATTTTTCTGAAATTTTTAGTAACTCAAAATAAAAGTTAACCAAACTCAACAAGATTGATAGCAACAAATCCCACTAGTGCCTAGAGACTATATCATGCATTAGAACTACTTGAGACCAAGAAAATTTAACATGCAAGCTCAAGAACAAGGTCACCATAACAGGAAAAGTTTGCAATAAATAAAGCACTAGAACAAAAACTAATTCGACCAATGGAGGAGTCACATACCAAGGAACAATCCCCCCAAACAGTTTGGTGAATGGTGCTTTGGGCAAGGAGATCGAAAATGGCAGCAAGATGAGCTAGAACTCGTTCTTGAGCTTGTTGGTGATTTTTTTTGGGAGGAAGAAGAAGACTGTGGGTGCAGGAATAAGTGGAGGGGGGCCACATGGGGCCCACGAGGCAGGGGCGTGCCCTGTGAGGGGGGCGCGCCCTGGACCCTCGTGGCCAGGTGCTGGCTCCCCTCGTTGTGTGTTCTGTGCCATATATCCTCAAATATTCTAGAAAAGATCATATTTCATTTTCAGGGCATTGGAGAACTTTTATTTTCGGGGTATTTTTTATTACACGGATAAGTCTGGAAACAGAGAGAAAATACTATTTTTGCTATATTTATTCTAATTAACAGAAAGTAAAAGGAGGGTACAGAAGGTTGTGCTATCTAGATTCACCTATCCCATGCTCATCAAAAGGAATCCATTAACAAGGTTGATCAGGTCTTGTTAATAAACTCTTTCCGAATAACATGAAACCGGAGAATTTTCAAATAACACTAGGTTACCTCAATGGGGATATGTATGTCCCCAACAATAAGAATGTCATATGTCTTCTTGACAGTAGGAAGAGGAAATTCAAAGCCTCCAATAGTAATAGTTAAAAAAATTCCAATATAATTGATACTATGGACCTGAGGTTGTTTCCTCGGAAAGTGTACCGTATGCTTATTACCATTGACATGAAAAGTGGCATTGCCTTTGTTGCAATCTATAACAGCCCTTGCAGTATTAAAAAATGGTCTACCAAGGATAATAGACATACTATCGTCCTCGGGAATATCAAGTATAACAAAGTCCGTTAGAATAGTAACATTTGCAACTACAACAGGCACATCCTCACAAATACCGACAAGTATAGCAGTTGATTTATCAGCCATTTGCAAAGATATTTCAGTAGGTGTCAACTTACTCAAGTCAAGTCTACGATATAAAGAGAGAAGCATAACACTGACACCGGCCCAAGATCACACAAAGCAGTTTTAACATAGTTTCCTTTAATGGAGCAAGGTATAGTAGGTACTCCCGGATCTCCTAGTTTCTTAGGTATTCCACCCTTAAAAGTGTAATTGGCAAGCATGGTGGAAATTTCTACTTCATGTATCTTTCTTTTATTGGTAATAATATCTTTCATATACTTAGCATAAGAATTTGTTTTAAGCACATCAGTCAAACGCATACGCAAGAAAATAGGTCTAATCATTTCAGCAAAGCGCTCAAAATCCTCATCATCCTTTTTCTTGCATGGTTTAGGAGGAAAAGGCATGGGTTTCTGAACCCATGGTTCTCTTTCCTTGCCGTGCTTCCTAGTAACAAAGTCTCTCTTATCATAACGTTGATTCTTTTATTGTGGGTTATCAAGATCAACAGTGGGTTCAATCTCTACATCATTATCATTGCTAGGTTGAGCATCATCATGAACATCATCATTAACATTATCACTAGGTTCATGTTCATTACCAGATTGTGTCTCAGCATCAGAAACAGATATATCATTGGGATTCTCGGGTGTGTCAGCTACAGGTTCACTAGAAGCATGCAAAGTTCTATCATTTTTCTTTTTCTTCTTCTCAGAAGAACTAGGTGCATCTAAATTAGCTCTCTGAGAATCTTGCTCAATTCTCTTAGGGTGGCATTCAGGATACAAAGGTTCCCGAGTCACCTTACCACCTCTAGTAGCAACTCTAACAACATAGTCATTATTCTTACTATTTAATTCATTAAGCAAATCATTCTGAGCCTTAAGTACTTGTTCTATTTGAGTGGTGACCATGGAAGTATGTATACTAATGAGTTTCAGTTCACCTTTAACTCTAGACAGATAATCACTCAAGCGTTCAATCATATAGGAATTGTGTTGTAATTGTCCACCAACATAAGCATTGAAGTTTTCTTGTTTCACAATAAAGTTGTCAAACTCATCTAAGCATTGGCTAGCAGACTTATAACGAGGAATATCACCTTCATCAAATCTATAAAGAGAATTTACCTTTACTACCCGTGTCGGGTTATCAAGACCATGTATTTCTTCGATAGGCGGTAAATTCTTAACATCTTCAGCTTTAATACCTTTTTCTTTCATAGATTTATTTGCCTCTTGCATATCTTCAGGACTGAGAAATAAGAAACCCCTTTTCTTCGGAGTTGGCTTAGGGGCTGGTTCAGGAAGTGTCCAATTATTTTCATTGGCCAGCATATTATTCAATAGTAATTCAGCTTGATCAACTGTTCTTTCCCTGAAAACACAACCAACACAACTATCCAGGTGGTCTCTGGAAGCATCGGTTAGTCCATTATAAAAGACATCAAGTATATCATTCCTCTCAAGAGGATGACCAGGCAAAGCATTAAGTAATTGGAGAAGCCTCCCCCAAGTTTGTGGGAGACTCTCTTCTTCAATTTGCACAAAGTTATAAATTCCCGTAAGGCAGCTTGTTTCTTATGAGCGGGAAAAATATTTAGCAGAGAAGTAATACATCATATCCTAGAGACTACGCACACAACCAGGATCAAGAGAATTAAACCAAGTCTTAGCATCCCTCTTTAATGAGAAGGGAAACAAACTAAGAATATATTAATAATGTATCTTTTCATCGTTGGTAAACAGGGTGGCTATATCATTCAACTTAGTAAGATGTGCCACAACAGTTTCAGACTCATAGCCATGGAAAGGATCAGATTCAACCAAAGTAATTAACTCAGGATCAACAGAGAATTCATAATCCCTATCAGTAACACATATTGGCGAAGTAGCGAAAGCAGGGTCATGTTTCATTCTAGCATTCAAGGACTTTTCTGTCAGCTTAGCTAATAATTTTTCTTAAGATCATATCAATCGTTGCAGGCAAGAAAGTCTCTAGCAGTTTCTTCATTCATAACATAACCCTCAGGAACAACATGCAATTCATATCTATTGGGAGAAGCTTCATCATCACTTTCATAAATATCATCAGTTTCAGTATTTGCATTCTCCCTAACCTTAGAAATTTGTTCATCTAGAAATTCACCTAGCGGCACAGTATTATCAAGATAGAAGTAGTTTCATCATACATAGCAGAAGTGGCATTATCAAGAACATACGGCATATCAGATTCAATAGCAGGAGCAGGTGTCGCAAATTTATCCATAACAGAAGGAGAATCAAGTGCAGAGCTAGATGGCAGTTCCATACCTCCCCTTGTAGTTGAGGGTAAGATCTTGGTTTTTGAGTCCTTCAAGTTCTTCATAGTGATCAATAGATGTAAATCCCAAGTGACTTAAAGAATAGAGCTATGCTCCCCGATAGCGGCGCCAGAAAATAGTCTTGTTAACCCACAAGTGTAGGGGATCGCAACAGTTTTCGAGGGTAAAATATTCAACCCAAATTTGTTGATTCGACACAAGGGGTGCCAAAGAATACTCTTAAGTATTAGCAGCTGAGTTGTCAATTCAACCACACCTGTACACTTAGTATCTGCAGCAAGGTAGTTTAGTAGCAAAGTAATATGATAGTGGCGGTAGCGGCAATAAAAGTAACGGTAGTGTTTTTGTAGTTTTTTGTAATAGTAGCAGCGGAAAAGTAAATAAACAACAAGCAATATGTGAAAAGCTCGTAGGCATTGGATCGGTGATGGGAAATTATGTCGGATGCAATTCATCATGTAGAAGTTATAACCTAGGGTGACATAGAACTAGCTCGAGTTCATTAATGCAATGTAGGCATGTATTCCGAATATAGTCATACGTGCTTATGGAAAAGAACTTGCATGCCATCTTTTATCCTACCCTCCCGTGGCAGCGGGGTCCTATTGGAAACTAAGGGATATCAAGGTCTCCTTTTAATAGAGTATCAGACCAAAGCATTAACACATAGTGAATACATGAACACCTCAAACTAAGGTCATCACCGGGAGTGGTCCCGATTATTGTCACTTCGGGGTTGCCGGATCGTAACACAAAATAGGTGACTATAGACTTGCAAGATAGGATCAAGAACACACATATATTCATGAAAACATAATAGGTTCAGATCTGAAATCATGGCACTCGGGCCCTAGTGACAAGCATTAAGCATAGCAAAGTCATAGCAACATCAATCTCAGAACATAGTGGATACTAGGGATCAAACCCTAACAAAACTAACTCGATTACATGATAGATCCCATCCAACCCATCACCGTCCAACAAGCCTACGATGGAATTACTCACGCACGGCGGTGAGCATCATGGAATTGGTGATGGAGGAAGGTTGATGATGACGATGGCGACGATTTCCATCTCCGGAGCCCCGAACGGAATCCAGATTAGCCCCCCGAGTGAGATTAGGGCTTGGCGGCGGCTCCGTATCGTAAAACGCGATAATTCTTCCTCTTCGATTTTTTTCTCCCCAAAAGTGAATATATGGGATCCGGGGATACGTCGGTGGAGCACCAAGGGGCCCATGAGGCAGGGGGGGTGCGCCCCCACCCTCGTGGACAGGGTGTGGGCCCCCTGGTCTGGATCTTCTTGCATGTGTTTTTTATATTTTCCAAAATAATTCTCCGTGGATTTTCAGGTCATTCTGAGAACTTTTTATTTCTTCACAAAAACAACACCATGGCAATTCTGCTGAATACAGCGTCAGTCCGGGTTAGTTCTATTCAAATCATGCAAGTTAGAGTCCAAAACAAGGGCAAAAGGGTTTGGAAAAGTAGATACGTTGGAGACGTATCAGTAGTACCGCTACTATAGTACTGCTGTCATGCTCTGCTCTGCCTCCTCTACTCCCGTGTTCTGCTCCTCCCGTGGTAGTACTGCTAGGATGAGCGGTAGTATCGCTTACAAGCGGTACTACCGCCCCAAGGTTCATAGCCATCGCTCTTTTTCATGTTACTACCGCCCGAGCGGTAGTATTGCTCGTTGGAGCGGTAGTACCGCTCATGTGCGGGCTTGAAAGTGCATTATATCGACTAGAGGGGGGTGAATAGGCGATTTTTACTAATTCGTCACTAAGGAAATACTCCTTGAGGAAATAGCTAAGTGACGAACTACAAGCAGCGGAATAAGTACTCAGATGCGAACATAACAAGATAATAGCATAGTCATCATGATGAAATGAAACACGCACATAGCACAGGTAGCGTGTAATCAGGATAAGCAGGCAGAAGAAAGAATGACTAAAGAAATACTCCCTCTATCCTGAAATACTTGTCAAAGAAATGGATGCATCTAGATGTATTTTAGATCCCGATACATCGTTTTCTATCCGTTCCTCCGACAAGTATTTCCGGATGGAGGGAGTAGGATTGAGGAAATTGAGAAAGTCTGCAGTCAAAGTCTTCAAACAGTAACGATCAATTGGATCAATAAGTAAGTGATGAAATGAAAGAGTTGAGGACATAGAACCAGTGGCTCGGTGAAGACAATGATTTGGTAGAACAGTTCCAACTGCTGTGATAGTTGCACATCTGGTTAGGGCGGCTTGGTATTTAAACCAAAGGACACACATTCCTTACCGTATTCACCCTGAGCTAAGATCACACAGACCTCACCCAATCACGCGTGGTAAGTCTTCATAGGTGACTTCCAAACCTTCACAGACTTGGTCACCCGGTGATCCACAATTCCTCTTGGACGCTCTAGACCATTGACGCCTAACCGTCTGGAAGATGCACAATCTTCAAAGGTAACAATCGTCGGTTCCACACAGAAACAATCTCTTCAGTGATGCTCAATCACTTTGGGTTTTTAGGTGTTTGGGTTTTGGGTTTTTCCTCACTGATGATTTTTGCTCAAAGTCCTCAGAGGATGGAATGCTCTAAATGACAAGTGTAAGTTTCTCTCGGAGCAGCCAACCAACTAGTGGTTGTAGGGGGCAACTATTTATAGCCAGGGAGCAGCCTAACATGATAAGATAAACGCCCTTCAATGATATGACCGTTAGGTGGATAAGGTATTTTGGGACAACTGACTCATAGCACAACAACGGGCGGAAATTTGAGCTCTCAAATTCCTCAGGGCTATCATGTTCGTCACTTGTAGGCAATCCACACTGGCAAATTCCTAACTCCTTAGTGAGACCAAATTCCTCAGAGACCAGAAGATCTTCGTCCCTTTCACTGAAGAAATTGACTGAACTGTATGAGATTTCCAAATGCTTCACTCGAAGGATTGGGTAGGTGTAGGCTTTGAGTTAAGCATCCGTTGGAAATTGTTTCCTTAGTTTTACCTCGACCCCCTTTAACAGTACAGTGTTTCCTATGACTCAAGAAGAGAGAAAATGAAACTAAAAAAAAATTCTTTACGCTTCATAATCCTCGCATTAATATCAAAGTCTTCAAGGTCACACCAATTTCCTCGTTTTCAAAGTCTTCAAGAAAACCAAAGTCTACAAATGAAGACATTCATTTTTAGGGGTCAAATTTCTTCGGAAATATCAAACTCCTCAGAGACTTTTAGAACTTGTGTACACTCACAAACACACTAGTCCCTTAACCTATAAGTCTTTGACGTGCGCTTTAGATGCGTCAGTATTTCCCCAAAGAGGAAGGGATGATGCAGCACAACGACGATAAATATTTCCCTCAGTTATGAATCCAAGGTTATCAAACCAGTAGGAAAACCATGCAACACTATGTAAACGGTACCTGCACACAAATAACTAATACTTGCAACCCGACGCGTTAAAGGGGTTGTGTCCTTTGATCCTTTCAAAGAACATTCAAAGATTCTATGATATTTAGCTAACACCACAACTTGCAAAATCTCTTTTCATCCAAGGGCTTTGTGAAGATATCTGCGAACTGTTCTTCCGTCTTCACGTGGTAGATGGAGATGTCGCCCTTGAACACATGGTCACGAAGGAAATGACGACAAATCTGGATATGCTTTGTCTTCGAGTGCTGAACTGGGTTGTGAGCAATCTTGATGGCACTCACATTGTCGCAGTAGAGAGGCACATTCTTCATGTTGATTGCTACTTCTCGAGCTTGCGTTGTATTCCCTCGAAGAGGAAAGGGTGATGCAGCATAGTAGCGTAAGTATTTCCCTTAGTTTTTGAGAACCAAGGTATCAATCCAGTAGGAGACCACGCGCTAGTCCCTCGCACTTGCACAAACAAATAAGAACTTCGCAGCCAACGCGATAAGGGGTTGTCAATCACTTTACGGTCACTTACGAAAGTGAGATCTGATAGAGATGATAGTTTGATATTTTTGGTATTTTTTGGATATAGGAACAGAAAGTAAAAGCGGAAAAGTAAAGTAGATTGTAGATTGATATGTTGAGAATAGACACGGGGGCCATAGTTTTCTCTAGTGGCTTCTCTCATGATAGTGGTATCCTACGGTGGGTGAACAAATTACTATCAAGCAATTGATAGAAAAGCGAATAATTATGAGACTATCTAGGCATGATCATTATATATAAGCATCACGTCCGAAACAAGTAGACCGAAACGATTCTTCCTCTACTACTATTACTCCAAACATCGACCGCTATCCAGCATGCATCTAGAGTATTAAGTTCATAAGAACAGAGTAATGCCTTAAGCAAGATGACATGATGTAGAGGGATAAACTCAAATAGCATGATATAAACCCCATCTTTTTATCCTCGATGGCAACAATACAATACGTGCCTTGCTGCCCCTACTGTCACTGGGAAAGGACACCGCAAGATTGAACCCAAAGCCAAGCACTTCTCCCATTGCAAGAACTATAGATCTAGTAGGCCAAACCAAACCAATAATTTGAAAAGACTTGCAAGGATATTATAATCATACATAAAGAGTTCAGAAAAGAACCAAATATTTCTCATAGATAATCTTGATCATAAACCCACAATTCATCGGATCTCGACAAACACACCGCAAAAAGAGATTACATTGAATAGATCTCCTCGAAGACCGAGGAAACTTGGTATTGAGATCCAAAGAGAGAGAATAAGCCATCTAGATACTAGCTATGGACCCGAAGGTCTGTGGTAAACTACTCACAACTCATGGTGAGACGATGATGATGATGTAGAAGCACTCCGTGGTAGATCCCCCCTCCGGCGGAGCTCCGGAACAGGCCCCAAGATGGGATCTCACAGGAACAGAAGGTTGCGGCGGTGGAACTAGGGTTTTCTCTGTTGTTCTAATGGTTTCGAGGTACGTAGGTATATATAGGAGGAAGGAGGGCACCGGGGGCCAAACGTGGGGCCCACGAGGCAGGGGCACGCCCTATAGGGGGGGGGGCGCCCCCACCCTCGTGGACGCCACGTGTGCCCTACTCCGTGGTTCTCAAGTCTCCCGTGCGTATTTTGCTCCAAAAATATCTCTCCCGAAGTTTCATTCCGTTTGGACTCCGTTTGATATTCCTTTTCTGTAAAACCCATAAATAGGCAAAAAACAGCAATTTAGACTGGGCCTTTGGGTTAATAGGTTAGTCCCAAAAATGATATAAAAGTGTATAATAAAGCCCATTAAACATCCAAAACATCATAAATAATAGCATGGAACAATCAAAAATTATAGATACGTTGGAGACGTATCAAGCATCCCCAAGCTTAATTCCTGCTCGTCCTCGAGTAGGTAAATGATAAAAACAATTTTTTTGATGTGGAATGCTAACCAACATAGTTTTCAATGTAGTTCTCTTAATTATGGCATGAATGTTCAGATCCGAAAGATTCAAGACAAAAGTCTATATTGACATAAGAAATAATAATACTTCAAGCATACTAACAAAGCAATCATGTCTTCTCAAAAAACTATGGATAAAGAAAGTCATCCCTACAAAATCATATAGTGTGGCTATGCTCCCTTTTCATCACACAAAATATTCATATCATGCACAACCCCGTTTTCAGCCAAGCACTTGTTTTCATACTCTATTCTTTCAAACCTTTCAACTTTCACGCAATACATGAGCGTGAGCCATGGATATAGCACTATGTGGAATAGAGTGGTGGTTGTGGAGAACATAAAAAGGAGGGAGATAGTCTCACATCGACTAGGCATATCAACGGGCTATGGAGATACCCATCAATAGATATCAATGTGAGTGAGTAGGGGTTGCCATGCAACGGATGCACTAGAGCTAAATATGTATGAAAGCTCAACAAAAGAAACTAAGTGGGTGTGCATCCAAATTGCTTGCTCACAAAGACCTAGGGCATTTGAGGAAGCTCATTGTTGGAATATACAAGCCAAGTTCTATAATGAAAATTCCCACTAGTATATGAAAGTGACTAAACATGAAACTCTCTATCATGAAGGACATGGTGCTACTTTGAAGCACAAGTGTGGAAAAAGATAGTAGCAATTGTCCCTTTTTCTTTTCTTTCTTTTTTTTGGGCCTTTCTTTTTTTCTTCGGCCTTTCCTTCTTCTTTTTTTCTTTTTTCTTTTCTTTTTTTTCGTTTTCTTTCCTTTTTCTTTTCTTTGGGACAATGCTCTAATAATGATGATCATCACACTTACATTAAATTACAACTCGATATTACAACTTGATATTACAACTTGATACTAGAACAAAGTATGACTCTATATGAATGCCTCCGGCGGTGTACCGAGATGTGCAATGAATCAAGAGTGACATGTATGAAAAGTTATGCACGGTGGCTTTGCCACAAATACGATGTCAACTACATGATCATGCATGGCAATATGACAATATGAAGTGTGTCATACGAACGGAACGGTGGAAAGTTGCATGGCAACATATCTCGGAATGGCTATGGAAATGCCATGATAGGAAGATATGGTGGTTGTTTTGAGGAAGGTATATGGTGGGTGTATGGTACCGACGAAAGTTGCACGGTACAAGAGAGGCTAGCAATGGTGGAAGGGTGAGAGTACGTATAATCCATGGACTCAACATTAGTCATGAAGAGCTCATATACTTATTGCAAAAATTTACGAGTCATCAAAACAAAGCAATCAACGCATGCTCCTAAGGGGGAGATTGGTAGGAGTTAACCATCGTGTGCCCCCGACCTCCACACAAAGGATGACACTCTACGAATACCTCATGCTCTAACTTCGTCACATAGCGGTTCACCGTACATGCATGCTACGTGAATCACTAACTTTAACAGAAGTATTTCTCAATTTCATAATAACTCCACTAGCATGACTCTAATATCACTATCCTCATATCTCAAAACAATTATCAAGCATCCTACTTCTCATCATATTCAATTGACTTAGTATGAAAGTTTTTACTACATTCATCTTGGATGCCTATCATGTGGAGGCTAGTTTTATAGCCAAAGCACATTACCATGCTATTCTAATAGACTCTCAAAAAGATATAATTGAAGCATGAGAGATCAACAATTTCTACAAAATATAATTACCACTGTGCTCTAAAAGATATAAGTGAAGCACTAGAGCAAAAACTATTCAACTCAAAATATATAAGTGAAGCACATAGAGTGTTCTAACAATTCCTAGGCCATATTTATCTCTCTCAAAAAGGTGTGTACAACAAGGATAATTGTGGCAAACTAACAAGCAAAGACTGAAATAATACACGACGCTTCAAGTAAAACACATATTATGTGGTGAATAAAAATATAGCTCCGAGTATAGTTACCGATAGATGAAGACGAAAGAGGGGATGCCTTCCCGGGGCATCCCCAAGCTTAGGCTTTTGGTGGTCCTTGAATTTTACCTTGGGGTGCCTTGGTCATCCCCAAGCTTAGGCTCTTGCCACTCTTTGTTCCATATTCCATCAAAGCAATACTCAAAACTTGAAAACTTCACAACACAAAACTTAGACAAAAATCTCGTGAGCTCCGTTAGTATAAGAAAACAAACCACTACTCAAAGGTACTGCAATGAACTCATTCTTTGTTTATATTGGTGTTAAACCTACTGTATTCCAACTTCTCTATGATTCATATCCTTCAATACTACTCATAGATTCATCAAAATAAGCAAACAACACACGAAAAACAGAATCTGTCAAAAACAGAACAGTCTGTAGTAATCTGTAACTTTCTCATACTTTTGTAACCCCAAAAAATTGAAATAAATTGGTAAACGTGAGGAATTTGTCTATTAATCATCTCGAAAAATAATCAACTAAATGGCATGCTCCAGTAAAATCTGGTGACTATTCTAGCGAGCGCTAATGATTCTGTTTTTCACAGCAAGATCATATAAACTTCACACAAGTCTTCCCAAAGGTTCTACTTGGCAAAAACACTAATTAAAACACAAAACCACATCCAAACAGAAGCTAGATGCAATATTTATTCCTAAACAGAAGCAAAAACAAAAAAAAAAAATGTAAAATTGGGTTGCCTCCCAACAAGTGCTATCGTTTTACGCCCCTAGCTAGGCAAGATACAAATATAGATCTACGTATTGCCATCTTTGGAAGGCAATCCATAAGTGGCTCTCATAATAGATTCATATGGTAATTTGATTTTCTTTCTAGGAAAGTGGTCCATGCCTTTCCTTAACGGAAATTGGAATCTAATATTTCCTTCCTTCATATCAATAATTGCACCAATCGTTCTAAGGAAAGGTCTACCAAGAATAATAGGACATGAAGGATTGCAATCTATATCAAGAACAATGAAATCTATGGGCACATAATTCCTATTGGCAACAATAAGAACATCATTAATCCTTCCCATAGGTTTCTTAATAGTGGAATCCGCAAGATGCAAATTTAAAGAACAATCATCAAGCTCATGGAAACCTAACAAATCACACAAAGTTTTTGGGATAGTGGAAACACTTGCACCCAAATCACACAAAGCAAAGCACTCATGATCTTTTATTTTAATTTTAATAGTAGGTTCCCACTCATCATAAAGCTTTCTTGGGATAGAAACTTCGAATTCAAGTTTTTCTTCATAAGATTGCATCAAAGCATCAACTATGTGTTTGGTAAAAACTTTATTGTGACTATAAGCACGCGGAGAGTTTAGTACGGATTGCAACAAGGAAATACAATCAATCAAAGCGCAATTATCATAATTGAATCCCTTGAAATCCAAAGTAGTGGGTTCATCACTATGCAAAGTTTTAATCTCTTCACTCCCACTTTTAACAATTTTAGCATTAAGATGTAAAAACTCCGAATCATTGGTATACCTTTTAATTAAAGTAGACTCATCTCCAATCCCATCTTCATCAAGATTGATACTGGAAAACAAGGATCTAATAGGAGACACATCAATAATTTTCAGATCTTCATCTTTATTTTCATGATAACTAGAAGAACACGCTTTTATATAATTCTCTCTTTTAGCATGCATCCTAGCGGTTCTTTCTTTGCATTTATCAATGGAAATTCTCATGGCTTTGAGAGACTCATTGATATCATGCTTAGGTGAGATAGATCTAAGTTTCAAAGAATCATCATCAAGAGTAATTCTATCCACACTTCTAGCCAATTCATCAATCTTAAGCAATTTTTCTTCAAGCAAAGTATTGAAATTCTTTTGCGAATTCATAAACTCCTTGACACTAGTTTCAAATTCAGAAGGCATCTTTCCATAAGAGTTATTGTAGGAATTACCATAATTATTAGAGAAATTACTAGGAAAAGGCATAGGATTAAAGTTTCCTCTATAAGCATTGTTACCAAAATTATTCCTACCAACATAATTCACATCCAAAGATTCATGGTTATTTTCAATCAACGTGGACAAAGGCATATCATTAGGATCAGAAGAAGCACTCTTAGCAGCAAATAGTTTCATAAGTTCATCCATCTTTCCACTCAAAACACTAATCTCTTCAATAGCATGTACATTTTTACTAGTAGATCTTCCGGTCTGCCATTGAGAATAATTAACCATAATGTTATCTAGGAGTTTGGTAGCTTCTCCTAAGGTAGTTTCCATGAAAGTGCCTCCTGCGGCCGAATCTAAAAGATTTCTAGAAGCAAAATTCAAGTCAGCATAAAAGTTTTGAATAACCATCCATAAGTTCAAACCATGTGTAGGGCAATTACGTATCATTAATTTCATTCTCTCCCAAGCTTGCGCAACATGCTCATGATCTAGTTGCTTAAAATTCATAATAACATTTATAAGAGAGATGATCTTAGCAGGAGGGAAATACTTAGAGATAAAAGCATCTTTGCACTTATTCCACGAATCAATACTATTTCTAGGCAAAGAGGAAAACCAAGTTTTAGCACGATCTCTAAGTGAAAATGGAAATAACTTCAATTTAACAATATCGTTATCCGTATCCCTTTTCTTTTGCATATCACACAAATCAACAAAGTTGTTTAAATGGGTAGCGGCATCTTCACTAGGAAGGCCGGAAAATTGATCTTTCATGACAAGATTCAACAGAGCAGCATTGATCTCACAAGATTCAGCATCGGTAATAGGAGCAATCGGAGTGCTAATAAAATCATTATTGTTGGTATTGGAGAAGTCACACAATTTAGTATTGTTCTGAGCCATAGTGAAAAGCAAGCAATCCAACACACAAGCAAACAAGAAGCAAGCGAACGGTAAACACACGGCAAAAAGAAGGGCAAATAAAACGGCAAGGGTAAAGTGGGGAGAGGCAAATAAATGTAATGAGAAGGATAAGGGTTCATGATAGGTACTTGGTATATGACTTTTGCGTAAGCCTCCCCAGCAACGGCGCCAGAAATTCTTCTTGCTACTTCTCGAGCTTGCGTTGTATTCCCTCGAAGAGGAAAGGGTGATGCAGCATAGTAGCATAAGTATTTCGATTAGTTTTTGAGAACCAAGGTATCAATCTAGTAGGAGACCACGCGCGAGTCCCTCGCACCTGCACAAACAAATAAGAACTTCGCAGCCAACGCGATAAGTGGTTGTCAATCCCTTTACGGTCACTTACGAAAGTGAGATCTGATAGAGATGATAGTTTGATATTTTTGGTATTTTTTGGATATAAGAACATAAAGTAAAAGCGGAAAAGTAAAGTAGATTGTAGGTTGATATGTTGAGAATAGACCCGGGGGCCATAGTTTTTTCTAGTGGCTTCTCTCGTGATAGCGGTATTCTACGGTGGGTGAACAAATTACTATCGAGCAATTGATAGAAAAGCGAATAATTATGAGACTATCTAGGCATGATCATTAAATATAGGCATCACGTCCGAAACAAGTAGAACGAAACAATTCTGCATCTACTACTATTACTCCACACATCGACCGCTATCCAGCATGCATCTAGAGTATTAAGTTCATAAGAACAGAGTAATGCCTTAAGCAAGATGACATGATGTAGAGGGATAAACTCAAATAGCATGATACACACCCCATCTTTTTATCCTCGATGGCAACAATACAATACGTGCCTTGCTGCCCCTACTATCACTGGGAAATGACACCGCAAGATTGAACCCAAAGCCAAGCACTTCTCCCATTGCAATAACTTAAGATCTAGTAGGCAAAACCAAACCAATAATTCGTAGAGACTTGCAAGGATATTATAATCATACATAAATAGTTCAGAAAAGAACCAAAAATTTCTCACACATAATCTTGATCATAACCCCACAATTCATCGGATCTCGACAAACACACCGGAAAAAGAGATTACATCGAATAGATCTCCTCGAAGACCGAGGAGAACTTGGTATTGAGATCCAAAGAGAGAGAGAGAAGAAGCCATCTAGATACTAGCTATGGACCCGAAGGTCTGTGGTAAACTACTCACAACTCATGGTGAGACGATGATGATGATGATGATGTAGAAGCACTCCGTGGTAGATCCCCCCTCCGGCAGAGCTCCGGAACAGGCCCCAAGATGGGATCTCACGGGAATAGAAGGTTGTGGCGGTGGAACTAGGGTTTTCTCTGTTGTTCTGATGGTTTCGGGGTACATAGGTATATATAGGAGGAAGGAGGGCACCGGGGGCCAAACGTGGGGCCCACGAGCAGGGGGGCTTGCCCTATAGGGGGGGGCGCCCCACCCTTGTGGACGCCACGTGTGCCCTACTCCGTGATTCTCAAGTCTCCCGTGGGTATTTTGCTCCAAAAATATCTCTCCCGAAGTTTCATTCCGTTTGGACTCCGTTTGATATTCCTTTTCTGTAAAACCCTAAAATAGGCAAAAAAACAGCAATCTGGACTGGGCCTTTGGGTTGATAGGTTAGTCCCAAAAATAATATAAAAGTGTATAATAAAGCCCATTAAACATCCAAAACATCATAAATAATAGCATGGAACAATAAAAAATTATAGATACGTTGGAGACGTATCATTGATGCCGTAGTCCTTGAGAGTTTTCTTCATCCATAGCAATTGAGCACATCATGAACCAGCATCAATGTACTTAGCTTCCGCAGTAGACACTGATACATAGGTTTGCTTCTTTGAGGACCGACATACTAAGGATCGTCCGGGAAATGGCATGTGCCTGATGTTGACTTGTGGTCCACTCGATCACCAGCATAGTCAGAGTCAGAATATCCAATGATATCAAAATCAGAGCCCTTCGGATACCATAATCCAAGTGTTGGTGTGTGAGCTAGATATCGAAGAATATGCTTCACATCCTTATGGTGTGATTCCTTCGGTGTCGCTTGAAAACGGGCACACATGCAAACACTAAGCATGATATCTGGCTTAGATGCACATAGATACAATAAAGAGCCAATCATGGAGCGATATACCTTTTGAGCGAAATCTTTACCATTTTTGTCGGTGCAGAGATGGCCACTTGCGGGCATAGGGATTTTGACGCCTTTGCAATCTTGCATGCCGAATTTCCTCGGTACATCCTTGAGGTATTTCTCTTGAGATATGAAGATGCCATTGCATTGTTGACGAATTTGAAGGCCTAAGAAGAATTTCAAATCTCCCATCGTAGACATTTGATATTCTTCACTCATCATGTAGGCGAATTCGTCACTGTAATGTTTGTCAGTACATCCAAAGATAATATCGTCCACATAAATTTGGCACACGAATAATTCGTCATCATAAGTTTTGGTGAAAAGAGTTGGGTCAAGTGAACCGGATTTTAAGCCTTTCTTCATGAGGATTTCCTTCAGAGTGTCATACAACGCCCGAGGGGCCTGCTTGAGGCCATAGAGGGCCTCGTTGAGTCTGAAGACTTTATCAGGATGTTTAGGATCTTCAAAACCTGGGGTTGAGCAACATATACTTCTTCCTCAAGCTTACCATTGATGAATGCACTTTTCACATCCATTTGATATAAGATGATATTATGATGGTTAGCATAAGCGAGCAGTATACAAATAGCTTCAAGTCTAGCAACAGGTGCAAAAGTTTCATCAAAGTCAATTCCATCAACCTGTGTGTAGCCCTGAGCTACAAGACTAGCCTTATTCCCCACCACTAGGCCATTTTCGTCTTGCTTGTTGTGATAGATCCATTTGGTACCGATGCCATTGAGCTTGCGAGGATTTGGTTTCCTGATGAGTTCCCACACATTGTTGAGCTCGAATTGATGCAATTCCTCTTGCATAGCTTGAATCCACTCAGGCTCCAGAAATGCCTGGTCAACTTTGGTGGGCTCTGTGATAGAGACAAAGGTGAAATGCCCAAAAAAGTTAGATAAGTGTGAAGCTTTTGAGCGTGTGAGAGGACCTGGTGCACTGATGTCGTCGATGATTTTCTAAATCTGCACTTCTTTTGCCACTTGAGGATGAGCAGGTTGACGACTTCGGTTTGGCTGAGTATTTTCTTCGGCAACAGATTCTTCAGGTGCACCAGTATGATGTGATACGTCTCCAACGTATCTATAATTTTTTATTGTTCCATGCTATTATTTATGATGTTTTGGATGTTTAATGGGCTTTGTCATACACTTTTATATTATTTTTGGGACTAACCTACTAACCCAAAGGCCCAGTCCAGATTGCTGTTTTTTTGCCTGTTTCAGGGTTTTACAGAAAAGGGATATCAAACGGAGTCCAAACGGAATGAAACCTTCGGGAGAGATATTTTTGGAAAAAATCACGCACGGGAGACTTGAGAACCACGGAGTAGGGCATACGTGGTGCCCATGAGGTGGGGGCGCCCCCCTAGGGTGCGCCCCTGCCTCTTGGGCCCCATGTTTGGCCCCCGGTGCCCTCCTTCCGCCTATATATACGTACGTACCCCAAAACCATCAGAACAACAGAGAAAACCCTAGTTCCACTGCTGTAACCTTCTATTCCCGCGAGATCCCATCTTGGGGCCTGTTCCGGAGCTCCGCCGGAGAGGGGGGGGGGATCTTCCATGGAGTGCTTCTACATCATCATCATCGCCTCACCATATTGGTTTGGTTTGGCCTACTAGATCTATATTTCTTCCAATGGGAGAAGTGCTTGGCTTTGGGTTCAATCTTGCAGTGTCCTTTCCCAGTGACAGTAGGGGCAGCAAGGCACGTATTGTATTATTGCCATCGAGGATAAAAAGATGGGGTTTATATCACTAAGTTTGAGTTTATCCCTCTACATCATGTCATCTTGCTTAAGGTGTTACTCTGTTCTTATGAACTCAATACACTAGATGCATGCTGGATAGTGGTCGATGTGTGGAGTAATAGTAGTAGATGCAGAATCATTTCGGTCTACTTGTCTCGGACGTGATGCCTATATATAATGATCATGCCTAGATAGTCTCATAATTATTCGCTTTTCTATCAATTGCTCGATAGTAATTTGTTTACCCGCCGTAGAATATCGCTATCATGAGAGAAGCCACTAGAGAACACTATGGTCCCCGGGTCTATTTCTCAAAATATCAATCTACATCTACTTTACTTTTCCGCTTTTACTTTATGTTCTTATAATAAAAAATACCACAAATATCAAACTATCATCTCTATCAGATCTCACTTTCATAAGTGACCGTAAAGGGATTGACAACCCCTTATCGCGTTGGCTGCGAAGTTCTTATTTGTTTGTGCAGGTGCATGGGACTCGCGCGTTGTCTCCTACTGGATTGATACCTTGGTTCTCAAAAACTGAGGGAAATACTTACGCTACTGTGCTGCATCTCCCTTTCCTCTTCGAGGGAATACAACGCAAGCTCGAGAAGTAGCATGATGTTCTTCATGGTCAGGAATAACTTCTTTAGTGGGCATGATATCCTCAGTAGCCTTGTGCTTAATGGATTCATCAGGAGGTAGTTCATCTAACACAAGAGGCGGGTGCTCTTTTTGCGAGCCGTTAGATTCATCAAACCGCACATCTACAGTTTCAACAACCTTGTGATGATGGGTGTTGAAGACTCTGTAGGTGTGCAAGTCCTTTCCTTAACCAAGCATAAAATCTTCATGTGCTTTCAGTGCAAATTTAGAACTATGGCAAGGAACCCTAATCCAGCATTTAGCACCGAAGACTTTGAAATAACTCACATTGGGTTTCTTGTTAGTGAGGAGTTCATATAAGGTTTCCTTGAGGACTTTATGGAGATATACTCTGTTGATGATGTGGCACACAATATTAATAGCCTCATGCCAGAATTGAAAATGTGTCTTGTATTCATCAAGCATAGTGCGAGCCATCTCAACAAGAGTCTTGTTCTTGCGCTCCGCGACGCCATTCTGCTGAGGAGTGTATGTGGCAGATAACTCATGAGTAATACCAAGTTCATCAAGATAGTCATTGAGACCAGTTTTCTTGAACTCAGTCCCATTGTCACTCCGGATATGCTTGATCTTCACATTAAAATTCATAGAGGCCCTCCAGGAAAATCGCTTGAAGATTTCCTGCACTACATGTTTAAATGTGATGATATGCACCCACGTGTAATGAGAATAATTGTTGACACCTGATTTTGGCAAGATACATAAAGCAATGAAGATGGTCCCGAGTGAAAGGGTTTTCAGCATGAAAAGATTCACGTCACCGAGTGGAACAACTTTGATGTTTCGGTAATCATCATTCGACCTTATCTTAGGGACTGAAACTATATTTCGAGTGGCATAATTCAATGCTCCGAGTGGTTTTTGGCCAATCATGCATTGAAGACGACCTCGGATGAAGGAGCACTCTAAAGGAATTGTCTTTGTCTTGTCGATGCAATTGATTTTGATATATAAATCATCTCAATCCGAGTTGGTATGCAAAAGTTAGAGGCAATACACTGCAGACCGAAACCATACGGAAATATGGCGTGAGGTACCACACACTGGTCGGATAGGTTGCGCGAGTAATTCGGCCATCAAGACGGCCTTGAATCGAAAAACCTTCAACATGAAAAAGTTTTGTCTCGTCAAGCCGATCCATTTTCATATAAAATTTGTCTCAATCCGAGGTCGTATGCAACCTGGAGAGGCAAATCAAGATCAGGCTATCTTTTCAGTCGGGAAATCCGAGTGAAAAGTTTTACCATCCGAGTGAAAACCTACCGATCGAGTAAAAGGTCAAGTGAAAACCTACCGATCGATTAAAAGGTCGAGTGAAAACCTACCGATCGAGTAAAAGGTCGAGTGAAAACTTATCGATTGAGTAAAAGATTGGCTTCCGACTGAAAATATAGTCAACCGAGTGAAAGGATTACCATCGGAATGAAAGCTTGCCGATCGAGTAAAAGATTGTCTTCCGACTGAAAATGTGGTCATCATCCGAGTGAAAGATTGTCTTCCGACTGAAAAAGTGGTCATCATCCGAGTGAAAGACTGTCTTCCGACTGAAAATGTGGTCATCATCCGAGTGAAAGATTGTCTTCCGAGTGAAAATATAGTCATCTGAGTGAAAAATTCTAAACATCCGAGTGAAAAAGTCCAGTCGGACCATCCGAGTGAAAGACTCTAATATCCGAGTGGATGAGCTCGAATACGAGTGAAACTGAACATGTGCCCCAAAAGTTTATCAAGATGATATCGGATGGAGAAGTGTTCAATACGGAAGTTGTGCGTATCGTAAAAACGGTGAAATTTGGTTTTGGAGTCATCATCATCCGAGATAGTATATGGCATGAAAATTCACTACGAGACTCGGATAATCCAGTTTGCTGCAAGAACGAATCCGACTAGAAGGTAAAGATGACCTCTAAAGGTATTTAAGATGGCCTTATTTGAAAAATTGATCAACATGAGAATTGTTCGTCTCGTCGAGGCGCACGAGTTTGATATTTGGTCCGTCTTGATCGGAGATCATATGCAAGCTCGGCGGCCTGCGCAAGGAGGAAGATAGAAGATGGGCCAGATTCAAACTGAATTTGAGTTGGAGTGGAACTAGGACTCTAGGATGTGAATTGATGTAATTTTTTGTAAGGAAAGCCTAGACGAATCCTTTGCTTGTACGGGAAGTCCAGCCGCCTCTTATATATGTTGGAGGTGATGGCCGATTAGACAACACACAATCGAACAAATCAATATACTACTTTTTCCAGTCTGCGTTTTATCCCTCCACCATTTTTGTCCCTCGTTCTTCGTTGTTCTTCGTGTTTGAGAGGTGCGAATCTCGAGGCTCTAGGGGAAAGCGAATCGACCTAGGGTAGCCCATTGCCGCCGCACTCCCTGACGGGGTCCCTCCCGGGGTTGTGGGGTTTTGGGTCCAAAAAAGCGTTCGTCGACTGTCTTGGGTATCGCGCTGTCGATCGGGCCTCCTTCGACGTGAGCTGCGGTGCATCACCCCCGGCGTCGAGGGTACACGTGACGTGTTCGTGTGTCAACACACTTTTTGGCGACACCGCTGGGGACTGAAGGTCAATCATCATCATCCACCATGTCCGATCTTCCCAAGCCATCTGAGGTAGACGCCGATAACATCATTAAGCCCAGTCTTGATGCGATATCGACCGATCATCGCCAAATCTATGAGGAGTACAAGAAGGCTCGCGAACAGAAGGAGTTGCAGGAGTTCCTTCCGAAGTTCAAAAAGGATGGCCAAGGCAACATCACTGCGATTGAAGAAATCAAGTTCCCTCCTCTTCAAGCCGAGCAGGTTAAACCCTTTGTGAGTACTACCTTTTGTCCTGAGCGGTGGGCTGAGATTGAGAGTCGTATTGCTGATGGTAACAATCTAGTCTATCAAACTTCCATAGAAAATACTAATGCTCAGAAGAATATATCTCAATCGTCTAGTGGTAATGGTGGTATAGCTGCTGGTGTGCAAAACCCTAATCTGACTCTACCTATTTCATCGGCGCCTCCCATGCCGATGACTTATTATCCTACACAAACAAATCAGATTGTGGCTGCACCAATTAGTCCTATCATGAGCATGCCAGGTTCGGTGGCAACGCCGAACCAAACCCTACCTACAGCTACAACCACTTGACCACTACCAAGTTATGGGTCGACATACATGCCTCAGTTCCTACCCACCGCTAGTAACCCTACTCCTCCTATGCCACTGCCACAAGCTTCATTGTCCACTATGGATGATGGTCTAGCTAATCTTAGAGAGGAGATGGCTAAGATGCTTCGAGAGAATTTGGAGTTGAGTTACCTCGGAATCAGATTTACCAAAAGCCGTACCCCGAGTACTTCGATGCCATCCAATGTCCTCCAGGATATAAAATTCCAGATTTTGTTAAGTTTAATGGAGAAGGCACAAAAACCACATGGGAGCATGTTAGTCAATATTTAGCACAATTGGGTGAGGCAGGCTCATTGAATGAATTGAAAGTGCGTTTGTTTCCTTTATCATTAACTGGAACCGCTTTTTCATGGTTTTCTTCTTTACCACATGGTTCCATTCGGGTTTGGTCGCAGCTAGAGCAGAAATTTCATGATCACTTTTATAGCGGCGATAATGAACTCAAGTTGTCACATATGACATCGGTTAAACAAAAGCATGATGAATCGGTCTCCGATTATGTCAGGAGATTCAGAGAAACAAAAAACCGTTGTTATAGTTTGGTGATAACCGAGAGAGACTTGGCAGACCTAGTGCTGAGTGGTTTAAGGACTCCCATTAGAGAAAAGCTAGAAGGCTATGAGTTCTTAAATATTAACCAAGTCTTACAAAGGGCTTTGGCTCAGGAAAGCCGAAGCAAAGATCTCAAAGAAGTGCATAGGTATAAAGCTGATCGTCCAAAGATGAATATGGTTGAATATGATAGTGATCACTCAGACGATGAGGGTGACATGTATGCTACTGAATTTGTTTGGCCATCTAAGGCCAAACCATTTACTTGCAATGATCTGAAACTGATTCATAAGAATCGTGATGAAGAGATGAAGTTTACTTTTAACATTGCTAAGTGTGATAAGATATTTGATGCTTTGCTGCAAGCCAAAATTATTAGATTATCCCATACTTTACCGCCGTTTGAAGAGCTGAAACGGCGCGCTTATTGCAAGTATCATAATTCGTTTTCTCATGCTACTAACGATTGCAATGTTTTTCGACGACAGATACAATCGGCCATTAATGATGGTCAATTGAACTTTTCTGTGATGCAAGTTGATAAACAACCCTTTCCAATGAATACCATGGATTTGGAGGGGAAGAAGTTACTCATTCGGTCAGAGGTAGTCGAATCTGCTAATAAAGCTAATGTCATTGTTGGTGAGCCCAGGAAAGATAAGGAGGATATCAAGATCTTGGGGAGGCAGATTGTGATTGACAAGCAACCCAATGGCAAGGAAGTAATCAAGGTCATCATCAAGAATCCTACACTCGGGGGGCAACCACAAGTGCAAGAAAATGCTCGTATTAAATTTGTTAAGACCAAGAGTCCAGAAGTTGGCAAGTGGAAGAGGAACGAGGCTAAAGTACAGCGTAAGCAGATCAAGCCAACTTTTGATATGTTCCTGTCCAAGTATGCCAATTAGTCGATCGGTTCTAGCTCTAACCGGCCAACAGACCTGAAGCGACCAAGATCACCACCAACTGATATGTTTAGTCGGTATGTGAAGCCGGCTGTACCAAGGGCACCGTTTCAAGAGGAACAAAGGCAACCTATTTGGGATCGACTCGACTACTCATACAATGGCCGACTGAACATCGGTGGTCATCAGTCGGCTGTTCAAAATATGTGGCCGAACGGAAACTATCCAAGTGTAAGAATGCACCCAGGTGGAAGTTATCCAAGTGAAAAAATATGGCCAGGTAGATTCCATCCGAGTGAATTCCATCCAAGTGGATTCCATCCGAGTAAGAAGGTGCGCCCGAGTGAAAATTTCATGCATCAGGGAAATAAAAAAGAATGGCGTGTTAAGTCACCAAGTGTTGCAGCAGTTGAGTCGGGAAAAGGCAAGGAGAAAATGGGTGTCGACTCACTTATCTTGGGCACCAAAATATTCCCCATACAACAGCCGACTGTGCATAACCACTCGACTGAGCCGATACTTTCTATCGCACCAAAGTACTCGGCTAATGATCATGAAGCAAGCACCAGCCAAGTAAAGGCAAGAGATCCTAAATATACTCAGGCAAAGTGGTGTCCTCCAGGGCTAACAAAGACACAAAAGAGGAAACTACAGAGGTTAAGGAGTCAAGAGATGGCAGAACAGGAGGCCGAGAAGCAAAGGGATAAGTTGTTCAATGACACTCGACCAATGATTCCAGCAAAACAAGTGTGGAGGCCTAAACAAATACAAGATAATATAGTTTCTACATCTATCACAGAAGTACCTACATCACCAGAGAAGGACGATGCGACAGTTATCACACCGTCTGTGACACTTCTTACTTCTCCTTCACTCGGACAGATTTCAGAATCGGTGGATGCACTTGAGGAAGAGGATGATATGTTAGATTATGAGTCGACGCCGGTTCATGAAGGTATGGATATCAATATGGTTTATTACTCGCCTGCTGAGTTTCGTGCTGTAGATGAGGAAGGCGAGGTGGCTCAGCTGGATTTTGGCCCTAAAAACGCAATATTTGAGAAGCCAAAGGACCCAGTAACGCATCTAAAAACATTGTATCTCAGAGGTCATATCAATGGATCACCTCTCACTCGGTTGCTTGTTGATGGTGGTGTTGTGGTAAATCTGATGCCCTATTCGGTCTTCAAGAAATTGGGTTTGACCGATGAAGAGTTGATAAAGACGAATATGGTGCTCAATGGATTTGAAGGCAAAGAGAAAACTGAAGCCAAAGGCGTGATGTATGTGGAACTTACAGTCGGAAGCAAAACTTTGGCTACTGCATTCTTTGTCGCAGAGGTGCAAGGTAACTACAACGTCATACTAGGCCGTGATTGGGTTCATGCAAACCAGTGCGTGCCATCCACTATGCACCAATTTTTTTATCCAGTGGTTGATGATGAAGTGGAAGTCATTCATGCGGATAACTCGTCCTGTGTTGCTTTGGCCGATGCATCGGTGGATTGGCAACATCCTAATGCTACTTGCTTGACGGGACGTGACTTGTCAGAGTTTGATTTTCTCAGCGCGACAAAGAATGGTTTTGTGCCCGTTTCTTTAAAGCCGACTGAATGCAGTCGGCTCCAAGGTATGATATGTTTGAATGGATTCTAGTTCCGAGTGGTTACAAAAACGTCTTGTAAAATATCGGTCCAGCGAGAACGATATGTATGAATCTATAGAGGAATTAGATGACATGGATAAACTTGGACAAGGTTTTACATCGGCCGGTCCATTAGAAGAGATAGATATTGGAGATGGTTCAGTCACTCGACCAACGTTTGTTAACAAAAATTTGAAAGCCAATTGTAAAGCTAAGTTAATCGAGCTATTGAAAGAATATGTTTGTTGCTTTGCATGGGAATGTCATGAGATGCCAGGTTTAAGCCGAGAGCTAGTGGAGCATCGGCTACCTATAAAGGCTGGTTTTAGACCATATAAACAATCGGCCAGAAAGTTTAATCCAAGAACATATGATCGGATCAAGGAAGAGATCGGTCGACTGCTTAAGGCTAATTTCATTCGACCTTGCAGGTATGCCGAGTGGATTTCTAACATTGTCCCGGTGGAGAAAAAGGGATCCGGCAAGTTAAGGGTATGCATTGATTTCAGAGATTTGAATAGGGCTACACCCAAAGATGAGTATCCCATGCCAATAGCCGATATGCTTATTAATGATGCTTCTGGACATAAAGTCATTAGCTTCCTTGCTGGTAATGCGGGGTATAACCAAATTTTCATGGCCGAAGAGCACATGTCCAAAACGGCTTTCCGATGCCCTGGTTTCCTTGGTTTATTCGAATGGACGGTGATGACATTCGGATAAAAAAATGCTGGCGCCACATATCAAAGGGCTATGAATTTGATTTTTTCATGATTTACTTGGTGTCATACTTGAAGTTTATATTGATGATATTGTTGTCAAATCGGATGCTTTTCAATCTCATTTGGCCGATTTGCGTTTAGCTTTTGAAAGAATGAAAAAGTATGGACTGGAGATGAATCCTTTGAAGTGTGCATTCGGCGTGTCAGCTGGTAAGTTTTTGGGTTTCATTGTTCATGAAGATGGCATAGAAATTAATCCCAAGAAGGTAGAAGCTATACAGAAAGTGGAAGCGCCAACATACAAGAGAGATATGCAAAAGTTTCTTGGCAAGGTCAATTATTTGAGAAGATTCATAGCTAATCTGTCAGGGAAAGTTGATGCATTTACTCCTATCCTTCGGTTGAAGAATGATGTTGATTTCACTTGGGGGGGGGGGCAAAACAGCAAGAAGCCTTTGATATGATCAAGAATTATTTGTGCACTCCTCCGGTGATGAAAGCACCCAAGCATAAGGAGCCCTTTAAGCTTTACATTGCAGCAGAAGAAGGTGTTATGGTGCTGTTTTGACTCAAGAAACCGAAGGAAAAGAGCATGCTACTACATATTTGACCAGACGCTTATTGGACGCCGAGACAAGGTATACATTTATTGAAAAACTATGTCTATGCTTATATTATGCTTGCACAAAATTGAGACATTATTTGGTGCCGAGTGCTTGCATAGTAGCTTGTCAAACCGATGTCATTAAATACATGTTGCATAGGCCAATTCTTAGTGGTAGAATTGGCAAGTGGGCTTATGCTTTGATTGATTATGATTTGGCTTATGAATCACTAAAATCCATGAAAGGCCAAATCGTTGCTAATTTCATTGTTGAGCATCAGATTAAAGACAAACATGATGTTGATATAAACCTTGTTTCGCTAGTACCTTGGAGATTATATTTTGATGGTTCAGTTTGTAGCAATGGCGAAGGTGTTGGTATTGTTGATATATCTCCTCATGGTGCTATTTTCGAAGCCTCGTGCCGCTTGGAATACTTTTGCACAAATAATCAGGCCGAATATGAAGCTTTGTTATTCGGCCTAGAGATGTTAATTGCTATAGGTGTTACACATATTGAGGCTTACGGTGATTCGTTACTAGTGGTGCAACAAATATCCAAAGTCTTTCAGTGTTTGGATGAATCACTTAATGTTTATCTTGATAAATGTTTATATATAATTTCTACTTCGGATTGTTTTAGCATTGCTCATATATCTAGGCATGACAATTGGAAAGCAAATGAGTTGGCACAACAAGCATCTGGATATCATGTTGATCATGGCATGTTTCATATCTCTCAAAGACCGATGTCTTGTCTTGCCAATATGGGAGAGGCCGAAACTGAACCCACCGATTCGGCCATTAACAAAAAATCTAGTGCAGGTGACAATCCCGACTGGAGGAAGCCCATTGTTGATTACTTGCGCAATCCGAGTGAAAGGGTGGACATGGCTGTTCGGCGTATGGCTTTCAAGTATACAATGGGAGATGATGGTCTTTATCGTCGAACAGTCGATGATGTTCTTCTAAAGTGCTTGGATGAAGACCAGGCAAGAGTTGCTACGGGAGAGGTACATGAAGGCATTTGTGGCACTCATCAGTCGGCTCCCAAGATGAAGTGGTTATTATGACGTGCTGGGTTTTATTGGCCGACTATGATTAATGATTGCTTCAGATATTATAAAGGGTGTGAAGCTTGTCAAAAATTTGGTGATATTCAATTAGCTCCTGCTGCTATGTTACATCCTATTATCAAGCCGTGGTCTTTCAGAGGATGGGGTTTAGATTTTATTGGGTAAATTCATCCATCTTCCTCAAAGGGGCATCGGTTCGTATTGGTGGCAACCGATTATTTCACTAAATGGTCTGAAGCAATACCTCTCAAGAACATGACATATACGGAGGTAATTCAATTCATAACTGAGCACATTATTCATAGATTTGGTATTCCTCAAACGTTAACTACAGATGAAGGTTTATCTTTCATGTCACACTAAGTCAGAGAGTTTGCCGAATCTTATAACATAAAGTTGCTCAATTCCTCGCCGTATTATGCCCAAGCTAATGGACAACCTGAGTCTAGCAATAAAATTTTGATCAAACTCATCAAGAAGAAGATTGAGGATAATCCAAGGAGGTGGCATGAGTTGTTGTCTGAAGCTTTGTGGGCACATAGAATATCAAGGCATGGTGCAACGAAGGTGACTCCACATGAGGTAGTGTATGGTCAAGAAGCTGTTTTACCAGTGGAAGTAAATTTGAATGCCTTGAGAATAGCCAAACAGAATGATTTATCGGCGGTAGATTTTTATAACTTTATGATGGACAATATTGATGAGGTTGTCGATAAACGTTTGGCTGCTTTAAAATCCATAGATAGAGACAAGTTGAGGGTGGCAAGAGCTTACAATAAGAAAGTTAAGTTGAAGAATTTTCAAGTTGGTGATCTCGTGTGGAAAGTGATTCTGCCGATTGGTTCAAGAGATAAAAAATTCGAGAAGTGGTCTCCAAGTTGGGAAGGTCCTTTTAGGATTACAAGAATAGTTCCTGGAAATTCATATTTGGTGGAATTCATACAAGGGACATTGTTACCTCGAGCTCTCAATGGCAAATACTTGAAGAAATACCACCCGAGTGTGTGGCAAGAAGCCTAAGTAGGCAATGGCCGATATATGACTATCGCCCTTAGCACAAACATGGACGATACATAAATATCGCCCTGAGAAGTACAAATGGCCAATGGAGTGTTGACATCGTCCTTAGAACAAAAACCATGCATATTATTTTTCAGCATACAAGCTTTGCCGAAAAATAGGGGGGCATGTGTTGACACCTGATTTTGGCAAGATACATAAAGCAATGAAGATGGTCTCGAGTGAAAGGGTTTTCAGCATGAAAAGATTCACGTCGCCGAGTGGAACAACTTTGATATTTCGGTTATCATCATTCGACCTTATCTTAGGGACTGAATCTATATTCCGAGTGGCATAATTCAATGTTCCGAGTGGTTTTTGGCCAATCATGCATCCAAGACGACCTCGGATGAAGGAGTGCTCTAAAGGAATTGTCTTCGTCTTGTCGAGGCAATCGATTGTGATATATAAATCATCACAATCCGAGTTCGTATGCAAAAGTTAGAGGAATACACTGCAGACCGAAACTATACAGAAATATGGCGCGAGGTACCAAACACTGGCCTGATAGGTTGCGTGAGTAATTCGGCCATCAAGACGGCCTTGAATCGAAAAACCTTCACCATGAAAAAGTTTCGTCTCATCGGGCCAATAGATTTTCATATAAAATGTGTCTCAATCCGAGGTCATATGCAACCTAGAGAGGCAAATCAAGATCAGGCTGTCTTTTCAGTTGGGAAATCCGAGTGAAAAGTTTTACCATCTGAGTGAAAACCTACCGATCGAGTAAAAGGTCGAATGAAAACCTACCGATCGAGTAAAAGGTCAAGTGAAAACCTACCGATCGAGTAAAAGGTCGAGTGAAAACTTATCGATCGAGTAAAAGATTGGCTTCCGACTGAAAATATAGTCAACCGAGTGAAAGGATTACCATCGGAATGAAAGCTTGCCGATCGAGTAAAAGATTGTCTTCCGACTGAAAATGTGGTCATCATCCGAGTGAAAGATTATCTTCCGACTGAAAAAGTGGTCATCATCCGAGTGAAAGATTGTCTTCCGACTGAAAATGTGGTCATCATCCGAGTGAAAGATTGTCTTCCGAGTGAAAGTATAGTCATCCGAGTGAAAATTTCTAAACATCCGAGTGAAAAAGTCCAATCGGACCATCCGAGTGAAAGACTCTAATACCCGAGTGGATGATCTCGAATCCGAGCGAAACTGAACATGTTCCCCAAAAGTTTATTAAGATAATCTCGGATAGAGAAGTGTTCAATACGGAAGTTGTGCGTATCGTAGAAACGGTGAAATTTGGTTTTGGAGTCATCATCATCAGAGATAGTATATGGCATGAAAATTCACTACGAGACTCGGATAATCCAGTCTGCTGCAAGAACGAATCCAACTAGAAGGTAAAGATGACCTCGATAGGTATTCAAGATGGCCTTATTTGAAAAGGTGATCAACATGAGAATTGTTCGTCTCGTCGAGGCGCACGAGTTTGATATTTGGTCCGTCTTGATCGGAGATCGTATGCAAGCTCGGAGGCCCGCACAAGGAGGAAGACAGAAGATGGGCCAGATTCAGACTGAATTCGAGTTGGAGTGGAACCAGGACTCTAGGACGTGAATTGATGTAATTTTTTGTAAGGAAAGCCTAGACGTATCCTTTGCTTGTACGGGAAGTCCAGCCGCCTCTTATATATGTTGGAGGTGATGGACGATTAGGCAACACACAATCGAACAAATCAATATACTACTTTTTCCAGTCTACGTTTTATCCCTCCACCATTTCTCTCTCTCGTTATTCCCTGTTCTTCGTGTTTGAGAGCTGCGAATCTCGAGGCTCTAGGGGCAAGCGAATCGACCTAGGGCAGCCCATTGCCTCTGCACTCCCTGACGGGGTCCCTCCCGGGGGTGTGGGGTTTCGGGTCCGCAAAAGCGTTCGTCGACTGTCTTGCGTATCGTGATGTCGGTCGGGCCTCCTTCGACGTGAGCTGCGGTGCATCACCCCCGGCGTCGAGGGTACACATGACGTGTTCGTGTGTCAACAATAATCATCAAGAATTACAAAGCCATATGGATATGCTGCATTTGTTAGTGCTGAATAATGAGTGGGGCCAAAGAATTCAATGTGAAGCAATTCAAAAGGACGAGTGGTAGTCATAATAGTCTTCGAGGGATGCTTGGATCTGGTCATCTTTCCGGCCCCACGAAGATGATCTTTGATTAATTTGACACCCTCAATGCCAATGATGTGCTTCTTCTTCACAAGCGTGTGCAAGTTCCTCATGCCAGCATGACCGAGTCGTCGATGCCATAGCCATCCTTCCGAAGCTTTTGCAAGTAGACATGTGGCAGGCTGTGGTCCTGTAGAGAAATCAAGAATATACAGGTATCCTCTCCTAAAGCCTTCAAAGAGTTTCGAGTTGTCAGATTCCAAGACTACAACATAGCAATATTTGCCAAAGACGACAACCATATCAAGATCACAAAGCATTGAGACAGACATGAGGTAGAATCCAAGAGACTCGACAAGCATGACTTTGTCCATGTGTCGATCTTCTGGGATTGCACCCTTACCTAGACCCAATACCTTGCTTTTTCCTTTGCCAGCGTAGGTGATATGATTCAGATGTGATGGAGATAAAGCAGAGTCCATCAGTAAGTTCTTGTCACTAGTCATGTGCTTTGTACATCCACTGTCGAGGACCCACTCAGTAGCTTTGAGAGATTCATCCTGCAGATGAATTAGTGCATCTTATGAACTCATATACCTCATAGTGAAGAATATGACATCAAGTTCATCAGAATGAGTTTTATCAAGTAGTGCAATAGAGATAGTAGTATAAGGACAGGAGAAATGAGTAATTCATTTCTTCATGATTAGCTTCCGTCCTTTCAAGCACACTCAATTCTCCAGCAAATTCTTTAGACGTTTAAGTTTGTTTGGAGACTAGACCATACATAAGAGATTAGTTCTTTTTCTTCACCACCCACATCTGGAGGGGTGACAAAGCATTCATCATTCTATGAGCTCCATAAGAAAAAGGTGCCATTGAAGCCAGAGCCCTTAGTTTCACAGAGGAGGGATTAGAGTATGAATATGAGTAAGCAGAGAAATTCTTCAAGGACTTAACATAATGATTTGAAGAGTAACGCACACATTCATAACTCTTAGATTTTCCCTGCAAAACAGAAGCATTAGCACAATGATGTTCATATGAGGAATTGGATCCATATGAGGAATTTGATCCATGTGAGGACTTTGGTCCATATGAAGATTTTGATCCATATGAAGAATTTGATCTGGGGTTCCTAATCTTCACATGTGGTGTCATGAGGACATTCACTCGAAGATTTCCAAGGTACCTTTTGGGAACCTAGATTTTCTTCATAGGGGGACCGTTCCTGCATTTAGTTCCAACATATCTAGCAAATACTTCACCATTCTGATTTTTGAACAGTTTATAATTGGAGTCAAATGACTCATCAGATGAATATGAAGATTCACATGTAAAGCTAGATAAAGTAGATGGATCTACGGGAGGTCCTTTAGCAGCAACCCATGAAGTTTTTGGATACTGCCCAGGTTTCCAGTAGGACCCATCAACATTGAGTTTCCTTTCAAAGGCAATACCCTCTTTCCTAGGATTCCTTTTGAGAATCTGTTTTGAGCACATCACAAAGGATTTGATACCATTTGAGGCTTTTGTACATGCATGTCACATACAATACCTTCAACCCTGTATTTTCATTAGTAGCATCGGTGGTTTCTTGAGTTGAGGAGATTGTCACCACATAATCATTTGAGGAAATTGTAGCGATAGAAGCATTTGAACATTCAGTAGAAGAATTTGCATTTTCTCATTCAATACATCTTAAGCATGGTGCATCAAATTCTTCCTGAGCAGTACTGATCTATTCAGGAAGCAAATCATTTTCCTTTTGAAAATCTTCATGACTAACCCTCAGTTTCTCAAGATGTTGCTTTCTTTGAAGAAATTCATAAGAAAGCTTCTCATGATCGGCTAAGAGTGTTTCATGACGACTTTAAAGATTGTCAAACTTGGACTGTAGTCGTTGAAGATTATCAGTCATAGTTTGAGACCGATTCAGTTCCTCACCCAACAGGTCATCACTTTTGTCTAGCAGATTTTGAACCCTTTTCAAAGCTTTTCGTTATTTTACTACAATGTTAGCAAGTTTGGAATTGCTTGGTTTGAGGTTTTCATCAGATTCATCTTCACTAGAATCAGAGGAGGGATGTTTGAGTACCTTGTCACCTTTTGCCATTGTAATGCACAGTATGCGGCTATGTCCCCCATGTGTCGAGGCACGACTTAAGGACATAAACACATACTAGAATGATCTCAAGTATAGTATCCTTGCACATCTCATGTAAAAATCAGGGATGAAATTGTAAAAGAATAGTTGGCTTACACTCGCCACGTCACACAATCAATACAATAACATACATCATCCAAGAACATCAGGGTCCGGCTACGGACGAAATCCAAACGAGAAAGATACCATAAATAACACAAGCCCGGATCCTCCTAGTAAGAACCACTACTGATCATCGGGATAAGACACATAATAACATCCATGCTCTTCATTGAACTCCCAGTGAAGTTCTGAACCATCTCCTGCATAGTTCTCAACGGTACCTGCATCTGGTGTGTGTTGAATCTGTGAGCCATAGAGGACTCAGCAATCCCGTTCCCGGGTACCAAAACTACCAAAGCCTTAGGTGTGGAAAGGCTATAAACAAGGGTTGCAGCAAGCACTAAGCATTAGCTTACGAGTTTAGAGTGAGAGGAGAACAAGTACCAACGATCGCCAAGTTGATCAAGAAGTGATCCTAGCTACTCACGATCAAACATAACCCCACCGTGTTCACTTCCCGAAGCCCTTCGGAAAGAGACCATCATGGTTAATCACACAGATAGTGTATTCATGAATAAGGTGTCAAGTTATCTACAACCGGATATTAACAAATTCCCATCTGCCACATCAGCGCATGCACGGCTTTCGAAAGATCAAACCCTGCAGGGGTGTCCCAACTTAGCCCATCACAAGTTCACGATCCGCGGAGTCGCAACTCCAAAGTGGGAAGGCCCGAGTATTCTCGGAATCCCATGCTCAAGATATTTCGACAAAGGTAAAACTAATCCAGCAAGACCTCTCGGCGTGCCGACACCCTGATAGTAGCCGCGCGTATCTTGTCTCAGGCCACATCCGGATGGGACAAGCTACAGGTGTATACCAGACCTTGAGTTTCCCCGAGGTGGCCCCGCAGGTTGCCCAGTTTGGACCAACACTCATGAGGAGCACTGGCCCGGGTTGTTAATTAAGAACTCAGGTTTGCAACGCCCTATGCAAGTTTTAGTTATTAGGCAAATGTAAAACCAATGTTGGGCCTTGCTGGAAAAGCTTTAAATAGAGCGAATTATCATGGGGGGCCCATAAACCCCAACCGTGTTAGGAATGCAAAATCAAGGAACATAACACCGGTTTATCGGATCCTAGGGTGGCATGAGTGGAACAAAACACCAAGCAGAAAGGCTTAGCGTTCCACCCATTACCAATATATAGGTGCATTAGTTTAACAGGTATTATATATTGTGTTATCCCAACAACAACTTCATCATGGAGCAATCTTCAAAACTTCACCTGCAACTAACAACGCTATTAGAGGGGCCGAGCGATGCGTACTTAGCCAAACAACGGTTTGCTAGGAAGGTGGTTAGAGAGTTTCATGGCAACAATAGGAGGGCTAACAAACAGGAATAGGCATCGAGGCAAAAACTAAAGAACGAGACATCTAGCATAGGCAAAGGTAGGACTGATATCTGGGACTGGTCATCTTGCCTGTTGATTCCACGGAGGGATTGTAACCTTGCTCCTCAAACTCAGCCTAGAAAGGAACTTCGCACTCCGAATCGTCACCGGGCTCTAACCAACACAACAATGCAACAACGGAACAACAATCAATCATCATGCAATGCTCAAACACATGATGCATGAATATGATGCATATGGGCATGGGTAGGACATGATGCAACTCCTAGGAACAAGAAGAGTGCACAAGCAACATGGCAATAACAAGATCACAACAAATGAGAAACACAAGCAAAAGGAACAAAACTAGCATGACCACAAGTGGTTATCTAGATTATTTAAACAAGCACCCAACAAGTTTTAAAAGTTGTTTAACATGGAAAGGGGTGCATCTAGGACTAACAGCAACATGCTAGCATTTTAAATGGGCTGGAAAGAACAAACAACAATTTCCGGAAACTCCCATATTCATATAAATACAAAAAGGACAGATCTGAGATAGTCATATTATAAAGTTGTTAAACATGCAAAACAACAACACCACATTAATCAACACATTTTTCCACCCCAAATGCATATAAAGTTTGTTAAATTTCGAGTTGTAGATATTTAGTTATGAATTTTGCAAGTTTAAGCATATTTTAAACACAAATTAATTCAAACAGCATCTTAAATGTTTTAAACATGGCAACAAACAGCATATTAATATTCTACATGAAAAACTAAGCAATTTTCATACATAACTTATTTTCATCAGATGCATATTTTAACAGATATTAAATATGCAAAGAAAAATGCATAAAGAATAACAAAAACAAAAATAGAAAAGAAAAACAAAAGGATAAAGGACAAACTGACCAGCCTGGATCTAGCCAGAGACACTGACTGGTGGACCTAGGGGAGTCCAACATGGCAGAGTGGGTGCGCGTGTGGGTGGACTAAGCAGAGAGGATGACAGGTGGGGCCAACCTGTCAGTGACACGGGAAAAGCAAAAAGGGGGAATATCCACTGCCCCCGGCGGGATCTAACCCGCGACCTCCTGGTTAACTAACAAAGAGACGAGCCACTGGGCTAGACGAGTGCATCTGACAGAGAAGGTGCGTGTGGCCTTATGTGTTAACTGAATAAGTAGACAGCAAGAGGGAAACATAGCACGTCGGAGCTTCTCGTCGGAGCTGCTCCGGCGACCCAAACTGGCGGCGGAGTGGTGCGGTCTGTTCCTGGGGGAACTCCCCATCCACGACGTGCACTCACAGCACCTAGCGACAGCTACAACGACACCGACGAGCATCAAACAGAGCGGCGACGGAGGACCTTGACGAGACAAAGGAGGGGTCTAAACGGAGCGGCGAGAGCACTAGCAGCATCTACGCGACATGGCGAACACGACAGGCAACATCGGAGGAACTAAGGTGGTCGGGACACTCGCCGGAGACGAGGCCCGACGGCGATGAGCTCGGGTGCACGGTGAACTATGTGCTAGACGACGCGGCCAAAGGGGAAAAGGGCACGGGGAGGTGCACGCACGTACCACAAGCACGGAGGTGTGCTTGGTTAGCCTGGAGGTGGACGGAGTCAACGGCGGCAATGATCGAACACCCGCGGCTGCTGGAGTTGAAGAAGAGGAAGAAGAAGTCGCAGGCAAGGCGATCGACTCCGTGTAGTGGACGTGGACGACGTAGACGACGTCTAGGAAGAAGACCGACAAGGTTGGCGAGGCAGAGGAGGATGGGAAGCACGCCGGCGACGAGCTCGCGCTCTCAGATGCACTATGGATAGCTGCGGAGCGGCGGATCTGAGCTCACCAGGCGGCAGGAGGAGGAAGAGGGAACCCTAGAGGATGGGTTGGACACGGAGAGGGTTTAAAAGGAGGGACAGAGCCACGAATGTGCGGCGACAGCGTCACGCTTGCGGTCCCCATGGCGTCGCGGGAGGAGGAAGAAAAGGCGGGTTAGCTTTCTCGCGTAGTCGATGACAAGCGGGCCCTGGGAGTCCACGTGGGTGCAACTCATCGGGGGTATGCGGGGGCGCGGGTGAGAAAGGGAGAGAGGGACGCGCTGCGGGCTGTGCTGGGCTGCGAGCGCACGCTGGAGCTGGGCCGAGGGGTTAAAGGAGGCCCAGGTTGGCTGGGCTGCACTGCTGCTGTTTAATTCCTTTTCTTTTTCCATTTTCCTCAGACAGAAAATAAAAGAAAAAGCATAGGCTCAAGGAAAAGGAATTAGGAGATAAATAAAATATCCCCATGCTCCTAGATTTATGCCCTATTTTATAAAAATGACTTGGGCATTTTTAGAGGTAGAAAAATAAAATAAGTTTGAATGTGGTTCAAACTTCCGTCATTTTTGAACCTGGCCAAATAAATTCAAAATGAGGCAAGGCTTTGCAATGTGACTCATGTCAAGGCGACAAAGAAGTGGGAAGGATAAGAACATTAAAAGAAGAGGCTAAGTCACTTGCAAAATTGATTATAGAAAGGAAAGAAAAGGAAGAAGGAGAAGTGTGATGCAAAAAGGAAGAGGGGGTTTAGGGTTTAGCATAGACATGAACTTGCAACCACCACCACACAATAAACTCAAGATGACCTCACATCACAAGCTAAGAATGAAACACACAATGATAAGTAAAAGAAGCTATGATGAACATGATGCCATGGTGACGATGAAGCAATGCATGAATGCATAAGAAAAATAAAATGACAATGCAATAACAAAAGAATGCATAATTGAAAAGAACCCCCAAGGAAAGGACAAGGATCAAATTGATAAATGCTTTATTGCCATATATGGAAGGTATCACATATGGGGTGTTACAAACTCTCCTCCACTACAAAAAGATCGCGTCCCGAGATCTAGGACTGAAAGAAGGAGGGATACTCGGAACGGAGATGATCTTCTCGTTCCCATGTAGCTTCTCGGTCGGTATGGTGTGACCACTTCACTTTCAAGAGTTTGATGGACTTGTTGCGGGTCTTGCGCTCAGTTTCTTCAAGGATAGCAACGGGGTGCTCACGATAAGACAAGTCTTGTTGAAGATCAATCTCTTCGAATGGAATGGTGCGTTCAGGTGTCTTGACGCACTTGCGGAGTTGAGACACGTGAAACACATCATGCACATTTGCAAAGTTGGAGGAAAGCTCGAGTTGGTAGGCTAGGTCGCCTCTCTTGCCAAGAATCTTGAAAGGGCCCACGTATCTTGGAGCAAGCTTGCCCTTGATACCGAACCTCTAAGTGCCTTTCATGGGAGAAACACGGAGATAGACATGGTCTCCAATGTCGAAAGCCAAGTCACGATGCTTGCCGTCATAGTAGCTCTTTTGACGCGATTGCGTGGCTTTGAGATTCTCATGTATGACTTTGCACATTTCTTCGGCTTGCGAGTTCAAATCATTCCAAGGAGTTAACGTTCACCAGTCTCGGACCAGTTGAGAGGGGTACGACACTTTCTGCCATAGAGAATTTCAAAAGGAGCTTTGCCGGCACTTGCTTGGAAGCTGTTGTTGTAGGAGAATTCGGCAAATGGAAGGCAATCTTCCCATTTCATACCGAAGGAGATGGCACAAGCTCTAAGCATATCTTTGAGAATCTGGTTCACTCTTTCGACTTGACCACTAGTCTGAGGGTGAAACGCAGTGCTCAAGCGAATCTTGGTGCCCATGGTTGACTGAAAGGAATCCCAGAACCTGGAAGTGAACAAGCTTCCATGGTCAGAGGAGATCACTTGAGGAATGCCATGCAAAGAAACAATTCTGGAGGTATACAGCTCTGCCAGCTGAGCTGCGTTGATCGATTCTTTGACCGGAAGAAAATGAGCTACTTTAGTTAGCTTGTCAATCACCACAAAGATAGCATCATTTCCTTTCTTGGACTTGGGAAACCTAGTGACCAAATCCATCTCAATGTGATCGAATTTCCACTCAGGAATAGGTAGAGGTTGAAGGAGTCCAGCTGGACGTTGATGCCCTGCCTTCACTCTTCTGCAGACATCACATTCGTTTACGAATTGGGCAATCTCCCTTTTCATGCGAGTCCACCAATATGATTGCTTGAGGTCATGATACATCTTGGAGCTTCCTGGATGTATCGAGAGAAGTGAGTCATGTGCTTCGTTCATTATGAGCTTCATGAGATCACCTTTGGGAACCACGATCCTGTCCTCAAAGAGCAAGGTGTCTTTCTCATCAACGCGATAGCACTTGTACTTGGGATTACCCTTAGCAATACCATGTTTCACTTTCTGCACCATAGCATCACTGAGTTGGGCCTCACGGATTTGATCTTCCAAGGTAGGAGCAACTTGAAGGTTTGCAAGAAATCCTTGCGGAACAACTTGGAGGTTGAGCTTCCTGAAAGATTCACAAAGTTCAGGCTGGAACGGTTTGAGAAGGAGACTGTTGCAATACGCCTTTCTGCTCAAGGCATCTGCAATGACATTGGCCTTGCCAGGCGTATACTCAATGCTTGGATCGTACTCTTGAATCATCAAAACCCAACGAGTCTGGCAAAGGTTAAGGTTTGGCTGAGTGAAGATGTACTTCAAGCTCTTGTGATCGGTGAAGATGTCCACTTTTCTGCCCAACAGAAGGTGTCTCCACATGATCAAGGCATGTACAACTGCAGCTAGCTCAAGATCATGTGTGGGGTAATTCTTCTCATTTGGTTTCAGCTGATGAGAAGTGTATGCCACAATCTTTTTGTCTTGCATGAGAACACCACCAAGACCTTGCAATGAAGCATCACAAAAGACTTTATAAGGCTTGGACTCATCCGGAGGAGTAAGAACCGGAGTATAAATGAGCTTCTCTTTGAGTGTCTTGAATGCCACATCACAATTAGGAGTCCACGAGTACTTGACATTCTTCTGCAACAGGTTGGAAAGAGGCTTGGCAATCTTGGAGAAGTTCTCAACGAACCTTCTGCAATAGCTAGCGAGACCAAGGAAGCTTCGGAGTTGCTTGACATTCTGCGGAGGTTCCCAGTTGACAATAGCTTCGACCTTCTTAGGGTTCACAGAAATGCCCCCGACAGAGATAATATGGCCAAGGTAGAGGACTTTATCCAGCCAGAATTCACATTTGGAACTTCGCATAGAACTTGTGCTCACGGAGCCTGTCAAGGACCAAACGGAGGTGCTTGGCATGGTCTTCTTCATTCTTGGAGAATACCAAGATATCATCCAGATAGACGAGAACAAATTCATTGGTGTAGGGGTTGAATATGAAGTGCATCATCCGAGAGAAAGTGGGTGGAGAATTTGCAAGGCCGAAAGACACGACCGTGTATTCATAGGAGCCAAAACTCATTCTGAATGCGGTCTTAGGAATATCCTCTTCACGGATACGAATCTGATGGTAACCCATCCGGAGATCGAGCTTCGAGAACACATTTGCTTCTTTGAGCTGCTCGAACAATTCATTGATATTGGGGAGTGGGTACTTATTCTTTATTGTCTTCTTGTTCAATGGCCGGTAATCAACGCAAAGGCGTTCCGTGCCATCCTTCTTCTTGACAAATAGAACACTTGGTCTGATTAGACCCATCCATTCTTGCTCATCGAGTTTTTTCTTCAGCTCCTTCAACTCATTAGGAGAAAGCTTGTACGGACGCCGACATGCTGGCTCGGTACCGGGTTCAAGTTCAATGACGAATTTAACTTGACGGTGGGGAGGCATGCCTGGAAGCTCTTCAGGGAATACATCCTCATATTCATGAACCACCGGAATCTGAGAAATGGCATTAATCTCGCCCTTGTCATTGAGAGAGAATAGCCTGATTGTGTTATCTCGAGCTGCGAAGATAATCACGTCTTCGTCAGGATGAGTTAGCTTAACCTCCTTATTTGCACAATCAATATTTGCATCATGCTTGGAGAGCAACCCATCCCAAGAATAAGATCAATGTCGGAGTTGCCGAGAATAATCGAGGAAACCAGAAAACTGTAATCACCCATATGAATAGATATATCCGGAGCCACCATACTAGAACTCAATCTCTTACCAGGAGAGACGACACTCAAAGTTGTTGGCAAGGCTTCGGTGCGAACATTATGCTTGGATGCAAATGGATATGACATGAAGGAATGTGATGCACCAGAATCAAACAAAACTTTGGCAAGTTTAAGGTTAACTTGAAGATTACCAGTTATCACATCAGAAGAATTCTCTGCTTGAGCTGCATTCATCAGATTCACTCTTGCTACCTTGGGGTTGTGCTTGACAATAGCATTGCTGACAGGTGGAGGAGGCGGAAGGCGCCTTGGGTTGGGACACTTGTTGGCATAGTGACCCTTCTAAGAACACTTGTTGCAAGTAACTTCGGAAAGAGGCCGATTATAAGGACCACTTGATCTTGAAGCTTGGAACTGAGGCTTGGACTGGTTGCTCGGGTTGGCTGGGTGGGAGAATCCACGACCACCTGAGTGCTTGTTGTTGCTTGGAGGACGGAGCACTAGAGGAGGCGGAAGCTAGAACTTCTGCTGCTTGGCAACCACTTGAGAGGAAGAGGAGGAGTGAACAACATCTCTTATCCTCTTTTTGGAAGCTTCACACTTGAGCTGAGCTGCCTCTTGCTTGAAAGCCATATTGTAGAATTGGTCAAATTCATCCGGCTCAAACAGGGTGAGAGCAAGTTGGAGTTCATCTTTCAGACCACCTCGGAACTGATATATCTTGCTCTTGGCATCGGGGATGTCTTGCTTCGCATAACGGTCAAGATTCTGGAACTTGGCATTGTATTGATAGACGGACATGGTGCCTTGCTTCAGGTTGCGGAATTGCCACGCATGCCTTCAATGACACTGGCTGGAATGTGAGGAGAGCGGAATTCTTTGCAGAAGTCAGTCCACGAGATCTCACGATCACCTCTGGAGTCTTTGTATTGTTGCCACCAATCAGCAGCTTGATCTTTGAGTTGGAAAGCGACAAACTTGACATAATCCTCAGGCCTCACGTTACTGCATTCAAAGTGCTTTTTGATGTCTGTGATCCAATCTTCAGCATCTAGCGGGCCCACACAGTAACTGAAAGACTTTGGTTGGTTTGCCAGGAATTGGTTCAGTGTCGCAAAGTGAGGTTGATTAAATAGATTGCCTTGGCCTTGGTTCCCATGATTGCCTTGATTTGCTTGATTAGCTTGGAGATTCTACATCATTTGCATGAGCATCTGAGTGTTCTGGTTGGTTGCTTGCATAATTGCTCTCCATGCCTCAGACGGAGGAGGAGGGGAAGGAGGACGTTCAGGAGGACGCTCTTCTTCGCCCTCTTGGTTTGGGTTGGGAACCTTCTTAGGAGCCATCCTGAATAAGATGACAACCGTTAGCCATTGATGCAAAACAGGTAAGCTGAATCAACGGCTAGAAATTTGCAACATAAGTCTTCACAAAGAACATTCGAACAAAATGAACAATGAATTCCATAGATTAATGGTACAACAATCTTGTCGAGAAGCCACTTGGGAGAACAAAAGATAAAATAAAACAACAAGGTACAGATGGAACAAATACATGATAGAAGTTTCATCCCACAAGTTCGTGCTGAATGCCCCATGGTACGTGTTACAAAGGGTGTTGCAATCCCCGGATCAGCATAGCCAAGGACCCTTTAAGATGCAACTCCCAATTGGAACAACGCCCATGAAACCACTTCACTCGATGTTGAAACCCAAACCTCATACCATGCACTCGTTGGAAGAATACCTACGAGCTACCTGAAACCCACCTATTAATTCCCGAAGCTTTCCAGTTATGCAATCTGGTGTTGGGGATACATGGGAAGCACCGAACACTCAACTCTAAACCTACATCCAGCTGTATCCATCCGTCAACGCATAACCAGTCATCCTCGGAAACTGTTAACCTCGGAGCTTCAAAACGCATCCGCTATACTAGCTGTGGCAACACTGCCGAACTATCTCCCCAGTACTGGGTGACGTCGGGGTTATCTCACCACCAGACATGCATAGAAGAGTTTTTTATGTCGACCGTCTTAAGTATTCTAGAACCGCTGCGATACATTTGTGACGACAACACCTCAGAGCTCAACTCCCCAGGACACTGCCACAACCCCTAAATGACAGGAGGCATCAAGAACAATGTTCTCGTCACAAAGATATCGGAACAATCCAAACAATACTCGCGTGATACTAAACAAATTAGTGAATTTTGAGAGTAGAGGAGATAGAACAATGTCAGGAGTCCTCACCAGAGCGATGAAGGGGATGAGGAGTAAAAACAAATCCCACTCTCCGATATATATATATAGGACTCAAACCATTTTTTATGTGTGTGCCTAAACTCAAGCGTCAGCGATTCGATCAATCAAGGGGCTCCTAGGTCGGAGAAGGCTCTGAATACCAACTTGTAATGCCCAGTATGCGGCTATGTCCCCCACGTGTCGAGGCACGACTTAAGGACATAAACGCATACTAGAATGATCTCAAGTATGGTATCTTTGCACATCTCATGTAAAAATTAGGGATGAATTTGTAAAAGAATAGTTGGCTTACACTCGCCACGTCACACAATGAATACAATAACATACATCATCCAAGAACATCAGGGTCCAGCTACGGACGAAATCCAAACGAGAAAGATACCAAAAATAACACAAGCCCGGATCCTCCTAGTAAGAACCACAACTAATCGTCGGGATAAGACACATAGTAATGTCCACGCTCTTCATCGAACTCCTAGTGAAGTTCCGAACCATGTCCTGCATAGTTCTCAATGGTACCTGCATTTGGTGTGTGTTGAATCTGTGAGCCACAGAGGACTCAGCAATCCCGTTCCCGGGTATCAAAACTACCAAAGCCTTAGGTGTGGAAAGGCTATAAACAAGGGTTGCAGCAAGCACTAAGCACTAGCTTACGAGTTTAGAGCGAGAGGAGAACAAGTGCCAACGATCGCCAAGTTGATCAAGAAGTGATCCTAGCTACTCACGATCAAACATAACCCCACCATGTTCACTTCCCGAAGCCCTTCGAAAAGAGACCATCACGGTTAATCACACAGGTAGTATATTCATGAATAAGGTGTCAAGTTATCTACAACCGGATATTAACAAATTCCCATTTGCCAAATAACCACGGGCACGGCTTTCGAAAGATCAAACCCTGCAGGGGTGTCCCAACTTAGCCCATCACAAGCTCACGATCCGCGGAGTCGCAACTCCAAAGTGGGAAGACCCGAGTATTCTCGGAATCCCGTGCTCAAAATATTTCGACAAAGGTAAAACTAATCCAGCAAGACCTCCCGGCGTTCCGACACCCTGATAGTAGCCGCGCGTATCTCATCTCAGGCTACGTCCGGATGGGACAAGCTACGGGTGTATACCAGACCTTGAGTTTCCCCGAGGTGGCCACGTAGGTTGCCCAGTTTGGACCAACACTCATGAGGAGCACTGTCCCGGGTTGTTAATTAAGAACCCGGGTTTGCAATGCCCTATGCAAGTTTTAGTTATTAGGAAAATGTAAAACCAATGTTGGGCCTTGCTGGAAAAGCTTTAAATAGAGCGAATTATCATGGGGGGCCCATAAACCCCAACCGTGTTAGGAACGCAAAATCAAGGAACATAACACCTTGTTTATCGGATCCTAGGGTGGCATGAGTGGAACAAAACACGAAGCTGAAAGGCTTAGCCTTCCACTCATTACCAATATATAGGTGCATTAGTTTAACATGTATTATATATTGTGTTATCCCAACAACAACTTCATCATGGAGCAATCTTCAAAACTTCACCTGCAACTAACAACGCTACAAGAGGGGCTGAGCGATGCGTACTTAGCAAAACAACGGTTTGCCAGGAAGGTGGTTAGAGAGTTTCATGGCAACAATAGGAGGGCTGACAAATAGGAAGAGACATCGAGGCAAAAACTAAAGAACGAGACATCTAGCATAGGCAAAGGTAGGAGTGACATCTGGGAATGGTCATCTTGCCTGTTGATTCCACGTAGGGATCGTAACCTTGCTCCTCAAACTCAGCCTCGAAAGGAACCTCGCACTCCGAATCGTCACCGGGCTCTAACCAACACAACAATGCAACAACGGAACAACAATCAATCATCATGCAATGCTCAAACACATGATGCATGAATATGATGCATATGGGCATGGGTAGGACATGATGCAACTCCTAGGGACAAGAAGAGTGCACAAGTAACATGGCAATAACAAGATCACAACAAATGAGAAACACAAGCAAAAGGAACAAAACTAGCATGGCCGCAAGTGGTTATGTAGATTATTTAAACAAGCACCCAACAAGTTTTAAAGTTGTTTAACATGGCAAGGGGTGAATCTAGGACTAACAGCAACATGCTAGCATTTTAAATGGGCCGGAAAGAACAAACAACAATTTCTGAAAACTCCCATAGTCATATATATACAAAAAGGACAGATCTGAGATAGTCATATTATAAAGTTGTTAAACATGCAAAACAACAGCACCACATTAATCAACACATTTTTCCACCCCAAATGCATATAAAGTTTGTTAAATTTGGAGTTGTAGATATTTAGTTATGATTTTTGCAAGTTTAAGCATATTTTAAACACAAATTAATTCAAACAGCATCTTAAATGTTTTAAACATGGCAACAAACAACATATTAATATTCTACATGAAAAACTACGCAGTTTTCATATATAACTTATTTTTATAAGATGCATATTTTAACAGATATTAAATATGCAAAGAAAAATGCATAAAAGAATAACAAAAAGGAAAATAGAAAAGAAAAACAAAAGGAAAAAGGACAAACTGACCACCCTGGATCTAGCCAGAGACACTGACTGGTGGACCCAGGGGAATCCAATGTGGCAGAGTGGGTGCGCGTGTGGGTGGACTGAGCAGAGGGGATGACAGGTGGGGCCAACCTGTCAGTGACACGGGAAAAGCAAAAAGGGGGGGAATATCCACTGCCCCCGGCTGGGTCGAACCTGCGACCTCCTGGTTAACTGACGACGAGACGAGCCACTGGGCTAGACAAGTGCATCTGACAAAGAAGGTGCATGTGGCCTTATGTGTTAACTGAATAAGCAGACATCAAGAGGGAAATATAGCACGTCGGAGCTCCTCGCCGGAGCTGCTCCGGTGACCCAAACTGGCGGTGGAGTGGTGCGGTCTGTTCCTGGGGGAACTCCGCATCCACGACGTGCACTCGCATCACCTAGCAACGGCTACAACGACACCGGCGAGCATCAAACAAAGCGGCGACGGCGGACCCCGTCGAGACAAAGTAGGGGCCTAAACGGAGCGGCAAGAGCACTAGCAGCATCTACGCGACATGGTGAACATGACGGGCAACAGCGAAGGAACTAAGGTGGTCGGGACACTCGCCGAAGACGAGGCTCGACGGCGACGAGCTCGGGTGCACGGTGAACTATGTGCTAGACGACGCGGCCGAAGGGAAAAAGGGCACGGGGAGGTGCACGTACGTACCACAAGCACGGAGGTGTGCTTGGTTAGCCTAGAGGTGGACGGAGTCGACGGCGGCGATGATCGAACACCCGCGACTGTCGGAGTTGAAGAAGAGGAAGAAGAAGTCGCAGGCAAGGCGATCGACTCCGTGTAGTGGACGTGGACGACGTAGACAACGTCGAGGAAGAAGACCGACGAGGCAGAGGAGGACAGGAAGCACGCCCGCGACGAGCTCGCGCTCTCAGATGCGCTCTGGATAGCTGCAGAGCGGCAGATCTGGTGGCTCTCAGCTCACCAGGCGGCGGGAGGAGGAAGAGGGAACCCTAGAGGATGGGTTGGACACGGAGAGGGTTTAAAAGGAGGGCCAGAGCCACGACGATGCGATGATGGTGTCATGCTCGCGGTCCCCATGGAGTCGCGGGAGGAGGAAGAAAAGGCGGGTGAGCTTTCTGGCGCAGTTGATGTCAAGCGGGCCCTGGGAGTCCACGTGGGCGCAAGTCATCGGGGGTATGCAGGGGCGCGGGTGAGAAAGGGAGAGAGGGACGCGCTGCGGGCTGTGCTGGGCTGCGGGCGCATGCTGGAGCTGGGCCGAGGGGGAAAAGGAGGCCCAGGTTGGCTGGGCTGCACTGCTGCGGATGCTGCTGTTTAATTCCTTTTCTTTTTCCATTTTCATCAGACAGAAAATAAACAAAAAAGCACAGGCTCAAGGAAAGGGAATTAGGAGATAAATAAAATATCCCCATGCTCCTGGATTTATGCCCTATTTTATAAAAATGACTTGGGCATTTTTAGAGGTAGAAAAATAAAATAAGTTTGAATGTGGTTCAAACTTCCATCATTTTTGAACCTGACCAAATCAATTCAAAATGAGGCAAGGCTTTGCAATGTGACTCATGTCAAGGCAACAAAGAAGTGGGAAGGAGAAGAACATTAAAAGAATAGGCTAACTCACTTGCAAAATTGATTAAAGAAAGGATAGAAAAGGAGGAAGGTGAAGAGTGATGCAAAAAGGAAGAGGGGGTTTAGGGTTTAGCATAGACATGAACTTGCAACCACCACCACACAACAAACTCAAGATGACCTCACATCACAAGCTAAGGATGAAACACACAATGACAAGTAAAAGAAGCTATGATGAACATGATGCCATGGTGATGATGAAATAATGTATGGATGCATAAGAAAAATAAAATGACAATGCAATAACAAAAGAATGCATAATTGAAAAGAACCCCAAGGAAAGGACAAGGATCAAATTGATAAATGCTGTATTGCCATATATGGAAGGTATCACATATGGGGTGTTACAACCATGAAGCAATAGGTGGGAGCTAAGTCATTGTTGCCATCGTGGGCAGAGTTGTTGTTGCCAGTTTCTTCACAGTTGAAGATGGACTTGCTGACGAAAGCAGTAGCGAGAGCCAAGCTCACCACACCAGAGTCTGACTCCTTAGATTCCTCCTCTTCCTCATTTTCTTCAGATTCAGCTTCAGATTCCATTTCCTTGCCAATGAATGCTCGTGCCTTTCTGGAACTGCTCTTCTTGTGAGATAAAGACTTTGAATATTTTGGCGATGAGGACTTTGAAGATTTCTTCTTTTTCTTCGAGTCATCAGAACTGTCATACTTGTACCTCATTTTCTTAGACCCTTGAGTGCAGTCGGCCATGTAGTGACCAGCTTTCTTGCATTTGTGACAAGTCCTCTTCTTGTAGTCGCGGGATGAAGAATCTGATCTCATGTCATCACTCTTGAAGAGTTTCTGAAATAGCCACGTCTAGAGAACTCCTGGAATTTCCTCGCGGGCATAGCTAGCTCCTGGCTTAGTGATACGTCTCCAACGTATCTATAATTTTTGATTTTTCCATGCTATTATATTATCTTTTTGGATGTTTTATATGCATTTATATGCTATTTTATATTATCTTTAGGGCTAACCTATTAACCTAGAGCCCAGTGCCAGTTTCTGTTTTTCCTTGTTTTTGAGTTTTGCAGAAAAGGAATATCAAACTGAGTCCAAATGAGCTGAAATTATACGGTGATTTTTTATGGACAAGAAGAAGCCCCCGAAGCAAAAGAGTTGGGCCAGAAGAGTCCCGAGTCAATGACAAGGGTGGGGGCGCGCCCACCCCCTAGGGCACGCCCCATACCTTTTCATCGACTCGTGGACCCCCTGACTTGTTCTCGACGCCAAAAATCCCTATAAACACAGAAACCCTCAAAAAGAAACCTAGATCGGGAGTTCCGCCACCGCAAGCCTCTATAACCACGAAAAACCAACCGGGAGCCCGTTCCAGCACCCTTCCGGAGGGGGAAACTATCATTGGTGGCCATCTTCATCATCCCGGTGGTCTCCATGATGAGGAGGGGGTAGTTCACCCTCGGGGCTGAGGGTATGTACCAGTAGCTATGTGTTTGATCTCTCTCTCTCTCTCTCTCTCTCTCTCTCTCTCTCTCTCTCTCTCTCTCCCGTGTTCTTGATTTGGCACGATCTTGATGTACCGCGAGCTTTGTTACTATAGTTGAATCATGTGGTTTTTCTCTCCCTCTCTACATTGTGATTAATTGAGTCTTTTCCTTTGAGGTTTTGTTATGTCGGATTGAATCTTTGGATGTGAGAGCACTTGATGTATGTCTTGCGATGGGATATCCGTGGTGACAATGGGATGTTCTGTTGATCCACTTGATGTATGTTTTTGTTATCAACTTGCGGATTCCCGTGTTGACATTGGGGTAATCTATGCATAGGGGTTGGAACACATTTTCATATTCTTTTCTCCGATAGAAATCTCGAGATGCTCTTGAAGTTATTTGTGTTGGATTGAATATTATGAATCTGAAATTGTGTGATGCACATCGTAGAATTAGCCCATGGATACTTGTGGTGACATTGGAGTATCTAGGTGACATTAGGGTTGATTGATGCGTGTCACATGGTGTTATTATAGTACGAACTCTAGGGTTGTTTGTGGCACTTATAGGAATAGCCCAATACATTGATCAGAAAGAATAACTTTGAGGTGGTTTCGTACCCTACAAGCAATTTCATCTGATGTCCTCAACGATAGGAACTTTGGAGTGACTCTTTGTTGCATGTTGAGGGATTGTTATATGATCCAGTTATCTTATCATTGTTGAGAGAACTTGCACTAGTGAAAGTATGAACCCTAGGCCTTGTTTCCAAGCATTGCAATACCGTTTGTGCTCACTTTTATCATTAGTTACCATGCTGTTTTTATATTTTCATATTATAAAAACCTATATCTACCATCCATATTACACTTGTATCACCATCTCTTTGCCGAACTAGTGCACCTATACAATTTACCATTGTATTGGGTGTGTTGGGGACACAAGAGACTCTTTGTTATTTAGTTGCAGGGTTGTTTGAGAGAGATCATCTTCATCCTACGCCTCCCACAGATTGATAAACCTTAGGTCATCAACTTGAGGGAAAATTGCTACTGTCCTACAAAACTCTGCGCTTGGAGGCCCAACATGAGTCTAGAAGAAGAAGGTTGTGTAGTAGACATCACTTAGTTCCTCAGGATCACCAAGGCTGTTATCTGAGTCTTCCTCTTGAGATGAGGAATTTTCCTTGGCCTTCAGTGCGCATGATCTTCCATAGCTTGGCCCATAGAGGTCTCTTTTTTCAGCTTGTTAGAATTCATGTGTGTTCAGTCTCTCGAGCATATCATCTAGTGACTTGTAGTCACCCCGTTCTTGTATCATCAGTGCCAGTGTATTGAATGAGGAATCAAGTGATCTCAGTAATTTCTTCACCACCTCGTGGTCAGTGATGTTTGTAGCACCAAGTGCTTGAAGCTCATTTGAGAGTGAGGCGGTCAAAGGTTTGCTGAACATTTTCATTGTTGAGTCTTTTGAAGCGATTGAAGAGATTGCGAAGAACGTCAAATCGAGAATCACGTTGGGTTGATACTCCTTCGTTGACCTTGGACAACCTATCCCAGATAAGCTTAGCAGTTTCCAAAGCACTCACTCTGCCATACCGCCCTTTGCTCAGATGGCCACAAATGATATTCTTCGCTTGAGAGTCGAGTTTCTTGAATCTCTTCACATCAGCAGCATTCACAGAAGGAGTTATGATGGGGATGCCATTTTCCACAACGTACGAGAGATCTATGTCAATTACCTCAAGATGCATGCGCATCTTGTTCTTCTAGTAGGGGTAGTCCGTCCCATCAAAGGTAGGACACCCAACCGAGACTTTGATCATGCCTACAGTAAACATAACTAAAACTCCAGGTGGTAAACCAAAACCACACAGAACAAGGGAATACCTTGCTTTGATGCGGGCTTGAAAGTGTGTTATATCGACTAGAAGGGGGGTGAACATGCAATTTTTACAAATTCATCACTGAGGAAATAGCTAAGTGACGAACTACAAGAAGCAAAATAAGTACTCAGACGCAAACATAACAAGACAATAACATAGTCATCATATGAAATGAAACAAGCACAGAGCACAAGTATTATGTAATCAGGATAAGTAGGCGGAAGAGAGAATGACTAAAGAAATATGATTGTGGAAATTGAGAAAGTCTTCAGTCAAAGTTTTCAAATAGTAACGATAAATTGCATCAACTAGTAAGCAATAAAATGAAAGAGTTGAGGAAATAGAACGAGTAGCTCGGTGAAGACAATGATTTGGTAGACCAGTTCCAACTGATGTGATAGTTGTACATCTGGTTAGGGCGGCTTGGTATTTAAACCAAAGGACATAGAGTCCCAGGACACACAGTCCTTACCATATCCCCCTTGAGCTAATTAAGGTCACACAGACCTTGCCCAATCACTCATGGCAAGTCTTCATAGGTGACTTCCAAACCTTCACAAACTTGGTCACCCGATGATCCACAATTCCTCTTGGACGCTCTAGACCATTGACGCCTAACCATCTGGAAGATGCACAGTCTTCAAAGGTAACAAGTGTCGGTTCCACACATGAACAATCTCTTTAGTGATGCTCAATCACTTTGGTTTTTTTAGGTGTTTGGGTTTTGGGTTTTTCCTCAGTGATGATTTTCGCTCAAAGTCCTCTGAGGATGGGATGCTCTAAATGACAAGTGTCAGTTTCTCTTGGAGCAGCCAACCAACCAGTGGTTGTAGGGGGCGACTATTTATAGCTAGGGAGCAGCCCGACATGATAAGATATAAATGCCCTTCAATGATATGACCGTTAGGTGGATAAGATATTTTGGGATAGATGGCGCGTAGCACAACAACGGTCGGAAATTTGAGCTCTCAAATTCCTCAGGGCTATCATGTTCCTCACTTGTAGGCAATCCGCACTGGACAATTCCTAACTCCTCAGCCAGGCCAAATTCCTCACATACCAGAAGATCTTCATCTGTGTCACTTAAGAAATTGACTGAACTGTATGAGATTTCCAAAGGCTTCACTCGGAGGATTGGGTAGGTGTAGGCTTTAAGTTAAGCATCAGTTGGAAATTGTGTCCTTAGTTTTACATTGACCCCCTTTAACAGTATGGTGTTTCTTGTGACTCAAGAAAGAGAAAATGAAACTATGAAAACAAAGTCTCCACGCTTCATAATCCTCACATTAATATCAAAGTCTTCAAGGTCACACCGATTTCCTCATTTTCAAAGTCTTCAAGAAAACCAAAGTCTTCAAATGAAGACATTCATTTTTAGGGGTTGACTTTCTTCGGAAATATCAAACTCCTCAGAGACTTTTAAAACATGTGTACACTCACAAACACATTAGTCTCTTAACCTATAAGTCTTCAATACACAAAATCACTAAGGGGCGCTAGATGCACTTACAGGGCTGAGCACATAACAGCTGGATTTTTCGCCACCTATAAAAGGGGGTCTTCTTCCCCATTGAACCTTATCCCTTGAGCTCGTGTTCTTAACCCATTATTGACCTTCTTCGAGCTTGCTATCTCTCAATCTCTGCATGGATTCTTCCTAGTTTTAGGGGGGAAAGAGAGAGGAGATCTAGATCCACATTTCCACCAATCACTTTCTCCTCTATGTGAGGGGAATCCCTTGGATCTAGATCTCGGAGTTGTTCGTGTTCTCTTCTTGTTCTTTCTCTCATATTCCTCCATAGCTTTTGTTGCTTTTGTGGGATTTGAGAGTGAGGGTCTTGGGCACCCCGTGTGCCCTTGCCATTGCATTTGGTGCAACGGTTTGAGTTCTCTATGATGATACGTGGAAGTGAACTTCGGGATACATCATCGTCTACGCGTGCCTCGGTTATATCTCTTACCCGAGCCCTTTACTTATGCACTTTACTTTGTGATAGCCATATTGTTTCTTGATATATATATCTTGCTATCACCCAGTTGTTTATCTTGCTTAGCATAAGTTGTTGGTGCACATAGGTGAGCCTAGTTGTTGTAGGTTTTGTGCTTGACAAATTAACCACTAGGTTTATTCCGCATTTGTTCAAGCCTAAACCGCAATTATTTTTAAAGCGCCTATTCACCCCTCCTCTAGGCGGCATCCACGATCTTTCAGGTGCCCCTGGCCCAATAAGGCCAGAGCACCCCCTACAACCGATGCCACCCTTAGGGACATTGTCAAATCCTTCATGGACTTCCGAACCCCTTCGGAATCCTCTGGAACCTTCTAGAAACTTCCCAGTACAATTCTCGTAAAACCCGAAACTTTTTCGGTAGCCAAAATATGACTTCCCATATATAAATCTTTACCTTCAGACCATTCCGGATCTCCTCATGGTGTCTGAGATTTCATCCGGGACTTCGAACAACATTCGGTCACCAACATGAATATCCCAACACTACTCTAGCATCACCGAACGTTAATCATGCGGACCCTACGAGTTCGAGTATCATATGGACATCACCGAGACACCTCTCTGGCCAATAACCAATAGTGGGACATGGATGCCCATATTGGTTCCCACACATTCCACGAAGATCTTTATCGGTCGAACCATGATTCCAAGGATTCAATCAATCCCATATGCAGTTCCCTTTGTCCAGCGGTATGTTACTTGCCCGAGATTCGATTGTCGGTATCTCCATACCTAGTTCAATCCTGTTACCGGCAGGTCTCTTTACTCGTTCCGTAATACAAGATCCAGTGATCAACTCCTTAGTCACATTGCTTGCAAGCTTGTTGTGATGTTGTATTACCAAGTGTGCCCCCGAGATACATCTCCGTCATACGGAGTGATAAATCCGAGTCTCAATCCATGCCAACCCAACAGACACCCTCGGAGATACATGTAGAGTACGTTTATGATCACCCAGTTACGAAGTGACGTTTGATACTGATACATCTCCAACGTATCTATAATTTATGAAGTATGCATGCCATATTTACAACAATTTTATATGGTTTTGGTATGATTTAATTAGAATTAACCCGGACTGACGTTGTTTTCAGCAGAACTACCGTGATGTTGTTTGTGCAGAAATAAAAGTTCTCAGAATGGGCTGAAAATTTACGGCGATTTTTGTGGACCAAAAGAGACCCCCGGAGCACCGGAGCCAGGCTAGAAAGTGGACAAGGAGTCCACAAGCCTAGGGGGAGCGCCCTACCTCCCAGGGCACCCCTATGGCTTGTGGACCCCTCGAGCGTCCCTCTGATGTGAGACCGACGCCAAAAATTCCTAAAATCCTGAAACCCCAGAAAGGAACCTAGATCAGAAGTTTTACTGCCGCAAGCCTCTGTAGCCACGAAAAACCTATCGGGACCCCATTCCAGCACCCTGCTGGAGGGGGAAATCATTAGAGGAGGCCATCTTCATCATCCCGGCGGCCACCATGATGAGGAGGGAGTAGTCCACCCTCGGGGCTGAGGGTTTGTACCAGTAGCTACGTGTTTTACCTCTCTCTCTCTCTCTCTCTCTCTCTCTCTCTCGTGTTCTTAATTTAGCACGATCTCTATGTACCGCGAGCTGTGCTGCTATAGTTGGATCTTATGGTGTTCTTCCCTCTCTACCTTGAGATGAATTGAATATTTTTCTTTGAAGTTTTGTTATGTTGGATTGAATCTTTCGATGTGAGAGCACTCGATGTATGTCTTGCGATGGGATATCCGTGGTGACAATGGGATGTTCTATCGATCCACTTGATGTATGTTTTGGTTATCAACTTGCGGATTCCCGTGGTGACATTGGGGTAATCTATGCATAGGGGTCGGTACACGTTTTCCTTTCTCCGATAGAAATGTCAGGAATCTGAAATTGTGTGATGCACATCGTATAATTAGCCCACGGATACTTGTGGTGACATTGGAGTATCTAGGTGACATTAGGGTTGATTGATGCGTGTTACGTGGTGTTATTTTAGTACGAACTCTAGGGTTGTTTGTCACACTTATAGGAATGTCCCAATAGATTGATCATAAAGAATAAATTTGAGGTGCTTTCGTACCCTATAAGCAATTTCATCTTATGTTCTCCGCGATAGGAACTTTGGAGTTATTCTTTGTTGCGTGTTGAGGGATTGTTATATGATCCAATTATGTTATCATTGTTGAGAGATTTTGCGCTAGTAAAAGTATGAATCCCAGGCCTTGTTTTCAAGCATAGCAATATCATTTTTACTCACGTTTCCTACTTGCTACCTTGCTTTTTTTTATATTTTCAGATTACAAAAAACTATATCTACTATCCATATTACACTTCTATCACTATCTCTTCACCGAACTAGTGCACCTATACAATTTGCCATTGTATTTGGTGTGTTGGGGACACAAGAGACTTTTTATTATTTGGTTGCAGGGTTGTTTGAGAGAGGCCATCTTCATCCTATGCCTCCCACGGATTGATAAACCTTAGGTCATCCACTTGAGGGAAAATAGCTACTGTCCTACAAAACTCTGCGCTTGGAGGCCCAACACGAGTCTACAAGAAGAAGGTTGCGCAGTAGACATCAAGCTCTTTTCTGGCGCTGTTGTCGGGAAGGTGAGTGCTTGAAGGTATATCTTTAGATGTTGCAATTGAATCTTTTATTTTTCTTGTTTTATCACTAGTTTGGTTTATAAAAGAAAACACAAAAAAATGGAATTGAGGTTGCCTCATATTATTCATCTTTATAATGTCTTTCGTGGAAATGATGGATAGGAAAATTGTGCTCAAGTGTTAGAAGAAGAAGTCATTAAAATGTTTGGCACCAAATATTTGAACGATGAGCATGGTTGCAATGTTGTTAGTATAAATTATTTGAATATCCATGATGCTATTGATATGCAAAGCCATAAGCTTGGGGATGCTATGTTTGATCAAGATGGTATTTTTAGTCCCCCAAGTTTTGATGAGCAAATTTATTATGATGATAGCATGCCTACTCTTTATGATGATTGCAATATTTATGAAAGTGGATTTGGAGAGGTCATGACTTTATTTAGTAATGATTCCACTATCTTGGAAGAGGTTTCAATTGATTATGATGAGAACAAGGTTGCTACTTATGATGATCATTGTGCTAACACTTATGCTATAAAAAGTAGTGATGATTATATTGATAAAACTTGTCATAATTATGAATATCCTTTTTCTGAACATTACTCTTTTAATGTGGAAACAATCTATAGTATTCAAGTTTCATATGATACTCCCATTATCATGAATGAGAAGAATTTTGCTTATGTGGAGAGTAGCAAAATTTCTATGATTATGAATCATGAAAAGAATGCTTTATGTGATAATTATATTGTTTAATTCATTTATGATGCTACTCAAAATTATTATGAGAGGGAAGCATATGCCTCTAGGTATTGCAATAATATCAAGTTTCCTCTCTTTACGTTGAAAATGTTGAAGTTGTGCTTGTTTTGCCTTCCTATGCTAGTTGATTATTGTTCCCATAAATTGTTTGCTCACAAAATCCCTATGCATAGGAATTAGGTTAGACTTAAATGTTCTTGCCATGTGATTCATGATGCTCCATTTGTTTTTCAGTTCTTTACGTCTACGTGAGCATCATTCAAATCATCATGCCTAGCTAAAAGGTATTAAAGAAAAACGCTTGTTGGGAAACAACCCAACACTTATACTTACTGTTTCGGTATGTTTACATGATTAAGCTATTGTAGTAATCATGTTTTATAGCTTTTGTTTTAATAAAGTGCCAAGTAAAGCCTTTGGGATAGTGTGGTTGATAGTTGACTTGATTCTATGCAAACACATAAACTTTTGCGTGCAATGCTGCAATTTCTGTGCTTCACTGGAACGTGATAAAATTCTGAATTTTTTTAGATCATTTATATACAATTTGCCAACATGGTCCTAATTTTTTAGAATTTTCAGAGGTGTAGAACTGGGATCAAAATTCTGATCTTTATAGACTGTTCTGTTTTTGATAGATTCTGTTTTCAATGCATAGTTTGCTGGTTTTAGTGTTTCCATAGCTTATATTAAGTGATATAAATTGTGGAAATGATAAGGTACAATAGTCATTGTGTGAGAACAATTATGAATCTTGTCTTTGAAAGTACCCAAGTGAATGATTTGCTTTATTATACTAATGCATCTCATGAAGTTCCGTTAAGTTTTGTGTGATTGAAGTTTTCAAGGTTTTGGTGAAACATCGATATGAGGAGAATAAGGAGTGCCAAGACCCTAATCTTGGGGATGACCAAGGCACCTCAAGGTAATATTCAAGGAAGATCCAAGCAACTAAGCTTGGGGATGCCCCAAAAGCATCCCCTCTTTCGTCTTCAACATTACCGGTAACCTTACTTGGAGCTATATTTTTATTCGCCACATGATATGAGTTTTGCTTGGAGCATCATTTTGTTTTGTTTTTATTTCCTTTCTGTTATTTAGAATAGGTGTATTGCATCTTTTATTTCAATAAAAAAGACAAGTATAGCCATTACCATGCCCATTTTGCAAGTCTATATGTTGTAGTTTGAAAACATAAAGTTTTCAATCATTGTCTGAATTCTTATGGAAAGTCAGAATGTGATAAAATCTTTAAATTTTTACAAAGTTAGCACGAATAAGTTCTCTGTAACATGGTCATTTTTCAGAATTTTTTTACCGAGGGAATTATGAGTAAGATTGCACTCTTTACGGACTGTCTTGTTTAGACAGATTGCTGTTATGTTTGCATTGTTTGCATATGTTAGCGTGTTTAATAATTCTATTTGAGGATAGGAGTATTGAATATGCAGATGCATTTAGTATGCAATGTCAAATTATAATTTTTGTGATTTGTTAAAGTAGGAAATGATAAGGTTTTGAGTTGATTTATACTAACTTATCTCACGAATTCTTGTTGACTTTTGTGTGGATGAAGTTTTTGAGATTTAGGGAAACCGTGATATGAGAAGAATTAAGGAGACACAAAAGCTCAAGCTTGGGGATGCCAAAGGCATCCCAAGTTAATATTTCAAGAAGTCTCAAGCATCTAATCTTGGGGATGCCCCAGTAGGCATCCCACCTTTCTTCATCAACAATTATCGGTTAGTATCGGTTGAGCCCAAGTTTTTTCTTCTTCACATGATGTGTGCTATCCTTGAAATGTCATTTTATTTTTCTTTGCTTGTTGTTTGAATAAAATAGTAAGATCTAAAAGTTTTAAATTAGAGAGAGTCTTCACATAGCTACATAATTATTCAACTACTCAATGATCTTCACTTATATCTTTTAGAGTAGTTTGTCATTTACTCTTGTGCTTCACTTATATCTTTTTGAGAGTCTTATAAATAGTAATGGTAACATGCATGTGTTATGAAATTGGTCCCAATATTATAGATATTTAATAAGGATGTAACAAAAACTTTCATAAAGAGCATTAAAATATGAGAAGTTTGATTCCTTGCATATGTTTTGAGATATGAAGATGGAGATATTAGAGTCATGCTAGTAGTGAATTGTGGGATAAAATAAATAATTGTGTTAAGGTTTGTGATTCCCGTAGCATGCACATATGGTCTTCTAGCTATATGAAGAAGTTGGAGTGCAATTTATCCTTGATTGTCTATCTTTGCGTGAAAGTCGGGGGCGCGCGATGGTTAACTCCTACCAACCTCCCCCCTAGGAGCATGCATAGTAGTACTTTGCTTCGAGGGCTAATAAACTTTTTGCAATAAGTATGTGATTTCTTTATGACTAATGTTGAGTCAATGGATTATACGCACTCTCACCCTTGCACCTTTGCTAGCCACTCTTGTACCGCGCAACTTTCGCCGGTGCATCGAGCCCACCTTATACCTTTCCTCAAAACAGCCACCATACCTATTATGGCATTTCCATAGCCATTCAGAGATATATTGCCATGCAACCTCCATCGTTCCGTTTATTATGACATGTACCATCATTTTCATATTGCTTTGCATGATCATGTAGTTGGCATAGTATTTGTGGCTTGACCACCGTTCATATTTTTCATACATGTCACTCTTGATCATTGCACATCCCGGTACACCGCTGGAGGCATTCATACAGAGTCCTATATTTGTTCTAGTATCGAGTTGTAAGTAAATACAAGTGTGATGATCATCTTTATTAGAACATTGTCCCATGTGAGGTTAAAAATAAAAGAGGCCAAAGAGCCCAAGTAAAAGAGGCCAAAAAGCCCAAAATAAAATAAAAATAAAAAAGCCCAAAATAAAAAAATGAATGAGAGAAAAAGAGAGAAGGGACAATGTTACTATGCTTTTCTACACTTGTGCTTCAAAGTAGCACCATGTTCTTCATGATAGAGAGTCTCCTATGTTGTCGCTTTCATATATTACTAGTGGAAAATTTTCATTATAGAACTTGGCTTGTATATTCCAATGATGGGCTTCCTCAAATCGCCCTAGGTCTTCGTGAGCAAGCAAGTTGGATGCACGCCCACTTAGTTTTCTTTTGATCTTTCGTACACTTATAGATCTTATTCATCCGTTACATCGCAATCCCTGCTCACTCAGATTAATATCATTTGATGGACATCTACATAGTCCATTTATTTGCCTAGTTGATGTGATACTTTCTCCCTTCTATTTTGATACTTTCTCCCTTCTATTTTATATTACCACCTTCTATTCCGCCCATAGTGCTATGTCCATGGCTCACACTCATGTATTGCGTGAAGATTTGAAAAGGTTTGAGAATGTAAAAGTATGAATACAATTGCTAGGCTGACACCGGGGTGGGCATGATTTATTCTTTGTAATGAGAAGAGGGAGAATACAAGACTATATGATTTTGTAGGGATAACTTTCTTTAGCCATGTTATTTTTGAAGTTTCATGATTTTTCTTTCTAGTATGCCTGAAGTATTATTATTTTTATGTCAATATTAAACTTTTGTTTTGAACCTTACGGATCTGAACATTCATGCCACAACAAGAAAACTTACATGATGGTGTGAACAAAGTGCATTGTTGGAACCATTACATGTGAATTGATTGCCACTTTATGAAGATGAGTTTCATGATAAAGAGTTGCTATTATGATGCTAGGAAAAGTGACTGAAATTATCATTGATCAAACTTATGCACTATGCTAGCATTCACACTTCATAAATTATTTCTTTTATCATTTACCTACTTGAGGAAGAGCAGGAATTAAGCTTGGGGATGCTGATACGTCTCCAATGTACCTATAATTTATGAAGTATTCATGCCATGTTTACAACAATTTTATATGGTTTTGGTATGGTTTAATTAGAACTAACCCGGACTGACCCTGTTTTCAGCAGAACTACCGTGGCGTCGTTTTTTTGTGCAGAAATAAAAGTTGTCGGAATGGGCTGAAAATTATGGTGATTTTTTATGGACCAAAAGAGGCCCCTGGAGCACCGGAGCCAGGCTAGGAGGTGGACAAGGAGTCCACAGGCCTAAGGGGTGCACCCTACCCCCAGGGCACTCCCCTACAGCTTGTGGGCACCTCGAGCGTCCCGAAGACATGAGACCGACGCTAAAAAATCCTATAAATCTCGAAACCACCAGAAAGAAACCTAGATCGTAAGTTACGCCGCTGAAAGCCTGTGTAGCCACGAAAAACCTCTCAGGACGATGTTTCGGCAACCTGCCGGAGGGGTAAATCATCACCGGAGGCCATCTTCATCATCCCGGCGGCCACCATGATGAGGAGGGAGTAGTCCACCCTGAGGGCTGAGGGTTTGTACCAGTAGCTATGTGTTTTATCTCTCTCTCTCTCTCTCTCTCTCTCTCTCTCTCTCTCTCTCTCTTGTGTTCTTGATTTGGCACGATCTTGATGTACCACGAGCTTTGATGCTATAGTTGGATCTTAGGGTGTTCTTCCTGATGGAAATATGCCCTAGAGGAAATAATAAAATGGTTATTATTATATTTCCTTAATCATGATAAAGGTTTATTATTCATGCTAGAATTGTATTGACCGGAAACCTAAATACATTTGTGAATACATGAACAAATACTATGTCCCTAGTAAGCCTCTACTAGACTATCTCATTAATCAAAGATGGTTAAGGTGTCATAACCATGGACATGAGTTGTCATTTGATAAAGGGATCACATCATTATGAGAATGATGTGATGGACCAGACACATACGTTAGCTTAGCATTTGATTTTACTGCTACTGCTTTCATGTATGTCAAATACTTATTCCTTTGACTATGAGATCATGCAACTCCCGGATACAGCAGGAATGCCTTGTGTGCTATCATAGGTCACAACATAACTGTGTGATTATAAAGATGCTCTACAGGTATCTCCGAAGGTGTCTCGTTGGGTTGGCATGAATCGAGATTAGGATTTGTCACTCCGAGTATCGGAGAGGTATCTCTGGGCCCTCTCTGTAATACACATCATAATAATCCTTGCAAGCAAATGACTATTGTAGTCACTCGCGGGATGATGTATTACGGAACGAGTAAAGAGACTTGCCGGTAATGAGATTGAACTAGGTATAGAGGTACCGACGATCGAATCTCGGGCAAGTGACATACTGACAGACAAAGGGAATTGTGTAGTCAGAATGGTTCGACCGATAAAGATCTTCGTAGAATATGTAGGAGCCAATATGGGCATCCAGGTTCCGCTATTGGTTATTGACCGGAGAGGTGTCTCGGTCATGTCTACATAGTTCTCGAACCCGTAGGGTCCGCACGCTTAATGTTCGTTGACGATATAGTATTATATGAGTTATGTGATTTGGTGACCGAATGTTGTTTGGAGTCCCCGATGAGATCATGGACATGACGAGAAGTCTCGAAATGGTCGAGAGGTAACGATTGATATATATATATATATATATATATATATATATATATATATGACGATGATATTCGGACACCGGAAGTGTTCCGGAGGGTATCAGGTACTTATCGGGTCATCGGAAGGTGTTTCGAGTACACAGGCAAATATTATGGGCCTTTTGGGCCAAGAGAGGGAATGGGAAAGGAAAGTGTGGATTAGGATTCCCACTTCCTTCCCTCTCCCACCCTCTTTCCTTCCCTCTTGGTTATATATGGTAGGCGGCGCAGTTTACGAGGGACTCCAAGTAGGATTCCTCTTACTTGGGCGCCTCCTATGGCTGCTCCTCCCTCCCTCCCACCTATATATATATATATGTGGGGAGGGGGCGCCACCCAAAACAAAATTTTGTCTTAGCCGTGTGCGACACCCCCGTCCACCATTTACTCCCCCGGTCATATTTTCGTAGTGCTTAAGCGAAGCCCTACGGAGATCACTTCACCATCACCGTCACCACGCCATCATGCTAACGGAACTCATCTACCACCTCGATGTCTTGATGGATCAAGAAGGCGAGGGACGTCACCGAGCTGAACGTGTGTAGAACGCAGAGGTGTCGTGCGTTCGGTACTTGATCGGTTGAAGCGCGAAGAAGTTCGACTACATCAACTGCGTTGTGAAACGCTTCCATTTACGACCTATGAGGGTATGTAGACACACTCTCCCCCTTGTTGCTATGCATATCCATGGATGCATCATTGCATGTGCATAGATTTTTTTGTTTTCCATGCAACGTTTCCCAATAGTGGCATCATGAGCTAGGTCTATGCGTAGATGTTTTGCATGAGTAGAACACAAAGATTTGTCAGTGGTGATCGTCATACTGCTTACCACCAACATCTTATTTTGATTCGGTGGTATTGTAAGATGAAGCGGCCCAGACCAACCTTACATGTCCACGCACATGAGACCGGTTCCACTGACATACAACTTGTTTTGCATAAAGGTGGCTGGCGGGTGTCTGTTTCTCCTACTTTAGTTGAATCGAATTTGACTGCGACCGGTCCTTGTTGAAGGTTAAAACAAAAAACTTGATAAATCACCGTTATGGTTTTGTGCCGTAGGTAAGAATGGTACTTGCTAGAAGCCCGTAGCAGCTACGTAAAACTTGCAACAACAAAGCAGAGGATGTCTAACTTGTTTTTGCAGGGCATGTTGTGATGTGATATGGTAAAGACGTGAGGAGTTATACGTTATTGTATGAGATGATCATGTTTTGTAAATTATCGACAACTAGCAGGAGCCTTATGGTTATCTCTTTATTGTATGAAATGCAAATGCCATGTAATTGCTGTACTTTATCGATATGAGTTAGCAATAGTCGTAGAAGCACCAAGGAACGATGGAGATCAAGGTGTCGAGCCAGTGACGATGGAGATCATGAAGATGCTTTGGAGATGGAGATCAAAAGCACAAGATGATGATGGCCATATCATGTCACATATTTTGATTGCATGTGATGTTTATCCTTTATGCGTCTTATTTTGCTTAGATCGATGGTAGCATTATAAGACGATCCCTTCAATAAATTTCAAGATAATAGTGTTCTCCGCAAGTATGCACCATTGCTACAGTTTGTCGTTTTGAGACACCACATGAAGATCGAATGTGATAGACTCTACGTTCACATACAACGGGTGTAAGACAGTTTTACGCATGCAGAATACTTGGGTTAAACTTGATGAGCCTAGCATGTACAGACATGGCCTCAGAACACTGGAGACCGAAAGGTCGAACATGAGTCATATAGTAGATATGATCAACATAGAGATGTTCACCATTGATGACTACTCCATCTCACATGATGATCGGACATGGTTTAGTTGATTTGGATCATGTATCACTTAGATAACCAAAGGGATGTTCATTTAAGTGGGAGTTCGTTAGTAATTTTATTAACTGAACTTAATTTATCATGAATTTAGTCTAGATAGCATTTGCATATCTATGTTGTAGATCAATAGCTCGCGATTTAGCTCCCTGGTTTTTTGATATGGTCCTAGAGAAAACTAAGTTGAAAGATGATGGTAGCAATAATGCGGACTAGGTCCATGATCTGAGGATAATACTCACTGGTGCACAAAAGTATTATGTCCTTGATGCACCGCTAGGTAACAGACCTATTGGAGGAGCAGATGCAGACATTATGAACGTTTGGCAAGCTCGATATGATGACTACTTAATAGTTCAGTGCACCATGTTTACGGCTTAGAACCGGGATTTCAAAAACATTTTGAACACCACGGAGCATATGAGATGGTCCAAGAGCTGAAATTGGTATTTCAGACTCATGCCCATGTCGAGAGGTATGAGACCTCTGACAAGTACTTTGCCTACAAGATGGAGGAGAATAGCTCGGCTAGTGAGCACGTGCTCAGAATGTCTGGGTACTACCATCACTTGAATCAAGTGGGAGTTAGTCTTCCAGATAAGATCGTGATTGACAGAGTTATCTAGTCACTATCACCAAGCTAATAGAACTTCGTGATGAACTATAATATGCAAGGGATGACAAAAACGATTCCCGAGCTCTTCACGATGCTGAAATCGGCGAAGGTAGAAATCAAGAAAGAGCATCAAGTGTTGATGGTTAACAAGACCACTAGTTTCAAGAAAAAGGGCAAGGGAAAGAAAGGGGACTTCAAGAATAATGGAAAGAAAGTTTTCACTCCCGTGAAGAAGCCCAAAGCTGGACCTAAGCCTAAAATTGAGTGCCTCTACTGCAAATGGAATGGCCACTAGAAGTAGAACTGCCCCAAAAAAATACTTGGTGGATAAGAAGGATGGCAAAGTGAACAAAGATATATTTGATATAAATGTTATTGATGTGTACCTTACTAGTGTTCGTAGTAGCACCTGGGTATTTGATACTGGTTCAGTTGCTAAGATTAGTAACTCGAAACAAGAGTTGGAGAATAAACAGAGACTAGTTAAGGGCGAGGTGACGTTGTGTGTTGGAAGTGGTCCCAAGATTTATATGATCATCATCGCACACTCCCTATTCTTTCGGGATTAGTGTTGAACCTAAATAAAATATTATTTGGTGTTTGCGTTGAGCATGAACAAGATTAGATCGTGTTTATTGCAATACAGTTATTCATTTAAGTCAAAGAATAATTGTTGTTCTGTTTACATGAATAAAACATTCTATGGTCATACACCCAATGTAAATGGTTTATTGAATCTTGATCCTAGTGATACACATATTCATATTATTGATGCCAAAAGATACAAAGTTGATAATGATAGTGCAACATACTTGTGGCACTGCCGTTTAGGTCATATTGGTGTAAAGTGCATGAAGAAACTCCATGTTGATGGACTTTTGGAATCACTTGATTATGAATCATTTGATACTTGTGAACCATGCCTCATGAGCAAGATGACTAAAACTCCGTTCTCCGGAACAATGGAGCGAGCTAATGTCTTATTGGAAATAATACATACCGATGTATGCGGTCCGATGAGTGTTGAAGCATGCGGCGGGTATCGTTATTTTCTCACCTTCATAGATGATTTGAGTAGGTATGGGTATATCTACTTGATGAAACACAAGTCCGAAACATTTGAATAGTTCAAATAATTTTAGAGTGATGTAGAGAATCATCGTAACAAGAAAATAAAGTTTCTATGATCTGATCGCGGAGGCGAATATTTGAGTTATGAGTTTTGCCTTCATTTAAAACAATGTGGAATAGTTTCACAACTCACGCCACCTGGAACACCACAGCATAATGGTGTGTCCGAACATCGTAACCGTACTCTATTGGATATGGTGTGTTCTATGATGTCTCTTACCGACTTGCCTTTATCGTTTTGGGGTTATGCATTAGAGACAGCTGGATTCACGTTAAATAGGGTACCGTCTAAATCCGTTGAGATGACACCGTATGAACTATGGTTTGGCAAGAAACCAAAGTTATCGTTTCTTAAAGTTTGGGGTTGTGATGCTTATGTAAAAAAGCTTCAGCCTGATAAGCTCTAACCCAAATCGGAGAAGTGTGACTTCATAGGATACCAAAAAGAAACTGTTGGATACAACTTCTACCACATATCTGAAGGCAAGATTTTTGTTGCTAAAAATGGGTCCTTTCTAGAGAAGCAGTTTTTCTCAAAAGAAGTGAGTGGGAGGAAAGTAGAACTTGATGAGCTAATTATACCTTCACTCGAATTGGAAAGTATATCATCAGAGAAAACCGTTCCTGTGATGACTACATGATACGTCTCCACCGTATCTATAATTTTTGATTGTTCCATGCTATTATATATTCTGTTTTGGATGTTTAATGGGCTTTATTATACACTTTTATATTATTTTTGGGACCAACCTACTAACCCAAGGCCCAGTGCAAATTGTTTTTTGCCTATTTTAGTGTTTCGCAAAACAGGAATATCAAACGAAGTCCAAACGGAATGAAACCTTCGGGAGAGTTATTTTTGGAATGATATCTTCATGAGAGACTTGGAGTACAAGTTAGAGAAGAAACGAGGTGCCCACGAGGGGCAGGGCGCGCCCAGGGGGGTAGGCGCACCCTCCACCCTCGTGGGCACCTCGTTTCTTCTCTAACTTGTACTCCAAGTCTCTCATGAAGATATCATTCCAAAAATAACTCTCCCGAAGGTTTCATTCCGTTTGGACTTCGTTTGATATTCCTGTTTTGCGAAACACTAAAATAGGCAAAAAACAATTTGCACTGGGCCTTGGGTTAGTAGGTTGGTCCCAAAAATAATATAAAAGTGTATAATAAAGCCCATTAAACATCCAAAACAGAATATATAATAGCATGGAACAATCAAAAATTATAGATACGGTGGAGACGTATCATGTAGTCATCACAGGAACGGTTTTCTCTGATGATATACTTTCCAATTCGAGTGAAGGTATAATTAGCTCATCAAGTTCTACTTTCCTCCCACTCACTTCTTTTGAGAAAAACTGCTTCTCTAGAAAGGACCCATTTTTAGCAACAAAAATCTTGCCTTCAGATATGTGGTAGAAGTTGTATCCAACAGTTTCTTTTTGGTATCCTATGAAGTCACACTTCTCCGATTTGGGTTAGAGCTTATCAGGCTGAAGCTTTTTTACATAAGCATCACAACCCCAAACTTTAAGAAACGATAACTTTGGTTTCTTGCCAAACCATAGTTCATACGGTGTCATCTCAACGGATTTAGACGGTACCCTATTTAACGTGAATCCAGCTGTCTCTAATGCATAACCCCAAAACGATAAAGGCAAGTCGGTAAGAGACATCATAGAACACACCATATCCAATAGAGTACGGTTACGATGTTCGGACACACCATTATGCTGTGGTGTTCCAGGTGGCGTGAGTTGTGAAACTATTCCACATTGTTTTAAATGAAGGCAAAACTCATAACTCAAATATTCGCCTCCGCGATCAGATCATAGAAACTTTATTTTCTTGTTACGATGATTCTCTACATCACTCTAAAATTATTTGAACTATTCAAATGTTTCGGACTTGTGTTTCATCAAGTAGATATACCCATACCTACTCAAATCATCTATGAAGGTGAGAAAATAACGATACCCGCCGCATGCTTCAACACTCATCGGACCGCATACATCGGTATGTATTATTTCCAATAAGACATTAGCTCGCTCCATTGTTCCGGAGAACGGAGTTTTAGTCATCTTGCTCATGAGGCATGGTTCACAAGTATCAAATGATTCATAATCAAGTGATTCCAAAAGTCCATTTTGTTTTGTTTTTATTTCCTTTCTGTTATTTAGAATAGGTGTATTGCATCTTTTATTTCAATAAAAAAGACAAGTATAGCCATTACCATGCCCATTTTGCAAGTCTATATGTTGTAGTTTGAAAACATAAAGTTTTCAATCATTGTCTGAATTCTTATGGAAAGTCAGAATGTGATAAAATCTATAAATTTTTACAAAGTTAGCACGAATAAGTTCTCTGTAACATGGTCATTTTTCAGAATTTTTTTACCGAGGGAATTATGAGTAAGATTGCACTCTTTACGGACTGTCTTGTTTAGACAGATTGCTGTTATGTTTGCATTGTTTGCATATGTTAGCGTGTTTAATAATTCTATTTGAGGATAGGAGTATTGAATATGCAGATGCATTTAGTATGCAATGTCAAATTATAATTTTTGTGATTTGTTAAAGTAGGAAATGATAAGGTTTTGAGTTGATTTATACTAACTTATCTCACGAATTCTTGTTGACTTTTGTGTGGATGAAGTTTTTGAGATTTAGGGAAACCGTGATATGAGAAGAATTAAGGAGACACAAAAGCTCAAGCTTGGGGATGCCAAAGGCATCCCAAGTTAATATTTCAAGAAGTCTCAAGCATCTAATCTTGGGGATGCCCCAGTAGGCATCCCACCTTTCTTCATCAACAATTATCGGTTAGTATCGGTTGAGCCCAAGTTTTTTCTTCTTCACATGATGTGTGCTATCCTTGAAATGTCATTTTATTTTTCTTTGCTTGTTGTTTGAATAAAATAGTAAGATCTAAAAGTTTTAAATTAGAGAGAGTCTTCACATAGCTACATAATTATTCAACTACTCAATGATCTTCACTTATATCTTTTAGAGTAGTTTGTCATTTACTCTTGTGCTTCACTTATATCTTTTTGAGAGTCTTATAAATAGTAATGGTAACATGCATGTGTTATGAAATTGGTCCCAATATTATAGATATTTAATAAGGATGTAACAAAAACTTTCATAAAGAGCATTAAAATATGAGAAGTTTGATTCCTTGCATATGTTTTGAGATATGAAGATGGAGATATTAGAGTCATGCTAGTAGTGAATTGTGGGATAAAATAAATAATTGTGTTAAGGTTTGTGATTCCCGTAGCATGCACATATGGTCTTCTAGCTATATGAAGAAGTTGGAGTGCAATTTATCCTTGATTGTCTATCTTTGCGTGAAAGTCGGGGGCGCGCGATGGTTAACTCCTACCAACCTCCCCCCTAGGAGCATGCATAGTAGTACTTTGCTTCGAGGGCTAATAAACTTTTTGCAATAAGTATGTGATTTCTTTATGACTAATGTTGAGTCAATGGATTATACGCACTCTCACCCTTGCACCTTTGCTAGCCACTCTTGTACCGCGCAACTTTCGCCGGTGCATCGAGCCCACCTTATACCTTTCCTCAAAACAGCCACCATACCTATTATGGCATTTCCATAGCCATTCAGAGATATATTGCCATGCAACCTCCATCGTTCCGTTTATTATGACATGTACCATCATTTTCATATTGCTTTGCATGATCATGTAGTTGGCATAGTATTTGTGGCTTGACCACCGTTCATATTTTTCATACATGTCACTCTTGATCATTGCACATCCCGGTACACCGCTGGAGGCATTCATACAGAGTCCTATATTTGTTCTAGTATCGAGTTGTAAGTAAATACAAGTGTGATGATCATCTTTATTAGAACATTGTCCCATGTGAGGTTAAAAATAAAAGAGGCCAAAGAGCCCAAGTAAAAGAGGCCAAAAAGCCCAAAATAAAATAAAAATAAAAAAGCCCAAAATAAAAAAATGAATGAGAGAAAAAGAGAGAAGGGACAATGTTACTTTGCTTTTCTACACTTGTGCTTCAAAGTAGCACCATGTTCTTCATGATAGAGAGTCTCCTATGTTGTCGCTTTCATATATTACTAGTGGAAAATTTTCATTATAGAACTTGGCTTGTATATTCCAATGATGGGCTTCCTCAAATCGCCCTAGGTCTTCGTGAGCAAGCAAGTTGGATGCACGCCCACTTAGTTTTCTTTTGATCTTTCATACACTTATAGATCTTATTCATCCGTTACATCGCAATCCCTGCTCACTCAGATTAATATCATTTGATGGACATCTACATAGTCCATTTATTTGCCTAGTTGATGTGATACTTTCTCCCTTCTATTTTGATACTTTCTCCCTTCTATTTTATATTACCACCTTCTATTCCGCCCATAGTGCTATGTCCATGGCTCACACTCATGTATTGCGTGAAGATTTGAAAAGGTTTGAGAATGTAAAAGTATGAATACAATTGCTAGGCTGACACCGGGGTGGGCATGATTTATTCTTTGTAATGAGAAGAGGGAGAATACAAGACTATATGATTTTGTAGGGATAACTTTCTTTAGCCATGTTATTTTTGAAGTTTCATGATTTTTCTTTCTAGTATGCCTGAAGTATTATTATTTTTATGTCAATATTAAACTTTTGTTTTGAACCTTACGGATCTGAACATTCATGCCACAACAAGAAAACTTACATGATGGTGTGAACAAAGTGCATTGTTGGAACCATTACATGTGAATTGATTGCCACTTTATGAAGATGAGTTTCATGATAAAGAGTTGCTGTTATGATGCTAGGAAAAGTGACTGAAATTATCATTGATCAAACTTATGCACTATGCTAGCATTCACACTTCATAAATTATTTCTTTTATCATTTACCTACTTGAGGAAGAGCAGGAATTAAGCTTGGGGATGCTGATACGTCTCCAACGTACCTATAATTTATGAAGTATTCATGCCATGTTTACAACAATTTTATATGGTTTTGGTATGGTTTAATTAGAACTAACCCGGACTGACCCTGTTTTCAGCAGAACTACCGTGGCGTCGTTTTTTTGTGCAGAAATAAAAGTTGTCGGAATGGGCTGAAAATTATGGTGATTTTTTATGGACCAAAAGAGGCCCCTGGAGCACCGGAGCCAGGCTAGGAGGTGGACAAGGAGTCCACAGGCCTAAGGGGTGCACCCTACCCCCAGGGCACTCCCCTACAGCTTGTGGGCACCTCGAGCGTCCCGAAGACATGAGACCGACGCTAAAAAATCCTATAAATCTCGAAACCACCAGAAAGAAACCTAGATCGTAAGTTACGCCGCTGAAAGCCTGTGTAGCCACGAAAAACCTCTCAGGACGATGTTTCGGCAACCTGCCGGAGGGGTAAATCATCACCGGAGGCCATCTTCATCATCCCGGCGGCCACCATGATGAGGAGGGAGTAGTCCACCCTGAGGGCTGAGGGTTTGTACCAGTAGCTATGTGTTTTATCTCTCTCTCTCTCTCTCTCTCTCTCTCTCTCTCTTGTGTTCTTGATTTGGCACGATCTTGATGTACCACGAGCTTTGATGCTATAGTTGGATCTTAGGGTGTTCTTCCTGATGGAAATATGCCCTAGAGGAAATAATAAAATGGTTATTATTATATTTCCTTAATCATGATAAAGGTTTATTATTCATGCTAGAATTGTATTGACCGGAAACCTAAATACATTTGTGAATACATGAACAAATACTATGTCCCTAGTAAGCCTCTACTAGACTATCTCATTAATCAAAGATGGTTAAGGTGTCATAACCATGGACATGAGTTGTCATTTGATAAAGGGATCACATCATTATGAGAATGATGTGATGGACCAGACACATACGTTAGCTTAACATTTGATTTTACTGCTACTGCTTTCATGTATGTCAAATACTTATTCCTTTGACTATGAGATCATGCAACTCCCGGATACAGCAGGAATGCCTTGTGTGCTATCATAGGTCACAACATAACTGTGTGATTATAAAGATGCTCTACAGGTATCTCCGAAGGTGTCTCGTTGGGTTGGCATGAATCGAGATTAGGATTTGTCACTCCGAGTATCGGAGAGGTATCTCTGGGCCCTCTCTGTAATACACATCATAATAATCCTTGCAAGCAAATGACTATTGTAGTCACTCGCGGGATGATGTATTACGGAACGAGTAAAGAGACTTGCCGGTAATGAGATTGAACTAGGTATAGAGGTACCGACGATCGAATCTCGGGCAAGTGACATACTGACAGACAAAGGGATTGTGTAGTCAGAACGGTTCGACCGATAAAGATCTTCGTAGAATATGTAGGAGCCAATATGGGCATCCAGGTTCCGCTATTGGTTATTGACCGGAGAGGTGTCTCGGTCATGTCTACATAGTTCTCGAACCCGTAGGGTCCGCACGCTTAATGTTCGTTGACGATATAGTATTATATGAGTTATGTGATTTGGTGACCGAATGTTGTTTGGAGTCCCCGATGAGATCATGGACATGACGAGAAGTCTCGAAATGGTCGAGAGGTAACGATTGATATATATATATATATATATATATATATATATATATATAT
>LR738710.1:544093135-544178616 GCA_902687465.1 Secale cereale | reverse complement strand
ATGGACTTTTGGAATCACTTGATTATGAATCATTTGATACTTGTGAACCATGCCTCATGAGCAAGATGACTAAAACTCCGTTCTCCGGAACAATGGAGCGAGCTAATGTCTTATTGGAAATAATACATACCGATGTATGCGGTCCGATGAGTGTTGAAGCATGCGGCGGGTATCGTTATTTTCTCACCTTCATAGATGATTTGAGTAGGTATGGGTATATCTACTTGATGAAACACAAGTCCGAAACATTTGAATAGTTCAAATAATTTTAGAGTGATGTAGAGAATCATCGTAACAAGAAAATAAAGTTTCTATGATCTGATCGCGGAGGCGAATATTTGAGTTATGAGTTTTGCCTTCATTTAAAACAATGTGGAATAGTTTCACAACTCACGCCACCTGGAACACCACAGCATAATGGTGTGTCCGAACATCGTAACCGTACTCTATTGGATATGGTGTGTTCTATGATGTCTCTTACCGACTTGCCTTTATCGTTTTGGGGTTATGCATTAGAGACAGCTGGATTCACGTTAAATAGGGTACCGTCTAAATCCGTTGAGATGACACCGTATGAACTATGGTTTGGCAAGAAACCAAAGTTATCGTTTCTTAAAGTTTGGGGTTGTGATGCTTATGTAAAAAAGCTTCAGCCTGATAAGCTCTAACCCAAATCGGAGAAGTGTGACTTCATAGGATACCAAAAAGAAACTGTTGGATACAACTTCTACCACATATCTGAAGGCAAGATTTTTGTTGCTAAAAATGGGTCCTTTCTAGAGAAGCAGTTTTTCTCAAAAGAAGTGAGTGGGAGGAAAGTAGAACTTGATGAGCTAATTATACCTTCACTCGAATTGGAAAGTATATCATCAGAGAAAACCGTTCCTGTGATGACTACATGATACGTCTCCACCGTATCTATAATTTTTTATTGTTCCATGCTATTATATATTCTGTTTTGGATGTTTAATGGGCTTTATTATACACTTTTATATTATTTTTGGGACCAACCTACTAACCCAAGGCCCAGTGCAAATTGTTTTTTGCCTATTTTAGTGTTTCGCAAAACAGGAATATCAAACGAAGTCCAAACGGAATGAAACCTTCGGGAGAGTTATTTTTGGAATGATATCTTCATGAGAGATTGGAGTACAAGTTAGAGAAGAAACGAGGTGCCCACGAGGGGCAGGGCGCGCCCAGGGGGGTAGGCGCACCCTCCACCCTCGTGGGCCCCACGTTGCTCCATCGACGTACTTTTTCCTCCTATATATACCCATATACCCTAAAACATCGAGGAGCATGAAGAAACCCTAATTCCACCGCCGTAACCTTCTATTCCCGTGAGATCCCATCTTGGGGCCTATTCCGGAGCTCCGCCCGAGGGGGCATCGATCAGGGAGGGCTTCTACATCAACACCATAGCCTCTCCGATGAGTTGTGAGTAGTTTACCACTAACCTTCGGGTCCATAGTTATTAGCTAGATGGCTTCTTCTCTCTCTTTGGATCTCAATACAAAGTTCTCCTCGATCTTCGAGGACATCTATTCGATATAATCTTTTTGTGGTGTGTTTGTCGAGATCCGATGAATTGTGGGTTTATGATCAAGATTATCTATGAACAATATTGGATTCTTTTCTGAAATCTTTTATGTATGATTATAATATCCTTGCAAGTCTCTTCGAATTATTGGTTTGGTTTGGCCTACTAGATCTATAATTCTTGCAATGGGAGAAGTGCTTGGCTTTGGTTTCAATCTTGCGGTGTCCTTTCCCAGTGACAGTAGGGGCAACAAGGCACGTATAGTATTGTTGCCATCGAGGATAAAAAGATGGGGTTTATATCATATTGCTTGAGTTTATCCCTCTACATCATGTCATCTTGCTTAAGGCGTTACTATGTTCTTATGAACTTAATACTCTAGATGCATGCTGGATAGTGGTCGATGTGTGGAGTAATAGTAGTAGATGCAGAATCGTTTCGGTCTACTTGTTACGGATGTGATGCCTATATACAATGATCATGCCTAGATATTCTCATAACTATGCGCTTTTTCTACCAATTGCTTGACATTAATTTGTTCACCCACCGCAGAATTCAACTATCATGAGAGAAGCCACTAGTGAAACCTATGGCCCCCGGGTCTATCTTCATCATATTACTTTCCTTTCAACTAGCCAATTTATATTGCCATTGCTTATTTGCTTTATTTAATTTCTATTCTTATACCAAAAATACCAAAAATATTATCCTATCCTATCTATCAGATCTCACTCTCGTAAGTGACCATGAAGGGATTGACAATCCCTTATCACGTTGGCTGCGAGGTTCTTATTTTTTTGTGTAGGTACGAGGGACTCATGCATTGTATCCTACTGGATTGATACCTTGGTTCTAAAAAACTGAGGGAAATACTTACGGTACTGTGCTACATCACCCTTTCCTCTTCGAGGGAATACAACGCAAGCTCGAGAAGTAGCAAGAAGAATTTCTGGCGCCGTTGCCGGGGAGATCTACGCAAAAGTCATATACCAAGTACCTATCACAAACCCTTATCCCTCGCATTACATTATTTAACTCTCGTTTTCCTCTCCCCCACTTCACCTTTGCCTTTTTCCGTTCGCCTTTCTGTTTGTTTGTGTTTCTATGTGCCCTCTATTAGCTTGCATCTTTGCTTGCTAAATTATGGATCCTCATCCACTTCTGAATCTTTTTAAGAGATCCAATTATGATGAACCAACTGCTAGTGAGTTGCGTGCACTATATTATCTTTATGAGGTTTTGCTTGAAATTCGTTAGTCTGAAAATTGTGATGAAGTGTTGAAAGAAGAAGATTATAAAGTGACTCACGATAGCTCCTTGAATGAAGGGCATGATTGCAATGATGTTATTATAAATTCTATTAATGTCAATTTTGATAACGATATGCAAAACCCTAAGCTTGGGGATGCTTATTTTGCTATGCCCACTACTTGTTGCAATGATCATGATTGGGGTGATGCTTCTTACGATATTGAAAACTTATTTAAGCCGCATGATATATATGAGATTGATAATAATGTTTGCAATAATATTTAAAGTGGATTTGGAAGAGCGTCAACTTTATATCCCACATATTTGGAGAATGTTCAATCTTATGAAATTTTTGATAAAAGTGGGTTTGGAGAGGTCGTGACTTTAGTTAATGTTGATCCCACTATTTTGGAAGAGTGTCAACTTCGCATGCATGTGGATTGTGTTGAGAATATGTTATGTGATAGCTATATTGTTGAATTTTCTTATGATCCTACAGGCAATTATTATGAGAGAGGAAAATATGGTTGTAGAAATTTTCATGTTACTAAATTACCTCCCGTTATGTTGAGATTGCTATTGTGTCTTTCTTCGTCCTTGCATATGCTAGATCTTGCTTGTCTTGCTAATTTATTTTCCTATAAAATGCCTATGCATAGGAAGTATGTTAGACTTAGATGTGATTTTCACATGCTATATGATGCTCGTTTTGTGCTTCAAGTCTTGCCTTTCATGAGAGCATCACTAAAATTGTGCCTAGCTAGGGGCGTTAAACGATAGCGCTTGTTGGGAGGCAACCCATTTTTATTTTCTTTGCTTTTGCTTCTGTTTAGGAAGAAATATTGCATCTAGCTTATGTTATATGTGGTTTTGTGTTTCATTAGTGTTTGTGCCAAGTAGAACCTTTGGGAAGACTTGTGTGAAGTTTATGTGATCATGTTGTAAAACACAGAAACTTTAGCGCTCACGAGATTGGATGTCATGTTTTACTGGAGAGTGATTTTTAGTTGATTCTTTTTGCAGATGATTAATAGACAAATTCCCCACGTCCACCAATTTATTTCAAGTTTTTTAGAGGTACAGAAGTATTCGAAAGTTACAGATTACTACAGACTGTTCTGTTTTTGACAAATTCTGTTTTTTGTGTGTTGTTTGCTTATTTTGATGAATCTACGAGTAGTATCGGGGGGTATGAATCATAGAGAAGTTGGAATACAGTAGGTTTAACACCAATATAAACAAAGAATGAGTTCATTACAGTACCTTTGAGTGGTGGTTTGTTTTCTTATACTAACGGAGCTCATGAGATTTTTGGCTAAGTTTTGTGTTGTGAAGTTTTCAAGTTTTGAGTATGGATTTGATGGACTATGGATGTAATGCCCCAGATGTGATACTTTCCGATAATGGCAATAAAGCTTCTCAATTTGATCCTTGTCATTATCCTTGGGGGTTCTTGTCATTTATTTTCTTTGCATTGCCATATCATTTATTTTTTTGCATCCTTGCATTGCTTCATCATCATATCATCATGGCATCATAGTTTACTTTTGTTCATGAGTGAGTGTGAGGCCTTGTGATGTTGTGTGTGTGGGTTCTAGCTATGCCTAGCTAAAACCCTAACCCCCCACTTCTTCCCTCTTCTTCTTCTTCTTCTTCTTCTTCTTTCTTTTCTTTCTGGCCTTTCTTTGCTCTATTGTGCAACCACCTAACCAAGCCATTTCATTGTTCTTTCTTTTCCTAAAAACTTTGCCCCATGCCTACAACCTCTCCACCAAATATCTCCCTAGTTGAAAATGATTTGGTTGGGTTTTAAAATACCAAGAGTTTGAAACATATTCAAACTCCTCTTATGTTTCTGCCTCTAAAAATGTCCAAGTCAATTTTATTACATAGGGCTTAAATCACTGAGCATGGGGATATTTTTCTTTTTCCCAAACTCATTTTCTTTCAGCATGTGTTTTTGTTTTTCTTTCTGTCTGAGGAAATAAAGAAAAAGAAAGAAAAGCAGCAGCTAGCACAATGGCCTGGGCCTCCTCCTCCTTCTCTCTGCGCCAGGCCCATTCCTTCCCCCTCAGTGCACGACCCATCTCTCCCGCAGGCCCAGCCAACAGGCCGCAGCAGTCACGCCGTGGCTTCCCCCCCCTTGGCCCCACCTGTCTGTCTCACATGGCCACGTCGCCATCTTCCCCCGTCAGCAAAGCAGAGCAACGCGCGCGCTCACCGTCGCGCCGTGAATTCACGGATGTCGAGGCCTCGTGCCCCGAGCCCCCCATTTAAACCCAAAGCTTGTCCTCCCCTCCTTCTAGGTTTCCTCTTCCCCCTCTCGCCGTCTAGAGAGCCGAGATCCTCCAGATCCCCCGTTCCCATCGACACCCGAGCGCATCTGAGAACAGACCCTCATCGCCGGCGAGCCCCTCGTCGACCTCAGCTTCGCCAAAGGTGTCCTTCTGCTTCCACGACGTCGACTCCTTCGACTACGTCGCCTACGCGGACCCGATCGCCTCCATGACGAGCTCTTCTTCCTCTCAGGTGGCCGTAGGTGTTCAAGACGCACCGTCATGGACTCCGTCCACGTCTGGGCTAGCCGAGCACTTATCCATGCTCGTGGTGAGCTCCTCTCTCTCCCCGTACCATTTCCCCTTCCTGGTCGCCCTCGAGGCCCTATTACATCAAGCGCCCGAGTGCATCGCCGTTGGACCTCGTCGCCGGCGAGTGTTCCGACCCCTCTAGGCTGTGTTCTTCTGCCCGTTAGCTTCAGCGTGTCGCGTAGGTGCTGCCTCTGCAGTCGCTGTGCCGCCTAGGCCTCTGCATCGCCTCGCCGTTGCTCCGTCGCCGCCATTCTGTCGTTGCTCGTCGCCGACGTTGTAGTGCTCCTTAGGTGCTGCTAGTGCGTTGGTTGGGTGCGGAACTCCTCCAGGAGCATCTCGCACCACTCCGCCGCATCGTTTGGTCGCCAGAGCAGCTCCGACGAGCAGCTCCGACGAGCTTGCATTTTTCCCCTGTTTCCGCTTCGGCTGTTTAGTCTTCAGATGTGCTACCTGTTCTCTGTCAGGAAACATTCAGTAGCGCAGTGGTTTGTCTCCGTCAGTTAACACAGGGGGTCGCGTGTTCGATTCCTCGCAGGGGCAGGTGGTTTCGCCCCCTTTTTATTTCTCGCGTGTGGCTGACAGGTAGGCCCCACCTACCAGCCTCACTGCTGCTTCCCAGCCCCCGCGCGCACCCGTTGGCGCCAGCTCAGCGATGCTGGGACCTCTTGTCAGTGGTCGTGGCTAGCGCAACCCTGGGTCACTCTGGACCCTGGCGCCTGTTTGTTTTTCTTTTCTGTTTTCTTTTTTTTTTTCTTTTTCTGTTTTTCTTGTTTATTTAATATCTGCATAAATATGTTTTTGATGAATTTGAGTTATATATGAAAAGTGCTTAGAATTTTATGTAGATTATGAAAATTTTGTTTGTTGCCATGTTTAAAAACATTTAAAATGCTGCTTGAATTTAAACTTGTTTTAAATATGCTTAAACTTGTAAAAAAATCATAATTAAATATCTACAACTCCAATTTTAACAAACTTTATATGCATTTGGGGTAGAAAAATGTGTAGAATATTTTGGTGCTGTTGTTTAGCATGTTTGGCAAATCTATCACAGAAGTTTTTCAGATATGTTCCAAATGCAAATAAATTAATATGGGAGTTTCTGGATATTGTTGTTATTTAATTCCAGCCCATTTAAATGTGCTAGCATGTTGCTGTAATGTTTCTTGCACCCTTGCCAGGTTAACCAACTCCTAAAAACTTGTTGGTTGCTTGTATGAACAAACTACATAAACTTGGTAGATGTTCTTTTGTTTGTTTTCCTTTCATGTGAATGATCTTGTTTGAACATGATGATATTGCACTCTTGTGACCCTAGGCCATGCATCATATCTACTCTTGTCCTTGTTCATCATGTTCATGCATCATGTGGTTGAGCACTGCATGTTGATTGATTTTGTTCCGTTGTTGCATTGTTGTGTTTGGTTAGAGCCCGGTGACGATACGGAGTACGAGGTTTCTACCGAGGTTCAGTGTGAGGAGCAAGGTTATGATCCCTCCGTGGAATCAACAGGCAAGATGACCTTACCCAGATATCACTACTATCTTTGCCTATGCTAGATGACTCGCTCTTTAGATTATTGCCTCGATGCCCATGTCTGTTTGTGAGTCATACTATTGTTGCCATGAAACTCTCTAACCACCCAACCTAGCAAACCGTTGTTTGGCTACGTAAGCATCGCTCAGCCCCTCTTATAGCTTTGTTAGTTGCAGGTGAAGAATTGAAGATTCTTGCTTCATGTTGAAGTTATTGTTGGGATATCACAATATACAATCTATTTAACTAAAACATCTATATATTGGTAATGGGTGGAAGGCTGAGCCTTTGCTTGGTGTTTTGTTCCACTCATGCTACCCTAGGAACCGTTTAAACCGGTGTTATGTTCCTTGATTTTGCGTCCCTAACACGGTTGGGGTTTATGGGCCCCCCTCGATAACCCGGTTAGCGCTAAAGCTTTTCCAGCAAGGCCCAACTTTGGTTTTACATTTGCCTAATAACTAAAACTTGCATAGGGAGTTATAAACCAGAGTATTTAATCAACAACCCGGGCCAGTGCTCCACATGAGTGTTGGTCCAAACTGGGGTCCTACAGGGCCACCTTGGGGAAACCCGAGGGCTGGTAAAAACCTGTAGCATCACCCATCCGGTCGTGGCCTGAGACGAGATAGACGCGGCTACTATCAGGGTGTTGGCACGCCGGGAGGTCTTGCTGGATTAGTTTTACCTTTGTCGGAATATCTTGAGCACGGGATTCCGAGAATAGTCGGGTCTTCCCACCTTGGAGTTGCGACTCCGTAGATCGTGAGCTTCTGATGGGCTAAGTTGGGACACCCCTGCAGGGTTTGATCTTTCGAAAGCCGTGCCCACGGTTATGTGGTAGATGGGAATTTGTTAATATCCGGTTGTAGAAAACTTGACACTATGTTCATAATACACTACCAGCGTGAGTAACCGTGATGGTCGCTTTCCGAAGGGGTTCGGGAAGTGAACACGGTGGGGTTATGTTTTACGTGCTTATTTAGGATCACTTCGTGATCACTTTGATGATCGTTGGCACTTTCTCTTCTCGCTCTAAACATGTAAGCTAGTGCTAGTGCTGCTGCAACCTTGTTTAAGCCTTTTCCACACCTAAGGCTTTGATAGTATTGCAACCCGGGAACGGGATTGGTGAGTCCTCCGTGGCTCACAGATTCTACACAACACCAGATGCAGGTACCGTTGAGAACTACACAGCTGGTGGTTCAGAGTTGTATTGGGAGTTCGATGAAGAACGTGGGCGATACTACGTGTCTTACCCAAAGGATCAGTAGGGCTCTTACTAGGATGATCGGGACCTTGTGTTGCCTTATTTATGGTATCTTTCATTTGGATCTTCATCCGTAGTCGGACTCTGATGTCATTGGATGATGTATGTTAATGTATTACATTGTGTGACGTGGCGAGTGTAAGCCAACTACTCTTTCACCTTTTCATCCCGTCTTTTACATGAGTTGTGCAAAGGTACCATACTTGAGATCATTCTAGTATGAGATTATGCCTTTAAGTCATGCCTCGACACGTAGGAGGTATAGTCTCATACTGGGCATTACAAGTTGGTAATCAGAGCCTTCTCCGACCTAGGAGCCCCCCTGATTGATCGAATCGTTGACGGTTGAGTCTAGGCACACACATGAAAATGTTTTGAGTCATGTATATATATATATCAGAGAGTAGGATTTCTTTTTACTCCTCATCCCTTTATCACTCTGGTGAGGACTCCTGGCGTTTGCTCTATCTCTTCTACTCTCAAAAATTCACTAATTTTTTTTAGGATCACGCGAGTATTGTTTGGATTGTTTTGATATATTTGTGACGAGAACATTGTTCTTGATGCCTCCTGTCATTTAGGGGTTGTGGAAGTGTCCCGGGGAGTTGAGCTCCGAGGTGTTGTTGTCACAAATCTATCGCAGCAGTTCTGGAATACTTAAGACGGACGACATCGAAAAATTTTCTATGCGGTTAGTGGTAAGATAACCCCGACATCACCCAGTACTGGGGAGGTAGTTCGGGAGTATTGCCACAGCTTGTATAGCAGATGCGTTTCGAAGGTCCGAGGTAAACAGTTTCCGAAAATAACTGGTTATGTGTTGAAGGATGGATACAGCTAGATGTAGGATTAGAGTTGAGTGCGCGGTGCTTCCCCTGTATCCCCAACACTAGATTGCATAACTGGAAACCTTCGGAAATTAATAGGTGGGTTCATCTAGTAGTTCGTAGGCATTCTTCCAACGAATGCATGATATGGAGTCCGGGGTTCAACTTTGAGTGAAGTGGTTTTATGGGCGTTGTTCCAATCGGGAGTTGCATCTTAAAGGGTCCTTGGCTATGCTGATCCGGGGATTGCAAAACCCTTTTGTAACACGTTCCATGAGCTTTCAGCACGAACATGTGGGACGAAGCTTCGATCTTGTATTTGTTCTATCTACTCCTTGTTTTTTTATTTACCTTTTGTTCTCCCAAGTGGCTTCTCGAGAAGATTGTTGTACCATTGAACTGTGGATTACATTCGTTCATTTTATTCGAATGTCTTGTGAAGACTTATGTTGCAATTCTAGCCGTTGATTCAGCTTATATAATTTCAATCAATGGCTAGTAGTTGTCATCTCATTCAGGATGGCTCCTAAGAAGGTTCCCAATGCTAACACAGAGGGTGAAGAAGTTCCTGATCGTCCTCCTTCCCCTCCTCCTTCGTCTGAGGCCTGGAGAGCAATTATGCAAGCGACCAACCAGAACACCCAGATGCTTATGCAAATGATGCAGAACTTTCAAGCCAACCAAGCAAATCAAGGTGGTCATGGGAACCAAGGCCAAGGTAATCTGTTCAATCAACCTCACTTTGCAACCCTCAAGCAATTCCTGGCAAACCAACTGAAGTCCTTTAGTTACTGTGTGGATCCGCTAGATGCCGAAGACTGGATAACAGACATCAAGAAGCACTTTGAATGCAGTAACGTGAGACCTGAGGATTATGTCAAGTTTGCCGCCTTCCAACTCAAGGATCAAGCTGCTGATTGGTGGCAACAGTACAAAGATTCTAGAGGTGGTCGTGAGATCTCGTGGACTGACTTCTGCAAGGATTTCCGCTCTCATCACATTCCAACTAGTGTCATTGAAGGCATGCGTGAGCAATTCTGCAACCTGAAGCAAGGCACCATGTCCGTCTATCAATACAATGTCAAGTTCTAGAATCTCGCTCGCTATGCCAAGCAAGACATCCCAGATGCCAAGAGCAAGATTTATCAGTTCCGTGGTGGTCTGAAGGATGAACTCCAACTAGCTCTCACCTTGTTCGAGCCAGATGAATTTGACCAATTCTACAATATGGCTCTTAAGCAAGAGGCAGCCCAGCTCAAGATTGAACCTTCCAAAAAGAGGATCAGAGATGTTGTTCACTCATCCTCTTCTTCCCAAGTGGTTGCAAAACAGCAGAAGTTCTGGCTACCGCCTCCTCCAGTGCTTCGTCCTCCAAACAACAACAAGCACTCAGGTGGTCGTGGTTTCTCCCACCCACCCAACCCAAGCAATCAGTCCAAGCCTCAGTTTCAAGCTTCAAAATCAAGTGGTCCTTATCACCGTCCTCTCTCAGAAGTGGTTTGCAACAAGTGCACTCAGAAAGGTCACTATGCTAACAAGTGTCCCAACCCAAGGCGCCTTCCGCCTCCTCCACCTGTCAGCACTGCTATTGTCAAGCACAATGCCAAGCAAGCAAGAGTGAATCTGATGAATGCAACTAAAGCAGAGAATTCTTCAGATGTGATACTTGGTAACCTTCTAGTTAACTCTATTCCTGCAAAAGTCTTGTTTGATTCGGGTGCATCATGTTCTTTCATGTCTCAACCTTTTGCATCCAAGCACAACGTTGACATCAAAAGTTTGCCAAGGGAGTTATCGGTTATTTCTCCGGGGAGACGAATGCATTCTAGTGTGTTTGCTCCGGATATATTTATTCATATGGGTGATTACAGTTTTCTGGTTTCTCCGGTTATTCTTGGCAACTCCGACATTGATCTTATTCTTGGGATGGATTTGCTTTCCAAGCATGATGCACACATTGATTGTGCAAATAAGGAAGTCAAGCTTACTCATCCCAACGAAGACGTGATTATCTTCGCCTCTCAAGATAACACAATCAGGATATTCTCTCTCAATGACAAGGGCGAGATTAATGCCATCTCTCAGATTCCGGTGGTCGATGAGTATGAAGATGTTTTCCCTGAAGAGCTTCCAGGCATGCCTCTGCATTGTCAAGTTGAATTTGTCATTGAACTCGAGCCCGGTACCGAACCAGCATGTCGGCGTCCATACAAGCTTTCCCCTGATGAGTTGAAGGAGCTGAAGAAACAACTCGATGAGCAAGAACGTATGGGTCTAATCAGGCCTAGTACTTCTCCTTGGGGCTGTGGTGTTCTATTTGTCAAGAAGAAGGATGGCATGGAACGCCTTTGCGTTGATTACCGGCCATTGAACAAGAAGACAATAAAGAACAAGTATCCGCTCCCCAATATCAATGAATTGTTCGAGCAGCTCAAAGGAGCAAAGGTGTTCTCAAAGCTCGATCTCCGGATGGGTTACCACCAGATCCGTATCCGTGAAGAAGATATTCCCAAGACCGCATTCAGAACGAGTTTTGGCTCTTATGAATACACGGTCATGTCTTTTAGCCTCGCAAATGCTCCACCCACCTTCTCGAGGATGATGCACTTCATATTCAACCACTACACCAATGAATTTGTTCTTGTCTATCTGGATGACATCTTGGTATTCTCCAAGAATGAAGAAGACCATGCCAAGCACCTCTGTTTGGTCCTGGACAAGCTCCGTGAACACAAGTTCTATGCGAAGTTCTCCAAATGTGAATTCTGGCTGGATAAGGTCTTATTTCTTGGCCATATCATCTCTGCTGAGGGTATTTCTATGAACCCCGAGAAAGTTGAAGTTATTGTCAACTGGGAACCCCCGCAGAATGCCAAGCAACTCCGAAGCTTCCTTGGTCTCGCTAGCTATTGCAGAAGGTTCGTTGAGAACTTCTCCAAGATTGACAAGCCTCTTTCCAACCTGTTGCAGAAGAATGTCAAGTACTCCTGGACTCCTGATTGTGATGTGGCATTCAAAACACTCAAAGAGAAGCTCATTTCTGCTCCGGTTCTTACTCCTCCGGATGAGTCCAAGCCCTATGAAGTCTTTTGTGATGCTTCTTTGCAAGGACTTGGTGGTGTTCTGATGCATGACAAGAAGATTGTGGAATACACTTCTCGTCAGTTGAAGCCAAATGAGAGGAATTACCCCACACATGATCTCGAGCTAGCAGTAGTTGTACATGCCTTGATCACGTGGAGACACCTTCTGTTGGGCAGAAAAGTGGACATCTTCACTGATCACAAGAGCTTGAAGTACATCTTCACACAACCAAACCCGAACCTTCGCCAGACTCGTTGGGTTGAGATGATCCAAGAGTATGATCCAAGCATTGAGTACACACCTGGCAGGGCCAATGTCATTGCAGATGCCTTAGCAGAAAGGCATATTGCAACAGTCTCCTTCTCAAACCGTTCCAGCCTGAGCTTTGTGAATCATTCAGGAAGCTCAACCTCCAAGTTATTCTGCAAGGCTTTCTTGCAAACCTTCAAGTTGCTCATACCTTGGAAGATCAGATCCGTGAGGCCCAACTAAGTGATGCTATGGTGCAGAAAGTGAAACATGGTATTGCTAAGGGTACTCCCAAGTACAAGTGCTATCGCGTTGATGAGAAATACACCGTGTTCTTTGAGGACAGAATTGTAGTTCCCAAGGGTGATCTCAGGAAGCTCATAATGAACGAAGCACATGACTCCCTCCTCTCGATTCATCCCAGAAGTTCCAAGATATACCAAGACCTCAAGCAATCGTACTGGTGGACTCGAATGAAAAGGGAGATTGCCCAATTCATGAATGAATGTGATGTCTACAGAAGAGTGAAGGCAGAGCATCAACATCCAGCCGATCTCCTCCAACCTCTACCTATCCCCGAGTGGAAATTCGATCACATTGAAATGGATTTCGTCACTGGGTTTCCTAAGTCCAAGAAGGGGAATGATGCTATCTATGTAGTGATTGACAAGCTAACTAAAGTAGCTCACTTCCTTCCCGACAAAGAATCCATCAACGCAGCTCAGCTGGCAGAGCTGTACACTTCCAGAATTGTTTCGTTGCATGGCATTCCTCAAGTCATCTCCTCAGACCGTGGAAGTTTGTTCACATCCAAGTTCTGGGACTCCTTTCAGTCAGCCATGGGCACTAAGATTCGTTTCAGCATTGTGTTTCACCCTCAGACTAGTGGTCAAGTCGAAAGAGTGAACCAGATCCTCGAAGACATGCTGAGAGCTTGTGTCATCTCTTTCGGTATGAAGTGGGAAGATTGTCTCCCGTTTGCCGAATTTTCTTACAACAACAGTTTCCAAGCAAGTGCCGGCAAAGCTCCTTTTGAAATACTCTATGGCAGAAAGTGCCGTACCCCGCTCAACTGGTCCGAGACTGGTGAACGTCAACTTCTTGGCAATGATTTGATCTCAGAAGATGAAGAAATGTGCAAAGTCATACGTGAGAATCTCAAAGCCACTCAATCGCGTCAAAAGGGTTACTATGACAGCAAGCATTGTGATTTGGCTTTCGACATTGGAGATCATGTCTATCTCCGTGTTTCTCCTATGAAAGGACCCCAAAGATTCGGTACCAAAGGAAAGCTTGCTCTAAGATACATGGGCCCTTTCAAGATTCTTGGCAAAAGAGGTGATCTAGCCTACCAACTCGAGCTTCCCTCCAACTTTGCAAATGTTCATGATGTGTTTCACGTGTCTCAACTCCGCAAGTGCTTCCAGACACCTGAACGCACCATTCCGTTCGAGGAGATTGATCTTCAACCAGACTTGTCTTATCGTGAGCACCCTGTTGCTATTCTTGAGGAAACTGAGAGCAAAACCCGCAACAAGTCAATCAAGTTCTTGAAAGTTAAGTGGTCACACCATACCGACCGAGAAGCTACGTGGGAACGAGAAGATCACCTTCGTTCCGAGTATCCTTCCTTCTTCCAGTCCTAGATCTCGGGACGAGATCTTTTTGTAGTGTAGGAGAGTTTGTAATGCCCCAGATGTAATACTTTCCAATAATGGCAATAAAGCTTCTCAATTTGATCCTTGTCGTTATCCTTGGGGGTTCTTGTCATTTATTTTCTTTACATTGCCATATCATTTAATTTTTTGCATCCTTGCATTGCTTCATCATCATATCATCATGGCATCATAGTTTACTTTTGTTCATGAGTGAGTGTGAGGCCTTGTGATGTTGTGTGTGTGTGGGTTCTAGCTATGCCTAGCTAAAACCCTAACCCCCCCTTCTTCCCTCTTCTTCTTCTTCTTCGTTCTTTTATTTCTGGCCTTTCTTTGCTCTATTGTGCAACCACCTAACCAAGCCCTTTCATTGTTCTTTCTTTTCCTAAAAACTTTGCCCCATGCCTACAACCTCTCCACCAAATATCGCCCTAGTTAAAATGATTTGGTTGGGTTTTAAAATACCAAGAGTTTGAACCATATTCAAACTCCTCTCATGTTTCTGCCTCTAAAAATGTCCAAGTCAATTTTATTAAATAGGGCTTAAATCAATGAGCATGGGGATATTTTTCTTTTTCCCTAACTCATTTTCTTTCAGCCTGTGTTATTCTTTTTCTTTCTGTTCGAGGAAATAAAGAAAAAGAAAGAAAAGCAGCAGCTGGCACAGTGGCCTGGGCCTCCTCCTCCTTCTCTCTAAGCCAGGCCCATTCCTTCCCCCTCAGCGCACGACCCATCTCTCCCGCAGGCCCAGCCAACAGGTCGCAGCAGTCGCGCTGTGGCTTCCCCCCCCTTGGCCCCACATGTCTGTCTCACAAGTCCACGTCGCCGTCTTCCTCCGTCAGCAAAGCAGAGCAACGCGCGCGCTCACCATCGCGCCGTGAATTCACGGACGTCGAGGCCTCGTGCCCCGAGCCCGCCATTTAAACCCAAAGCTTGTCCTCCCCACCTCTCTAGGTTTCCTCTTCCCCCTCTCACCGTATGGAGAGCCGAGATCCTCCAGATCTGCCGTTCCCATAGACACCCGAGCGCATCTAAGAGCATCCCCTCGTCGCCGACGAGCCCCTCGTCGACCTCAACTTCGCCAAAGGTGTCCTTCTGCTTCCACGAGGTCGACTCCTTCGACTACGTCGCCTACGCGGACCCGATCGCCTCCACGACGAGCACTTCTTCCTCTTCGGTGGCCGTAGGTGTTCGAGACGCACCGTCGTCGACTCCGTCCACGTCTGGGCCAGCCGAGCACTTCTCCGTGCTCGTGGTGAGCTCCTCTCTCTCCCCGTACCATTTTCCCCTTCATGCGCGCCCTCGAGGCCCTATTTCATCGAGCGCCCGAGCGCATCGCCGTCGGACCACGTCGCCGGCGAGTGTTCCGACCCCTCTAGGCCGTGTTCTTCTGCCCGTTAGCTTCCGCGCGTCGCGTAGGTGCTGCCTGTGTAGTCGTCGTGCCGCCTAGGCCTCTGCATCGCCTCGCCGTTGCTCCGTCTCCGCCATTCTGTCATTGCTCATCGCCGGCGCTGTAGTGCTCCTTAGGTGCTGCTAGTGCGTTGGTTGGGTGTGGAACTCCTCCAGGAGCAACTCGCACCACTCCGCCGCCTCGTTTGGTCGCCGGAGCAGCTCCGACGAGCTTGCGTTTTTCCCTTGTTTCTGCTTCGGCTGTTTAGTCTTCAGATATGCTACCTGTTCTTTGTCGAGAAACATCCACTAGCGCAATGGTTTGTCTCCGTCAGTTAACGCAGGGCGTCGCGTGTTCGATTCCTCGCAGGGCCAGGTGGTTTCGCCCCCTTTTTATTTCTCGCGTGTGGCTGACAGGTAGGCCCCAGCTGCCGCCCTCACTGCTGCTTCCCAGCCCCCGCGCGCACCCGCTGGCGGTAGCTCAGCGAGGCCGGGCCCTCTTGTCAGTGGGCGTGGCTAGCGCAGCCCTAGGTCACTCTGGTCCCTGGCGCCTATTTGTTTTTCTTTTCTGTTTTCTTTTTCTTTTCTTAACTGTTTTTCTTATTTATTTAATATCTGCATAAATATGTTTCTGATGAATTTGAGTTATATATGAAAAGTGCTTAGGATTTTATGTAGATTATGAAAATGTTGTTTGTTGCCATGTTTAAAAACATATTAAAAGATGTTTGAATTTAAATTTGTTTTAAATATGCTTAAACTTGTAAAAATCATAACTAAATATCTACAACTCCAATTTTAACAAACTTTATATGCATTTGTGGTAGAAAAATGTGTAGAATATTTTGGTGCTGTTGTTTAGCATGTTTGGCAACTCTATCACAAAAGTTTTTTAGATCTGTCCCAAATGCAAATAAATTAATATGGGAGTTTCTGGATATTGTTGTTATTTAATTCCAGCCCATTTAAATGTGCTAGAATGTTGCTGTAATGTTTGTTGCACCCTTGCCAGGTTAACCAACTCCTAAAAACTTGTTGGTTGCTTGTATGAATAAACTACATAAACTTGGTAGATGTTCTTTTGTTTGTTTTCCTTTCATGTGAATGATCTTGTTTGAACATGATGATATTGCACTCTTGTGACCCTAGGCCATGCATCATATCTACTCTTGTCCTTGTTCATCATGTTCATGCATCATGTGGTTGAGCACTGCATGTTGATTGATTTTGTTCCGTTGTTGCATTCTTGTGTTTGGTTAGAGCCCGGTGATGATACGGAGTACGAGGTTTCTACCGAGATTGAGTGTGAGGAGCAAGGTTACGATCCCTCCGTGGAATCAACAGGCAAGATGACCTTACCCAGATATCACTACTATCTTTGCCTATGCTAGATGTCTCACTCTTTAGATTATTGCCTCGATGCCCATGTCTGTTTGTTAGCCATCCTATTGTTGCCATGAAACTCTCTAACCACCCAACCTAGCAAACCGTTGTTTGGCTACGTAAGCATCACTGAGCCCCTCTTATAGCATTGTTAGTTGTAGGTGAAGAATTGAAGATTCTTGCTTCATGTTGAAGTTATTGTTCGGATATCACAACATACAATCTATTAAACTAAAACATCTATATATTGGTAATGGGTGGAAGACTGAGCCTTTGTTTGGTGTTTTGTTCCACTCATGCTACCCTAGGAACCATTTAAACCGGTGTTATGTTCCTTAATTTTGCGTCCCTAACACGGTTGGGGTTTATGGGCCCCCCTCGATAACCCGCTTAGCGCTAAAGCTTTTCCAGCAAGGCCCAACTTTGGTTTTACATTTGCCTAATAACTAAAACTTGCATAGGGAGTTATAAACCCAAGTTCTTAATCAACAACCCGGGCCAGTGCTCCACATGAGTGTTGGTCCAAACTGGGGGTCCTGCAGGGCCACCTTGGGGAAACCCAAGGGCTGGTAAAAACCTGTAGCATCACCCATCCGGTCGTGGCCTGAGACGAGATATGCGCGGCTACTATCAGGGTGTCGGCACGCCGGGAGTTCTTGCTGGATTAGTTTTACCTTTGTAGGAATATCTTGAGCACGGGATTCTGAGAATACTCAGGTCTTCCCACCTTGGAGTTGCAACTCCGCAGATCATGAGCTTGTGATGGGCTAAGTTGGGACACCCATGCAGGGTTTGATCTTTGGAAAGCCGTGCCCGCGGTTATGTGGCAGATTGGAATTTGTTAATATCCGGTTGTAGAAAACTTGACACTATGTTCATAATACACTACCAGTGTGAGTAACCGTGACTGTCGCTTTCCGAATTGGTTCGGGAAGTGAACATGGTGGGGTTATGTTTGACGTGCTTAGTTAGAATCACTTCATGATCACTTTGACGATCGTTGTCACTTTCTCTTCTCGCTCTAAACACGTAAGCTAGTGCTAGTGCTGCTGCAACCTTGTTTATGCCTTTTCCAAACCTAAGGCTTTGATAGTATTGCTACCCGGGAACGGGATTGCTGAGTCCTCCGTGGCTCATAGATTTTACACAACACCAGATGCAGGTACCGTTCAGAACTACACAGCTGGTGGTTCATAGTTGTATTGGGAGTTCGATGAAGAACGTGGGCGATACTACGTGTCTTACCAAGAGGATCAGTAGGGATCTTACTAGGATGATCGGGACCTTGTGTTGCCTTATTTATGGTATCTTTCATTTGGATCTTCGTCCGTAGTCGGACTCTGATGTTATTGGATGATGTATGTTAATGTATTACATTGTGTGACGTGGCGAGTGTAAGCCAACTACTCTTTCACATTTTTATCCCCACTTTTACATGAGTTGTGCAAAGGTACCATACTTGAGATCATTCTAGTATGAGATTTTGCCTTTAAGTCGTGCCTCGACACGTAGGAGGTATAGTCTCATACTGGGCATTACAATGGAACAAAGAGTGGCAAAAGCCTAAGCTTGGGGATGTCCAAGGCACCCCAAGGTAAAATTCAAGGATAACCAAAAACCTAAGCTTGGGGATGCCCCGGGAAGGCATCCCCTCTTTCATCTTCGTCTATCGGTAACTTTACTTGAGACTATATTTTTATTCACCACATGATATGTGTTTTGCTTGGAGCGTCATGTATGATTTGAGTGTTTGCTTCTTAGTTTGCCACAATCATCCTTTCTGGACACACCTTTTGAGAGAGATACAAATAAATTGGAATTTATTAGAATACTCTATGTGCTTCACTTATATCTTTTGAGCTAGATAGTTTTGCTCTAGTGCTTCACTTATATTTTTTAGAGCACTGTGGTGGTTTTATTTTGTAGAAATTATTGATCTCTCATGCTTCACTTATATATATTTGAGAGTCTTTTAGAACAGCATGGTAATGAGCTTTGGTTATAAAACTAGTCCTAATATTATAGGCATCCAAGATGAGTATAGTAAAAAAAAACTTTAACATAAAGTGCATTGAATACTATGAGAAGTTTGATACTTGATCATTGTTTTGAGATATGAGGATGGTGATATTAGAGTCATGCTAGCAGAGTAGTTGTGAATTTGAGAAATACTTGTGTTGAGGTTTGCAAGTCTCGTAGCATGCACGTATGGTAACTGTTGTGTGAAAAATTTGAAGCATGAAGTATTTCATTGAGTGTCATCCTTTGTGTGAAGGTCGGGATCGCCCGATGGTTAACTCCTACCAACCCTTCCCCTAGGAGCATGCGTGTAGTACTTTGTTTTGATGACTTGTAGATTTTTGCAATAAGTATGTGAGTTCTTTATGACTAATGTTGAGTCCATGGATTATACGCACTCTCGCCCTTCCACCATTGCTAGCCTCTCTTGTACCGCACAACTCTCGCCGGTACCATACACCCACCATATATCTTCCTCAAAACAGCCACCATACCTACCTATCATGACATTTCCATAGCCATTTCGAGATATATTACCATGCAACTTTCCACCGTCCCGTTTGCTATGACACGCTTCATCATTGTCATATTGCCATGCATGATCATGTAGTTGACATCTCATTCGTGGCTAGGCCACCATGCATAATTCTTCATACATGTCACTCTCGATTCTTTGCACATCCTGGTACACCACCGGAGGCATTCATATAGAGTCATACTTTGTTCTAGTATCGAGTTGTAAATCAATAGAAGTGTGATGATCATCATTATTAGAGCATTGTCCCAAAGAAAAGAAAAAAGAAAAAAGAAAAAAAGGAAAGGCCAAAGAAAAAAGAAAGGCCCAAAAAAAATAAAAAAATAAAAAATAAAAGGGACAATGCTACTATGTTTTTCCACACTTGTGCTTCAAAGTAGCACCATGATCTTCATGATAGAGAGTCTCCTGTTTTGTCACTTTCATATACTAGTGGGAATTTTCATTATAGAACTTGGCTTGTATATTCCAACGATGGGCTTCCTCAAATGCCCTAGGTCTTCGTGAGCAAGCAAGTTGGATGCACACCTACTTAGTTTCTTTTGTTGAGCTTTCATACATTTATAGCTCTAGTGCATCCGTTGCTTGGCAATCCCTACTCACTCACATTGATATCAATTGATGGGCATCTCCATAGCCTATTGATATGCCTAGTTGATGTGAGACCATCTTACTCTTTGTCTTCTCCACAACCACCATTCTATTCCACATAGTGTTATGTCCATGGCTCACGCTCATGTATTGCATGAAAGTTGAATTTTTTTTAAAAAATAAAGTATGAAACAAGTGCTTGGCTGAAACCGGGGTTGTGCATGACGTGAGTATTTTGTGTGACGAAGATGGAGCATAGCCTAACTATATGATTTTGTAGGGATGAACTTTCTTTGGCCATGTTATTTTGAGAAGACATGATTGATTTGTTAGTATGCTTGAAGTATTATTATTCTTATGTCAATATAGACCTTTGTCTTGAATCTTTCGGATCTGAACATTCATGCCACAACAAAGACAATTACATTGAGAATTATGTTGGTTAGCATTCCACATCAAAAAAATTGTTTTCATCATTTACCTACTCGAGGACGAGCATGAATTAAGCTTGGGGATGCTTGATACGTCTCCAACGTATTTATAATTTTTTATTGTTCCATGCTATTATATATTCTGTTTTGGATGTTTAATGGGCTTTATTATACACTTTTATATTATTTTTAGGACTAACCTACTAACCCAAGACCCGGTGCAAATTGCTATTTTTTGCATATTTCAGTGTTTTGCAGAAAAGGAATATCAAACAAAGTCCAAACGGAATGAAACCTTCGGGACAGTTATTTTTCGAATGATATCTTCACAAGAGACTTAGAGTACAAGTCAGAAAAGAAACGAGGTGCCCATGAGGGGGCAGGGCGCGCCCAGGGGGGTAGGCGCGCCCCCACCCTCGTGGGCCCAGCGTTGCTCCACCGACGTACTTTTTCCTCCTATATATACCCATATACCCTGAAAACATCGAGGAGCACGAAGAAACCCTAATTCCACCGTCGTAACCTTCTATTCCCATGAGATCCCATCTTGGGGCCTGTTCTGGAGCTCCGCCGGAGGGGGCATCGAACACGGAGGGCTTCTACATCAACACCATAGCCTCTCGGATGAGTTGTGAGTAGTTTACCACTGACCTTCGGGTCCATAGTTATTAGCTAGATGGCTTCTTCTCTCTCTCTCTCTTTGGATCTCAATACAAAGTTCTCCTCGATCTTTGAGGAGATCTATTCGATGTAATCTTTTTGCGGTGTGTTTATCGAGATCCGATGAATTGTGGGTTTATGATCAAGATTATCTATGAACAATATTGGATTCTTTTCTGAAATCTTTTACGTATGATTGTAATATCCTTGCAAGTCTCTTCGAATTATTAGTTTGGTTTGGCCTACTAGATCTATATTTCTTGCAATGGGAGAAGTGCTTGGCTTTGGGTTCAATCTTGCAGTGTCCTTTCCCAGTGACAGTAGGGGTAGCAAGGCACGTATAGTATTGTTGCCATCGAGGATAAAAAGATGGGGTTTATATCATATTGCTTGAGTTTATCCCTCTACATCATGTCATCTTGCTTAAGGCGTTACTATGTTCTTATGAACTTAATACTCTAGATGCATGATGGATAGCGGTCGATGTGTGGAGTAATAGTAGTAGATGCAGAATCGTTTTGGTCTACTTGTTACGGACGTGATGCCTATATACAAATGATCATGCCTAGATATTCTCATAACTATGCGCTTTTCTAACAATTGCTTGACAGTAATTCGTTCACCCACCGTAGAATTCTGCTATCATGAGAGAAGCCACTAGTGAAACCTATGGCCCTCGGGTCTATCTTCATCATGTTACTTTCCTTTCAACTAGCCAATTTCTGTTGCTGTTGCTTATTTGCTTTATTTACTTTCTGTTCTTATACCAAAAATGCCAAAAATATTATCATATCCTATCTATCAGATCTCACTCTCGTAAGTGACCGTGAAGGGATTGACAACCCCTTATCATGTTGGCTGCGAGGTTCTTTTTTGTTTGTACAGGTACGTGTCGGTGTACTAGAGTAGGGGTACTCTAGTATCCCGAACTTGTGCACGGGCAGTCTCAGCATCCCGCGGCAAGGCTTGCCGGGTGACCGCCAAGGTCCTCCGTGGTTCCTTTGGAGCCATTCAAGAACAAAGTATTCAAGCCAAGGAGACAAGGCCCTGGCAAGAGGAGCTTGCCGGGAAGGCCACTCAAGGCACAAGACCCCGGCAAGAGGAGCTTGCCGGGAAGGCCAACCAAGGCATCTCGAGGAACTTTCCGCGACGCGCCACGCGTCCCGGCAAGGCCCGGTGAGCGACAAGCTCCCGGACGCGACAAGACAACGACCGCGGCAAGGCACTTGCCGCAGCAAGCTACCACTCTGTACCTGTGCTCCAGCACATCCACCAACGTGTCGCTCCAGGACCCTTCCAGGCGTACGTGGCGGAATGCTGTGCAGCCAGCGGTGCTCGGTGGCAAGCGGTGCTGACAAGATTGCCATCATGGCAAGCGGTGGCGTCCCTGATGGTCCCTTTTTGCACTATTTGGGCGACGCCGATGGGCATTTAATGCCCTTGTCCCCTGCCGTCAGGGTTAGGTATGATACACTGTACAGGTACTTGTACCAACCGCAACACCTTTCCATTTTTACCCTTGTCTACGTTGCCACCTGTTGGTGACCCCTTGAGCATATAAAAGGAGGCCCATGTGCAACGTAGAGGGGGGGTTCGAAAGGAAGAAGAACACTCACGCTCGGTCTCATTAGCTGCTGGAGTGTACTGTAGCACTCAGTGCTCCCGAGCAAGAACTCAATACAAACCACAAAGCAGGAGTAGGGTTTTACGCATCCGTGCGGCCCGAACCTGGGTAAACTGCTCGTGTGCTTCGCCTCGATCTGCTCTTCGCGCGATCTCCGCCCCCGCCGAACCGAAAGGGCCCTGGTCCGCCGGCCCCATAGGTGCTCGTGGATCAGTTTCCCCGACATCTTTGGCGCGCCAGGTAGGGGGCGTCGAGGTTGTGTGAACCTGATCCGGCATTCACACGAGCTAGATTTTCATCATCTTCATTGACATGCCGCCGAAGAAGAAGGCTTCGGAGGCGGCTGCTCCGTCTGCGCCGAACCCACCATCGCCGGAGCAAACGGTTGGTGGGGTAGACGCCGGCGGAAGAACGGGCGCTGATGAAGGAGCTCGCGGTGCTGCCAGGTCCAAGGACAAGGCTGCGCTGCCCATCGGCGGCGTAGCCGGCTCCCACAACACCCGGGCGCACTACAAGACCTCGGCGTCCGTACATGCACCGCGCCCATCTCAGGAGGCGCGGGACCGGCAGCGTCATGGTACTCACGGTACCATACGTTTGCTGGACCAAGATCGAGCTGGTGGATCTCGGAGTGCTCAAGGCCAGCATGCGCGCCAACATGCTCGCACGAGCGAGGCACGGTCGCCTGGACGGGATACTGCTCCTTCTAACATAGTTAGAAGTCCGAGCATATCCCGCTCCTCACACCGTTCGCCACCGCCACCCACCACTTCAGCAGAAGCTCTGGCACGAGCTCAACTGCTCCTAGACTATCCTCCAACGGTAGACAAGATCAACGAATGGAGGGCCACCATTCAGAGTCTCATTGGCTTTGCCAACGGCGACACTCCACGGCAGCCGAGTATATCGCAGCCGCGGCAAGTCAGCCAGGCACAAGCCGGTGACGACAAGACCGGTGGGGGTGCAACCACCGTGCACTCTCCGCCCCGAAGGCCAAGATCGCCGACTCGCCGGATCCGCCTATATAGCGACTCCACCGCGTCATCAGATCCACGAGTTTGTCACGATCAGCGCCAAGTTCGTCACGAACGACAGCAAGAAGACGCTCGTACTCGCATCAAGCGCCGAAGAGAAGCGCGGCGTCAATCTGACCAGCGCGCTGGGCCCTCTGTCGACATGCATGCGCCAGGGGAACCAGGCGACCTGCCGTACGCAGTAGGTTGCCCTGCGTTTACTCGTGAGCTGCGGCAAGTCCAGTGGCCCAGCACGAAGAATTTCAAGCCAGACGTACCAGAGAAGTACGACGGCAAGTCGCATCCGTCGGAGTTCCTCAGCATCTACACCATCGCGGTGCAAGCTGCCGGGGGGCGGGACGACAAGATCCTTGCCAACTACTTCCCGCTGGTGCTCAAGCCCAACGTCAGGTCCTGGCTCATGCACTTGCCGGATAACTCCATATCCTCCTGGGCAGACCTATGCCATCAGTTTGTCGGCGCCTTTACAGGCGGCCACAAACCTCAAGGACAAGGCAACTCTGATTCAAGATTTAGACGAGACCTTTGCAAACCTGCGCAAGATCAGCCTCAAACGCAACCCCGAGAAGTGTGTGTTTGGAGTCCCTTCCGGCAAGCTTCTCGGGTTCTTCGTGTCTCAACGGGGAATTGAAGCCAATCCCGACAAGATCAAGGTCATTGAGCAGATTGAAGCACCGAAGCACGTCAAAGATGTACGAAGACTTGCCGGTTGCGTGGCTGCTCTCAGCAGGTTTATCTCTAAGTCTGCTGAGCACGCCCTGCCGTTTTTCAAAATATTGAAAAAGGTAGGTCCAATGAAATGGACTCCGGAAGCGGAGGCTGCGCTGCAAGACTTGAAGAGATACCTGTCCTCCACTCCAATACTTGTCGCACCTAAACCACAAGAGAAGTTGCTGTTGTATATAGCGGCAACCAATCAAGTGGTTAGTGCTGCGTTAGTAGCGGAGAGGGAGGCAGATGATGAGCCAGCAACCGCGGCAGGGGCATCCAGCGACAAGCAGAGGGCTTCCCCGACAAGCTCTGGTCCCGAAAAAGATGGATCTGCGCAGGCGTGCGAGGAGATACAGAAGAGAATGGTGCAGCGCCCAGTTTACTTTGTCAGTTCCCTTCTGCAGGGGGCTAGGTCAAGGTACTCTGGTGTGCAGAAATTGCTTTTCGGCCTTCTCATGGCCTCGAGAAAGCTGCGCCATTACTTCCAAGCACATGAGATCACAGTTGTCACTCGATTTCCGCTGAAGAGGATACTGCAGAATCCAGAAGCAACAGGCAGGATTGTTGAGTGGGCACTGGAACTGTCAAGCTTTGGCCTCAAGTTTGAGAGCACTTCTACTATCCAAAGCAGAGCATTGGCAGAATTCATAGCAGAGTGGACGCCAACACCAGATGAAGAAATTCCAGAAACGAGCATCCTTGTCAAGGAAGCAAGCAAAGAGTGGCTAATGTACTTTGATGGTGCCTTCTCGCTGCAAGGCGCCGGTGCTGGCGTGCTGCTTGTTGCACCCACCGGAGAGCACCTCAAGTACGTAGTCTAGATGCACTTTCCCAAGGAGCAAGCAACAAACAATACCGTAGAGTATGAAGGTTTGCTTGCCGGTCTCAGGATCGCGGCAGACCTTGGGATCAAGAAGCTCATTGTCAGGGGTGACTCGCAGCTTGTCGTCCGCCAAGTGAACAAGAATTATCAGAGTTTGTTGATGGAAGCTTACGTTGATGAAGTAAGAAGGCTTGAAGAGCACTTTGACGGCCTGCAGATGGAGCATGTTCCAAGGGCTCAGAACGACATCGCCGATGGCATGTCGAAGTGCGCCGCACTTAAGTTACCCGTGGAACCAGGGATCTTTGTGCTCAAGCTGACTCAACCGTCCGTAGCGCCACCAACTGGACAGAGCAAGAAGAGGAAGTTGATTTCTGGTGACTATTTTCCGGCAGAGCTTCCCGAAGCCGCCGCCAATAAGGTCCCCAAGGTCAACACCAAGAGTGCTAAGGAGCAGTCTGCTCCGGCAAGCCCTAGGGTTTGTTCCATTGAAGCAAACGCTCCCGACAAGTTTTGCCCCGGCAAGCTTGCCGGGGATCGTCAAGCTCCGGCTGAGCCACAGGTTCTCGCCGTAGAAGCGGATGTTCCCGCAGCAGCAGATGTGCCTTTAGTCCTTGTTGTCGAGCCACAAGCTCCAGCTTGGGCACAGCAGATTGTCCGTTTCCTTCAGACAGGAGAACTTCCCGAAGAGCAAGAAGAAGCGGAAAGAGTAGCCCGGCAGTCAAGTATGTACCAGTTTGTCGACAAAACACTGTACAGAAGAAGGCTCAACGGTGTGAAATTGAAGTGTATTCACCGGGAAGACGGACAAAAGCTGTTGGCAGAGATACATGGAGGCATATGTGGTCACCACATTGGCGCGAGAGCACTTGCCGGAAAAGCATTTAGGCAAGGTTTCTTTTGGCCGACAGCCCTCCAGGATGCAACTGCACAAGTAACCAAGTGTGAAGCGTGCCAGTTCCATTCCAAGAAGATACACCAGCTAGCTCAAGCTCTCCAGACGATCCCTTTATCCTGGCCATTTTCGGTCTGGGGGCTCGACATCCTCGGCCCCTTTCCCCGAGCAGTCGGGGGCTTTGAGTACTTGTACGTTGCAATCGACAAGTTCACAAAGTGGCCGGAAGTGGAAGCAGTGAGGAAGGTGACAACACAGTCAGCAGTCAAGTTCTTCAGGTCGATTGTTTGCCGCTTCGGGATCCCTAACAGGATCATAACCGACAACGGTACGCAATTCACGAGCCGCACCTTCATGCAGTACGTCCAAGATCTTGGCGCCAAGGTCTGCTTTGCTTCTGTTGCTCACCCGAGAAGCAACGGTCAAGTGGAGAGGGAAAATGCTGAAGTGCTGCGTGGACTCAAGACCAGAACTTTCGACAGGCTGCACAAGTGCGGATGAAACTGGATCGAGGAGCTGCCGGTGGTTCTTTGGTCGATTAGGACGACGCCAAATCGAGCCACTGGCCAGACACCTTTTGCTCTAGTCTATGGAGCAGAGGCAGTTCTCCCCACGAAAGTCGTATACGGGTCACCTCGAGTGCTCGCTTATGATGAGCTTGAGCAAGAGCAGCTGCGACAAGATGACGCGCTGCTCCTTGAGGAACACCGTCTTCAGACTGCTGTACGAGCTGCTCGCTACCAGCAAGCTTTGCGCCGCTACCATAGCCGCAAAGTTAATGCCAGAAGTCTCGAGGAAGGCGACCTTGTTCTTCCGCGCGTTCAGTCCGCCAAGAATTCCAACAAGTTGACGCCAAAGTGGGAAGGCCCTTACTGGGTGAAATGACTCACTAGGCCTGGCCCTGTCCGCCTTGAGACCGAAGATGGCATTCCGGTAAGCAACTCCTCAAACATTGAGCATCTTCGTAAGTTTTACCCGTAAGGAGCGGTTGCCGGAACCCGTTCCGGCAACCACCTTTTGTTCAAGTCTTGCCGATGTTGCATGTAATCCTTTGTACAAAGCCGGGCACAGACCCCGTGCTTAAGTAAAGCTCATGTGCCCCGCACATCTTGTCAATTTCATGCATTGTATTTTTTGCATGTGTTATCTGACATTTTGTGCAGCACCTGCCCCCGGTAAGCAATAACGAGCCATAAGGCTCCATATATTTATTTTCTCTTCTTTCTTTTTCTCAAGGAAAGGAAGGTTCCCTCGCCCACAAGTTTGTCGGGGGGAAAGGAGAAGATAATGGTGTGGGCCAGGCGTCGTTCAAGAAAGTTTCGCCTTACCGGGAAGCAAACAACAGAAAAGCTAAGTTGCCAAAGTTTGAGCAATCAGATTTTTAAAAAAATTTAAGTTATCTTCCTTGAACGACCGCACTTTGTATGGAAAACCTGTGCGCAGAGGAACCAACTCGTAGCTAGTTGCCCCCTTACTTGGTTTTGAGTCCTGCTCAACAACTTAAGTGTGTTGCGACTAGAGTTGCGCCCTTACTTTGTTTCGAGTCCGCTCAACAACTTAAGTGAGCTGCAACTAGTTGCGACAAGGTTTCTTGTCGGTAGCGGCACCGCCAGCAGGCTGCTGACGTCCCGCATTCAGCGCTCGCGGCTCAGGTGCCTGCGCCGGCAAGTTCCCTAAAAGCATAGGGCAAAAACATACAAAGGAAGGAATCAAGTAAAGGAAATAACATTGCGATCATTGCCCAAAATAAAGTTATATTACAAGGTAGTTTGTCGCGGCTCTAACAGATTGTTCTCATAACATGACCAGCAGCGACAAGAAAAGAATAAAACGGACGGCCTAGTCTACACGATCGCCCTCAACCCTCTTGATCCCGCTCACCTTGTCCACAATGGGTGCGACAAGGGCCTTGAGCGCTTCCAGATCAGCATCTGGCGGCAGGGTCTTGAGGACGTTGGTGAGGTTGAGGCCCGGGTTGCGGAAGGCCACCTTCACCAACACCTTTTGAAGAGCTCCCGCGCAGATCTTGCGCGACTCGTCGGCCAGCCTCTTTGGAGTCGTCTCCCGGAGTCGCTGGAGGGCCGTCGCCACGCCTTTGAAGAACAAAGTGAGCTTGGCGCTGGGTTGGAGGTTCTCATCGGAGGAATACCCGAGATCCTCCATCCCTAGCTGTGCCAGCTCCCTGTCAATGTCTGTGGCAGTATTCACAAGACCCTCCGTCCAGTGCTCCACGGTCTCCCTGAAAGTGTTCTGGGTGGCGGCGGCACTCGCCAGCAGCGCCTCATCGGCCTTGATCTTCTTCTTCAAGGCCGCCTCCTGCTCCCTGGCGCCGTCCAGCGTCTTGGTCAAAGTGGTCAGCTTCAACTCAGGATCTACGTTGGAGTCTTTGGCGGCGCTAAGCTCCTTGCCCTTCTCGGAGAGAGGGACCTGCAGCTCTCCAAAGTTGTGGGCGTCCTTCTCCCGCTCACGCTTGAGCGCGGCAAGCTCCTCACCGCTCGCCCTGAGATTGGCCTCCAGCTGCGCCACCTTCGCCTCCAGCTCCTTCTTGGCGGCCTCGGCAGCTGCGGCAGCATCCTCTGCTTGCTTGAGGGCTCCGCCGAATGATTGCTCGCGCGCGGCAAGCTCCTCCTCATGGCTGTCAAGGTTAATCTTCCGCTGCGCCAGCTCGCCCTCCTGCGCAGACAGCTTCTCAGCGGCAAGCCGCTGTTGCTCTTCAACTTCAGCCTTCTCGAGGAAGAAGGCCTTCTGCTCCTGGCGAGTTGCTCCCGCTCCTCTGCCAAGGACCGGAGAGCTTCTTGGTTGAGACCCCGGAGCTCCTCCACGCGCTTCTCGATGTCCGCTCCCGCCTTCGCGATAAGCGCCTCACGGGAATCCAGCTTGGCTTGCCGGGCGCGGTAGAGCGACAACAGCTTCCGCAGCAGCCGCTCCTCCTCAGGCTCGCCGCTGCTGCTGCTCGGCGCATCAACTAGCGTCAGCCCAGCGGAGGTGAGCACCTCTCCATCAAAGCTCTCTCCTTCGACCGACGCCCTGGAGAGTGATGCCCAGGGGAGGTTGATGAAGACGCCATCGCCGGCCTTCAAGTAGATGCCTGGCTGGGGCTCTTCGGAGCCTGGCGCTGCGGCAGCGGCGGAGGGATCGGCGGTCGGCGTAGCGCCTGGCGCTCTTGCAGCCTCAGGGCTGTCAGTGCGATCGCCAGACCCCTCGCCAGCTGCTGCGGCGGCAGCCTTGGCGACCTCTTCGCCGGCGGCGTCGTCAGCGCCGGCTGCTTCTTCGGTGGCAGCGGCGTCGTCGGCAGCAACCTCGGTCTCCATCGGCTCCGCAGAAGATGGATCTAATGGACGGAAAAGGGAGAAAAGTCAAGCAAATATCCAAAAGGAAGATCAAAAGAAGAAGAACGCAAGGGAAGTTTTGAGCGAAAGGATTACCTGCGCGAGCCGGCTCCTCGGCAGAGTCCTTTGCCGAAGAACTCCCCCTCGCCGGAGAACTCTCCCTTGCCGGAGGACTCTCCCTTGCCGAAGAACTCCCCCTTGCCGGAGGACTCTCCCTTGCCGGAGAACTCCCCCTTGCCGGAGAACTTTCCCTTGGCGACGTAGTCGAAGCAGATGGCATGTCGGGGGCGGTCTCCGGGCGCTCCTGGTGTGGCTGCTCTGCTCCTACACAAACCAACACTCAGACGTCAGCAAAGAAAGAGCACCCATGCGCGCCTAACAGCGGAAAGTAAACCGTATACTTACGCTGGGGGCTGCACTGGGGGCTGCCTTGGGGAATAGTTGCCGGGTCCGGCAAGGTGGTGTCCGACAAGGTGGTCTCGGTGGGTTCGTCCTCGACAATAATCACCTCCTCTCTCCTCGCCGGGGCCTTGGCTCTCTTCGCCGCTCTCTGGGCCAGAGTCCTGAAAAGGGATAGGTTCGGAGTAAGGCAAATGAGATACAAGACAAAACAACAAGAATTGAAGAACTACAAGTACAGCAAAGGATCTTACTCTTCTTCTTCCTCGTCGGAGCTGAGCGCGGAGAAGTCGAAGTCCGGCTCTCCTCCGGTGCGAGGAGGCGGAGGAGTAGGCTCCCTTGGCCGGTTGGCTGGAGCAGTGGCGGTGGTCCAAGACGACCCCGCTCCGGCTGACGCCGCGGTGTGAGAAGCGGCAGGAGCAGAAACGGTGGTCCAAGACGACCCCGCTCCAGTTGCCGCAGCAGCGCGAGGTGCTCCCGCGGCAACAGTGCTTGCCGCGGTGGAGCGTGTCACGCGGCGCGGCGACTGTCGACTCGTCTGCCGCTCCGCTACGTCCCCGGCCTTGCGGAGACGCCTTCTTGGTGGAGCTGGGGGCTCTGCTTGTGGCAAGCTGTCTGAAGATGAGGAGGAAGAGGAGTCGATCTCCAACGAGCCGCTCGTATCCTCGGCGGGCTCGCTCGACTCGACGTCATGCCCGGCAAGCTCTTCCTCGTCAGCAAACTCCTCTCGCTCGGCAAGGCTTGCCGCCTCCGCTGCCTCTGCCTCCTCCACGGTGAATCCAAACTCGCCCGCGGCTGCGGCTGCCGCCGCCTCTTCCAGCCTAGTGGCGATGCGCTTCATCTCCGCATCGGTGGTGTCGCGAGTGAGGCCTTTCTTCTCGTCGGAGCGGACCGACTTTTCTACCAAGCTGTCAAAGAACTCCTGCATGACGACATCTTCAGGCTCTTGCCAAGTTGGGACAATTCCATGCGAGTCGCACAGCGGCATCATTGCACGGATGCGGTCGAGCGAGGAATTGTTGCACAGCGGAACGACGTCCTTCGGCAACCTGAACACTTCGGGATGTTGAGGGTCATACTTGAACAGCTCCTGGAGCATCGCGTTGAGCTCCAGGACAGTGAAGTTGAAATTGAGGCCCGGACGGAGCCTCATGATATCCGCCGCATTCTTGAACTCCCAGGCGGGTCTCCTCCTCTCCTGTAGGGGGGCGATGCGGCGGCGAAGGAAATCTGCGCCAACAGCGCATACAGTGAGCCCGGCAATCCTGAGGCGTTGGATCCGGGTGACGGCAATCTTCAGCCTGTCGTCTTCCGGGGCCACGTTGCTCCAATCGCTACCGCGCGCTACTGGGGCTTGGCGCCGGGCGGTAAACGGCTGCGGGTTCTCCTCGATAATCCAGCACCAGTCTGCTCTCCATTCCTCCCACTTGCTGCGGAGCTCTCCCTCCAGATAAGCATCCTTCTTGCCGGCTCTCGAGATCCAGGCGATTCCGCCGGATAAAGGCTCTCCTCTCTCAACTCGGGGCATAAAGAAGTGGCGAAAAAGGGCTACATTTGGATGGACTCCGACAAAGTTTTCGCAGAGATGTGCGAAAACTGCCATGGTCAGGACAGCATTGGGGGTGAAGTCAAGGAGGCGGAACCCGTAGGTGTTCATAATATCACAGAAGAACTCAGAGAAAGGCGGGCAGAGCCCGTAGTAGAAGAACAAGGCGAAAAAGGGATATCCAGTTGGAGCCATTTTCCAAGCGACGGCTGGAAGTACCTTCGTGCGCGGGTGCGCCCGCGTCTCCGTCGACCAGAAGAGGTAGTAGTACTCCCTCAGCTCCCTCGCGGCGAGCTTGGGGGGGAAGATTGCCCGCTCCTTTTGCAGCGCGGCGAGCCGCTGCGCCTCGGCCGACTTCACAACCTTCCCCTTCTCGGCTTTCGGAGCCATGGCGGAAGTGGTGGGGGAGGTCGACGGCGTTGGTGGTGCTGGTGGCGATGGGGGGCGGAGCGCTGCTCTCTTTCAGCTTTGGGAAGAAGGAGAGCAGTGGAGGAATAGCACTGGCGGATGGGCGAACTGCCCCTGTTTCCCCAGTTTATAAGGAGGGAGGGGCGGACGTTCCGCCTTTCCGAATAAAGAAACCACCCACCATCTCTCCCACGACGCCGCAATCAACGCGTGCCGTTCGGGGAGGGCGCGGTGGATACGGAGAGAGATATGGCGTAACCCAGGCCGCGCGTGCCCGTGCCCTGTTTTGGGCCTGGCCCAACAGCGCTCGGCACCGTGTATGGCCCAGGCCCGGGGGCTCCTGTCGGTGTACTAGAGTAGGGGTACCCTAGTATCACGGGCAGTCGCAGCATCCCGCGGCAAGGCTTGCCGGGTGACCGCCAAGGTCCTCCGTGGTTCCTTTGGAGCCATTCAAGAACAAAGTATTCAAGCCAAGGAGACAAGTCCCTGGCAAGAGGAGCTTGCCGGGAAGGCCACTCAAGGCACAAGACCCCGGCAAGAGGAGCTTGCCGGGAAGGCCAACCAAGGCATCTCGAGGAACTTGCCGCGACGCGCCACGCGTCCCGGCAAGGCCCGGTGAGCGACAAGCTCCCGGACGCGATAAGACAACGACCGCGGCAAGGCACTTGCCGCGGCAAGCTACCACTCTGTACCTGCGCTCCAGCACATCCACCAACGTGTCGCTCCAGGACCCTTCCAGGTGTATGTGGCGGAAGGCTGTGCAGCCAGCAGTGCGTGGTGGCAAGCGGTGCTGACAAGATTGCCATTGTGGCAAGCGGTGGCGTCCCTGGCGGTCCCTTTTTGCACTGTTTGGGCGACGCCGATGGGCATTTAATGCCCTTGTCCCCTGCCGTCAGGGTTAGGTATGATACACTGTACAGGTAGTTGTACCAACCGCAACACCTTTCCATTTTTACCCTTGTCTACGTTGCCACCTGTTGGTGACCCCTTGAGCATATAAAAGGAGGCCCATGCGCAACGTAGAGGGGGGGTTCGAAAGGAAGAAGAACACTCACGCTCAGTCTCGTTAGCTGCTGGAGTGTACTGTAGCACTCAACGCTCCCAAGCAAGAACTCAATACAAACCACAAAGCAAGAGTAGGGTTTTATGCATCCGTGCGGCCCGAACCTGGGTAAACTGCTCGTGTGCTTCGCCTCGATCTGCTCTTCGCGCGATCTCCGCCCCCGCCGAACCGAAAGGGGCCCGGTCCGCCAGCCCCATAGGTGCTCGTGGATCAGTTTCCCCGATAGTACGAGGGACTCGCGCATGGTCTCCTACTGGATTGATACCTTGGTTCTCAAAAACTGAGGGAAATACTTACGCTACTGTGCTGCATCACCCTTTCCTCTTCGAGGGAATACAACGCAAGCTCGAGAAGTAGCACTACACCAACTAGAGAAGAAGCTAATGATAATGATCATCAAGTTACTACCAAACCTCGAAGGTTGACCAGAACACGTGCCGCACCAGAGTGGTACGGTAACCCTGTCCTGGAAGTCATGTTGTTAGACAATGGCGAACCTTCGAACTATGAAGAAGCTATGATGAGCCCAGATTCCAAAAATGGCTCGATGCCATGAAATCTGAGATAGGATCCATGTATGAGAACAAAGTGTGGACTTTGGTGGACTTGTCCGATGATCGGCAAGCCATACAGATGAAATGGATCTTCAAGAAGAAGACTGACGTTGATGGTAATGTTACTGTCTACAAAGCTCGACTTTTCGCAAAAGGTTTTCGACAAGTTCAAGGAGTTGACTACGATGAGACTTTCTCACATGTAGCGATGCTGAAGTCTGTCTGAATCATGTTAGCAATTGCCGCATTTTATGATTATGAAATCTGGCAAATGGATGTCAAAATTGCATTCCTTAATGGATATCTGAAAGAAGAGTTGTATATGATGCAACCAGAAGGTTTTTTCAATCCTAAAGATACTAACAAACTGTGCAAGCTCCAGCGATCCATCTATGGAATGGTGCAAGCATCTCGGAGTTGGAATATATGCTTTGATGAGGTGATCAAAGCATATGGTTTTATACAGACTTATGGAGAAGCCTATATTTACAAGAAAGTGAGTGGGAGCTCTGTAGCATTTCTAATATTATATGTGGATGACATATTCTTGATTGGAAATGACGTAGAATTTTCTGGAAATCATAAAGGATTGTTTAAAAGGATTTTTTCAATAAAAGACCTCGGTGAACCTGCGTATATATTAGGCATCAAGATCTATATGCATAGATCAAGACACTTAATAGGACTTTCACAAAACACATACCTTGATAATTTTTTGAAGAAGTTCAAAATGGATCAATCAAAGAAGGAGTTCTTGCCTGAGTTGTAAGGTATGAAGTTGATTAAGACTCAAAGCCCGACCATAGTAGAAGATAGAGAGAGATTGAAAATCATTTCATGTGCCTTAGACATAGGCTCTATACGGTATGCCTTGTTGTGTACCACACCTAATGTGTGTTTTTGCCATGTGTTTGGCAAAGGGGGCACAAGAGTGATCCAGGAGTGGATCACCGGATTGCGGTCAAAATTACCCTTAGTAACTTGAGGACTAATGTAATGCCCCGGATGTAATACTTTCCCTTTTGGGCAATATATATATCTCTGGCTTCATCAATTCCATTCCGGGTTCTTCGTCTTTCGGGTTTTCGTCCTTTTGTCGTGTGTGTGTGTGTGTGCATTCATCCATATCATGTTGTCATGTGCATTGCATTGCATTTGTGTTGTCGTTTGCATCCGGTCCCACTCGTTTCTTTCCGTTGTCCGTTTCGAGTTTCAGAGCTCTCTCACGTGTCCGTGGCATCCCCGATGCCTACTTTGGTGTTTGGCCGTGTAACGTTTTCGTTCTGGTGTGATACTTGTCGTGCGATGTTGTTTTGTGGTGTGTAACCCGCCTGTCAAATCTCGCCGCGTTTGGAGTTCGTTTGATGCTCCAACAGTTATTCTCGTGGGCTGAAAGTACCTCCTCTTTGAGGCCCAAGTCACCCCTCCAACAGCCCACCAAACCAACCCTAACTCCTCCCTTCATCTAGGCCATCCAATTGTGATCGCGTGGCCGAAAAGCTCACCTCATTTGGACAACCCTAGCTCCTTGTGCCTATATAAACGTCCATCTCCCCCAATTTTCGCGTCTGAAACCCTAATGCTTCCACAGTTCGCCGCCAGTGCTTCCACCGTTGACCCGCGGTGCTTCCACCGTGGAACCGCCGTGCTTCCGACGTACAGCGAGCCGTGCTTCCACCGCACCGCGTCCGTGCTTCCGTAGTGCCGGATCGGTGCTTCCGACCCGACGCGCGGGCCCCGTCGAGTCGTCTTCGACCTCCCACCGCCGCCGCCGGTCTTCTTCTCCGCCTCCGACCGCCGCCCTGCCGGAGCTCGCCACCGTCGCCGCAGCCTCCCTCGCCACCGCGCCGACCGCACCTCGCCGCCCCGCCGCCACTACGCCGGCCGGCGCCCCGCTCGGCCACCTCCCTCCGCCGGTCGCCGGGCTCCCCCGCCTCCTCCGGCTAGGCGCGCCGGCCGCCCGCCTCCTTCCGTCGGCCGCCTCACAGGGGTCGTCGAGGGGCGCCGCCGCCCGCTGGATCGAGATCCAGATCGAGCTGGTCGCCAGCCCTAACGGGCCCGAGGGTGCTGCCCGACCCGTTAGTCGGCCGATCCGCGCCGCGCCCGAAGCCCGTTTGACCCCGCGTCAGATCCGCGTTGACCCCGCCGCCATTGACCCGTTGACCACCCTGAGGTTGCTCTCTTTTTCCACTAAGTCCCTGAATTTTTGATGTCTGATGTAGTTTTGCAATGTGGATAACTTATTGTGTGCATGTCCGATTTGAGCAAATGATATGTCAAAATGATCGTGGAGACTTGTACTACGTTTTGTTCCATTGTGCCATGCATGTTTGAGGTCATCTAGATGTCTTAATCTTCATGAGAAGAGTGCTACTTGTTATAAACTGCTGTTAGTAGATGTTTTCATGCCATCTTTGCAATGTGATAACTTGGTGCATGTTTATCCAAATGAAGCAAATGATATGTCCACGTGTTCATCATGAAATGATCTACATGTTGATTGCTTAAGCTTGCATGATAGACTTCATCTTGCCATGTTTATCTCCTTTGCAAGTGCTATGTGGATGTTATGTCGTTAAACTTGTTACGAGATGCCTCGTAGAGGAGCTCGTTGCTATTGATGTGTTTGTCACCTTGATGCATGCTTAGATGATTTGGATTCACCATCATGTGTACTTTGTTGTGGTGCTTACCACTTGCCATGCTTTGCTTTGAGGTGACGTAAACTTGCTCACAAAGATGCCATGATGTTACTACTGTTTTAACACTCAGTGAAATTTCACTAAGTCTGGAATCTGTAATTTCCAGATGCCATGTTTGCTTGTTGTTCTAGGCAAATCCATGCTAATTTTGGGGTGACTCTTGATGATTCCTTGTTGTATAAGTTGTTGGCTATCCATTCATGCTCTCACATGCTTATTTGGGTGGCTAAAGCATATTTAACTTTTGCTCCCAAGTTGCAACAAAATACTGCTGTCAGGATTTTGTTGTCAAGTTTAAAATGTCATAGCTTGTTGCTATTGATCCATGGCTCCTTTGGGGATGCTCCAATGGATTTGTTTGCTGTAGGATATGTCTAGTTTATGTCCATGCTCATGGCCATGATGTTTGAGTGCTGTAGACTATTTATCTCTAGCTCCGAAGTTGCTATGTGGCTGTTATTTTCACCTTGTGCATGTTTATTGATTCGGGTGTATCTTTTAGCCCGTTGCTCCGTTTTGAGCAAGTCCTATATGTAACTTGTGTGTTTTTGCATGTAGATTCATAATATCCTCATGTTATCATGTTTTGAAGCGTTTTGCTTGATGCATATTGTTGTGCTGTAACACTGTGCTTCCTAAGTAGACTTTATGTGCTTCCATAGTGCATATGTTTTGCTTCCATGGTGCATCAGTCATGCATCTAGTAATTTTTCTGCGCATTGCATCTTGTTTGATTCGTTGCCTTGTGTTCTTGTGTTTGAGTAGAGCCGAAAGCTAAGACCGAGTATGAGTACGAGCACGAGGTTACTACCGAGGTTGAGAACGAGGACCCCTCTTACGATCCCATCGACAACTCTTCAGGCAAGATTACCGAACCCCGATAACATTACTATCTTTGCCTATTGCTAGAAGTCTTGTTCTATACTATATGCCTCGATGCCCATGTTTTCCTGTCAGCCTCCTATTGTAACCATGATCCTGTCTAACCACCCTACCTATGCAAACCATTGATTGGCTATACGTAGGCTTCGCTCAGCCCCTCTTATAGCATTGTTAGTTGTAGGAGAAGATTGAAGATTCTTGCTTCTTGTTGAAGCTTGTAGGGATATCACACTATATTAATTATTAAATGAAATCATCTATATATTGGTAATGGGTGGAAGGCTAAGCCTTTTGCTTAGTGATTTGTTCCACTCATGCCGCTAGGAACCGTATAAACCGGTGTTATGTTCCTTGATTATGCGTTCCTCACACGGTTGGGGTTATGGGACCCCCTTGATAAACCGCTAAGTGCTAAGTCTTTTCCAGCAAGTCCCAACATCGGTACTATTTGCCTAAACAACTAAAAACTTACCGAGGGAGTAATTAACCCGAGGATTAATTAATCAACCCCCCTGGGCCAGTGCTCGATTTGAGTGTTGGTCCAAACTAGAGCCACTTGCGGTGCCACCCAGTTCGTTGGGGTCTTCGTTATCTGTACGTACTGCTCATCCGGTCGTGGCCTGAGACTAGATACGCGCGGCTACTGTCAGGGTGTCGGCACGCCGGGAGGATTTGCTGGATTAGCCTTACCTTAGTCGGAGTATCTGGAGCACGGGATTCCTAGGATACTCGAGCCTTCCCACCTTGGAGTTGCGACTCCGCTGATCATGGGCTTGTCATGGGCCAAGTTGGAACACCCCTGCAAGGTTATGAACTTTCAAAAGCCGTGCCCGCGGTTATGTAGCAGATGGGAATTTGTTAATATCCGGTTGTAGAAAACTTGACACCATGTTCCAATACACTACCAGCGTGAGTACCGTGATGGTCAATTTCCGAAAGGGATTCGGGAAGTGAACACGGTGGGGTTATGTTTGACTTGCTAGTTAGGATCACTTCGTGATCATCTCTCGTTCGAGGCACCTTCTCTTCTCGCTCTCTTTTAAGTAAGCTAGTGCTACTGCAAACTCTTGTTCTTTCTTCAGCCTTGTTCCACTCCCACGGCTTGGATAGTCATGTTACCCGGGAACGGGATTGCTGAGTCCTCTGTGGCTCACAGTTACTTCAACACACCAGAGGCAGGTACGATGGTGAGCTACACAGGCGATGGCACTGAGCTAGACTGGGAGTACGACGAGGAGCGTAGCCGTTACTATGTGAACTATCCGGTTGATCAGTAGAGCTTCTACTAGGATTCGTTTCAGACCTGTGGTTCTAAGTTATGTTTGGTATCTTTCATTTGGATCTTACCCTTAGATGGGCTGTGATGTTTATCTGAATGATGTTTGAACATGTAATGTATTTGTGTGACGTGGCGAGTGTAAGCCAACTATCTTTTCAGCTTTCATCCCTATTTTTACATGAGATGTGCAAAGGTACCAAAATTGCGATCATTTCTAGAATGGGCTTATATCTTTAAGTCGTGCATCGACATGTAGGAGATATAGTCCTATCCTGGGCATTACAAGTTGGTATTCAGAGCCTTCTCCGACCTAGAAGCCCCCACTGTTTGATCGAATCGTTGACGGTCGAGTCTAGGCACACACTTAAAATGTTTTGAGTCCTATATTTATATCGGAGAGTAGGATTTCTTTGCTCCTCATCTCTTTTCATTCTGGTGAGGATTCCTGACGACTACTCTTGCCTCTTCTACTTTCAAAAATTGTACAAATTTTTTTTTAGGAATCTCGCGAGTATTGTTTGGATTGTTTCGATGTCTTTGTGACGAGAATATTGTTCTCGATGCCACCTGACATTAGGGGTTGTGGCAGTGTCCCGGGGAGTTGAGCTTCGGGGTATTGTCGTCACGAGCATATCGCGACAGTACTAGAATACTTAAGACGGCCGACATCGAAAACTCTCCTATACGGTTAGTGGCAAGATAACCCCGACATCACCCAGTACTAGGGAGGTAGTTCGGGAGTATTACCATAGCTTTGTATAGTGGATGCTTTTCGAAGGTCCGAGGTAGACGGTTTCCGAGAACAACTGGTTATGTGTTGAAGGATGGATACAGCTGGATGTAGGATTAGAGTTGAGTGCGCGATGCTTCCCCTGTATCCCCAACACCTGATTGCATAACTAGAAACTTTCGGAAATTAATAGGTGGGTTCATCCAGTAGATCGTAGGCATTCTTCCAACGAATGCATGTTACGGAGTTCGGGGTTCTACATTGAGTGAAGTCGTTTTATGGCCGATGTTCCGATCGGGAGTTGCATCTTAAAGGGTCCTTGGCTATGCTGATCCGGGGATTGCAAAACCCTTTCGTAACACGTTCCATAAGCTTTCAGCACAAAGATGTCGAACCAAGCTCCTATCTTGTGTTTGTTCTATCTGTACCTTGTTGTTTTTCTTATTTATCTTTTGTCTCCCAGTGGCTTCTCATGAAGATTGTTGTAATCATTTAACTGAGAATTTCATTCGTTCTTATTGTTCGAATGATTTCATTTGTTCCTCTTGTTCGAATGATTCTTGTGAAGACTATGTTGCATTTCTATCCGTTGTTTCAGCTTATACCTTCTTTCAATCAAATTGCTGATTGGTGGTCATCTATTTCAGAATGGCTCCGAAACGGGTTCCCAACGCTAACCCAGAGGGTGAAGAGGTTCCAGATCGTCCTCCTTCCCCTCCTCCTCCGTCTGAGGCCTGGAGAGCGATTATGCAGACTACAAACCAGAACACCCAAATGTTGATGCAGATGATGTAGCAAATGCAAGCAAATCAAGCAAATCAGGGTGCTCCAGGGAACCAAGGCAATTTCTTCAACCAACAGCACCATGCTACGCTCAACCAGTTCTTGGATAATCAACCAAAGGCTTTCAGTTACTGTGTCGACCCTCTCGATGGTGAAGATTGGATAACTGATATCAAGAAGCATTTTGAGTGCAGCAACGTAAGGCCTGAGGACTATGTGAAGTTTGCAGCCTTCCAACTCAAGGACCAAGCAGCTGACTGGTGGCAGCAGTACAAAGACTCCAGAGAAGGACGTGTGATCTCTTGGGATGATTTCTGCAAGGACTTTCGCTCTCACCACATTCCAACAAGTGTCATCGAGGGTATGCGTGAGCAATTCCGCAGCCTGAAGCAAGGCTCTATGACTGTCTACCAGTATAATGTCAAGTTCCAAAACCTTGCCCGCTATGCTAAGCAAGACATACCAGATGCCAAGAGCAAGATCTATCAGTTCCGTGGAGGTCTCAAGGATGAACTTCAACTTGCTCTCACCTTGTTCGAGCCTGATGAGTTTGACAAATTCTATAACATGGCGCTTAAGCAAGAGGCAGCCCAGCTCAAGATGGAGGCTTCCAAAAAGAGGATTCGAGATGCCGTTCACTCCTCCTCATCTTCTCAAGTGGTCGCGAAGCAACAGAAATTTTGGCTTCCACCTCCTCCAGTGATCCGAGCTCCCTACAACAACAACAAGAACTCTAGTGGCCGTGGTTTCTCCCACCCACCCAACCCAAGCAACCAGTCAAAGCATCAGTCTCAAGGTTACAAGTCAAGTGGTTCTCATTTCCGTCCTCTCTCAGAAGTGGTCTGCAATAAGTGTGGCCAGAAGGGTCATTATGCTAACAGATGTCCGAACCCAAAGCGCCTTCCGCCTCCTCCACCTGTCAGCACAGCTATTGTCAAGCATAATCCAAAGTCTGCAAGGGTGAATCTGATGAATGCAGCGCAAGCGGAGAATTCTTCTGATGTGATATTGGGTAACCTCTCAGTTAACTCTATACCTGCTAAAGTATTGTTTGATTCGGGGTGCATCGTTGTCCTTCATTTCGAGACCTTTTGTTGCCAAGCATGATTTCGTCACTCAAGTGTTGCCAAAGCCGTTGAGCATTATTTCTGCTGGATTCCAAATGTCCTCTCGGGTGCATGTTCCGGATGTATCTATTCGCATGGGTGATTATCGTTTTCTGGCTAATCCGGTGGTTCTCGGCAATTCCGACATTGACCTCATCCTCGGGATGGATTGGCTTTCTCAGCATGATGCTCAAATTGACTGTGCACAGAAGGAAGTCAAGATTACTCATCCTGATGAAGACGTGATTATCTTCGCCTCTCAGGATAACACAATCAGGCTTTTCTCTCTCAATGACAAGGGCGAGATTAATGCCATCTCTCAAATTCCGGTGGTTAATGAATACGAAGACGTCTTTCCTGAAGAACTTCCAGGCATGCCTCCACACCGTCAAGTGGAATTCGTCACTGAACTCGAACCGGGTACTGAGCCAGCATGCCGGCGTCCGTACAATCTCTCTCCTAAAGAGTTGAAGGAGTTGAAGAAACAACTTGATGAACATGAGCGTATGGGTCTGATCAGGCCTAGTACGTCTCCTTGGGGTTGTGGTGTCTTATTTGTCAAGAAGAAGGATGCCACGGAGCGTCTCTGCGTTGATTACCGGCCATTGAACAAGAAGACAATAAAGAACAAGTATCATCTCCCCAACATCAATGAACTGTTCGATCAGCTCAAAGGATCTAAAGTATTCTCAAAGCTCGATCTCCGAATGGGCTATCACCAAATCCGCATTCGAGAAGAAGATATCCCCAAGACTGCCTTCAGAACGAGCTACGGCTCAAATGAGTATACAGTCATGTCCTTTGGCCTCGCTAATGCTCCTCCTACCTTCTCGAGAATGATGCACTACATTTTCAACCCCTACACCGGCGAGTTTGTGCTTGTGTATCTGGATGATATTTTGGTTTTCTCCAAAAACGAAGAGGATCACGAAAAGCACCTCCGTCTGGTTCTCGACAGACTCCATGAACATAAGTTCTATGCCAAGTTTTCCAAGTGCGAATTTTGGCTCGATAAGGTCTTGTATCTGGGCCATATCATCTCTGCTGACGGTATTGTGGTAAACCCCGAGAAAGTTGAAGCAATTGTCAACTGGGAACCTCCTCAGAACGTCAAGCAACTCCGAAGCTTCCTTGGTCTTGCCAGCTATTGCAGAAGGTTCGTTGAGAACTTCTCCAAAATTGCCAAGCCTCTCTCCAACTTGCTGCAGAAGAATGTCAAGTAGTACTAGTCTACAGATTGTGAAGTGGCATTCAAAACTCTCAAAGAAAAGCTCGTCTCTGCTCCAGTTCTTACTCCTCCAGATGAGTCCAAGCCCTATGAAGTATTCTGTGATGCTTATCTTCAAGGACTTGGTGGTGTGCTTATGCAGGACAAGAGAATCGTGGCATACACTTCTCGTCAACTGAATCCAAGTGAGAAGAACTACCCCACACATGATCTTGAACTAGCAGTTGTGGTACATGCTTTGATTACATGGAGACACCTTCTGTTGGGCAGAAAAGTTGACATCTTCACCGATCACAAGAGCTTGAAGTACATCTTCACACAGTCGAATCTGAACCTCCGCCAGACTCGTTGGGTCGAGATGATCCAAGAGTATGATCCCAACATCGAATACACACCTGGCAAGGCGAATGTGATTGCAGATGCTTTGAGCAGAAAGGCATATTGCAACAGCCTCCTTATCAAGCCGTTCTAGCCTGAGCTTTGTGAAGCATTCAGGAAGCTCAACCTCCAAGTTGTTCCGCAAGGCTTTCTTGCAAATCTTCAAGTTGCTCCTACCTTGGAAGATCAGATCCGTGAGGCCCAACTTAGTGATGATATGGTGCAAAAAGTAAAACATGGTATTGCAAAGGGTACTCCTAAATACAAGTGCTATTGCATTGATGAGAGAGATACCTTGTTTTTTGAGGACAGACTTGTGGTTCCCAAAGGTGATCTCAGGAAGCTCATAATGGAAGAAGCACATGATTCCCTCCTTTCCATTCATCCTGGAAGTTCCAAGATGTACCAAGACCTCAAGCAATCTTACTGGTGGACTCGCATGAAAAGGGAGATTGCCCAATTCGTGAATGAATGTGATGTCTGCAGAAGAGTGAAGGCAGAGCATCAACGTCCAGCCGGTCTTCTCCAACCTCTTCCTATTCCCGAGTGGAAGTTCGACCACATTGAAATGGATTTTGTCACTGACTTTCCTAAGTCCAAGAGAGGGAATGATTCTATCTTTGTGGTGATTGACAAGCTTACCAAAGTCGCTCACTTGCTTCCAGTCAAAGAATCCATCAATGCAGCTCAACTGGCAGAGTTGTACACTTCCAGAATTGTGTCCTTACATGGCATTCCTCAAGTTATCTCCTCAGACCGTGGAAGTTTGTTCACTTCTAAGTTCTGGGACTCCTTTCAGTCTGCCATGGGCACTAAGATTCGTTTCAGCACTGCATTTCATCCTCAGACTAGTGGTCAAGTCGAGAGAGTAAATCAGATTCTAGAAGACATGCTCAGAGCCTGTGTCATATCTTTTTGCATGAAATGGGAAGATTGCCTTCCGTTTGCCAAGTTCTCTTACAACAACAGCTTCCAAGCAAGTGCCGGCAAAGCTCCGTTTGAAATCCTCTTTAGCAGAAAGTGCCGTACCCCTCTCAACTGGTCCGAGACAGGTGAACGTCAACTTCTTGGCAATGACTTGATCTCATAAGCCGAAGATATGTGCAAAGTCATACGTGAGAATCTCAAGGCCGCTCAGTCGCGTCAGAAGAGCTACTATGACGGCAAGCATCGTGATTTGGCCTTCAACATTGGGGATCATGTCTATCTCCGTGTTTCTCTGATGAAAGGCACCCAAAGATTCGGTATCGAAGGAAAGATTGTCCCAGATACGTCGGGCCTTTCAAGATCCTTGGCAAAAGAGGCGATCTAGCCTATCAACTTGAGCTCCCTTCCAACTTCGCCAATGTTCATGATGTGTTTCATGTGTCTCAACTCCGCAAGTGCTTCAAGACTCCTGAACGCACGATTCCGTTTGAAGAGATTGATCTTCAACAAGACTTGTCTTACCGAGAGCATCCCATTGCTATTCTCGAAGAAACCGAGCACAAGACCCGCAAGAAGTCCATCAAATTCTTGAAAGTCAAGTGGTCACACCATACCGACCGAGAAGCTACGTGGGAACGAGAAGATCACCTTCGTTCCGAGTACCCTTCCTTCTTCTAGTCCTAGATCTCGGGACGAGATCTTTTTGTAGTAGAGGAGAGTTGTAATGCCCCGGATGTAATACTTTCCCTTTTGGGAAATATATATATATCTGGCTTCATCAATTCCATTCCGGGTTCTTCGTCTTTCGGGTTTTTCGTCCTTTTGTCGTGTGCGTGTGTGCATTCATCCATATCATGTTGTCATGTGCATTGCATTGCATTTGTGTTGTCGTTTGCATCCGGTCCCACTCGTTTCTTTCCGTTGTCCGTTTCGAGTTCCGGAGCTCTCTCACATGTCTGTGGCATCCCCGAGGCCTACTTTGGTGTTTGGCCGTGTAACGTTTCCGTTTTGGTGTGAGACTTGTCGTGCGATGTTGTTTTGTGGTGTGTAACCCGCCTGTCAAATCTCGTCGCATTTGGAGTTCGTTTGATGCTCCAACAATTATTCTCGTGGGCTGAAAGTACCTCCTCTTTGAGGCCCAAGTTACCCCTCCAACAGCCCACCAAACCAACCCAAACCCCTCCCTTCATCTAGGCCATCCAATTGTGATCGCGTGGGCGAAAACCTCACCTCATTCGGACAACCCTAGCTCCTTGTGCCTATATAAACGTCCATCTCCCCCAATTTTCGCGTTTGAAACCCTAATGCTTCCACAGTTCGCCGCCGGTGCTTCCACCGTTGACCAGCGGTGCTTCAACCGTGGAACCGCCGTGATTCCGACGTGCAGCGAGCCGTGCTTCCACCGCACCGCGTCCGTGCTTCCGTAGTGCCGGATCGGTGCTTCCAACCCGACGCGCGGGCCCCGCGGAGTCGTCTTCGACCTCCCACCGCCGCCGCCGGTCTTCTTCTCCGCCTCCGGCCGCCGCCCCGTCGAAGCTCGCCACCGTCGCCGCCGCCTCCCTCGCCACCACACCGACCGCACCTCTCCGCCCCGCCGCCACTCCGCCGGCTGGCGCCCCGCTCCGCCACCTCCCTCCGTCGGTCGCCGGCCTCCGCCACCGCGGGCCTCGCCGGCGCCGCGCCCCGCCGGGCTCCCCCGCCTCCTCCGGCCAGGCGCGCCGGCCGCCCGCCTCCTTCCATTGGCTGCCTCGCAGGGGTCATCGAGGTGCGCCACCGCCCGCTGGATCGAGATCCAGATCGAGCTGGTCACCAGCCCTAACGGGCCCGAGGGCGCCGCCCGACCCGTTAGTCGGCCGATCCACGCCGCGCCCGAAGCCCATTTGACTCCGCGTCAGATCCGCGTTGACCCCGCCGCCGTTGACCCGTTGACCACCCTGAGGTTGCTCTCTTTTTCCACTAAGTCCCTGAATTTTTGATGTCTGATGCAGTTTTGCAATGTGGATAACTTTTTGTGTGCATGTCCAATTTGAGCAAATGATATGTCAAAATGATCGTGGAGACTTGTACTACGTTTTGTTCCATTGTGCCATGCATGTTTGAGGTCATCTAGATGTCTTAATCTTCATGAGAAGAGTACTACTTGTTATAAACTGCTGTTAGTAGATGTTTTCATGCCATCTTTGCAATGTGATAACTTGGTGCATGTTTATCCAAATGAAGCAAATGATATGTCCACGTGTTCATCATGAAATGCTCTACATGTTGATTGCTTAAGCTTGCATGATAGACTTCATCTTGCCATGTTTATCTCCTTTGCAAGTGCTATGTGGCTGTTATGTCGTTAAACTTGTTACGAGATGCCTCGTAGAGGAGCTTGTTGCTATTGATGTGTTTGTCCCCTTGATGCATGCTTAGATGATTTGGATTCACCATCATGTGTACTTTGCTGTGGTGCTTACCACTTGCCATGCTTTGCTTTGAGGTGACTTAAACTTGCTCACAAAGATGCCATGATGTTACTACTGTTTCAACACTTAGTGAAATTTCACTAAGTCTGGAATCTGTAATTTCCAGATGCCATGTTTGCTTGTTGTTCTAGGCAAATCCATGCTAGTTTTGGGGTGACTCTTGATGATTCCCTGTTGTATAAGTTGTTGGCTATCTATTCATGCTCTCACATGCTTATTTGGGTTGCTGAAGCATATTTAACTTTTGCTCCCAAGTTGCAACAAAATACTGCTGTCAGGATTTTGTTGTCAAGTTCAAAATGTCATAGCTTGTTGCTATTGATCAATGTCTCCTTTGGGGATGCTCCAATGGATTTGTTTGCTGTAGGATATGTCTAGTTTATGTCCATGCTCATGGCCATGATGTTTGAGTGTTGTAGACTATTTATCTCTAGCTCCGAAGTTGCTATGTGGCTGTTATTTTCAGCTTGTGCATGTTTATTGATTCGGCTGTATCTTTTAGCCCGTTGCTCCATTTTTAGCAAGTCCTATATGTAACTTGTGTGTTTTTGCATGTAGATTCATAATATCCTCATGTTATCATGTTTTGAAGCATTTTGCTTGATGCATATTGTTGTGTTGTAACACTGTGCTTCCTAAGTAGGCTTTCTGTGCTTCCATAGTGCATCTGTTTTGCTTCCATAGTGCATCAGTCATGCATCCAATAATTTTTCTGCGCATTGCATCTTATTTGATTCGTTGCCTTGTGTTCTTGTGTTTGAGTAGAGCCGGAATCTGAGACCGAGTACGAGTACGAGCACGAGGTTACTACCGAGGTTGAGAACGAGGACCCCTCTTACGATCCCATCGACAACTCTTCAGGCAAGATGACCGAACCCCGATAACATTACTATCTTTGCCTATTGCTAGAAGTCTCGTTCTATAGTATATGCCTCGATGCCCATGTTTTCCTGTCAGCCTCCTATTGTAACCATGATCCTGTCTAACCACCCTACCTATGCAAACCGTTGATTGGCTATACGTAAGCTTCGCTCAGCCCCTCTTATAGCATTGTTAGTTGCAGGAGAAGATTGAAGATTCTTGCTTCTTGTTGAAGCTTGTTGGGATATCACACTATATTAATTATTAAATGAAATCATATATATATTGGTAATGGGTGGAAGGCTAAGCCTTTTGCTTGGTGATTTGTTCCACTCATGCCGCTAGGAACCGTATAAACCGGTGTTATGTTCCTTGATTATGCGTTCCTCACACGGTTGGGGTTATGGGACCCCCTCGATAAACCGCTAAGTGCTAAGTCTTTTCCAGCAAGTCCCAACATTGGTACTATTTGCCTAAACAACTAAAAACTTACCGAGGGAGTAATTAACCCGCAGATTAATTAATCAACCCCCCTGGGCCAGTGCTTGATTTGAGTGTTGGTCCAAACTAGAGCCACTTGCGGTGCCACCCAGTTCGCTGGGGTCTTCGGTATCTGTACAAACTGCTCATCCGATCGTGGCCTGAGACTAGATACGCGCGGCTACTGTCAGGGTGTCGGCACGCCGGGAGGATTTGTTGGATTAGCCTTACCTTAGTCGGAGTATCTTGAGCACGGGATTCCGAGGATACTCGGGCCTTCCCACCTTGGAGTTGCGACTCCGCGGATCGTGGGCTTGTCATGGGCCAAGTTGGAACACCCCTGCAGGGTTATGAACTTTCGAAAGCCGTGCCCGCGGTTATGTGGCAGATGGGAATTTGTTAATATCCGGTTGTAGATAACTTGACACCATATTCCAATACACTACCGCCGTGAGTACCGTGACGGTCATTTTCCGAAAGGGATTCTGGAAGTGAACACGGTGGGGTTATGTTTGACTTGGTAGTTAGGATCACTTCGTGATCATCTCTCGTTCGAGGCACCTTCTCTTCTCGCTCTCTTTTACGTAAGCTAGTGCTAGTGCTGCTGCAAACTCTTGTTCTTTCTTCAGCCTTGTTCCACACCCACGGCTTGGATAGTCATGTTACCCGGGAACGGGATTGCTGAGTCCTCTGTGGCTCACAGTTACTTCAACACACCAGAGGCAGGTACAATGGTGAGCTACACAGGCGATGGCACTGAGCTAGACTGGGAGTATGACGAGGAGCGTAGCCGTTACTATGTGAACTATCCGGTTGATCAGTAGAGCTTCTACTAGGATTCGTTTCAGACCTGTGGTTCTAAGTTATGTTTGGTATCTTTCATCTGGATCTTACCCTTAGATGGGCTATGATGTTTATCTGAATGATGTTTGAACATGTAATGTATTTGTGTGACGTGGCGAGTGTAAGCCAACTATCTTTTCAGCTTTCATCCCTATTTTTACATGAGATGTGCAAAGGTACCAAACTTGCGATCATTCCAGAATGGGCTTATATCTTTAAGTCGTGCCTCGACACGTAGGAGATATAGTCCCATCCTGGGCATTACAACTAAGGAAATGTTTCTCGATTATGGAGGTGATATAGAGTTTGTTGTAAAGGGTTACGAGATGCAAGCTTTGACACTAATCCAGATGACTCTGAGTAACAATTTGTATGCGTATTGAATGTAGGAGCAATTAGCTAGAGTAGCTCTATGAAGAGCATTGTATACATAGAAATTTGCAAAGTACACACGGATCTGAATGTTGGAGACCCGTTGACTAAAACCTCTCTCACAAGCAAAACATGATCATACCTTAGAGTGTTCATCACATAACGATGTGAACTAGATTATTGACTCTAGTATACTCTTTGGGTGTGAATCACATGGCGATGTGAACTATGGGTGTTAATCAGATGGCGATGTGAACTAGATTATTGACTCTAGTAACTCTTTGGGTTTTAATCACATGGCGATGTGAACTAGATTACTGACTCTAGTGCAAGTGGGAGACTGATGGAAATATGCCGTAGAGGCAATAATAAAAAATTTATTATTATATTTACTTAATCATGATAAAGGTTTATTATTCATGCTAGAATTTTATTGATCGAAAACCTAAATAAGTGTGTGAATACATAAACAAATACCGTGTCCCTAGTTAGCCTCTACTAGACTAGCTCGTTAATCAAAGATGGTTAATGTTTCATAACCATGGACATGAGTTGTCATTTGATAACAGGATCACATCATTATGAGAATGATGTGATGAACAAGACCCATTCGTTAGCCTAGCATTTGATGATACAGTTTATTGCTACTGCTTTCATGTATGTCAAATACATATTCCTTTGACTATGAGATCATGCAACTCCTGGATATCGGAGGAATGCCTTGTGTGTGATCAAACGTCACAATGTAACCGGGTGATTATAAAGATGCTCTACAAGTATCTTCAAAGGTATCTTTTTGGGTTGGCGTGAATCGAGATTAGGATTTGTCACTCCGAGTATCGGAGAGGTATCTCTGGGCCCTCTCGGTAATACACATCATAATAAGCCTTGCAAGCAAATGACTAATGTAGTTATTCTCGGGATGATGTATTATGAAACATGTAAAGAGACTTGCCGGTAACTAGATTGAACTAGGTATAGATATACCGACGATCGAATCTCGGGCAAGTAATATACCGACAGACAAAGGGAATTGTGTATGTTTTCATAACGGTTCGACCGGTAAAGATCTTCGTAGACTATGCAGGAGCCAATATAGGCATCCAGGTTCTGGTATTGGTTATTGACCAGAGAGGTGTCTCGGTTATTTCTACATAGTTCTCGAACCCTTAGGGTCCGCACGGTTGGTTGACGATATAGTATTATACTCCCTCCGTCCGAAAATACTTGTCATCAAAATGAATAAAAAGGGATGTATCTAGATGTATTTTAGTTCTAGATACATTCCTTTTTGTCCATTTTGATGACAAGTATTTTCGGACGGAGGGAGTATGAGTTATGTGATTTGGTGACTGAATGTTGTTCGGAGTCCCGAATGAGATCACATACATGATGAGGAGTCTTGAAATGGTTGAGAGGTAAAGGTTGATATATGGGACGATGGTATTCGGACACCGGAAGTGTTCCGAAGGGTATCGGGTCACCGGAAGGTGTTTCGGGTACCCCTAGCAAAAGTTATGGGGCTTATGGGTCAAGAGAGGGAATGCACCAGCCACAAGGGGCTGGTGCGCCCCCCATAGCAAGCCGACCTAGGAGGAGAAGTAAAGAGGGGAAGGGAAAGGAAAGTGTGGATTAGGATTCTGTCGCATTCAGGGCTCTGCAAAAATCCTTGCTAGATTCAAACACTGGGGTGTGTGCGAAGAACTCAACTTCCCCTGTCTGCCTACTCGCCGTTCTCACGATCTAGCTCGATGAACAGGAAGGAAATGAGACAAAGTAGTTTACCCAGGTTTGGGCCACCTCTCGGTGTAATACCCTACTCCTGCTTTGTGGTGGATTGCCTCGAGGTGAGCTGAAGATGAACTAGTAAAGTGGTGGAACAACCTCAGGAGGTGTGTTCTTTCTTGTGGTGGTGAGGGTGGTCCGAATGATCCATACCTCGCTACGGTGGTGGCTAGGCTATCTTTATAGTGGCCTTGGTCCTCTTCCAAAAATGAAGGCGGGAAGGGATCCCACAACGGCCAAATTTGAAGGGAGACAACTAGTACATCTTATCATGACGAAAGGTGGTCTTCGCCTGCAAAGCTTCCGGTCGTGACGCCATGGTGGGCACGGCGATGACCTCCGTCATGTCGTCCTGGAGATCTTGGTCTTGTTGCATGGAAATGGAAACCTTTAGCTGAATCCTCGGGACTCCATGCTTGCGCTTGCTTCTTTAGCACCAAAGGGGAAACCTGCTGTATTGTGCCCGCTGGCGCCCGCCTGGCCTTGGTCGTCATGGATTGCGTCATCGGAACCTCACGAGGTGGGGTCTTACATAGAGATCTCCGCTCCTCAGGAGCCAGCCTAGAGAGACTGCTCCTTCCGGAGGCCTTGGTGTCGTCCGCCTCGCAAGGGTCTTGTGTGTTGATGCTGAAGATCGGCCGTCCTAGGCCGGTGAAGGGGCCACGCCGTGGGCCGTAGGAAGGAAAGTCTGGGTACCCCGGTTCCCAGGACGCTGACATATTCCCACTTCCTTCCCTCTCCCCCCCTCATTCATCCTCCCTCAGTTATATATTGCACGGGGCGCGGCTTGGGAGGGAATCCAAGTAGGATTCCTCCTACTTGGGCGCCTCCTAGGGCTACTACTCCCTCCCACCTATATATATGTGGGGGAGGGGTGCCACACAAGGCACAACATTGTCTTAGTCGTGTGTGGCACCCCCATCCACCGTTTAATCCCCCGTTCATATTTTCGTAGTGCTTAGGCGAAGCCCTGCGGAGATCACTTCACCATCACCGTTGTCTGTGTCAAAACAGGCACATCTCGGGTAGGGGGTCCTGAACTATGTGTATGAGGATCGATGGTAATAGGACACTAGGGACACGATGTTTACCCAGGTTCGGGCCCTCTCGATCGAGGTAATACCCTACTTCCTGCTTGATTGATCTTGATGAATATAGGGTTACAAGAGTTGATCTACCTCGATATCATAATGGCTAAAACCCTAGTAATTATGATTGTGTCTCTACGGACTAAACCCTCCGATTTATATATGCACCGGTGGGACCTAGGGTTGTACATGACCATCTTGCAGAGGAAGGAAAATATTACACCCGGACTCTAAACTTGCTATTTTGCACATATGGGAGTCCTATACGGATATGGGAGATAGTCTTCAGCAATAATCTTCATGGCCCACCAGTTCGGCCCATAACGAGTAATCTGGCCACCTGAGGACCCCTTAATCCAGGACTCCCTCAGTAGCCCCTGAACCTCAGTAGCCCCCGAACCAGTCTTCGATGACGATGAGTTCCGCTCGCGTACTGTCTTCAGCATTGCAAGGCGGGTTCCTCCTCTCGAACATACTGAAGTATTATTCCTTGCACAAGGGAACTATCTCTGGCTCTACATGATTAGTACAACTCTCAGCCTCGAAGGCAAGGTATCAAAAAACGGTATCTGTGCCTTTACTGACAACTTTTCAATGAAGCATCATGTCTGGCTCTTTAATATTTTGAACCGTTTTCTTGGCTCAAGTTTCGTGCTTCGAGGCATAGCCTCATTGGCACGTCTTATCAAAGCAGAGATCGTGCCCGCTTATCGTGGGATCCTTATAAATATGATGTGGGCAACCCAACCATGCCTTATGTGACACCCCGAGACCGGTGCGCCAGGTGTCAGCCAGTTATTCGTCGCCGTTGCCATGTCATCTGATTGCGTCTTGCATCTTGCCATGTCATCGTGTGCATTGCATCATCATGTTTTCAAAACTTGCACCCGCCCGAGTCCCCTCGTCCTTTCCGTTGTCCGTTCTGAGCCCAGACACACTTGCACGTGCCCGCGGTGCCTCCGAATATTTATTTTATGAGTGGCCTAAAAATGTTCTCAGAATGGGATGAAACTTGGCGTGTGGTCTTATTATAGTGTACACAGGACGCTTTCCAAATTTCATCGCATCCGGAGCTCGTTTGGTAGCCCAACGGATATATATAGCGGCACTAGTCGCCGGTTAATTCGTCGGACGTTTTCGGTCTCCGAAAACCCCCGCGGGCCTCTCTCCCTCTCCTCTCACCTCAGCCCAACTACTTCTACAAAGCCCACTAATTCCCTCTAGGCCCAGCCTACTCCCCCTTCGCTCCGTTGCCGTTGGATCGCGATCCGATGGCTCCGGAACGGCCTAATCCCCTAACCCTAACCCCCCTTTCCCTATAAAACTACCCCTCCATGCCATTTTTGCGCATCCCTAGCCTCTTCCCCTACCTCCCAGCCGTCCTCCTCAAAATCAGCAGCTCCAGCCACCACCAGCCTCAAAATCCGTGCCGGCCAGCACCCCTTCGCCACTTGGCAGCGCCCCACTGGCTCCCAGCCGCCACCTCAGCGGCCTACGGCCAATGGGCGAGCGCCACGTCGCATCATAGCCTCCCACCGCCGCCATCTGTCCAGGCCCGCAGCAGGCCCGCCCCGGGCCAGATCTGGGCCCGGAGGAGCCCGCCCGCGCCCTCGTCGAGCCACCCCTGCGCCCGAGCCGCTGCGCTGCCTCGTCTCGTCGGGCTCGCCGGAGCTTCTCTGCGCCACCTCGCCAGCGAGCCGGATCCGCCGCCCGCCGGCTTCGCCACCCCGCCGCCTCGGCTCCTCTCTCCGCCGTCGCCCCGTTCCGGCGTCGCCTCCGAGCCCGAACCCACTGCTGCTCCTCGCCTGAACGGTGACGTTGTTCGTCGCCGTCGTCCCGCCGTGGTGACCCCGAGCTCCCTCCGGTTCAGGCCCGAGCCACTGGAGCTCCGCCGCCCCGGCGTCCGACCCAGCAGTCGCGCCAGCGTCCTTCTCCGCCGCGGGATCCGCCGGCCGCCGCCCGGATCCGCCGCCCCGCCGGCCTCAAGCTCGCCGGAGCCTCGTGGAAGCTCGTCGGCGCCCCTCCCCGGCGGTTCCCCGCCCAAACCCGATCTGTCGCCCGATCCGACCCGCGTTGACCCTCGGGTCACTGCCATGTGGGCCCCGCGCCCACCGCTGCCGACGGAAATGTCCGTCCGGGCACGGACGTGTCCGCCCCTCTCTCTGCCATGTGGGCCCAGCCCATCGGACGTGTCCGATGCCACCGGACATGTCCACCCACCTAAGGTTGTTTTTTCTTCTAAGTCCCAGAAATGTCATAATTTATTGCATTCTTTGTATGCCTGTAACTTGATGTGTGTATGTCCAAATTGGGTGTATGATATGTCGAAATGACTGTGGTGATATGCTCTACACTTTGTTCCATTGTGCCATGCTTGTTTGACTTTATCTAGATGCCCTAATCTCTGTTGCAAGAGTGCTACTTGATATAAACTGCTGCTACTTGTTATTTTGTTGCCATGTTTGAGATATGATAACTTGGTGCATGTTTATCCAAATGGTGCATATGATATGTCAAAATGTTCATTATGAAGTGTACTACATGATGGTTGCTATAGCATGCTTGTTTGAGTCCATATTGCCATGTTAATCTCTGTTGCAAAAGTGCATTTGACTGTTAAGTGTTGAAACTTGTTATGAGATGCTGATTTCACTTGATCATTGCTATTGATGTGTTTGTCCTCGTGCCACATGTCTAGATGTTTTAGAAGCACCATTATATGGACTTTGCTGTGGTGCAAACCTCTTTCCATGATATGCCTTGAGGTGACTTAAACAAGCTTGTAAACATGCCATGTTGTTGTTCCTGTTTTATACTTAGTAAAATTTCTGCTAAGTCCGGAATCTGTTATAACCTGATGCTATGTTTGCTTGATGCCCCACTCAAATCCATGCTTGTTTTGTAGTGGACAATGATCATGTCTTGTTGTCCATGTTATTGTCTATCCATTCATGCCTTTACTTGCTCATATGACCTGTTGTAGCTTATTTATTTCTTACTCTCAAGTTGCTATAAATTATAACTGTCAGGATTTTATCAACATGTTCAATTTGGTGGAGCTTGTTGCTATTGATCCATGCCTCCTATGGAGTTACTCCAATGGAGTTGTTTGCTGTAGGATATGTCTACTACATTTCCATGATCTTTATGTTCTTATTAGAGTTGATATGCTTGTTGTTTTGTGCCTCTAAAGGAAGCATCGTGATGATGTTTTTGCCTTCCCAGATTTTGGCTAAGTCTGGATAATTTTATTGCAACTTGCCATGCTTGTTTAAATGTGTTTAGGCAAGCTTTTGGGTGTGTTCTAAGTTCATGCTTGTTAAGTATCATGTCTACTTCACATCCATGCCTCTTGTTAACATGTTTGGGTGATTTAGCTTATAATTACATTGCTCCGAAGGTGCTATGTGGCTGTTAACTTCAGCTTGTTGTTATATCTTGTTTCATGTGTATATTTTAGCCCGTTGCTCCGTTTTGGGTGTGCCTTATATGAAACTTGTGTGATTTTGCATGTAGAATCATAATATCATGTTGTTTTCATGTTTGGAGTGTGTTTGCTTGATGTTTGGGTGCATCTTGCACCGTTGACTTGCTTGTCTTGTTATGCTCATATCTTCTAGACCGTAGCTCCGAATTAAACAAACTTTATATGAAACTTGACTAGAATTTCGTGTAGATCATCATGGTGCATGTTAACTTTCTGTTTAACAACTTTAACTTAAGGTTTGTTCAGATCTGGACTAATTTCAAACTATGCATATGAGGGCTTACCGGATTTGTTATAAGTAGTTTCCGGCCTCATTTAAACTTGTTGACTTGTGTTGTTTTTTAGTGCTTCCTACCTTGCCATGTTTTGCATCATATATAGACTTTTCTTGCATCATACTTGGTTGAGCATATTGTCATGTTCTTGTGGTGTGTTTACCGTATTGCTTGCTTCTTCTCGTTAGTGCTTGTTCCGTTGCGATCGTGAGGATTCGTTCGACTTCACGTGGTTCTTCTTCGAGGCTTCTTCTTCGTCTTCTTCACGGATCCGTTCTTCTTCCTTGCGGGATCTCAGGCAAGATGACCATACCCTTGGATACCTTTACTATCATTGCCATGCTTAGTTGTCTCGATGCTATCGTTACATGTCGCGCTACCCATCATTATTGTCAGCCTCTCCTTGTTGCCATGAAACCTGTAACCTTTTACACCTTCCCAGCAAAACAATTGTTTGGCTATGTTACCCGCTTGCTCAGCCCCTCTTATAGCGTTGTTAGTTGCAGGTGAAGATGAAGATCATTCCATGTTGGAACTTGTTGTTGGATTATCACAATATCTATTATTATTATTAACACACCTATATACTAGGCATGGGTGGAAGGCTTGGCCTTTTGCTCGGTGTTTTGTTCCACTCATGCCACCTTAGGCGCCGATAAACCGGCATTATGTTCCTTGATTTTGCATTCCTTACACGGTTGGGTATATGGGGACCCCTTGAAACTTCGTCTTTGAATAAAACTCCTCCAGCAAGGCCCAACATTGGTTTTAATTTGCCTCATAATAACAACTTAATTAATTAATTAAAATTGCATAGGGGGGATGCTCCCTCGAGATTCTTTTCTACATAGCAGGGGGCAGTGCTGATGGTGTTGGTCCCAAACTAGAGCCACTTGCGGTGCCACCCAGTTATCTGGGGTCTTCGGTTGCTGTACGTAGTGCTCATCCGGACGTGGCCTGAGACGAGATGCGCGCGGCTACCATCAGGGTGTCGGCACGCCGGGAGGTCTTGCTGTACTTGTTTTACCATTGTCGAAATGTCTTGTGCACCGGGATGCCGAGCCTGATCGGATTTCCCTAAGATAAGGTGTAATAATTATTATTACTTCAGCTGATCGTGAGAGCTTGTGATGGGCTAAGTTGGGACACCCCTGTAGGGTTATGATCTTTCGAAAGCCGTGCCCGCGGTTATGTGGCAGAGTGGAATTTGTTAATGTCCGGTTGTAGAAAACTTGACAGAGGATCTGAAGTAAAACACACAACTGTGTGAGTAACCGTGACTGTCTCTTTTCACTTTGAGAAGAGAACACGGTGGGGTTATGTTTGACTCGTAGGTAGTTCAGGATCTTTAGCGATCACTTCTAGTTTGCGACCGCTTGCGTAGATGCTCATCTTATTCTTGTACTCGTAAGTTAGCCACCATATTGCTTAATCGTTGCTGCAACCTCACCACTTTACCTCTTCCTACCTATTAAGATTTGATAGTCTTGTTACCCATGGTTATGGGATTGCTGAGTCCTCGTGGCTCACAGATACTACAACAACAGTTGCAGGTGCAGGTTTCCGATGTCTTGAAGTGAGAGCGATGTTTGTTGTGTTGGAGTTCTTTCTTCTTCTTCTTCTTCAGTCTTGGGTTAGGTTCCGGGTCGGCAGCCTAGGATAGCAGATGGATGTCGTGTGTTTTTCATGTTTGCATCCGTAGTCGGATGCCTTGTATTGAGGATATTGTATTCATGTGATTTGTATGTTGTTTCCCCCATGTATGTATGTAATGGTACGATGTAATGATATCCATCTTGCTAAGCGCCCGAAATGCGATTGTGCCCCAATCACGTAAGTGTCACGTGATCGGGATAGAATCGCATCTTAAGCCTGGCTCCTTATGCACGACTACGTTGGGAACTAGCGAGGTTTATGGCTGGAATGGGAGGACGTTTAGCATTCACCACTTATAAAAGGATACAAATCCTTCCTCTTTCACCCCACGCTCTCCTCAAGCCCTAGCCTTCCAATCTCCTTTGGCTCTGTGCCCACAGCTCTGTTGGGGAACGTAGTATTTCAAAAGTTTCCTACGATCACGCAAGATCTATCTAGGATAAGCAAAGCAAAGAGCGGGGAGAGTGTGTCCACGTACCCTCGTAGACCGAAATCAGAAGCGTTTAGTAACGTGGTTGATGTAATCGAACGTCTTCACGATCCAACTGATCCAAGTACCGAACGTACGACACGTCCGTGTTCAGCATACGTTCAGCACGATGACGTCCCTCAAGCTCTTGATCCAGTTGAGGACAAGGGAATGTTTCGTTAGCATGACGGCGTGGTGACGGTGATGATGAAGTTACCGGTGCAGGGCTTTGCCTAAGCACTACGACGATATGACCGAGGTGTGAAACTGTGGACGGGGCACCGCACACGGCTAAAAGATTGGCTTGTGTGTTCTAGGGTACCCCCCTCCCCACGTATATAAAGGAGGGAGGGGGAGGGCCCTAGGGCACGCCCAAGTGGGGATTCCTACTAGGACTCCTAGTCCTAGTAGGTTTCCACCAAAAGGAAGAGAGGGGGAAGGAAGGAGAGGGAGAGGAGAAGGAAAGAAGGGGCGCCGCCCCTCCCCCTTGTCCAATCCGGACTAGGCGCATGGGGGGTGCGCGGCCAGACTTTGTGGCCTCTCCGCTCTCTCCCCTAAAGCCCACTAAGGCCCAATAGTTCCCCGGGGGTTCCGATAACCCCCCGGCACTCTGATACATCTGGTAAGCCCCGAAACTCATCCGGTGTCCGAATAACGTCGTCCAATATATCAATCTTTATGTCTCGACCATTTCGAGACTCCTAGTCATGTCCGTGATCCCATCCGGGACTCCAAACAAACTTCGGTCATCAAAAACACATAACTCATAATACTAATCGTCATCGAACGTTAAGCGTGCAGACCCTACAGGTTCGAGAACTATGTAGACATGACCGAGACACATCTCTGGTCAATAACCAATAGTGGAACCTAGATGCTCATATTGGCTCCTGCATATTCTACGAAGATCTTTATCGGCCGAACGGCACAACAACATACGTTATTCCCTTTGTCATCGGTATGTTACTTGCCCGAGATTCGATCATCGGTATCATCATATCTAGTTCAATCTCGTTACTGGCAAGTCTCTTTACTCGTTCCGTAATACATCATCTCGTGACTAACTCATTAGTCATTTTCTTGCAAGGCTTATTATGATGTGTATTACCGAGAGGGCCCAGAGATACCTCTCCGACACTCGGAGTGAGAAATCCTATTCTCGATCTATGCCAATAAAACTAAACGATCATTATGCTAAGCTAATGGATGGGTTGTGTCCATCACATCATTCTCCTAATGATGTGATCTTGTTCATCAAATGACAACAGATGTCTATTAGGAAACTCAACCATCTTTGATTAACGAGCTAGTCTAGTAGAGGCATACTAGGGACACTCTGTTTTGTCTATGCATTCACACATGTATCAAGTTTCCGGTTAATAAAATTCTAGCATGAATAAAAGACATTTATCATGATATATAAGGAAATATAAATAACAACTTTATTACTGCCTCTAGGGCATATTTCGTTCAGTCTCCCACTTGCACTAGAGTCAATAATCTAGATTACATAGTAATCATTCTAACACCCATGGAGTCTTGGTGCTAATCATGTTTTGCTCGTGGAAGATGCTTAGTCAACGGATCTACGACATTCAAATCCGTATGTATTTTGCAAATTTCTATGTCTCCCTCCTTGAGTTGATCGCGGATGAAGTTGAAGCGTCTCTTGATGTGCTTGGTTCTCTTGTGAAACTTGGATTCCTTCGCCAAGGCTATTGCTCCACTGTTGTCACAAAATATTTTCATTGGACCCGATGCACTAGGTATTACACATAGATCGGATATGAACTCCTTCATCTTGACTCCTTCATTTGCTGCTTCCGAAGCAACTATGTACTCCGCTTCACACGTAGATCCTGCCACGACGCTCTACTTGGAACTGCACCAACTAAGAGCTCCACTGTTCAACAAAAATACATATCCAGTTTGTGACTTTGAGTCAACCGGATTAGTGTCAAAGCTTGCACCAACGTAACCATTTATGATGAGCTCTTTGTCACCTCCATAAACAAGAAACATATCCTTCGTCCTTTTCAGGTATTTCAGGATGTTCTTGACCGCTGTCAAGTGATCCACTCCTGGATTACTTTGGTACTGTGACGCCCCCGATTTGACCGTACACTAATCATGCACGCAAATGTGTACGACCGAGATCCGGGACTCACTGGAAGATATCATAACACAACTCTAGTCTCAAATTAAAATAATACAAGCTTTATATTACAAGGCAGGGGCCTCTAGGGCTCGAATACAAAAGTTCGAATACACAAGAGTCAGCGGAAGCAATAATATCTGAGTACAGACATAAGTTAAACAAGTTTGCCTTAAGAAGGCTAGGAGAAGTGTAGCAACGATCGAAAAGGCAAGGCCTCCTGCCTGGGACCTCCTAACTACTCCTCGAAGCCGAACTCCACGTAGAAACATCCTCGGGATCCTCTGGCTCCTGGACTCCACCATCTGGTTGCGTCTTTTGAGAAGAAGGGACAAAAGGGGAAAAGGGGGGAGCAAAGCAACCGTGAGTACTCATCCAAAGTACTCGCAAGCAAGGATCTACACTACATATGCAATGGTATGTGTGTAAAAGGGTAATATATGTGGACTATACTGCAGAATGCCAGAATAAGAGGGGGATAGCTAATCCAAACAAAGACTACGCTTCTGGCAGCCTCCATCTTGCAGCAGTAGAAGAGAGTAGTTGGAAAGTAACAAGTATCATCACTTCACGCGGCCTCCGTCTTGCAGCACTAGAATAGAATAGATGGTAAGTTCACCAAGTAACATCATATAGCATAATCCTACCCGGCGATCCTCCCCTCCTCGCCCTGTGGGAAAGTGATCACCGGGTTGTATCTGGCATTGGTAAGGGTGTGTTTAATTACGTATCCGGTTCTAGTTGTCATGAGGTCAGAGTACAACTCCGGGTCGTCCTTTTACCAAGGGACACGACTATTCGAATAGATTGACTTCCCTGCAGGGGTGCACCACATTACCCAGCACGCTCAATCCCATTTGGCCGGACACACTTTCCTGGGTCATGCCCGGCCTCGAAATATCAACACGTCGCAGCCCTACCTAAGCACAACACAGAGGTCAGCACGCTGATCTAAGTCCTAAGCGCGCAGGGGTCTGGGCCCATCTCCCAACGCACACCTGCACGTTGCGTACGCGGCCGGTGAGCAGACCTAGCAACCTCCATTACTAAGGAAGTTACGTTACGCGGTCCAACCCGGCGCGCGCCGCTCAGTTGCTGACGTCAAGAAGGCTTCCGCTGATACCACGACGTCGAGAGCCCATAACTATTCCCACGTAGCTGGTTAGTGCGTATAGGCCAGCGGCCAGACTCAGATCAAATATCCAAACTCGTTAAGCATGTTATTATGAAATAACCACAGACAACGACCAGGGCCAGGCCACCTCTCGACTGGGTGTCTCAACCTGCCCTGTCGTTCCGCCACAAAGATCCACTCGGGGGACTGTGGGGAACCCAGGCCCACCACTACCTGGATAGAGCCACCTGTCCTTTTAGCCCCCACACTGGAATCACTTGCGGGTACTCAACGAGCCGACCCGACTTTAGTCACATCATGTGTCATGTAAAGTATGTGTATAGTTTATACCCGTGATCACCACCCGAGGTGATCACGGCCCGATAATATAGCATGGCAGACGGACAAGGATGTGGGGCCACTGATGGCTTCTCGCCCCTCGTTGGTTACCCCAAGTGGAAGGTTTGACATGCAGTGTAGCGGAAGTTTTCCCTTGGCAAAGATACCAAGGAACGATTTCCCCTGAGACTCCCAGTTTCAACAAGAAGGTGTCAACTGCTAACGGCGCCAGATATTAGCAATCAACATGGACCTGCACACAGATACAAATAACTTTGCTCCCAACGAGTATAGAGAGGTTGTCAATCCCTCCGGCCTTGTCGTTTACAAAGGATCAAACGCAAGTGATAATAGTGATAGGTTTTGCTGCAAATAGTAAATAAAAGCGGAAAGTAAATAGCGGATGTGATCAGTGATGGTAATATGGACCGGGGTCCCATGATGTTCACTAGTGATGTCTCTCTCCCAAAAGACGATAAAACAGCTATGTGAGGTAAACGAATTACAGCTGGGCAATTGACATAATTATGTGCGCAAACCAATGCTAACTATGTTGCAAGAAAGGTAGAGGTTCAAAGCATGGGCGGTACGCCAAGGCAAGTAGACCGAAATCCATCTGCATCTACTACTAATCATCCACCTTGAGATATCTATCCAGAACATCTCGCTGGTATTAAGTTGCGAGTCCCACCCATAGTGTAAACTCAAAGCAACAGACAACTGCATTAAAAGAACTTTGCGTAAAGTAAACAATCCTTGCACCCGCGGGCACAAGCACCGTTGTTTTCCCCCTTGTGGCAACAGCACATCCCCTAGACTCATGTTTCTGTCACTCAAGCTAGTCATCGAGGGGCATGAACCCACAATCAAGCATAACGTTCCCTCTTGGAGTCGCTACCTACTACTTGGCCAAAGCAATAAATAACAACGGAGAACATGCAAGAATTACTTACGAACATAAATATAAAAGAGGTAGATCAAATATATTACTCAAACACAATCTGAACATAATCTCATAATCCATCAGATCCCAGCAAACTCATCATAGCAACAGCATAAGGATTACATATGTGCCTCGATCATGTAGGGCAGCTCACGAGGACTAATTAGTGAAGCACAAGAAGGGGAGGAGAACATCACATAGCTACTGGTCATGGACCCATGGTCCAAGGGAGACTACTCACAACTCATCCGGGAGGCGTCCATGGTGGTGGAGAGGCTCCCGGTGGTGATCCTCCCCTCCGGCAGGGTGTCGGGAAGAGTTCTCCTGGTGCTCCCGATCTTGGAAGCGCGGCGGCGGCGGAACAGAGATGAGATCGCGAAAAAGGGTTCCTGTCTCGAGCGTTTCGGGACACGATATAAATATATGCCAAAGGGGGGCATCAGCGGAGGCCTGGGGGGCCCAGGCGCCCCCCCGACGCGGCCAGGAGGGGGGCCGCGCCACCAGGGCGCCTGGAGCCCTGGTGGCCCCACTCCGGCTCTACTTTGGCTACCGGGAAGCTTCTGGAACGCTGATTTTTTATATAATTTTTCCGGGATTTTTCTGGCAGTTTTCGTAATGGGAAAACCTGAAATACAAAAACAGCAAAAAATAGAAACTGGCACTGGGGTGCACTGAGTTAATAGGTTAGTCCAAATATGATCAAAAGTGTATGGAAGTGTATAAATATCATAGCAATATCACCCAAAAGAGGCATGGAGCAAGCAGAAATTATAGATACGTTTTGGACGTATCAACATCCCCAAGCTTAATTCCTGCTCGTCCTCGAGTAGGTAAATGATAACAAGAATAATTTCTGTGGTGACATGCTATTAACCATATAAGGATTTTTCATAGTCATATGACAAAAGCTTACTGAGACAATGAATCTGTAGTAATTAATTTGCCTCGTGAGAAAATCACAAAGAACTGAAAGTTTTACAATATGGTACTGAAACATCAAATAGATTTGTAATGAGCATGGTGTGCAAATATGATAAAGTGATATCTCGCTTGCCCCCTTTAGTGGAGCAAAACATAAATGCAGGGGCACCTCCAAGGTTTAAGTGATGACTAGATACAATAATTTCAGAATAAATGATATCATAATCATGCAAAAGACAATGCTACTTTGGGACAATGCACATTACACTCAGAATGACAATCATGCTCTCAGTAGTTGGTGCTTTTAAAAGAAGGTGGAGACTCTCGAACCGTGGCTTTTGTTGGCAAGGTTGAAAACCCGTAGTCGAAAACAAAGACAAAGCATGTACCAGAGCTCTTGGTTTTTAAAAACAGAGGTAATAATTATTTTTTTGATTATGCATGTTCCGTCAACAAATGCTAGCAGACAACTCAATCACTTCTTGAGATGGACAAGTTTCGAGGAACGGCTCCCGAATGAGGACGATCACATCCTCTTAATCTCCTTTGTTTATCACTGCCAAAGTTTTCTGATTTCTCATGAACAAAGCGTGAAGGAGGGTTTGTTTGTTATATTAATTTTGAGCCGGGCGCACTCAATGCCAGTTCCTTCTCGTGTTATGGGTTTGCACATTAGACATGCAATCCCGGGGTGAAGCTTGTCCAACTTAAAAAGATCATGAATTAACTACTACTTCCTCATGAACTTAAAACAGAGGCACAAAACAGAAATGCATTTTTATTTGATTAATTTCGAGATGGTACATGCAAGTCTCCGTTAGGAATGGCAGGTAAATACCATGTAGGAAGGTATGGTGGACTCATATGGCATAACTGGTTTAAAAGAATTTGGATGCACAAGCAGTCAGTCCGCTTAGTACAGGCGAAGGTTAGCAAAAGACTGGGAGCGACCAACTAAGAGAGCAATGACGGTCATAATCATGCATAGCGACAAAGCAACATTGAATCAGGCATGGTAGTTATATCGCTACTCAGAAATAAAAGATCATCAAGGCTTGACAGACTTTCTTTACAGTCTTAAATATGCGTGAGCATACGCCAAGTCAATCAAAATAAATTCTTGAAGGAAGATATTACTAAACCATACCACATCATAGGCAAACAAATCATGTTGGTATTCCAATAACACATTGGGAACCCCCCAGCTATTTGAGACTAGCCATAAGAAAACATGAACTACTAAGCACCATTATGCACGTAGCATTTTTATCATAGACATATCAACCAATGCAACAGAAGCAAAGTATCTTAATAAGATAATCACGATAAATAAAGAGAGTTCAAGCAACCAACTAAACAAAAGCTCTTTAAAAAGATAAGCATGAAAACTAAAAGCTAAACATGATAGTAGCTATTGAAAGACAAAGAACACACACATAGCAAAGATAGACATGAAAATTCTATGTTGTGTTCTAGGTAGAAGTGGAGCGTGTTTCTCTCCCACACAAAGAAAGCTAAGTTCCGACTCGTTATGAAAAGCTAAGGAAAACTAAAAAGGAAAACTAAAAGCAAGACGCTCCAAGCATAGCACATAACACATGAAGTGATAAAAATATAGTGGAACGAAAGACGAACTGATAATGTTGATGGAGAAGGGGATGCACGGGGGCATCCCCAAGCTTAGACGCTTGAGTCTCCTTGAATATTTCTTGGGGGTGCATGGGGGCATCCCCAAGCTTGAGCGTTTGACACTCCTGAATCTTTTTATCATCTTTCCTCGCACACTTGAAAACTCCCTTCATACATAACTCATCATAATCTGATTAGCGAGGTTAGTACCCATAATAAAATAATTGTTCCTTGCTGGAAATAAGGATATTCTTGAAGGTCTACTGTTTCTCAAGATTGCCAAAAGGTTTTTGCAAAGAAAAAGCAAGCTCAAGGTTTGCAAAATGAAGGAAAGGCAAAACGGGACAGAATCTGTGAAAAATAGAACAGCAGGTAGTAAATGATTTTTTCGGGGCACTTCTGCAACTCTAATCAAAAAAATCAGAACAGACGCACGAAAGAAAATTGTATAGAGCACGCTCTCAAAAAAATTCAGACCAAAAAGATGATCTGGTGATTTTATACGAATTTTTCTATCCAAGGACAGAATCTGTTTCCTGGACAGCACGTCACAACTTTTGAACTTTCTTGCAATCAGAGGCTACACTTGGCACAAAATTGGAAAGTAAAGATACAATGATGATGCTACTGTAGTAACAACATCAAGACACAACAAAAGCAAAATAAAATTTTATTCATGTGGGCTGCCTCCCAAAAGTGCTTTCTTTTATGCCTTTAAGCTAGGCATAATGCATAGAGGAATCAATACCCATCATAATAATCGGAGTTATAAATTGCTTCAAATGGTTCCTCAACAAGTTCACTCTTGTTCCTTCTAGGAAAGGGGTACACACCTTTTGCCTTTCCGCGCAAGCGGATTTGTCCCTTACCTATATCGATGAAGCCTTTAACTGCTCGGAGGAAGTCCCTTCCAAGCACTATATTTCCTTGGTTTGGCTCCATGATGAAGAAATCAACCATTGTAATCCCTTTAAGGAATTTAACTCGCACATCTTTTATTCTTCCCTGGATTTCAGAAATATCTCCATTAGTGTGTTCATGACAAGATGGTAATCTATCCATGTTAAATTTTAAAGAATCACGAACAATTTTTGGCATAGTAGAAACCATAGATCCAATATCACAATAAGCAAGGAAGTCTTGATTAGAGATGCTAATCCTAACAAAAGGCTCCCAATCATTGTCTATTTCCAAAATGTCTTTCTTATTGGGTTTGGGTTTCTCTACCTTCATCAAGTCTAGAGCATCCATTCTCTTCTCAATAGTAGCAAGTCTATCTATGACAGTATCAAAGTTATGATCATAAACAAAGTAACTAGATAGACCATGTATAATTTCAAGAGCTCTAGCTTCATCACACTCTAGGAAATCTCCCTCAACTATAATATCAAGAGAGTGTTTACACCGTTTAAAAAGACCATGGTAAAAATTTCTAAGCACAATTTTTATAGGTATCCAAGGCATAATTCTCCTATGTGCATCAGAAATTCTGTCCCATGCCTTCTTCATATTTTCTCCATCCCTTTGATGGAAATCTAGGACTTCTGATTCCCTCAAAGCACCAAATCCTAACATGTTTGACTAAACAGAAAGGACTACTAACAGAAAGGCAAATATATTTTTTTTGTGATTTTTGATAAAGTATACTAAAGCAAAAACTGAAAGGTAAACTAACAAGACTAAAAAGCAAAGGTAAAAGATAGCATGCAACTCCCCTATCCTGAAGAGTGGAGTCCCCGGCAACGGCGCCAGAAAACTTTGCTTGATGGCTTCTCGCCCCTCGTTGGTTACCCCAAGTGGAAGGTTTGAGATGCAATGTAGCGGAAGTTTTCCCTTGGCAAAGATACCAAGGATCGATTTCCCCTGAGACTCCCAGTTTCAACAAGAAGGTGTCAACTGCTAACGGCGCCAGATATTAGCAATCAACGTGGACCTGCACACATATACAAATAACTTTGCTCCCAACGAGTACAGAGAGGTTGTCAATCCCTCTGGCCTTGTCGTTTACAAAGGATCAAACGCAAGTGATAATAGTGATAGGTTTTGCTGCAAATACTAAATAAAAGCGGAAAGTAAATAGCGGATGTGATCAGTGATGGTAATATGGACCGGGGTCCCATGATGTTCACTAGTGATGTCTCTCTCCCAAAAGACGATAAAATAGCTATGTGAGGTAAACGAATTACAGCTGGGCAATTGACAGAATTATGTGTGCAAACCAATGCTAACTATGTTGCAAGAAAGGTAGAGGTTCAAATCATGGGCGGTACGCCAAGGCAAGTAGACCGAAATCCATCTGCATCTACTACTAATCATCCACCTTGAGATACCTATCCAGAACATCTCGCTGGTATTAAGTTGCGAGTCCCACCCATAGTGTAAACTCAAAGCAACAGACAACTGCATTAAAAGAACTTTGCGTAAAGTAAACAATCCTTGCACCCGCGGGCACAAGCACCGTTGTTTTCCCCCTTGTGGCAATAGCACATCCCCTAGACTCATGTTTCTGTCACTCAAGCTAGTCATCGAGGGGCATGAACCCACAATCAAGCATAACGTTCCCTCTTGGAGTCGCTACCTACTACTTGGCCAAAGCAATAAATAACAACGGAGAACATGCAAGAATTACTTACGAACATAAATATAGAAGAGGTAGATCAAATATATTACTCAAACACAATCTGAACATAATCTCACAATCCATCGGATCCTAGCAAACTCATCATAGCAACATCATAAGGATTACATATGTGCCTCGATCATGTAGGGCAGCTCACGAGGACTAATTAGTGAAGCACAAGAAGGGGAGGAGAACATCACATAGCTACTGGTCATGGACCCATGGTCCAAGGGAGACTACTCACAACTCATCCGGGAGGCGTCCATGGTGGTGGAGAGGCTCCTGGTGGTGATCCTCCCCTCCGGCAGGGTGTCGGGAAGAGTTCTCCTGGTGCTCCCGATCTTGGAAGCGCGGCGGCGGCGGAACAGAGATGAGATCGCGAAAAAGGGTTCCCGTCTCGAGGGTTTCAGGACACGATATAAATATATGCCAAAGGGGGGCATCAGCGGAGGCCTGGGGGGCCCAGGCACCCCCCCCCCCGGCGCGGCCAGGGGGGCCGCGCCACCAGGGCGCTTGGAGCCCTGGTGGCCCCCCTCCGGCTCTACTTTGGCTACCGGGAAGCTTCTGGAACGCTGATTTTTTATATAATTTTTCCGGGATTTTTCTGGCAGTTTTCGTAATGGGAGAACAGGAAATACAAAAACAGCAGAAAACAGAAACTGGCACTGGGGTGCACTGAGTTAATAGGTTAGTCCAAATATGATCAAAAGTGTATGGAAGTGTATAAATATCATAGCAATATCACCCAAAAGAGGCATGGAGCAAGCAGAAATTATAGATACGTTTTGGACGTATCAGCCACGGATGGAATACTAGCATCCTATACTAAGCATTACGATAGCAGGTAAAGGTATCAACAATTGTAGCAATAATGACAGGCTATGCAACAGAATAGGAGTTATCGAATCAACAACAGTAGCAAACCCAATGCAAGAATAAGAGAGAGGAGAATGGGCAATATCTGGTGATCAAGGGGGGGGGGGCTTGCCTGGTTGCTCTGGCAAGAAGGAGGGGTCATCAACACTGTAGTCGAACTGGGGGTCACCGACAGTCTCGGGGTCTACCGGAAAGAAGTAACGAAGGAGGAACATAATAAATAACATAGCAAACAAAGCATCGCAAAGCGTAACATGGCAATTCGCGGTGCTAGAGGTGACTTAACGCAGTAGTAGGTGATACCGGCGAAGTGGGGAAACACCCGGGAAAGTATTCCCGGTGTTTGACGTTTTCGGGTAGATGGACCGGAGGGGGACGGTTGCAGGTTCGCTATGCCAGGGATGTTTGACTTTATTTTAAATTTGAAATTTGAATTGGTATTGAATCAACGCGAGATTAACAATAGTAATTGGGGTGGCGTGGCATCATTAGTAGAGGGTTAATGTAGTTTAATTATCCGGGTGTCACGGGTACCTCCCTGCTAGACTTATAGCAAGGCACACATCAGGTCTGGTACACAGCATTGCATACATGATAGAACCTATGGCTGAAGCATAGGGAATGACTTTCATTTTCTCTCTATATCCTGCAGTGGTCAGACATTGAGTCTGTCTCAAATTCACACCTTGTAACATAGGCAAGAACCATTTCTTTAACTGATCCATTTTGAACTTCTTCAAAACTTTATCAAGGTATGTGCTTTGTGAAAGTCCAATAAGCATCGTGATCTATCTCTATAGATCTTGATGCCCAATATATAAGCAGCTTCACCGAGGTCTTTCATTGAAAAATTCTTATCCTTTTATGCTAGCCAGAAATTCTACATCATTTCCAATCAACAATATATCATCCACATATAATATCAGAAATGCTACAGAGCTCCCACTCACTTTCTTGTAAATACAGGCTTCTCCAAAAGTTTGTATAAAACCATATGCTTTGATCACCTCATCAAAGCGTATATTCCAACTCTGAGATGCTTGCACCAGTCCATAGATGGATCACTGGAGTTTGACACTTTGTTAGCACCTTTAGGATCGACAAAAGCTTTTGGTTGCATCACATACAACTCTTCTTTAAGATATCCATTAAGGAATGCAGTTTTGATATCCATTTGCCATATTTCATAATCGTAAAATGCGGCAATTGCTAATATGATTCAGACAGACTTAAGCATCGCTACGGGTGAGAAAGTCTCATCGTAGTCAACTCCTTAAACTTGTTGAAAACCTTTCGTAACAAGTCGAGCTTTGTAGACGGTAACATTACCATCGGCGCTAGTCTTCCTCTTAAAGATCCATTTATTTTCAATGGCTTGCCGATCATCAGGCAAGTCAACCAAAGTCCACACTTTGTTCTCATACATGGATCCCATCTCAGATTTCATGGCCTCAAGCTATTTTGCGGAATCTGGGCTCATCATCGCTTCCTCATAGTTCGTAGGTTTGTCATGGTCTAGTAACATGACTTCTAGAACTGGGTTACCATACCACTCTGGTGCGGAACGTACTCTGGTTGACCTACGAGGTTCAGTAGTAACTTGATCTGAAGTTTCATGACCATCATCATTAGCTTCCTCACTAATTGGTGTAGGAATCACTTGAACTAATTTCTATGACGAACTACTTTCCAATTTGGGAGAAGGTACGAATACCTCATCAAGTTATACTTTCCTCCCACTCACTTCTTTCGAGAGAAACTCCTTCTCTAGAAAGGATCTATTTTTAGCGACGAATATCTTGCCTTCGGATCTGTGATAGAAGGTGTACCCAACAGTTTCTTTTGGGTATCCTATGAAGACGCACTTCTCTGATTTGGGTTCGAGCTTATCAGGCTAAAGCTTTTTTACATAAGCACCGCAACCCCAAACTTTAAGAAATGACAACTTTGATTTCTTGCCAAACCATAGTTCATATGGTGTCACCTCAACGGATTTAGACGGTGCCCTATTTAACGTGAATCCAGTTGTCTCTAATGCATAACCCCAAAACGATAATGGTAAATCGGTAAGAGACATCATAGATGTCACCATATCTAATAAAGTATGGTTACGACATCCAGACACACCATTACGATGTGGTGTTCTAGGTGGTGTGAGTTGCGAAACTATTCCACATTGTTTCAAATGAAGACCAAACTCGTAACTCAAATATTCGCCTCCCCGATCAGATCGTAGAAACTTTATTTTCTTTTTACGATGATTCTCTACTTCACTATGAAATTCTTTGAACTTTTCAAATGTTTCAGACTTGTGATTCATCAAGTAGATATACCCATATCTACTCAAATCATCTGTGAAGGTCAGAAAATAACGATACCCGCCGCGAGCCTCAACACTCATTGGACCGCATACATCAGTATGTATGATTTCCAATAAGTCAGTTGCCCGCTCCATTGTTCTGGATAACGGAGTTTTAGTCATCTTGCCCATAAGGCATGGTTCACAAGCACCAAGTGATTCATAATCAAGTGATTCTAAAAGCCCATCAGCATGGAGTTTCTTCATGCGCTTTACACCAATATGACCTAAATGGTAGTGCCACAAATAAGTTGCACTATCATTATTAACTTTGCATCTTTTGGTTTCAATATTATGAATATGTGTATCACTACGATCGAGATTCAACAAAAATAGACCACTCATCAAGGGTGCATGACCATAAAAGATATTACTCATATAAATAGAACAACCATTATTCTCTGATTTAAATGAATAACCGTTTTGCAACAAACAAGATCCAGATATATTGTTCATGCTCAACGCTGGCACCAAATAACAATTATTTAGGTCTAAAATTAATCCCGAAGATAGATATAGAGGTAGCGTGCCGACGGCGATCACATCGACTTTGGAACCATTTCCCACGCGCATCGTCACCTCGTCCTTAGCCAATCTTCGTTTAATCCATATCCCCTATTTTGGGTTACAAATATGAGCAACCGAACCAGTATAAAATACCCAGACGCTACTGCGAGCATTAGTAAGGTACACATCAATAACATGTATATCAAATATACCTTTGTTCACTTTGCCATCCTTCTTATCCGCCAAATACTTCGGGCAGTTCCGCTTCCAATGACCAGTCCCTTTGAAGTGGAAGCACTCAGTTTCAGGCTTGGCTCCAGACTTGGGTTTCTTCCTGGGAGTAGCAACTGGCTTGCTATTCTTCTTGAACTTCCCCTTCTTTCCCTTGCCATTTTTCATGAAACTAGTGGTCTTGTTCACCATCAACACTTGATGCTCCTTTTTGATTTCTACCTCCGCAGCTTTGAGCATAGCGAAGAGCTCGGGGATTGTCTTCTGCATCCCTTGCATATTATAGTTCATCACGAAGCCTTTATAGCTTGGTGGAAGTGATTGAAGAACTTTGTCAATAACACTATCATCATCAACTTTGACTGCAAGTTGAGTCATGTGGTTGTGGTACCCACACATTCTGAGTATGTGTTCACTGACAGAACTGTTCTCCTCCATCTTGAAGATATAGAACTTGTTGGAGACTTCATATCTCTCAACTCGGTTATTTTGTTGAAATATTAAATTCAACTCTTGGAACATCTCATATCCTCCATGACGTTCAAAATGTCTTTGAAGTCCCAATTCGAAGACGTGAAGCATGGCACATTGAACTATCGATTAGTCATAAGATCGAGCTTGCTAGACGTTCATAACGTCAGGAGTTGCTCCTGCAATAGGCCTATCACCTAGCGGTTCTTCAAGGACATAATTCTTCTGTGCAGCAATGAGGATAATCCTCAAGTTACGGACCCAGTCCGTGAGTTGCTACCATCATCTTTCAACTTAGCTTTCTCTAGGAATGCATTAAAATTCAAGGGAACGGTATCACGGGCCATTGATGTACAACAACATAGATATGCAAAAACTATCAGGACCTAGTTCACGATAAATTAAAGTTCAATTAATCATATTACTAATGAACTCCCACTTAGATAGTCATCCCTCAAGTCAACTAAATGATCACGCGATCCAAATCAACTAAACCATGTCCGAGCATCACCTGAGATGGAATAGTTTTCAATGGTGAACATCTTATGTTGATCATATCTACTATATGATTCATGCTCGACCTTTAGGTCTCCAGTGTTCTGAGGCCATGTCTGTACATGCTAGGCTCGTCAAGTTTAACCCGAGTATTCTGCATGTGCAAAACTGTCTTACACCCGTTGTATGTGAACACAGAGCTTATCACACCCGATCATCGTGTGGTGTCTTGGCACGACAAACTGTCGCAACGATGCATACTTAGGGAGAACACTTGTACCTCGAAATATTGTAAGGGATCATCTTATAATGCCACCATCATATTCTAAGAAAAATAAGATGCACAATAAGATAAACATCACATGCAATCAAAATATGTGACATGATATGGCCATCATCATCTTGTGCTTTTGATCTCCATCTCTAAAGCATCGTCATGATCTCCATCATCACCGGCTTGACACCATGATCTTCACCGTAGCGTCGTGGTCGTGTCGCCAACTATTGCTTCTACTACTATCGCTAACACATAGTGATAAAGTAAATCAATTACATGGAGTTTCACAATTCATACAATAAAGAGACAACCATAAGGCTCCTGCCGGTTGCCGATAATTTATAAACATGATCATCTCATACAAAAATGTATAACTCATCATGTCTTGACCATATCACATCACAACATGCCCTGCAAAAACAAGTTAGACATTCTCTACTTTGTTGTTGCAAGTTTTACATGGCTTCTACGAGCTTCTAGTAAGAACCGTTCTTACCTACGCATCAAAACCACAATGATTTCTCGTCAAGTGTGCTGTTTTAACCTTCAACAAGGACCGGCTGTAGTCACACTCAATTCAACTAAAGTTGGAAAAACTGACACCCGCCAGTCACCTGTGTGCAAAGCACGTCGGTAGAACCACTCTCATGAACACGGTCATGTAATGTTGGTACGGGCCGCTTCATCCAACAATACCGCTGAATCAAAGTATGACGTTAGTGGTAAGCAGTATGACTATTATCACCCACAACTCTTTGTGTTCTACTCGTGCATATCATCTATGCATAGACCTGGCTCAGATACCACTGTTGGGGAACGTAGTATTCAAAAAAATGTACGATCACGCAAGATCTATCTAGGAGAAGCATAGAAATGAGCGGGGAGAGTGTGTCCACGTACCCTCGTAGACCGAAAGCGGAAGCGTTTACTAACGCGGTTGTTGTAGTCAAACGTCTTCACGATCCAACCGATCCAAGTCCCGAACGTACGGCACCTCCGTGTTCAGCACACATTCAGCACGAGGACGTCCCTCGAGCTCTTGATCCAGTTGAGGACGAGGGAAAGTTTCGTTAGCAACATATTGGCTCCTACATATTCTACGAAAATCTTTATCGGTCAAACCGCACAACAACATACGTTATTCCCTTTGTCATTGTTTTGTTACTTGCCCAAGATTCGATCATCGGTATCATCATACCTTGTTCAATCTCGTTACTGGCAAGTCTCTTTACTCATTCTGTAATACATCATCTCGTGACTAACTCATTACACATTTGCTTGCAAGGCTTATTATGATGTGTATTACCGAGAGGGCCCAGAGATACGTCTCCGACACTCGGAGTGACATATCCTATTCTCGATCTATGCCAACACCACAAACACCTTCGGAGACACCTGTAGAGTATCTTTATAATCACCCAGTTATGTTGTGACGTTTGATAGCACACAAGGTGTTCCTCCAGTATTTGAGAGTTGCATAATCTCATAGTCAAAGGAACATGTATAAGTCATGAAAAGCAATAGCAATAAAACTAAACAATCATTATGCTAAGCTAACGGATGGGTCTTGTCCATCACATCATTATCCTAATGATGTGATCCCATTCATCAAATGACAACACATGTCTGTGGTTAGGAAACTCAACCATCTTTGATTAATGAGCTAGTCTAGTAGAGCCATACTAGGGACACTCTGTTTTGTCTATGCATTCACACATTTATCAAGTTTCCGATTAATACAATTCTAGCATGAATAAAAGACATTTATCATGATATATAAGGAAATATAAATAACAACTTTATTATTGCCTCTAGGGCATATTTCCTTCAAGCTCCTGTGCCCACAACTCTCAGCTCCTCCACCACCGCCTCCCTTCCCAGCAATGGCCGGATCCGGATCTAAGGGAAAGTTGGAGGCCTCCATGGTCACGGAGAAGACTGTGAAGAATCTCCGAAGTGCAGGCTATCTTGTTGACGATATAGCACACCGGGTTCCCAATAAGAACCAGTTTATCCCCGTCCCTAAGCCGGGTGAGAGGGTGGTTTTCCTCTCTCACTTTCTCCAGGGGCTAGGGGTTCCTTTCCACCCCTTTGTCCGGGGCCTCTTATTCTTCTATGGGCTGGATTTCCATGATCTAGCCCCGAACTCTATCATCCATTTATCAGCTTTCATAGTTATATGTGAGGCGTTCCTCCGCGTCCCCCTACACTTCGGTTTATGGCTCAAGATATTCAATCTGAAGCCGAAGGTGGTCGACGGGCAACACGTGGATTGCGGGTGAGCCATGGTGAGCAAGCTCCCTAACTCCACTTGGCCCAAAGGGGCTTTGTGGAAACAAACAAGATCTGGCAGCAGGAGTGGTTCTATATCACCGAACCCTGCGATGCCAAGTGGGTGGCGACGCCCGTATTCAGATCTAGACCCCCAATGAGGCTAACCTCATGGACCACCAAGAGTCCAGATTGGGGGTATCAGACGGAGGTGCAAGCCCTCCAATCGCATCTCTAGTATGATGAAGAAGGGCACCCTCCTCACTAACGTGATTCAGGTGATGCTCTTCCGCCGCATACTCCCCTGCCAACGCCGGGACTCCTATTTCTGGGAGTTCAATCCGGAAGAGCCCCGGCCCTTGAAGCACCTCTTCGACACCACGCATGAAGACATCTGGAAACATCTCTTCAAGTCTCAAAAGGGGTGGCCGGCGGAGACCGAGGACAAGGGCTTCAACAGCGTGTTCTCGGCATCAGAGGTAATCAGAACTTCTACTGAATACATACCCAGTCCATATTTCAGTTATAACAGGAGTTATAATTTTTACATTCTATTTAGGCCTGGGCGAATAAGGCAGAGCAGATTAAGTGTCCGACTCCTCTGCCCGAAGACCCAGAGACGCCTCAACTGACGGCGATGCTAGTTCCGGCGCCGTACAAGGCGCCGGAGAAGAAGGCCAAGAAGAAGGGCAAGGAGGTCAAGAGCAACCTCCGCCCTAAGGGTCCCGCGGACAAAGTGTCCGGGGAAACCGACGCCCACCTCTCCCACGACAAAGAAGAAGAGGAGGAGGAGGAGGAGGAGGAAGAAGAATAAGAAGACGACTCCCCTGTCAAGGCAAAGGGGAGGAAAAGAGCGGCCCCCACTGACGTGGGCAAGGCGGCGCCTAGGAAGAAACTGAACATTCCGGACAGTTCAGACTCAACGTCCGAACATAGTTTCCGAGTTCAGCCTAGGATTAACCCCTAGCCGAATCGTAAGTACTCAGTCGGTCGCTGCTTATGTTCGGTTCAGAATAGTATTCAATGTTTTAAGTAATTTCATTCTGTTTTTATACAGCCATCCACACACACTCCCCGAAGCTTCATAGTTATCAGGGAATTCTCTAGCGCCAGAGATGGTGGAGAGCAACATGCCTCCGTGGGCCTCGTCGCCCATCTTAGGGGACACCGAGGTGTCCTCTCTATGGGCTTCCCCTACATGAGCAGGTGGGAGTGGTGCGGACGAGAAGGCGCCCGAGGCCAATCCCTCGGCCGCCGGCCAAGGGGGAGCAATCCCCATGGCGACCGAGGATGGGGGGCCTAAGAAATCTGGGCCCCCGCCGAACACCGTTCCAGAGCCCAGCGCGGCTCTAGAATAGGGAGATCAGCCCCCCATGATGGGGTAGGAGCAAGTGCTCCGACGGCGCCCGCCATCAATCCGGAGGCGCCCAACACTTCGGAGGAAGCACTGCGAGGTGCTTCCATCGTAGTGGAACACCGCACTCTGATGAGTGCGGTCGTGGAGAAGATTCAGTCCTTCAAAGGCGGACTGAATGAAGCCTTCAATAGCCTACTGACAGGCTTCGAGGTATGCGACATAATGTTCTGAAAATAACTCTTATATTATATATATATAGGTTATAAAACATGGTATACAGACAGTAGCCCCTGATGCTTTGTTTGATTCTAAACATAATCGGACAAAGGATCCAATTTATGGCATCTAACAGAGCGAAACTGTGTACTGTGTTTTGAACAGGCTTCGCTAGTAGCGGCATCTGTCCAAGCCGTAGAGGTTTCCGAGCTCAGTCGGAAGCTTAAACTAGCTGACGAGCAGCTCGACCTCGTCAACAAGCGTTTTGATGAAACGCAAGGTATGCGGATTTTTAAAAAAAAATTGAAATTTCAAAACACTATATGTGTGAGTATGAGCCCATTTGTGTTATATGATTTGTGGAACAGTTGACGCGGCTACGATCGAGGCCCTTAAGGGCGAGCTTGCGAAGGCCAAGGAAGAGGCCAAGGCGAGCAGAGCTGCCGCTGACCTGAAGGTTGAACATGTCGTGCGCCAACATCACGAGTCTCCGGTGGCCTAAGTCGAAGAAGAACCGCGAGATGCCATTCGCAAGTGTGAGGTATTGGAGCAGAAGACTTCGGAACAAGCATCTGAACTCAACACAGCAGGCAATGCTGCCAAGGAGGCACGGAGTGAGTCACGCAGCGCTCACAAGGAGATAAAACAAGCGCGGCAAATAGCAGCTGGTAAGACCTTTCTCTTGGAGAGTATCTTTGGGGGTCAGCGGTATCTTGCGCTAACGCGATTATGGAGTTCTCCAGGCGCGTTTGCGGATCTCCCGAGGAGCATCGCCGACGCCGTCCAATTCTTTCGGGCCCAGGAGGGGAACAACACGGAGAAGCTATTCTGGTCGCAATTCCTTGCGCCAGAACATCCAGTGCCCCTCAACGACCAGATGAAGCAACTGGTCGAGCTACATAATATGGCGGGTACGACCATGAAGGACTTAATAGTCCGGCTATGGCCCGCTGATCCAATCCCAAGTAGCTACTTTGGGTTGGTGAAGCGACTCGTCGACGCGAGTCCGCGGGTCGACGCTGTCAAGCATTCGACCTGTATAGAAGGTGCATGAATGGCCTTCGTCCATGTCAAGGTGCACTGGGCGAAGATGAAGGCTGCTGAGATAGCGACTGCTGGCCCGCCCGAGGGCAAGGATCAGCGGAACCGAAAAGGTATTTTGGTGATGTCCTAGAAGGAGCCCGCTTTGTAGAGGGCCAGTGCTCAAAGGATGCAATCTTTGAGTGATTGTATTCGGATTTGTAAAGACTAAGCGTATGAACCGATGTATATACGATTTTGCGCCTTTATAGTGTAAGCGACTTTTCCTCATGTGCGGCTGTTATTCAAACTTGAAAGTTTCCAGTCGTCGGCTTCAGCCCCCATGTAGATACTACAGGGGTGTTTGGAAATGTGCGGGAACACTCTTTATCCAACGTCTTGGTCCATAAAGGAGGTGTTCACGGAGCGAACTAGGCAATCAGACTACGTGGCTTTAATGCTTTCACTTAGCCATAGGAGCTTGACTTGTGGGGCTAAGTACTAGCCCCTGGTGCGTGTGCGGCTTTTCGAACTATGGTGCCCACTGTACGCGGCTGGGCGAAGACTAGCCCCTCGTATGACACGGAGTAGATCACTATCGATCGTAGTATAACACTAGGTCACCGAATTGCTGACCAGCTCTCGCCTCATCATGACAGTCAGTTTTCGGCTTTCTCTACTGAGGTACTTGACCGGACGAACCAAAAGTACAATCGCAGTAGTTCTTCCTTTAGTACCTTATCTGAACAATGCGGAACGTAAGGTGGTAAGCGCAGGAGCCGGGCAACCCAACTATAGACCCAAGACATGATTCGGAGCTGATGCGTATAATGCAATATCCGGGACGCCGAACAGTTCCCTATAGGTGTTCGGACATGGAGGTGTGCCAGGCCGAATGTACAGCCCCTGGTATTAAGTCCCGGAATTAAGGCACATGTGGCAATCTGATGTGGGGAGAGAGCATATGTGGTAATAAAATGAATTCCAAGCGAATTGGAACCAAACTGCTTATTTTATATCCCGTTTAATACGGCGAGCCGTGTGGTTACAGATAATGCCAATAACATTTTTGGCCATTTTATATGCCAACAAAAGAAAAGGAAAAAAAAGAAGAAAAGGTTTACATAGAGCCTGAATCTAAAAGGAAATCTCAACGCGGGGCCCTGCTATACGTCTGCGCCGTTTTCTCCTTTATAATGTGTCCTTGAAGGGGGGAGTTATGATGGCTGCCTGTAAAAAAGGAAAGAGTACTCTGGAAAATAATGTCCTGCACAGTCGTAGATAAGGTTGGTTCTTTAAATGAACCTTAAAAAAGAAAAGATATTTTAGAGTCCGAATAGGGTCAAGCTGAACTATGGACTATTTGCATTCAGTGTGCCCCAGCGCCGCCCAAGGTAGGGCGTAATTGTGTACGCGAGGTACATATGCTATTACCTTATGGGGCAGTTGACAGGGGCGTAACTGCTAATCGAGCTCAGGTTCCTCTGAGCTTCCGCATTGTAGTGCAGGCCGGACACATTTAGCACTGTTTGTGGTCTTGGCGACTGATGAACTGTTCGGCTTGAATAAGCCGCTTTGGACCATGACTGCTGGGGCCGCAGTGTCATCCTCTATACGAAGGGAATGCTGCATGTTTCCATTGACTGTGATGATGCCGCATGGTCCGGGCATGTTGAGCTTCAAGTAAGCATAATGCGGGACCGCATTAAAGTGGGTGAAGGTTGTTCTTCCGAGTAGTGCATGATAGCCACTTCGGAAAGGAGCGATGTTGAAGATTAATCCTTGCTTCGAAAGTTATCAGGAGAGCCGAATACGACCTTCAGTGTTAATGGGCCCGTGCAACGGGCCTCTACGCCTGGTATCACTCCTTTAAAGATAGTGCTGCTGGGCTTAATTCTTGATGGGTCTATCCCCATCTTGTGGACAGTGTCTTGGTATATCAGATTGAGACTACTGCCGCCGTCCATAAGGACTCGAGTAAGATGATATCCATCAATTATAGGTAGTGGAGGTGTTGCACCGTTTTCTCATGAACTTAATACACTAGATGCATGTTGAATAGTCGTCGATGTGTGGAGTAATAGTACTAGATGCAGGCAGGAGTCAGTCTACTAATCTTGGACGTGATGCCTATATGTATGATTATTGCCTTGGATATCGTCATAATTATTTTCTTCTCTATCAATTGCCCAACAGTAATTTCTTTACCCACCGTACGCTTTCTTCAAGAGAGAAGCCTCTAGTGAAAACTATGGCCACGGGGTCTATTTCTATCATATTATTTTCAGATCTATTAAACCAATAATACAAAAATACCTTGTTGCAATTTATTTACTTTTATTTTATTTGCATCTATCAATCTATCTATTTATCAAACACCATACAATTTAATATTACACGTAACCTTCAAGGGATTGACAACCCCTTGTTGTGTTGGGTTGCGAGGATTTGTTGTTTGTGTGCAGGTGTTGTTTACATAGTGTTGCTATGTTCTCCTGCTGGATTGATAACCTTGGTTTATGAACTGGGGGAAATACTTATCTCTACTATATTGCATCATCCTCTCCTCTTCGGGGAAATCCCAACGCGGTTCACAAGTAGCATTACCCACTAAATAAAAACTATTGCTAGCAATAAGTGGACCAAGGCGAGATAAGCCCACAACTTCTCCTCTTAGTGAGGTAGGAGCCTCAGTAATTGTGACCCCCACTTTCTTAGCCATAACAATATTATCACATTTGTTATTAGTATCAAAAGGTTTCTTTGAAATTATACCGTGGAGTTTGTTATGCATGGGAGGAGGTATTTCCAAGTTATTCCTTTCTTGGAGTTTTTAAGCAATCTCCAGCATGGTTCTCCCATGAAAGTCCACCCTTGCACTTTTTCTTGTACCTTGGACAGGACCCCAGTGTTTCTTCTTCTTGTCCACCCATCCAGGCATAGTTAACAAAGATTTTTTGTAAGATCCCTCAGCAGCATCTTCATCCACTTCAGTATTTGTTTTCCCCGGGAGATCTAACACATATCCATCTAGACCTTCCTCATCTTCCAGCTCCATTTGTCTTACCAAGCTGAAGCATTTTTCTGTGTCTCCTTTATCCTGATCCATCCATGATATCAGATCAGCTCTTATCTCACCCACAGCTTCCTCAATGTTGTCCTAAATAGTTGTGTCATCCCGAAGTGGCCCAAGTCCACCAGAGTTGGTAGTTTTACCCCCAGCATAACTTTTTGAAGTGTATTGGGTGTTGTTTCCTGAGGTACCAGTGCTAGGAGGGTTTCTGTCTTTCACTATCCCATATGCGTTCTCCTGCCCAAAACCAACCCTGGTGTGCATGGAGTTGTGGTTTTTGTCATTGTTAAATGTGTCACTATCCTCCATAGTGTCCTTTTCAACTACAATTTTGATCTGGAATAGGTTGCAATCTATACCAAATATTTTCTCACTGGGAATCTTAGAGATGTCTCTACATCTGATCTTGACCCTAACCACCTCGTACAGGTTTTGGAACATTCCCATCTAGTCCACATCTAGGAGGATCCCAAAAGGTGACGAGATCTGGTCTAAAATCTTCCATTCACACCAGTGAGGTCGTAGGCCTCTCGGCTGCAGGCACACTTCCAGAAGTGGTGCAGCAGCATCAAGCTTCCCATTCCAAACCTCAACATCGACTAAAAACCCTTCCTTGGTCTAACCAAATAGGGGTAGCATGCCACCCCAGCTACCTTAATGTGAGGGGGTAATTTGACCCATCAAGCTCTCTAATTTGCCACGACCAATTTTTTTTAGATGATCCCAAACTCCTTGGCTAGTTCTTCTCTGGTAATATTCCCAACCTCAACATAAATAATTCCCACATTCTATATTGCATCTTTTCCTGCCTCTGAAGTGACGCCCAAGTCAATGTGATGGAATCCCAGCCCTGTAGATGCACTCCCTACATACTTGGCTAGCTGGTGAGGCAGTTTTCTATCAGGGCAATCAGGCACTTCATGATCCTTCTTCTTGCATATGAAACAGACTTTCTCCACCAGGCAACTATTTTTGTGGGGACCAGGTTCACCACAATTATAGCATATCACATTTGCATAGCTATCAGGGACATCTTCATGGTTTTTGTCTGCATCCATCAGACTGTTCTTGCTTTGAACCAAAGTACTAACCCCTTTCTTTTGTTGCTTCTGAAAGTCCTCCCTGGCGCCTAGGGTTATGATGCTGGTTGTTGTTGGCAGTGAGCTGTTGTGGCCTAGGTTCCGGCGGCATCCATGGTCATGCATCGGGGCGAACTTGCCATGGTCCGCCACGGGTTGAAATGTAGGGAACGGCCTGGGGAACTGCTAAAACTGATCCCACGGTGGTGGTGCCCCTGGAATCCAAACCCTTGCATAGGTTGGTACCCAAATTGAGGCATTCCAACCCCCATCTGTTGGCCAAATTGGCCATGCTGTGGCATCTCATGCTGCCCTGGATCTTGATGGATTTGGTTACTTCGATCTGCATTACCCCCGCCTCTTCCTCTCCCTTTCTCTTCCATGGCCTCAAGAAAGAGATAGGTCCACGGTTGCAGCAAAAACTTCTGCGAGGTGGATCGTGGTGGATGGCAAGCTACTCTCTATTATGGATGCAGGCCAGCAGTCATCGATATTGAACGACCCGGCAAGAGTAAGGTCTTTCTTGATCCAGACCAGGAGTCTTCTCGGGTTGGTGGTGGCGGCTGGGGGAGAGGAGATGGAGGTTGTGTCTGTAGGTCTCAGTGAGCCCCACACCCTCTCCATGAAATTGCCCAGATCTCCAGCCCTAGCAGTGGCGCAAAGGTGGAACCCGTCTTCGACATCACCACTTTTTGCATTTTTTTGCATTTGCAACTATTTGAATTGCAAGCCCAAAGAGTGCCTGACGCGCTCCTTTTCTGTTCTGAAACTGCCCCGCAGGAGTGAAGTGCACACCAGGGGCATCCATGACCAGCAGAGGTGAAATTTGGGAGGTATCTAGCTCAATTACCGATCTCATGAGGTCGCCTCTTATGTGGCAAGTCTCACATTGGATGCTGCCGACCAGAATCTTCGCATGAACATTCAGATCAACCATCGGTGACCCCTCTTCCCCTTCCAGTTCCTTTGGCGTGGGGGGCACGGGCTAGCTTCATGTACTCGGAGATCTTCATTTGCGGGCACCATAGTCAGATGCAAACCAGATCCCCTAGTTGTTTGTGCGGCTCTGACGAGTCCCTCCTTCTACCTAAGCTGCTCTGCTTCAGCATTGTGATCCATTCTCCATCCTGGTAGATATGGGGGCATGGCGATGTTGGGAGTTGCTTGAAGGCCACTTCCATCCTCGCCCATCTCCTCACAATCAAGCAAGAGGGTGTGAATTGGCTGCTACCATCCGCCTCTTTGTCCGGCGCAGAGGGCCTTCCTGCAGGCCCAGGCGTAACAGAGGGCTTGCCCAATCTGTCGCCGGAGTTGGCGATAGGTACGACCATGTATCGACTTCCACTGGCCCCGGCAGGACTCTGGTGGGCATCAGTCCAGTAAGCTATTCCTATTGCATATTGCGCTTCGGAACCTCTGATTTTGCTTCCTGCTTCGCCCAGTTGACGAAAGCCACCGGGGGAGCAGTTGGATGTGGCATCCGCAATTTCTCTTCCATAGTTCATCTGGCAAGCAAGGTTCAACAACTCTCTGTCTGCATGTTCCTTGCACGCCAGGACTTACCTCTGACTCCAGAATTTCGAACTTGGATCTGAGATCTCCACACATAGGGTCCACGAGAACGCGTCGTCATGGATCCTCATTGCGCGCTCTCACCACCGTCGCGCCCACGTTGCCGCCAACATCTTTGGCGACATCGATCCTATCGGCCGCGGCATCTTGGGAAAGGCCTAATAGACGAACGATGTGGCATATGCGGCGCCCCCTTGCCTGTGGGCGTCCCCGGTGGAGGCGACGAGCATGTGGATCTGGACGGCGAGGCATGGGGCGAGCTAGGGGGCGCGGTGATGGGTGCGGCAGCGGCGGATGCGGTGGTGGGTGGGGGTGGGGCAGGAGTCGCAGGAGCTAACATCGATGGGGTCCATCTCTAAATTACGTTATAGCGGGCTTAAAATAAGACTGCTTATTAACCATTATGCATGACCTTATTGCCTTTGTTATCTCTTTCTTTACAATATGTTTGGACACATAAAAACGATGCATGTAAATTTTCTAGTAAATATTTGGAGGTTATTAAAATTTATTTGATTTTATGAATATTTTCATCAAAATAGTTAGTCCACAGTTGCGCCCATGTCGATGTCCAAACAACTTTGAAGGCTTGTACTGAATAGATTCCAAAATTAATTTCAACATTTTCGTGATTTAATATTTACCAAAAATGGTTGAATTGAGTCGCTGAAATTTCCGAGAAACTTGTAAAATTCTTTTATTATTGTTTTCTGTGTTTAGCACCGAAGCAATTGCTTGTTTTCATCAGCTTTCTTCACCGCAAAGCTGTTGTCTACTTTTGCATGAAACACCGGTCGAACTTATAACTATATAACAATACCAACCATATTCATCTCCTTGTAATAATATACTCCCTCTGTTCCTAAATATAAGTCTTTCTAGAGATTTCAATGCGGACTACATACAGATGTATATAGACACACTTTAGAGTGTAGATTCATTTATTTTACTTCGTATGTAGTCCGTAGTGAAAACTACGGAAAGACTTATATTTAGGAACGGATGGAGTACATAACACTACAAGCATGAAACCGAACACACTTGATCCGTATCCCAAATTATCAAGAGCTCAGAGCATACGTGCAAAAGAAAACTAATCAACAAAGGCTTCTTGTAAAAAAAAGAAAAAGAAAGACGAACCCTGACTATATATGCGTGTCTGATTGAGCAAGTCATCATCATCTAGCTAACATCAGCAGTGATTGGCCGGTACACTTGACTAATCGGCCAAGTGTAATCTGCATCACAAGATACAGTAGCGACTTTGAGCAGTTTCTGTGCCCTGTGACATGAGGAGCCCAGAGCCAGCCAGCATCTGCTCCCTGAGATCCTTGATGGCCTGGTACCTCTCCTCATCATGATCAAAGTTGAGCACTCCGTGGCTGCACCCTTCTGCCCAGTCCCCCTCCAGCGCATCATCCGTCTCCCGGGATGTCTTCCGGTCGACGCCGCCGCGCGAGCCGGCATCATCCATCCGTGTGTCCTCCGGAAATGATCCATGCATCTGCATCGATGCACCAGCTCTCCGGTCGCGCCTCGACGAAGGAGTGTAGCTCCAGGTATGCAAATTGCCGTTGCCGTCGACGTTCAGTTCGATCGAGTGCATGTCACTGTCTTCCGAACCGCAATCCTCACTGAATCCTCCATCACCAGCATCGTCCGGAACTGGAACAGGTCCAGACGCAGCGCCTCCATTCTCAGACGCACGGGTTGAATGCATCTGATCGGTTTTCTCGGGCTCCTGGCCCTTCTTAGCGTCCAGACACGCCAGTAGCTCCTCGTGCAGCAGATTGAGCGCCGAGTTCTTCTCCTCGAACTGAAGCCGCGCCTCCAGCAGCTTCATCTGGACCCGCTGCTCGCGCCACTCGTCCGCGAGATGGAGCATCTCCCGCTCTTTCTCCAGCTCCCGTTGCGCGTCCTCGGCTTCTCTCCTCAGCGCCTCGGCCTCGGCCCTGTCCTCGCCGATGCCTCTCACGAGCTCGCCGCACATCTTCTCCACCCTCCCTCTCCACTTCCTTTCCCTCTCCAGCTCTTTGCTCGCCGCGCGCAGCGAGGACTCGGCGTCGGCCAGTTCCGCGCCGAGCTTCTCGTTCGCCCTCTCTGCTCTTCTCCTCGAATTCTTCTCCTTGTCCAGCTCTGTGACCATGTACTGCAGGGCGGTCGCAGCCTTCTCCTTCTGCTTGGCCTTCCAAGACCCCATTTCCTCCATGAGCTCCTTCTTCAGGCCGTCGATTTCGCCGCGCTCTGCTTTCTGCTCCTTGATGAGCCTTCGCACGTGGGCGCGGGCAAGATCGAGCTCGGAGCGCAGTGCGGAGATGAGTGAGACGGTTGATGGGCTCGCTTCTCCCCAGATGTGTGCAAGCACTTTGGCGAGTTCCTTGGACGCAATCAAGCTATTATACAGATCCTTCAGCTGGGTTGCTTTCTCTTCATCATCTTGAGGGTCTGTACCAATCTGAAAACAGAATGACAAAGCTTAGTAACTTCAACTCATGTCTTCTTCTTTTTTATTTCAATTCAGACTTCAGAGAGAACAAGGTTCTCATATGAAATGTAGAAACTGGCTAATACTTATTCAGAAGGTAAAAGTAGCAGGATAGTATAAATAAATACTAAACGCAAGACAACGCATACAGGTCGCATGATTGAAGAGCGGTGATGAGACCTTCGCCCTCAACTCCAACTGTCTTTCTGCTCGGAAATTAGCTTGCTTCAATAATTCTGACCACCCATACTAAAAGGTAGCAACTGCCCAATAACTT